>CM056376.1:96122030-97322030 GCA_029718625.1 Synaphobranchus kaupii
TTAAATATGCCTTAAATATGTTCATTGGATTGTCTGTTAAACGTGACCTCTGACCCCCTCTCCCATGGCAGCACACCTGAACTACATCCTGAAAGCTATGCTGTTGAGCCTCCCACAGCTCCCAGCACCACACTTTATTTGGCTTGGCTCCTGATTTTTTTCTTCTGTGTGTCCACGAGGATAAATACCTGCTTTATTTCAGTCCTGCGGTCTCAACTGACCTCTGTTTCTGCACCTCATCCGCTTTCTCCGTGAGCACAGTGACATCGTTGTACGGATCCTACAGTACGGGAGCGACACCTAACACCGCGACCCCCCGGCCTGCCATCCCTTATGGAAAAAGAATATACTGCAGTATATTGTAAATATATCAAAATGATCTTCACAATATATTTAAAATATACTGCAGTATATTACATTTCCATAAGGGATCTTAACCCGTATTACACTGCGTGAGCCTCATCTTCAGTGGCGAGTGAACCAGTGGAATGAGAGTGGAGAGAGCGCAGTGAGGTTATGTGTGCCGAAATGCGCTTAAAGTCGGGGTGTCTGGCTAACCCCCCCACCCCTCCCCCCCTCTTTTCCAGACGGGCTCGGGGAAGACGTACACCATGGGCACGGGGTTCGACGTGAACATCACGGACGAAGAACTGGGGATCATCCCGCGCGCGGTCGGCCACCTCTTCAAGGGAATCGAGGAGCGCCAGCAGGCCGCCACAGAGCAGGGGCGCCCCCTCCCCGAGTTCAGAATCAACGCCCAGTTCCTGGAGGTATGCTTCCAGGCCTGGCTGGGCTGGGGGGGGGGGGGGATTTGCAGCTCAGGCTCAGCTATTTCTGGCCTGTGTGTATGTATGTATGGTTTAAACAGGAGTCAGGATTCGTAGTACAACCACCCCCACCCCCCCCCCCCCCCCCCCCCACCTTCTTTAGCCCTCATTTTTAAATTTAACCTTTGACAAGTGTGGCCCACAGCTGTTGACTGGAGCAGCAGGTTGGGGGTGTGGGGGTGTGGGGGTGGTGTTTGTGGACCGCCATTGTGTGTGTGTGTGTGTGTGTGTGTGTGTGTGTGTGTGTGTGTGTGTGTGTGTGTGTGTGTGTGTGTGTGTGTGTGTGTGTGTGTGTGTGTGTGTGTGTGTGTGTGTGTGTGTGTGCAGCTCAGATATGCGAGGATCAGTCACTAACTCCTCTCAGACAGAGCAGGAAAGCTGGATTATCACTACAGGATAAAAACCACATAACTTTCACTCTTCAGTGACTTCAGCATTTGCCCTCACTAATCTACAGTGAGCACCATAATTCATTGGACAGTGACACATTTTTTGTTATTTTGGTTCTCTACTCTAGCACTTTGAGTTTGAAAGGATACAATGACAATGAGGTTGAAGTGCCATCACTCTGCTGCCAATATAAGAAAATAAGATATCAAGAATCTTTTGACCTGTTTGATGTTTTTCAGTCTGGTTTTAGATCTCACCACAGTACAGAAACTGCCCTTGTTAAGGTTGTAAACGATCTCCGCATGAACACTGACTCCGGTAAACTTTCAATCCTCATACTCTTAGATCTCAGTGCCGCGTTCGACACTGTGGATCATGAAATCCTCCTAGACAGACTTCATAACTGGGTAGGATTGTCTGGCCCTGTTCTTAGCTGGTTCAGGACCTACCTACTAGACAGAGATTTCTATGTGTCCATTGAAAACTTTACGTCTGATAAAGTCACTGTGACCTGTGGGATTCCACAAGGCTCAGTCCTTGGTCCCTTACTGTTTAATTTATATATGCTTCCGCTTGGACATATAATAAGGAAACATAGCATACAATATCATAACTATGCGGATGACACGCAACTTTACTTCTCCCTCTCTCCTAATGATTTAAGCCCTGTGGAAACTCTGAATAAATGCCTTAATGATATTAACATGTGGATGAACCAAAATTTCCTGCAATTAAACAGTGACAAAACGGAAATTATTGTTCTAGGTACAAAAGCAAAGAGACAGGAAATTTCTGCCCACCTCAGTTCCTTTTCCATGACGACTAAAGAACATGCCAGGAATCTTGGTGTCATCATAGATGCTGATCTTAACTTTCACCAACATATAAATAATGTAACAAGATCAGCTTTCTATCACCTAAAAAATATCTCAAAAATTAGAGGCTTTCTGTCTAATTCAGATGCTGAGAAACTGATACATGCCTTCGTCTCAAGCAGACTTGACTATTGTAATGGTCTTTTTTCTGGACTCCACAAGAAAACTGTTAGGCGTCTGCAGCTTATACAGAAAGCTGCTGCACGGATTTTGAGTAGGACCAAGAAAAATGATCATGTCACACCTGTTCTTAAATCCTTACACTGGCTTCCTATCAATGTCAGAATTGATTTTAAAATCCTTTTATTTGTTTATAAGGCTCTAAATGGCCCTGCTCCCCATTACATTAAGGAGTTGCTTGTGCCATACCAACCAACAAGAAACCTAAGATCATCAGCCAGTGGACTTCTTGTTGTCCCCCGAGTGCACTCTAAAGCAGGAGAAGCTGCATTTAGTCATTATGCCCCAAACAAATGGAATGTACTGCCAAGTGATATCAGAAATGCCCCAACACTTAGCTCTTTTAAAAGTAGACTTAAATCATTTCTTTTTACTGTTGCTTTTAACTAGGTTTTTAATTTTCTTTTAATTAAGTCAATGTTGTGTTTGTTCGGCAATTGTCTGGTCCTTTTTTACGCCGCTTGTATTTTATTCCTTTTTTATTTTATTTATTTATTCATTTTTTATTCATTATTTTTTTATTTATTATTATACATGTTTTGCCTTGTGAAGCATATTGTGTTACTTTTTGTATGAAATGTGCTCTATAAATAAACCTGACTTGACTTGACTTTTGATATTGTTGGGTCACAGACATCAGGAAGTCATGGCATGCAAAGGATATGCGACCAAATATTAAAAATGATTACTTTTATTATATATATAAATGCAGGGGTGCCAATAATTGTGGCACACGTGGTTTTGTTAAAAATAATTATTTCTTGATGAGGGATTTTTTTTTTCTCATAATAAATGAACGTCAATTAAAGGTTGGATTTCTCTCATTTTTTCAGTGTGAGATTAAGCTAATTCACCAAACGGTGAATTTTTTATAACCCTTTTTACCCATCTTTACCAGGGGGTACCAACAAATTTGAGCATGTCTGTGTATATATATATATATATATATATATATATAGACGTGGGGGGGGGGGGGGGGACTATGTACAAAAGGTTCTATAATTTCTAAACGGTTCATCCTGATATGGATGAAAATACCCTCAAATTAAAGCTGACAGTCTGCACGTCAACCTCATTGTCATTGTATCCTTTCAAACTCAAAGTGTAAGAGTACAGAACCAAAATAACAAAAAATGTGTCACAGTCCAATGAATTATGGTGCTCACTGTATGTTAATATCATGTAAGGCAAAGTGAGTGATGTTAAAGGGTATTTTTTATGGTTAATTAATCTGTACCACAATAAAATGGTAATAAAATTTTCAATTACAATATACAAATGACCTAGTCCTGAAAAATCACTGGGGCAACCACATCCACTTAATGTAGTAGAAATGTATACCTGATTCAATGAGGCTTGTGTAGGATGAAAGGTGAGGCACGTAAGATAACTGCACTAGTAGAACTTAGAAAACCAGAAAGAATACACATCATTTTTGAAAGCTTTTCAACATTAGTGAGATCAAAAGGATATAAAACTGTCTGTGTGTGTTCCACTGTCATAGCTGTACAATGAGGAGGTCCTGGACCTGTTTGACTCCACACGCGATATCGAGGCCCGGAAGCAGAAATCTCACATTAAGATCCATGAGGATGCAAATGGGGGAATCTACACTGTGGGAGTGACAACACGCACTGTCAACTCTGAGAAAGAGGTTTGTGTGCGTGCGTGCGTGCGTGCGCATTTTTCTGTGTATGTTTGTGTTTGTATGTGTGCGTAATGTGCAAGTGTGGTTGTAATGTTTGTTTGCATTGCGTGTATGTGTCATGTTTGTGCAATTTGTGGGTATAATAGTGTGTGCTCAGTGTAAGTATGTGTGTATTGTTTGTGTATAATACTGTGTGCTCATTGTAAGTGTGTGCAGTGTGTGTATAATCTTTCTGTATAATACTGTGTGCTCACTGTAAGTGTGTGTAAAATGTTTGTGTATAATACTATGTGCTCAGTGAAAGTATGTGTTTAGTGTGTGTGTTTGTATAATGTTTGTGTATAATACTGTGCACTCAGTGTAAGTATGTGTGCAGTGTGTGTAATATTTGTGTATAATACTGTGTGCTCAGTGTAAGTGTGTGTGTATAATGTTTGTGTATAATACTGTGTGCTCAGTGTGTAGTATGTGTGTATTGTTTGTGTATAATACTGTGTGCTCAGTGTAAGTATGTGTGCAGTGTGTGTGTATTGTTTGTGTATAATACTGTGTGCTCAGTGTGTAGTATGTGTGTATTGTTTGTGTATAATACTGTGTGCTCAGTGTAAGTATGTGTGTATTGTTTGTGTGTATAATGTTTGTGTATAAAACTGCACTCAGTGTGCATGATAATGTCCGTATCTCTCTCAGATGTTGCAGTGTCTGAAGCTGGGAGCTCTCTCCCGTACCACGGCCAGCACACAGATGAACGTCCAGAGCTCGCGCTCCCACGCCATCTTCACCATCCACCTCTGCCAAGTGCGCGTCTGTGCCCCTGACGACGTACGTAGCAGCGCTCCCCATGTTCAGCACGCTTCCTTCATACGCTTTCACGCGGTTCTCACCGCTGTATCCCTTTCCAAAGCAGACTGGCTCTGAGGTTCACTTCCCCGTCGTGTCTAGTGCCGTCGCTGTAATGTTGAGTCTAATCTCCAGCGTTCTTCCCCGGGTCGCGCTGTGCAGCAGGACGGTGAGACGGACAACCGGATGGCCGACGGCTCCTCGGAGATGAACGAGTTCGAGACCCTGACCGCTAAGTTTCACTTTGTGGACCTGGCCGGTTCCGAGAGGCTGAAGAGGACAGGGGCGACTGGGAACCGCGCAAAAGAGGGCATCTCAATCAACTGTGGTCTGGTGAGAGAATATGGCACAAGCGCTCCTGTTTTAGCGCTCTGACACGGTCGCTACCACAGCTCTCCTGTGTACAGTCCAAATAACAGGCAGCACAGTGGGGTGGGCTGTGGGAAAAACCTTGGCCACTCAGAAGAAGATGGGCATTTAATCACCTGCATGCAGAATCTGAGGAGAATTATTATTATGGGATTCCAGGCAGTTTTAGTGGGATGTTAACTGCTGAGGACGACAGTAAATAATCCACCTGTCATCTCAATCCGGGGAAACGTGCTAACCAGTGCCACCTAGTGGCTGTGGTGGATAATGCAGCTAGCAGAATCATCTTTAACTGCCTTTAAAGAGCACGTTTACTTTAATGACGAAGCACTGGAAAGTCAGCTTTCTTTTCTGGTTATACAAGTATTCTTTCTTCATAGTTGGCTCTAGGAAATGTTATCAGTGCTCTGGGGGACAGGAGTAAACGAGCAACGCATGTGCCTTACCGTGACTCCAAACTCACGCGCCTCCTGCAGGACTCGCTCGGCGGAAACAGGTCCGACATCACAGTTTATGGCTTCTCTGAAAAGATGAAAAATGGATTGTGACTGATGATGCTTTTTTTTCTTCCACACAATGCTTTTTGCGAATGTCCTCTTCTTTATTGTTTTCAGCCAAACGGTGATGATTGCTTGCATCAGCCCATCCGATATGGACTTCATGGAGACCCTGAACACCATGAAGTACGCCAACCGCGCTCGCAACATAAAGAACCGAGTCATGGTGAACCAGGACAAGGCCAGCCAGCAGATCAGTGCCCTGCGGACCGAGATCGCCCGCCTACAGATAGAGCTCATGGAGTACAAGACGGTGAGAGAGACACAGAAAGACAGACAGACAGACAGGCAGACGGGTGGGCAGGGAGAAGACAAAGTGACAGAAGAGTGGGAAATATGTGAAGGAAGAACATTTTTTTTTTGATTCGTCGAATTGTAAAACAACATGCTCTGTGTCTTTCATTCTCTCTCGCTCTCTCTCTCTCTCGCTCTCTTTGTAAAGGGCAAACGGATGGTTGGAGAGGATGGCATTGAGGGTATCAGTGACATGTTCCATGAGAACTCCATGCTGCAGACAGAGAATAATAACCTGCGCGTCCGCGTTAAAGCTATGCAGGAGACCATCGATGTCCAGAGGGCACGACTCACCCAACTGCTGAGTGACCAGGCCAACCAAGTGCTAGCCAAAATAGGTGCAATGTGTGTGTGTGTACGTATGTATGTGTGTGTGTGTGCGTGTGCATATATGCACGTGTGTGCGTGTGTGTGCGTAGGGCTCTATATAAGAACTAGAAAGGCAACGTGGTCACGTGGTTCCATTCAACCCTATTCAGTTTGGTTCTTCCACATGTGGCACCACCACAAGATGGCTGCCACGGCCCGGAAATAGTATTACCGACGAGCTCTGCCGTGTATTTCCAATGGAGCGCTGGGAAATTCAACAAAGTCTAGGTGCCAAAAGCTCACAATATGGTAATCAATAGAAGCAGGCAATCACATTTTACATTTTTCCTGGGTCAAATATTTTTCTTGGCTGCACAGAAAAGAGAAAGGCATAATTTAAAAAAGCTAATGGGTGAGTGTTGAGTAGGTGTACTGAAGTCTTATTGGTTAAGAACAAGGCTACTCCTCACGTGAGGAGGTCTATTGCCATTTTTGTCTCAAATCCCATCTCCACTGAACTCTATGGCCGTGACCGAATACATTCCCTGTCTCCTGTCCACTCAGACCCCTGTCTACTATGTGCACTGTCCCCTCACTTTGCAAGCAGTGTGCGAAAGAAATCCTCCAAAACTCTTTCCAAACTAGTGAGGAAGTAGTAATATTTTATTTATTTATTTTTATTAAGCATATCAATCAATTTATATATGACGATGGTTACAAAGTGTAGATTATGAATGAAGATAGAAAAAAAGTAGAGTAGTTTGTAATATGACCCGCTCTTGTACCATAGATATGCATATACGCTCTGTCTTGTACGCTTTTACTTCCGGGTTACTTACTGAAATTGTCGGATGAGTGCACAGTTCTGCAGATGAGTGCTCTAGAGAACTATATAAGAACTAGGCTGCATTCAAATCCAATTTAACACGCTCCCTTCCCTTGCTGTCTTCCCTCGAGGGAGCTATCTTGTCACGCAATTTGCTACGTGCAGCAAGCAAACTTAAAAGGTGCTCTGCAAGGGACGATAAACGAGGGAGCGAGGGAATATAATTACTCCCTCCCCTTTCTTAAATTGGATCCGAATCACACTTGGTGTGGCTGCCATATTTCATCCTGGCATTTTGGGAATTCCCCCCTTGAAGCAAGGGAAGGGAACGACAGCAAGAAAGGATACATTTCGGATCCGAATGCAGCCCAAGAAAGGCCCAAAGTTTTTTCTCTGGTTGGCCAACGTGACATGTCACGTGAATGTGGTCATTTTGTCTGTTTTGCACAGAGTAATGGCTGCCGCAGTAACTCTAGATAGAGACCATAGGCATGTATTGCGACGACTGCTAAGTTATGCTCACAGAACTGTACAAATAGCTAAGTTAGCTCACAGTAGCAGCCAGAGGTGTATAAAGGACAGGCTATCACAAAAGCCTGTTGATATTACACTAATAGTAAATGCTCGATGCACATTTAAATAAAATAAGCCAGGCATAGTTACACTTTAGACCATATTTGGCTAACCTTAATGTAACGCCCTCGATGTATTCAGCTGCATTCCAATTTGAACGTCGTTTTGAAAGAAAGCCATGTTAAGCCTATTTTTATAACGTCACAGTCTATGGTTTCTATGGAGAAAACGGGTGACAACTTAACAAGCGACCGTAACAGCCTAGCTGTAATGGACATAACATTTATGCTAACCTTCCAATAGTATCAATATCTTCCTGCTTTAACTGCTTGATCCATCCTCTCTGGTAACGTTATCCGTGTCTCTGGCACTGGCACTGTGCTGCGTTAATCCATTATTTGCGCATAGCAAATGTTACACACGATAATAGCCCGTACGCTCTCTGTTTTCGGGGAGTATCAAATCGTTAGTGTAATCCAAAGGCCACTGCTATTAAGAGTCCATCTTCTGATTTTTTTCTTTCCATCCTCAGGCATGCAGCTAATTTAAGCACATGCTTAACACAGAATCCATGTATATCATCCCAATATAAACATAGGC
The DNA here is from genome assembly GCA_029718625.1 of Synaphobranchus kaupii. Classification (NCBI taxonomy): domain Eukaryota; kingdom Metazoa; phylum Chordata; class Actinopteri; order Anguilliformes; family Synaphobranchidae; genus Synaphobranchus; species Synaphobranchus kaupii. The sequence continues at coordinate 96,130,319 of CM056376.1, forward strand.
AGGAGGGTGTGTTTTACCTAGAGGATATTCAGAGGGTAGGCCGTCGCATCAGTATAAAGTCATTCAGTCAATATTCCGAGGGTGTGTCAGATTTTAAATTGCGCGCAAGTCTGAATCAGAATATGATTTTGCTTCAAGTGCATAAAATGTGTTTCTAAATGCAATGCCCCAAGTCAGACCCCCCCCCCCCTGTATTATTAACTGTTTTGTATAATGAAATGCTATTTAGTTTTTTTATGTCTTTTTCCTGGACAGTAATTCTTTGTGGGACTGAATATATCCGTCCAGGGCATTCTAAATTTTAAAAACTAAACATTTCAGCTCGTTCCATAGATTGTAGGCTAAAATATGTTAAGCATATGGTAGCAGGCTCTGTTTCAATTATATTACAGTGTTTCACTGCAAATAATACAATTAGGCCCATTTACATTTCAGCTGTTTTATAATTTTGTAGCCTACCTTCTCTGTTTTAGAGACTACCTTATTCACACTTGACTGGACCTCATGTGATTGAGGATACCCCCCGACATCTGCATTTCCTGCGGCGCGTTGCAACGGAATAAACAAAGTCTTCATTTCACTCGAATTTACTGATCAAATCTGAAACGTAACATTTCTATGGTTACATGTTGTCAGTTCGCAGTGTGTCATTTTCTGCACACATCTGTAATAAGGCACAGCGTGAGTAGGCTATGCAAATTGGTGCGTTGAAGGTGGCTACAGGGTTGGATATAGGCTACAATTCACTTTCAAAGTGGTAAATTCATGAGTAGACCTACATTTAAAAACTTTTGGCATAAGAACCGAGCCCAAAATTTTGTCAAAATTCGCATGAATAATTTCCACCATGGATATATTCATAATTTCCACCATGAATATATCCATCCATAATTCTTGGATATATCAAACCAAATTACTGAGATGCCGATTCACATTGGACTAATATTATAAGATGACCTCTGTGTTTTGCGAAATAGCCTAGGCTATATGGTAGGTAATCTGCAGTGGAAAATACAAGTTCTGGCAACCCCCGCCGCCAGTATACTATTTTAATGAAAATTGCACTATTTATTTTCACAGTGTAGGAATTCCATAGTCAAACAGTCATTAGGCTACATAAAGTGCACCAACCCCGCCGCCGTAAAATCATTGTTGATCTCTCTGCCACCGCGTCATGGAAAATTCCATATCGTCACATCCCTATGTGTGCGTGCACGCATGTGTGTGTGCGTGTGTGTGAGAGAGATCGTTGTGTATCAGTGCCTATAAAGTATGTGTTTCTGTTTCTGTTGCATTTAACACCCTCTGTCCTCCTCCAGGTGATGGGAATGAAGAGATTGGGAACATGATCCAGAACTACATAAAAGAGATTGAAGACCTCAGGTATGGAGCCCATGCCCACTCGCTGTGTGTGTGTGTGTTATAGTATGGAGCCCATGCCCACTTGCTGTGTGTGTGTGTTATGGTATGGAGCCCATGCCCACTCGCTGTGTGTGTGTGTGTGTGTGTTATAGTATGGAGCCCATGCCCACTCGCTGTGTGTGTGTGTTATAGTATGGAGCCCATGCCCACTCGCTCTGTGTGTGTGTTATAGTATGGAGCCCATGCCCACTCGCTGTGTGTGTGTGTGTGTGTGTGTGTGTGTGTGTGTGTGTGTGTGTGTGTTATAGTATGGAGCCCATGCCCACTCGCTGTGTGTGTGTGTGTGTGTGTGTGTGTGTGTGTTATAGTATGGAGCCCATGCCCACTCGCTGTGTGTGTGTGTGTGTGTGCGTGTGTTATAGTATGGAGCCCATGCCCACTCGCTGTGTGTGTGTGTGTGTGTGTGTGTGTGTGTGTGTGTGTTATAGTATGGAGCCCATGCCCACTCGCTGTGTGTGTGTGTTATAGTATGGAGCCCATGCCCACTCGCTATGTGTGTGTGTGTGTGTTATAGTATGGAGCCCATGCCCACTCGCTGTGTGTGTGTGTGTGTGTGTGTGTGTGTGTTATAGTATGGAGCCCATGCCCACTCGCTGTGTGTGTGTGTGTGTGTGTGTGTGTGTGTGTGTGTGTTATAGTATGGAGCCCATGCCCACTCGCTGTGTGTGTGTGTGTGTGTGTGTGTGTGTGTGTGTGTGTTATAGTATGGAGCCCATGCCCACTCGCTGTGTGTGTGTTATAGTATGGAGCCCATGCCCACTCGCTGTGTGTGTGTGTGTGTGTGTGTGTGTGTGTGTGTGTGTTATAGTATGGAGCCCATGCCCACTCGCTGTGTGTGTGTGTGTGTGTGTGTGTGTGTGTGTGTGTGTGTGTGTGTGTGTGTGTGTGTGTGTGTTATAGTATGGAGCCCATGCCCACTTGCTGTGTGTGTGTGTTATGGTATGGAGCCCATGCCCACTCGCTTTGTGTGTTATGTGTTCCATAACAGTGGAGCGTGTCAGCTGCGATGATTGGCCATTCGCTTTGTTTCCAGGGCGAAGCTGCTGGAGAGTGAGGCGGTGAACGAGAACCTGCGGAAGAACCTCTCCCGTGCGTCCTGCCACTCCTCTTACTATGGGGGATCCGCCCCTTTCTCCTCCCCGTTCATGGGCCCCGAGTCCGAGACGTCCGACATCATCGAGATCGCCAAGAAGGACATCGAGAAACTCAAGAAGAAAGAGCGCAAGAAGAAGAAGAGGTAGCCATGGACAAGTGTTTGTGACCATGTGTGTGAGTGTGTGTTTGTTTAGCGTGGGTGCGTATGTATGTGTGTGCATCAGTTTTGATGGGATGCAATCTGTTTGAGTTGAAATGGTTTAAGGTATTGCCCTGCGCAGTAGGGACTAGGGATTAATATGTTTCCCGAAAATATAAACATTTTCTATCCCGGGAGTAGAAGCACGCTGTCCCGGGAATCCCGGGACACTAGACATGTTTTAAACGCATAAGTAGACTACCAGTCAAAACGCGTTGGTCATAATTTCAATAAGCAGCACTAGATAAAACAAGGAAAAATGTGCATAAACCTATGGGTTCCCGAGCTGACAGCTTTAGTGTATTTGATGTTATATTGATAATTATAGAGGCAAAAGAACGCTATTTCTGCTAGGCTATTAATCAATATTAGAATGCACGTAATATAAACTTCGGATGCAGTTTGAACTTCGCTATAGCTGCAGGGAATGTTAAAACCGAAATTCACTGCCTGTGATTTGTTTGCTGAGAACAGCCTCGGAATTGAAGTTTCACAATTCTTCAGTGTATAAACAAACTAAATTCGTTAAACCAATTAATTTGGCATTTTCAACGTCATTCTAATAAACTGGGATGTTCGCCTTGTTAGCGTTACAGTACAGAGGTTGGTGCAAGACTATAATAGCCATGTTAAATATAGTAATAGATTCAAAGATTACTCAAAGTTCCCATGTCACGTAATGTTTCTTTATTTTATATTACAGCATTTCGCACACGCGCATCTAATCGCATGTGGGGTTCAATGTAACAATCTAGAATAGCGGCCGGCCCGCTTCATGTGCAAATTAACTAGACTGCTACAGGCCTACAGTGCACTCATAGTAATATAACAAATGAAGTAGGCTAAAGCCTATAAAACATTTAACATAGGCCTATACAAAATTAAAACATAACACAATGGCCAATAATAATACAAAACAGACTTTGTATAATAAAACAAAATATACTTTGGCCTATTATAAATAAACCAAACAGTAGGCAATCATCCAAATTCAAACAAAAAGGACTTTGGCACTAGGCTAAATAAAACTAAGAGCCATAGGCCTCACATGACCTTTTTCCTTTGGAAGTGCGCTTTCAAGAAGCAGAGTGCATCAATGGACTCCGCACTCAGGCGATTTGTATCAAATTGTCCGCAGACAAAAAACGCTGTTTCTGTCTCCACGGAGGTAGCCTGGATCGAAATGAAATGACGCTGCACAAATGTTCTTAATATATTTGTTATGTCGGATGCTACTGAAGTAAGAAGGACTCAAATGGATTCTCGATAACCTTTTTGCTGAACTTCATAATACATGTAAATATGGCAGTACATTTTCATGGCTTCTCACATATGAGCAGAGACACCAAGTGACACACCCCCTCCACCCGCTACAATAGCATCACGTAACGTCTGGCTTTCAGACATTCTAGAACGTTAACTCCCTCTAGCGGCAGTATGAGAGAACACAACGATGTTCAATTCTAAAAGATAAATTATAATTTCCCGTAGTTATATTTCTCGGGAAACGGGAAATAGTTTGGGCGGGAATTCCTTGTGTTAAACCCTAGTAGGGACGTGTGTTTGTATGTCAGTATTTCTCTGATATTCTGTGTATAAGGGTATTTCTAATTAGCTGTGGGGGTTCTTTTTGCGTGTCAGTGACGCTGCAGTTACCCTGTGTGCAAGCTTGTGAATAATCTGGTTTGTGTGCGTCTATTCAACTTGCTGTATGTGATGAAGGTTTTTGCTCTGAGTTTCGGCCATGACTATAGGATGAGCAGATGTGAAGAGATAACCACAGAAAACTGGTTAAACACTGGACTGTTTAAAAGCATCTGATATAAACAGAATCCATCTGTACCATATTTAAACGCACATTATGGGCAGACACTACTACTACTACTAGAGCACTCTATAGTCATCTGTACTGAAAAAGAACAGTCTTAACAGCACCCGTGTGTGATCTTTTCCCCCTTGTCAGTAGATACTAAATCCGGAATCATGTTGTTTCTCAATACAAGTAACATTTAAATGGCTGTGGAACCTTATCTATAATTGGCTGATTTCACATTAGTGGTTTCCTCATTATACACAAAAAGTTTTCAATATTCCGACTGGTGAGTTTGATTGTGTTCGTTTTCAGTATATAGAAGTTCCTGTTCCTTTTGCTATTTCTGTAGAAAACATATGCACACACACACACACACACACACACACACACACACACACACACACACACACACACACACACACACACACACACACATACATCCAGTGCTTTGTGGATATACACACTTATCCCATTTGGGAGTTTTTGTAGCGATGACCCAGCCGGAATATGAATGAACAGTGACTGAAATTGCCTCTAAAATAGGATTTCAGACATTTAAGGAATTTTCAGTTAAAATCATTGTTGTTAATGGGAGGAATGTTTTATTGTTCTCAGAGACAATGTGCCAGGAATATTGTGTCAGGGAGGTTATAATCACACAGACATACAGTATTTTTAAGCATCTTGTTGTGATGTCATTAAAGGTCTAGGGCTCTAGATGGTATACAGCAAGGCAAATTGCATTGACGTTTTTGCAGGGTTTTTGGCAGTGATGTATTTTCAAGTACGCAGTTACACAGTGTCAGCATATTTCAAGGTATAGAGGCATTGCAGGGTACCTTGTCGATAAGTGTTCAAGCCTTCCGGCATTGCGGTTTGCAGTTGTTGCCTCGGTCTCTTGCTGACCTCTTCTTCCCTTGCTGCTCTCTGTGCTCTCTGGTTTGCCCCCTCCCCAAAGGCTCCAGATGCTGGAGGAGAGTCGGCAAGAGGAGGTTGAGGACGACAGGTTTGCTCAGTCGCTCTGACCCGCTTTTCTAATCCGGCTTTGGTTTCGATAGGTAGTTGCCACACCTGGAGGAAAGCCCACTATGGGCTGCTTTAACCCCCCAGTTCCCCTCCCAAACATGCCCGACCCTACCCCTACCATCCTGCGTACAGAGTCTGCTGAGGCACGCCCTCACCTCCGTGCCTTCTGCCTTTAGGCCCCTCCCAAATGGGTGTGGCTGGACCTTAGCCTGTTCGGGTCATAAGCGTTGATGAAATGACAGACAAGACTATTAAACAGCCCTTAGACCCCAGAAAGACTTTGGTTGCTTATTAAAGTATGGTTATTTTTGCATTCACAAAGTGATGAAAAAAGCAACGGCTAGTAAAATAAAGAATGGTCAATTTTATGTCCAACAGGAATTTGGTGTGTAAAAACTGTCAATAAATTACGTATTTACCCACCTTCCTTAGTTTATCTTGCTCTGTGGCCTGCCTCTCTCTCGCACTGAAGTGTTGAGATTTTTACCAGAGCGCGTGGGTTTAATGGATGTGGTCTGGTAACTACCCCTCCTATACCCCTTCCTTTTTGCTGTCCTGCTTATTTCAGTTTGATCACCAAATGATTTCACCTTCATACACTTTGCAATGTGACCTCACTCATCGACATCTCAGATTGACTTTAACAGTCATTTCATTGGATTTTGTTCTTTTTGATGATTTCTTGGCTGTATTGTACAGTATGCGCTATGCTTCCTTTTATTTTGCCTTTTTGTAATCAATGTGTGACTTCTCTGTTCCGTTAATAAGCACAGCTATCACCAGTCAACAGCATGATAAATCACGGTGTTATTTTTTGCATTAGTTTTAATAAATATACTTCATGTATCATTGAGCATGTAGTTCATATCTTGCATCTCCTATAGCATTAAAATAATGAAGTAGCAACTCTAAATGCTTTCTTTTAATTCAGAAATGTATTAATTTTAGGTCTGTCAGGTAGGAATGGTCTCATCTTGCAGTCTGTCTTTCTCAGTGTGGTCAAGGAGGAGACTGGCAATGAGCTGGAGAAAGCGGCGGAGAAAGAGCTGCCTGAACAAACCAATGATGAAGCTGAGACGGTATAGTATGCTAATTACTCTCTTAACACCTTTGCGCAGAAGGTGGCGCCGGCGGAAGCTTTTTGCTCAACTCAGACATTCGTTGCTACTGCAGCCGAACTATGATTGGAAATCACAAACTCTGTGTTTTAAATTTATTGGTAGACGGTTCGTGACGATTTCTGCCGAATACGTAGTTTCTAAGTGCCACTATTTCCCTGTAGCAAGTCCATTTATCAAGCAAACCCCACCTAGTCTATACCTACCTATGCGTGACATAGTGGACAATAGCGTCTATGTTTGAGTTCATACATATATTTATTCATCATATAAAATTAGAATAACGTCATAGCAACGAGATAAATCCAACAATAGCCTGATCGTATGCCAGAAAAGCCGTGAAAAGCCCTGCTCACTCAAATGCAAAATAAACTGTGAAAGTACTATCTCATTCTACCATGTATTCTACTAGCAATATATGCTACTAAATATGAAATAAATATACAATCCTACCATTGGTTTTACACATCGAGATGTTCCTTTCAAAATTCAGTTGTCATTTATTGTCTGGTACAATCGGTTTGAGAAATATACAACACTTTATACCGCTATTACACTATCTGAAACGTCGCCACGTAATAAGCGCCATGCCCTGTAAGCCTGTCTCATGCATTACAGTTCACTCTGGTTTAATTGTCGGCTTTTTTATCCAATAGAGTACATTATAACCGTCGCAACGGTATATGCCAAGTCTTTTTGGGTGCTTTGAGCAATTTACTACAGCCCAGCGTAACGGCAGTTTTCGTTTTAACTGTCTAGTATTACGCAAGCGATATACAATACGCATTATCCTGGGGAATTCCCCTTTTGCGATATGTAAGTATTTTTGCGTCTAAAATACCGTTGGTCTCGCTGGCTACATACGTACGTTCGTGTTTCCACTCGAGCACTGTCTTTCCAAGTTTGATAGCCCTGTTGTTATTTTCGCATTTTGAGTGCATTTCACATACTGTAGTGCAATCGTTAGCTAAATGTATTTTTGAACTAGGCTACCGATGTTCATTGAAGATAGAATATTTGGCAGCATTTTACAGATGGTGGAAAACTATTTTATGTTCATGTTATCATACATAGTATAGGCTATGATGTATACGAGTCTCTTATGGCATGACAAGTGCTCATTCCAATTTACTGTTGCGCTGATATGTGGTAGATTAAGGTAAAAATTTCCTTGGAGTTATTATGAATAGGAAAACTTAAAAGATTAAAAGAATACAGAAAAATGCAATCCCAGGACAAAAGTATACATACTGTAGAGTACAGGGACAAGTGATGTTTTATTGAGGTACAAGAGTGAATGATTAGGCAACATATTTAGGTGTACGTAACACTGTGATATCAATGTTTTTTTATCTTAAGCCACCAGAGGGAGCAAATGTGTATGCGTTATAATGTATAATATAATATAATATTTTATGACATGTTTTGCATAGGGGTTTTGGACCCATAGATATCTACCCCCCTATACTGCTGAAAATATATAATTCTCACTTGGAAATTATGCACAAGTGAGTTTTATGAGCCCAACCTGTTGATTTGTAGTTAAATATTTCATTATTTTTTTTTATTTGCAGCAGTGCACAATTTAGCCATTTGGATAGATTTGGAGACACTAATGGACAACAGGATACACGGCTATATTTTGCATCATAGACCTTTAGTAGTTCTGCATATCATCCTCAGATTTTGCAAAACTTGTGGACATGGAGTTTATGATCCAGGAAATGTATATATATTACCGATTTCACTTATGTAGCTCTCAGCAAAATAAAAAAAAACTATTTAAAATTTTTTTTCCCCTAAGTTTCTTTGCATTTGTGGCACTTTATTTTGACTTAAATTATGAAAATAAACAAATCTAAGTTTGTATTGTAAATGGTACACCTGTCTTCTTTCATTTAAGCCATTTAACAAGTTTATGTGATGCTCACACCTAGAGTTATAAAGCCTTAAACAGAGCACCCCTAAATAGGTGAAATTTGCCATCTGCGCCCTGTAAGCACCAGATAATTTAAAATCTCTCTTAAAACGCTGGAAATTCAAAAAATGTGAAAGAAAAATGACTTTGGTATAAAATTACATAAAGTATATGTTTGTTATATAAATGTTGGATATCGATGTTTAAGAGGTGTTTCCAGTACCGCTTTCGCCCCGCCTCCAACATTTTTCGTATTTCATAAAAGAAAGTTTTTTGTCAAAACGCTGACGTCGTACGTGATACTGTCAACGTTCTTCAACCAAGGGGCCAAGAAAAATATTGTGTCGTTTGGACAGGGTATTCACATTTGTTCAGGACCAATCAGAGGGACAGGTTGAGTCCTCTTCGCCTCCACGGAGCAGGCGCAGTTTGTACAAACGGGCGGCGAAAAAGACATCCCAGCTTCAATTCAGTTTTTACAAGGCCGTGGAAAGGCAATGGGTGACGTCACAATGGCTTTGTCCATATTTTTATACAGTCTATATCTTCAACACGCGAAGAGAAATTGAGGAACAGAAATCTAACGTTAGATGACTACGAGCGAGAAAGAAAGATAAAGACAGAAAGAAAATTCAGAGAGGAATGGAAAAGAGTTTAGCCTACACTCATTAACCACTATGTGATTAGACCCATTAAATCAGATATATACACTGCACCCCTGATGAAGGCATATTACTGCTGAAACAGGTTGGAGACTTTACAATTAAAATCTTGCCCAGATTAACCAGCAAATCAAGGGGCATAGACGCAGTACAACAAGACCGGATGATCAGAATTTTCACGGTGTAATATGCCAATTGTCTTTCTCATAGTCCTCCAGCTTTCTGATCGTTCCCTCTGCTTATTGAAATCCACAAAAAGTCGGCAGACTGCATGCTATTCGAGTGACAAAAAAGTTTTGGTTTCCATAATGTTAATTGTCGATTAATTGAGCTAACGTTAGCTAACGTTAACTTTGCTTATACATGATCTCAGTAGCTAGCTAGTAGCTTAATTTACTGCATTAGCTTAACGTTAGCTTGCTAACGTTATGCATCTCAGTCTTAGTTAGCTAGCTAACATTGTCTCTAGGCTATGTAATATGTTTGGCCCACCAGGTGGCCAGTGGGGGAAAAAATCTTTAGTGTCTAACCCTGCCAATGCAGAGACAGTTTTAAACTTTTCTCACAGAAATAGTTAGCTAACAACTAGCTAACATTAGGCTAACGTTATACCAGTCTGATCTTCCAACGTAATTCAACTGTAACATTGTCTGTTGGAGGATTTTCTGCGTCCTGGCGTGGTGCGGCATCAGGTTCAAAGCGAAACGGCTCAATAAAAATAAATCTTTGCCCATTTGTCCCTGCTCAAAATACTCAAATTCCTCTTCCTAATCAGAACTGTCGGATTTTTCAGTGACTGCCATTGTTGTATACCGATAGGCGCTAACCATTTTCATTTTAATTCTCAAAAATACTGTAATTACAGCATTTTACAGTATAAGACTCTGCATTGACCCTATAGGTTTGCTTGATTTTTCATAGGCTAATCCCATTGTGTGTGTGTGTGTGTGTGTGTGTGTGTGGTTCCTTCAGGATATGCCGGAAGGAAGTGACCACGATGAGGTGGATGAGGAAGACGATGAAGAGGAAGAGGAGGAGATGGAGGCAGAAGAGAGCTCAGACGAGTCAGACTCCGAGCTGGACGAGAAAGGTACCGTTGACCCCCCCCCCCTCCCCCATTATTGTCACATGAGACGGGGACAATTCTCCCGGGGAAATACAGGGCCCTTAAGGAGCTGAGCTGTGCGTCTGTGCTTCAGAGAACTTCCAGGCGGACCTGGCCAACATCACGTGTGAGATCGCCATAAAGCAGAAGCTGATTGATGAGCTGGAGAACAGCCAGCGGCGGCTGCACACGCTCAAACTGCAGTACGAGCAGAAGCTCATGATGCTCCAGAGCAAGATCCGCGACACGCAGCTGGAGAGGGACCGGGTGCTGCACAGCATGGGTACGGCCGCCGCGCGCACACGCGTGTCTGCGCGTGGAAAGCCGCGCTCCGTGTTTCTGACCCATATAGGGCCCTTTCTGACCCGTACTGTCCAAAAACAGGCATGCAGTAGAGCCCATTAAGAACCATGATGGCCTAAACCAGTGTTATCACAAGAAGCCTGCATCACATAGTGCCTAAATTTAAGTGGCTTTTCTTTCTTTGTTTTCATATCTGCCACGTCAGATAGGCGTCATCATGGAGATTCATAGGTTGCTGGGAAGTGCCAATCCAATATAAGATTCCACCACAAACATGTAGTTCTCTTTTCTTTATCATTGAAGCTATTATATTTATTTGTACCGTAATGTTAAAAAAAAGTAAGAAAAGGTAAGAAACAAAACATTTCTGTCCAGAACGGCGAGTGCTCTACCTTTAGGTAGCACTCTGGCCTTGACGCGAGGGGGCTCCGGGCAAACGCACGCCCGTTTATCCGCAGGCTCCGTGGAGACGTACAGCGAGGACAAAGCCAAGAAGATCAAGGCGGAGTACGAGAAGAAGCTGGGCTTGATGAACAAGGAACTGCACAAGCTACAGGCTGCGCAGAAGGAGCACGCCCGGCTGCTGAAGAACCAGTCCCAGTACGAGAAGCAGCTGAAAAGACTGCAGCTAGATGTGACAGAGATGAAGAAAACTAAGGTACAGTGCCCCGCCCAGTCCTGTGCATTGCCACACCCCTCACAGTGCCCAGTCTGGTACAGTGCCCTACTTAGTACAGTATCGTAGACAGGACAAAGCCCCACCCACTGAGGAGAGCTGCAAAATACACACCTGGTACGCGAGCTTGGTAGAGCACTAAGCATTCTTCAGTCCGCATTGAGAACATCTGCTTGGCGTGTTTTGTGAATCCTTTTCCCCTGGGGATGTTGGGTAATTACAGTAAGGCCAGATACTTATTGCCTTTCAAGGAAACCAATGCTCTTAATAATAATGCTGTATGTAGATGCAGATGGTTTGGAATTAACAGCAGTATATATTTTAAGCACGGTTAGTCCTGAAAGCCCAAAAATACCAGTGGTATAATTGGCGATTTCCGTGTTACCATGGTGATACTTCTTTCAGGTTCGTCTGATGAAGCAGATGAAGGAACAGCAGGAGAAAAACCGCATGTCCGAGTCACGACGGAACCGTGAGATCGCTACGCTGAAGAAGGGCCAGCGCAAGCAGGAGGTAGGCAGGGGGTGCTGTGGTGCCGAGCACGGACAGTCCATTACAGTACCCGCAGGAAAATGTTGATTGCATATTTGGTTTTGGTTAAATGGGTGCCCTCTGTGTGTCCCCTTACAGCACCAGCTGAAACTGCTGGAGGCCCAGAAGAGACAGCAGGAGCTGATCCTACGACGCAAGACCGAGGAGGTGAGATGAGCCAGCCTCAAGCAGGCCTCAGCCGGGCTAACCTCTTTGAGCTGTCCCGATCCAGCTCACTGTTCTCTAGCAGGGCCATTTCCCAACAATGGCTCTTGGGTGGCTCGTCCTATTAAAGCGCTGGTGATGCTTCTTGCGGTATGACATAAAACCCTGATCATGTCAGTGCCAACTGTGGTTGGTAGCCCCACAGGATGGTGCATATTTGACTGTATTGTAGCTGAGGGAGGGCTGGCTTCAATTAGTCCGATTATCCCCATCTGTCTGCCTGCATCTGCTGTGCATGAAGTTTAATCAATGCTGTGCAGAGTGAAAAAGATGTAGCTTTAGAGGACAAAACACATGTCTACACTCTACTGTATTGACAAGACATTGCAGTAATGGGCCTATGAATACAATTGAGAATTAAAAATTCTGGGGAAAAGAATACGGAAAAATTTCATTTGAAACCTTTCATACTGACACTGCGAAAGAACCCTTTTGTGCACCATATTCACTTGCTCTTGTTGCGCCCTTTCCAAACTGTAATGGGGCCCTTTCAGAACTAAGGGCCCTTTTAGAACTGTACAGCCCTAAACCATTTTTTTCAATACAGCCCTGTTGTAATCCAGAACTATGTTCCTGCTCGACCACTTCACTCTTCTACAGCAGGGCGACTCGCACTTCCCCCTCTCCGTGTCAAAGGCTCTCGCTCGTCCCGACTGCGGAGTTTTTCCACCTTAGCTCCTCAGTGGTGGAATGAACTTCCCATTCCCCTACGTTCTACTCCAACCCTGCCTGCATTCCGTCGAGGCCTGAAGACACACCTCTTCAGACTCCACCTTGACTGATATTCTAACCTAGGAATATCAGTTCCCTGTGTTTAGTAGTTCCCTGTGTTTTCCTGTCTGTTTATTATAGTTTATAATAGTATTTAGAATAGAAGTGTAGTATTGCTGATTTACCCACAGCTTACTGTGAACTACAGTCAACGTTCATTACTAGGGATAGCTGCTACATTATGGGAAGGATGTGCTTTGTCTGTTCTGTAGTGATCTTGATGATGTCTCTGTATGCACTTATTGTACGTCGCTTTGGATAAAAGCGTCTGCTAAATTAATGTAATGTAATGTTGTAATAACCTTTCAGAATTGAAAACTAATTTTACTAATAGAAAATGCAGAGATCAAACCCAGGAGGATGCTTGAATTTCCGAATCCCTTAGTGTCCTATCCGTTCATCTGTGGCCGTCTCTCTTGCTCAGGTGACGGCTCTGCGGCGCCAAGTGAGGCCCGTTTCAGGGAAAGTGAACCGCAAGGTGAGCTTACCCGAGTCTCTCCAGGACTCGTCATACCACCCCTCCTCGGGTCGGATGTACACTGGAACCAGCACGCCATCCAACGGAACCAGGTGGCGTTCATCACTCTTTCCTGGCCTGCCATGTGCGTGTGAGTGTGCCACAGGTCTGATAATATAACTGACATGAACCCGTGTTTGTGTCCACGCATGTTTGCCTGTGTGTGTGCGCGTGCATGTGTTTGGGTATGTGTGTCTCAGGTACCAGTGGAGGGTGACAGGCGTGTACTCCACCAGAGGTGCCCGGTCCAAGTGGCAGTCACTGGAGCGCAGGATCAGTGACATCATCATGCATAGGATGACCGTCACAAACATGGAGTCTGACATGAACCGGCTGCTTAAGGTACTGAACTCTCAGGGTTGAGGGCCGCAAAAATAGCATTAAGAGCCAGTCCCTTGAAAAACCATACGTAGGTTTACACCCTTAACTTAGAGTGTTTGATTAGACATCCAAATAGTAACCAAATACCATTGCTAGGGCTGTGAATTTGTTATGGCCAAACTAACCTTTTAGCAATGTTAATGTGTTCAGTTTCTATACAGAGCTTTGCTTAGATGTGTACTATATACACTTAGAGCTGTACCATGGACATACTTAGATGTATACTATATACTTAGTTGTATCATGTAATGCTGTTTTCAAGTTTTTAGTTTGACATACCAAGCACACAGAAAGTTCACATATGTTGTATGTCCAAATGGATTTATTTAATATTTTTGTAAATCTCAAATGGAGATTTCTAGATGTGTGAAATTATGACAGCTTCTTCATCAACACTTGGTACATTCAGTTTTACATTTAGTCATTTAGCAGATACACGTATTCAGAGAAACTTTGTGTGTATAGAAAGGTTAGGCAAAGAGCAAGGAGACACCAAGTGGCATACGGCATGTCCAACTGGATTTATTTAATGTTTTCATAAATTCGGTGGCTTTTTTCACCTCAAGTGGAGATTTATAGACATGTGGAATTATGGCTGCTACTTCAGTAATTACTTTTTTGGATTCCCTCCGCTGACTCGCAGCAACGTGAAGAGTTGACTAAGCGCAGGGAGAAGTTTTCCAGGAAGAGGGACAAAATGGCCGCCAAGGGGCCAGATGCTGAAAAGACGGTCCTGTCCATCAGCGAGGAGATGGAGTCGCTGACGGCCAACATTGACTACATCAACGACAACATCGCTGAATGTCAGGCCAACATTATGCAGATGGAGGAGGCCAAGGTGAGCGCGCTCATTCTGATTCAGCTCCGCCCACTTCACCTCCCACCGCTGGCTTGGTCTCTTCCACCAGTTAACCCGGCGCTCGCCTTGCAAACCCTTAGGCCCCACTTTACATTGTACAATTTTCCTCTCTGTTTAACGAGTCAGAGTGATCCACAGCCCTTCACCACAGGCACAGTGAAATGGACTGAGGGATAAGGCTCTTATGTAACCTGGTGCTGTAAATGAGTGATGGCCCTGAGCTTCCACGTGCCTGTGTGTTTGTGCCCATCAGGACGAAGGCGACACTGTGAACGCTCTGGCCATGATCAGCTCCTGCACCTTAACCGAGGCCCGCTTCCTGCTCGACCACTTCATGTCCATGGCCATAAACAAGGTGCCCATCTCTCACCTGTGCCCACGTGTGTGATACTGAGCCAGTTCAGGCATTCTATTGACACACCCTTGCTGTCATCGGTCTCACCCACCCCAGGGCCTGCAGGCAGCCCAGAAGGAGTCAGAGATAAAGGTGATGGAGGTCCGCCTGAAGCAAACGGAGATCAACAGCGCCACCCAGAACCAGCTGCTCTTCCACATGCTGAAGGAGAAGGCGGAGTTTAACCCCGAGCTGGACGCTCTGCTCGGCAATGCGCTGCAAGGTACCGACCCGGTCCAGACCACAGGGCCTAGAGCATGTGCGTGTGTGCTATCGCACGGCGTCCCGTACTGAACAGATGCTGGGTTGAAGGTCACATGACTGGTAAAAGGGACATAGCAAGCCTCCAAGTCTGGTTGTCACACTGGCCGTGTCAGTTATTTTCATACTGGTTCCGTGTCGCTTGTTTCCTTGCTGGCTCAATGGGTGTCTTTTTCTTGGGCTTAAATTGTGGGGGGAGACGTGTCTGCAAGCGAAGCCGCTTTAGCGAATCCCTGCAGAGCTGAGAAGGTGCTTCTCCTGTCGCAGGCCTCCTCAAACGCCATCTCATCAGTCACCCTCCGTCCCAAGATGGATCAACGTCAGCGATTCATGAGTAATTCAGTAGCCCCCTATTTTCCCCTCCTGTCGACACACTGCCAGTGTGATAGCAATGACGGCCTACAGGATGCTGGCCCGACGTCATCATCAGACACATTCTGAACTATGTGCCTCCGGCTGCATCTATTCAGCACACGTTTGAAATGCCCAGGGCGCCTAAATTAAACAGTGGGCTTACTGTTCTGTTGTGTTGTTCTTTTGCTTTTTGATTAGATTTTTGTTTTTGATTTCCTTTGATTAGGGGAATGTGTTTTGATTTGTGTGTCGCCATTTTTGTTTCCCTGTTGCCTGAATTGAAACAGAGCTAGGTAACATGCCTCTGGGTAAGTAATGGACACAAGAGTCTCCTTTACTGGAATGAGTGCATGAGTCCTCCAGACTAACCAGTGAGCGTAACAACGTGAGGGCATGCATGTGGTGTTGCGCCGCTAAGCTTTCCCCGCCCATCTGTCTACTGATCCCTCCCCCTTCCATGCAGACCCCCCTCCCTCCCCCCTACTGCAGCCACACATTAGGACCTGTTAACTGTCATTAGCAGAAGCCTCCCTCACCCCACCCTCACACGCACATACTTACCAACACAATGTTTTACCACAGTAGAACCGGAAAGTAAGGTACTCGTAGGTGAATCCCCCGCGGGTGTTTCGTACTAATGTTCTGCCTCCCTATCTCATAAGAGGGTTCCATGACGGACCTGTGTGACCTTTGACATCTGAACTTCTTACCTTCTAGTTCTGTTGAATTGAGAAAAACATGATGTGAACTAGTGTTTTGCTGCAACTTCAAATGGCATGACCTTGTCTTCGTTTGCTTTCTTTTTTAATGCCAGACTGTAAATAGACAATGAAGTTTAATTACCAGTCTGTATTAAGTCTAATGAAAGGTGGCGTCACGTCTGATGCATCTGCAAGACTAGGATCGGATTAATGGATTAACTGCACTGTAATATACTGTAACCATGAACAACCTGGCATTGGAAAGATCAGAATATATATGTTTCATCATTACTGAACCATAAAACATGCAACACTTAAAAGAGAACAGCGGCGTTGTGTGTGGCTGAGATGTGGGAGTGAAAGGATGCGTTTTCTTGTGATTGCACAGACAACGGAGACTCGAGCAGCAGCGACGAATCAGCGCAGAGTCCCGCCGTAGATGGAAGGTAAACATCACCGCTTCCTGTCTCTGTGTCGCTGTTGGCTATCTCCATCACAGAGCCACTCCTGCAGGGTCAATTCAGCATCCTGTCAATCACACCACGTGAAGCTCGGCTGTTTTGAATAAAATCGGTCTGAATCCCATACAGCATTTTTGTTTTTCTGTTCCAGCTCTTTGGCCTCTGACCTTATGAAACTGTGTGGACAGACCAAGCAGAGGAGTAAGGTATGGTACCAGATAGTGCTATGTTGTTCCAACTGAGTGTGAAGTTCTGTTAAAGGCAGACTGGGAATTTACCTTTAAACTGTTCAGATGCATGAAAAGATTAGTTGTTATAGCAGAAATCGGGTCAGAATTAAAAAACATATATATACACTTAATGCGCTTAGATGCAGGTTTGATTGTTTTGTACCTCATCCTGTAAGCCTACCCACCCTTCTGGCCCTAATTTCTGCCATGTACAAACTACTCATTAGTGTGAAGACATTCTAGCTACATGGCTCTTGGTGTCTTGGTAAGGTCACCACGAAAAATCTTCTTTTTAAACGGGTCTGTATATGTTCATTCACAAGGAAAAGCTCTGATTCAGACTGGACACTTGCAGCTCGATCATCAGCTGCAGGAGGGTCCCAATTTTACGCCAGTCAATCACTGAAAATGTATTGGTTAATAGCACATTTTTTCTGTTTTATTGTTTGAAATAGAGAATGGCCATGTAGGTACTTGACACCTGGAATAAAACATTCATTTGGAAACCATTATGATTTTTGAAAACCCTTTTTTCCATATTCTCTGGAAGTTTGTATCATGGGTGTAGAACTTGACTGTCTGTCTTCCTCATGCAGGCCCGCCGACGGACCACCACGCAAATGGAACTTCTGTATGCCAACAGCAACGACCCCTGCCCTAGCACTTCCACCGTGGAATTCTCCGCCCCCGTCCTCCCACTGGTTGAAGCCCAGGAAGGGAATGAGGAAGTGGAGCATTTGGGGTCGTCGTTAAGGGATGTCTTGACCTCTCCCTCAAGCTTGTCCTCTAAGCTGGGCAGCATGTAAGTTTGTGCCTGAGAATGCTAACGTGCTATTGTTACCTGCACCACCTGCATGATATGGCTGCTGCTTCTACTTTTGATGTTTCTTATTGATTTGGTTTTTGTCTTTGGAAAGTAGCCCCAGACCCCCATCCCTGCTTACCCCCCCCCCATATATTTTACCGCAACAAGATTCTTGTACTTCTTATACCCAGGGAAGTGTAAGTCAAGATGGATCTTATCTTGAATCTCCATTCCTTCACAAGGTTTTTGAGAATTAATAATGTTTTTTTAATATATTAACCGATATTTGACTTGAATCTCTTAAGCTCGGCACCTTTAGATAGATTCACTTGGTTCCCAGTGCAGAGCATTGTAGCTGTGTTCAAACGGTTTGTCGCTCTTGGCTGAGTCCTGGCAATGTTGAACCTTCCTCTCGTTTGGCTAGCCTTGTCGCTTGACCGGGTGCCGTATTGCACTCCGGCATGACTGTGCTTTACCTGGAAAAAATTCCTACTTGGCTGTGTATTGTTCTCTGCAAAGCTACAGGGCTCATACAGTCCATTAACAGCTCCACAGCGCTTTGTTAAATTCCAGTGCGCTGGCTGAGCTTAGTGGCCTCTTGCTGCTTGGGTCAAAGATGGCACTGGGGACAGGTTTCAGTGTGGCACACAGTGTATCCTTGAGTCTGTAAAGAGCCACCAGAAACACCAAAGTCTGGTGAAGGAGGACCCTGAGTTGGATCAAGGTGTCAGGTAATGGTTTGTGCTCTGAACCCACATTCTGCATGTTTACCAGTTCTGACAATTTACATGCGTTTGTTTTTGTTTTTTTGTGTTACTTTGAGTTCTACCTCTTCACCTTCCCCCAACCCCACTTGTAACTATTTTTAATCGAACAAAAAAAATCCCAACTGTCAGCTCCGGCTCCAGGCCTTCCTTAGGGGTTGAGAAGAAACCGTCAGAGGGCTCACCCATCACCCGGAGGAAGATGTATGATAAAGGACAATTGACAGTCGACAAGGTCAAGGGAAAGGAGATCAAACAGTAAGAGCTAGCGCCGCTCTGCAGGCTGGAGGCTGAAATGATCGCTTCTAATGACCGCTTCTAATGAGCACTAATGAGTTAGCTTTCTGAAATAATTATCCACATGCCTTTAGGGAAAGCATGTTCTCTTATCAAACTTGTCAAACAACTATCAACTTTGCCTGATTGGATTACAACTCTCCAGTCACACACTGAATGTGTTTATTACAAGAAAAAAACATTTCTGCGGTGTACTGTGTGTAGCCAAATTGGTGTACTCAGGGTATATTTGTGCGTGAGTGTAAGTGTGCCAGATATACTCTGAGTCGGATAAGAGGCAGAGAAAAAACATCCTCCTGAGGAGGTATAGCAGAACATTCAGTGTTTGACTCGCTTCACCTTTTTTAGCCTTTTGATCTCATTACATTGCAATTACATTGCAAGTAATACATTTCCTATTTTGCTGACCGTATTAACCCACTGATTCTCGTGTAAACCCCAGAATTCAAGCCATTCCTGTGAAGAAAATGGCGGGGGGTGAAGGGAAACATGGGTGGAAAAATGAAGCTGTATGCTCTCAATCAGTTATCTTTCTAATGACTGACTATGTCCCTGAGTGACACAGGAGAAAGTTAGGCACATACTATATTTCCAGTACCATAGAAGCCATTGGTATCCTAAACTGTGGAGTTAAGTCACAGATTCTGGAGTACCACAGAGTTAAGTCAGTGTGTAGAGTAGCAGGAAAGATCTGAACATCCCAATTACATGCATAGCCATACTGCTGTCTGAATGCTGTGTGTATCCTCTGCTGTACTATGTGTGAGGAGATGGGAGATGACTGTTTTAAGTGTGTCTGCGCGTGCCAAATTTGGTTGTGGTCAAGTCTGAACTGCGTCTGCGTGTGGTAGGGTTGATGTGTGTGTCTGTTTGTGTGTGTCTGTCTGTGTTTCTGTGTGTGGTGGGGTTGATGTGTGTGTGTGGGGGTTGACGTGTGTGTGTGTGTGTGTCTGTGAATCCATCCAGAACTCAGCCTGCATGTCTGCTGTTTCAGCGTCGATTCAGGGACCCCCAAGGCCAGTTCATCACCCCCTTCCCCCCCCACCATCCGGTCCCGTAGCCAGAACGTTTTTAACCGTCTCTCACTTTCTGTCGAGAGCGCGGATGATCAACAGGATAAGTAAGAGAGACTTGCATTCACACATCTCGCATAGAAGTACAGTGATAGATGAACAATAAAGCAGTAAATTACTGTGATTTTATATATATATACAGTCAAGCCGGAAAGTATGCACACCCCTTTCACCTTCTCCACGTTTTATTACGTTACAGACATATTCTACAATAGATTGAGTTCATTTTTTGTCTCAAAATTCTACACAAAATAGCCCATAATGACGAAGTGAAAACAGGTTTTTAGACATTTGTGCTAATTTATTAAAAATCAAAATGTTAAATATCATATGTACACAAGTGTGCTGTTATGATATGACACCCAAAAGTGAGCTGAGGTGCATTTTGTTTCCACTGATACTGCTTGAGATGTTTCTACAACTTAATTGGAGTCCACCTGTGATAAATTCAATTGATTGGACATGATTGGGGATTGCCAACACCTGCCTATATAAGGTCCCACAGTTGACAGTGTATGTCAGAGCAAACTCCAAGCCATGGGGTCAAAGGAATTATCTGCAGACCTCAGAAACAGGATTGTGTCAAGGCATAGATCTGGAGAAGGGTACGGAAAAATCTCTGCAGCTTTACAGGTCCCAAAGAGCACAGTGGCCACCATCATTCGTAAATGGAAGAAGTTTGGAACCACCAAGAATCTTCCTAGACCTGGCCGCCCGGCTAAACTGAGCAATCGGGGAAGACGGGCCTTGGCCAGGGAGGTGAGCAGGAACCCGAGGGTCACTCTGACAGAGCTCCAGCGTATCCTTGTGGAGATGGGAGAACCTTTCAGCCAGCCAGAGCCCAGACCTGAATCCAATTGAACATCTGTGGAAAGAGCTGAAAATGGCTGTGTACCGACGCTCCCCATCCAACCTGACGGAGCTTGCAAGGATATGCCAAGAGGAATGGGCAAAAATGTCCAGAAACAAGTGTGCCAAGCTCGTAGCTTCTTTCCCAAGACGCCTTGAAGCTGTAATCGCTGCCAAAGGTGCAGCAACCAAGTATTAGGCTAAGGGTGTGTACAGATATGTAACCCCTAAATAACCTATTTTTGTCAGTAAAATAAAATTGCATATTTTCTAAAAACCTGTTTTCACTTCGTCATTATTGGCTATTGTGTGTAGATGTTTGAGGCAAAAAATGAACTCAATCTATTGTAATATAAGTCTGTAACGTAATAAAACGTGGAGAAGGTGAAAGGGGTGTGCAGACTTTCCGGCTTGACTGTATATATGTGATATTATGTTTGTTAAAGGCATCTGTAATGCAGGTGTTATTACATTTAATACAAAACATAGTGAAAATGATACTACTGTAATGTAACCCTAGTAGTTACATTTATTGTAGTGAAGTGCTAGACGTATTGTGCTTTAAGTGAAAATGGACAGTTCTGTACACCACCTTATCATTGTTTAGTCTTAATAGGCTGAGTATAGCATAGCCACTGATATTAATGACCTTAAACCATTGATGGGAGAATATAAACGTTCTCATCTTTGTTCCCTTTCCTACTTCCTGTGTTAGTCTCATCTCTCTGAGTCCCCTCTTCTAGGTTTTCAGCGTTATTAATGTTAACTCTTTTCATTGGTTTAGATGTGTACACAGTAAGGACTCGATGCATGTTTTCATTGACAGCTTAATGTCCCCAAATTATTTTGTGCATGACAATTGAAATTATAACTCGCAAATATTCCTCTTGGCTATACTTCAATTTATTTGAGCTGTAGTTGATCGTGTTAATAATCGACTGACACAAACTCTCAGGTACTGTATATCTAGACTCTAGAAGCGGGAAGAACAGCTACTTCTGGAACTTCTTTCAGTTGTTGGAAAAGGAACGATCATCACCCATTTCTTTGCAGTGATTTCTAGGAGCCAAGTGTTTTATTTTACATGAATGAGAATTCTTTTGTAATTTATATAACTAGTAGTAACTATTTTAGCAGAAAGAAAATATTGAGCTTTATTTTTGCACTGTCTTTAAATATTATGATTTGTTTAACTTTTGTAAATCTCACTATGAATGACTTACGAAGGGATGTGGCTTCTCTAAAACTCATAAATAATTAGCTAATAAACAATTTAGCTAAGCTAAATTGGTATTTCTGATTGAATTCAGTTTTCAGTTCAATTATTTTAATTCTTGTTCAATTCAATTGGGTTTTATATTGTATTACACTTACTGTGTACATGTCTAAATGGTTGAGAAAATTTCCATTATGATTTTTATCATCCTTACATTTGACTAACCCCTTGGTCCCCTCACTCTCTCTGTCTCTCCGTGTGGAGTTACTCCCCTTGTGATAGCAGCAGTCTGTCACCCGTTCTGTCATCAGACATGACACCATGGCCCTGTCGCGTGTCTGTGCCGGGGCAGGAGCGGTGGGTGTTTGGAACAGAGCTGGCCTCATCGCTCAGCTTTGCCAGTCACGCGGCTTATCGTATATTCACATCTCTCTTTCCTGTTTTATTCGGTTCTGTCCACACTAGGGCTATTCAGCAACAGGTGTCATGTGATGCTTGAACAGATAAAATTGTCCTCAGATGGCCAGATTTGCACCTGTGTATCTTGAAAACATATTTATGGTCCACAAGTACAGCTTTTGCTTTAACTCTGAGGAAAAATTAGTTTTTTGGCTCTATGAACCCATCATGCCTGTAGCCCCTGGAGACAGTCTCTGACTGTCACTCTGAGTGGATCTGTAGGGTCAGGGTCTGCTCCTTTCTTAAAGGCATACTGAACTTTATTAGAACATAATATTGTATAGCTACCTGGTGGCGATATGAGTCGTAATATTTACGCTTATCTTCATGACTTGTGTAGGGCCATCTGAAGGATGGAGCGGGGCCTGGGGTGAATCACAGTTGCGGGGCCCACCGGCTGGATAATGTTCTGGGCAGCATGGGCACCTCCATAATTTTTGTTGTTCGTTGTTGCCCATAATGCTTTGCATTTGTCTAAGATTGTGTCTTAAAGGCATAGTGAACTTTGTTAGAACATAATGTTGTATAGCTACCTGGCGCCGATATGAGTCGTAATATTCACGCTTATCTTCATGACTTGCTCCAGTGGTCAGCAACTGGCCAACGGAGAATGACATTTTTTCTCTTTCCATTCACTCCCATTGCATGGCGAAACAGGTCTCAAAAGCGCACTTTTAGCACATAACCGAATGCAAACAATGCGGATTATGCCGATATATAAAATCACGACATCCACATAGCTCAGATGTTATTTGTTTTGTTACTTAAGCCATTCAGTATAAGTACTTACCCAACCTTCAGTCTTCTGACCATGAGTCCAGTTTGCTAGCAGTATTGAACCACGGTCGAACCACGGTCACCGTACCGCTGGCACACTGCTGCTCTGTGAGTGTGTCCCTGTCCCTGTCTCTCAGTGGCTTTGCTGTTGTTGTTGTAGGTGGGATGAGAATGAGTCATCTGTACTGCAGGTACACAGGTAGCCTCTTCTGTAGGAGCCTCTTCTATTCCTTTTCTCCTCTGTTCTGCTGTGAGCTCACTGATTGGTTTGTGATTCTCAGTGGGGAGGCCGGGGTCACCGTTTGTTTGTTTTGCTGCATGCGGCAGTCAGAATGGATTTATGTGTTTGTGCATGCTCGCGCACTCTCGTTTATGCCCGAGCGTGTTCTGTTTGTGCTTTGTCTGTGAAGCGATGGTGCTCGGCTGTGAGTGAACTGCATGCTGGTCCGCCTGTGCCGTGTTTAGCCGAGTGACCCAGTGATTGAGCGTTGGGCGACTTGCTCTCTTGCGGGGTGTGATTTTTTGTGTGTCGCCTCCTTTAGAGGCGTGATCAACCCCATGCCGTCCTTGAAGAGCAGCCGGGGGGCAATTCTGCAATGCGTTTATGTGGCAGAGGGACACTCCAAGGCCGTGCTGTGTGTGGACTCCACCGATGACCTGCTGTTCACCGGCTCAAAGGGTAAGACCGCCTACCCATCATTCAACACCATTCAGTACTATTCACTACCAGGCATTCACCATTAATTCACCACCATTCACCGTCATTCACTACCATTCACCATCATGCACGATCATGCACTGCCATTCACAACCATTCACCTTTCTTCACTTAAAGGGTAACAAAGCACTAAAACCATTTATTTTAGAAGAGAACTGATACACTTGGTGTTACTGATTGATTCTGTTCCAAATCTTGACATTTTACTGCAGTCAGCACAAAACAGCGTAAACCCAAAGGATCTGGCTAAAAAGTGTCTAGTGGTAAAATGTTAGGTACTGCACGTTCAGTCTGCCATTGGCCAGAAACTTCACCCAGCTGACGTATGACTCCCGGTGACAAAATTGAAACCTTTACAACTATGCCCTGAAGTTTTGGAGCGAGGGCGGGCTACGCCCCAGCTGTAAAAGCGAATTTCAGCGGTAGATCTGCGTGCCGTGGACGGGGACAGGAGATAGGAGAGAAAGAGCGAGCGAGCGATATATATAGCTAGCTTACAGTTTAGCTTTTTTGAATATTCTAGTAAGTTACAGTAACCTATTTTTGGTATATTTTTTATAGTTAGCTTGATAGTCCCTTGTTATCCCTTGTAAGCATAGTTGAGCCAGGAGTATTATATGCATGCTACATGTTTACCTTTGCAACATCCCTACATCAGATATTCTCTCTTGGAGAGAGTTCAGTGCAGTGACCACATGTGCACCCGTTGAAATGGAAACCAATATTGTTGATATCTTGCAGGTAGTGTGATTGCCTAGAACCTCTGTGTTATTGTTTGCTGGCTGGATCATTATAAGCCCAAACGAGGCTATGCGTGCCGCCCGCCTACCACTCCAAAACATTGCCCATCCTCTCATTCTCCACCATTGCTTCTGCCTCAGCCGCTACTTGCGGCTCGGCAGCAGCTGGAGCTAGCATGTTTGTTTGGTGTGTATGAGTGAGAGAGGTAGCGAGAGAAAGAGAGAAAGTGGAACAAAGTAGCCGCTGCGAGTGCTGTCCAGAGTAGAATGAGCTATAGGCTACTAGTGAAAGAAATAGCTGGGGCCTGGTTTGATACCTAGAGCTCAGCCCCTATATTATTACCTCATCACGCCCAGATTTTTCAAATTTCAAAAGGGGGCGGGGGTCTAGCAAAACCAGCGTGCTTAGTTACCCTTTAAACCAACTCATCAAGTATTTATGTACTAATTCTGTGAAAGTACATGATGTGCATTTGAATTATAATTACTATGTTGTGTATTGCACGTTATACATGACTATTTGCAACTAAGATATTGTACTTGGTACTGTATCATTTGATTAATTGGCTAAAACCAAAATACCGTACAACAGAAAGTAGGTAACTCGTATTTACCATTTTAATACATCACTCACGATTCCGTTATTGAATTTGACAAGTCATGGAATGTACAAATCGAACTCTGACCTCTGTTCCTCAGACCGTACCTGTAAGGTTTGGAACCTGGTAACAGGACAGGAGATCATGTCCCTGGGGGGCCACCCCAACAACGTGGTGTCAGTAAAATACTGCTCCAGCTTGGTCTTCACCGTCTCCACCTCCTACATCAAGGTGTGGGACATCCGTGACTCGGCCAAGTGCATTCACACCCTAACGTGAGTGTCTCAGCCACCCCGAGCGCTTTCCCCCTTCTTTCCACATTGTGGACTGGACTGTGCATCTGAGTCTCTCAGATATTCCAGTCTGGCTACAGAATGTTAATTTGCCATGAATGTAGATTAGAGGACACTAAAGCTGATGGTACACGGGCAATATTTTCAGGCAATACCAATTATTTACAATCAAAAGTCAAGAATACCATAACTTATGAAAAGTTGGTCTTTATTTCAACATTACACTAATACATCAATATAACTTACCTGAGTAATAAATAAATAAATAAATAAAGTTATAAGAGATAAGCATCCCTTCGGTTTCCTCGCACCACTTGGCAGCCATTGTTGAAATTTATTTTTGGAAGACTCAGGTGTCAAGTGACCCAAACTCTCATCTATGATTGGATGGTAGCAAAATATTGCTTGCCTCGATCAAACTTGTTCAGATATTGATTTATCAATAGGAAAATTGCCAGCAATCATTGCCTGTCAATTGCCTGAAAATATTGCCCATGTACCATCAGCTTAAGGGCTATCTTACAAGCACGTTGTGGCAAGTGGACTGCATAGCCAATGCCACTTCTGGGTTGAATTTCAAACCTTACACCTTATTAGGTGTTCTAAAAATTAATTTCAAGCTCAGAATGGACAATAAGATAAAGGTACGGAATTCACTCATTCTTTTAACTGAGCTATGGTACATAGTGAACCTTATTTTTAGTTAAATTATCCTCCAGCTGTATCTAGGGTGGAGTAAGATTTTTATAATAACTCAGATAAATGAGTGTTTGTGGCATTCTTGTTTGACTGTGTGTGTGTGTATGGGTGTATGTGCTCACATGTTTCAGATCCTCTGGTCAGGTGACTACAGGCGATGCCTGTGCTGCCAGCACCAACCGGACCGTCACCATACCGGCCGGAGAGAACCAGATCAACCAGATTGCCCTGAATCCCCCAGGAACCTTCCTGTATGCAGCGGCTGGAAACTGCGTCCGCATGTGGGACCTGAAGAGGTGCAGCAGGCCTCTGACACCTCACTCCACACAGCACCATCCACATACATGGAGACATCGCTTTAGTGTTTCTGAGATGACCCAAACTCTCCCAATCATATTGCCTCTCTCTCTCACCTCTCACTCCCTATCTTACCTTCTTTCACCTTGTTCTCTCTCTCTCTCTCTCTCTTTCTCGCCTCTCACTCCCTATCTTACCTTTTTTCACCTTGTTGTCTCTCTATTTCTCTCTCTTTCTCAGGTTTTGCTCTACAGGGAAGCTGATAGGACACTTGGGCCCTGTCATGTGTCTGACAGTGGATCAGACAGGAAATGGTCAGGACCTAGTTATCACGGGATCCAAGGATCACTACATTAAGGTGAGCGCACGTGTATGTCTGTGTGTGTGTGTGTGTGTGTGTGTGTGTGTGTGTGTGTGTGTGAGAGAGAGAGAGTGAGACCTCTGACCTTGTAGTCACAAATCACTAATCTGTATCGCATCGCTTTCTTGCTGATGTACTGCACACTGCGTACGTGAGCGTACGTTCTTTGCATCTGTTTGCGTTTATGTGCTGGCTTTCCCTGTGTTTTTCCCTGTGTGTGAGGTGTGATTGTATTTCAGAGGGCTTTGTGACCGTATTTGATGTTTGGATGACGTTCCAGATGTTTGATGTGACAGAGGGGGTCCAGGGGAGTTTCAGCCCAACACACAACTTCGAGCCCCCCCACTACGACGGCATCGAGTCCCTAACGGTGCAGGGAGATGCACTCTTTAGCGGGTCCAGGGATAACGGCATCAAGAAGTGGGACCTGTCTCGCAAAGATTTGCTGCAGGTGAGATATATGGGGGGTTAATCTGAGACTATTGGGGGGCAGGAGGGGGGCGGGTTTAACAGGGCAACATGTGAGCAGCATGATTGACTTCTCTCCCCCAGCAAGTGCCGACGGCGCACCGGGACCGGGTGTGTGCACTGGGCGTGGGTCCCCGGGCTTCCCGCCCTGCTGAGTGGCTGTAGGGGGGGCATTCTCAAACTGTGGAGCACTGACACCCTGGCGCCCCTCAGAGAGCTGAGGGGACACGAGAGCCCCATCAACGGCATCTCCACCAACAGCAGCCACATCTTCACTGCGTCCGAGTGAGTGTGCACAAACGCACATGCTTTATGTACTCTCATACGTAAACACGCCATGTCAGTCACGTGTCTGTTTTCCACACTCGCACACATGCATACATGCTCTTTTTCCACACACTTGCACATGCTGTACACACACACGCAAACACAGCTCGACTGAGACAAAGACAGCAGGTCTGGTTACGCATCTAAAGCTATTCTGTTTCATCTGGCAAGCTGGTGAGATGACCGTTTTCCATGATCTTTTGATTGACAGTGACCGAACGGTGAAGATATGGCGGGCAAAGGGGGCGCCGGATGGCATGCTCGATGTGGCAGACAACATGGATGACAGCTCCTGCAACTGAACGAGCTGTTAGCATCATGACCTGTGACCAGGGGGCGTGGGTGGGGTTCTAGTGGTGTAGCCCTGTGGCACTGTGCACTTTCAAAGGGGGAGGGAGGGGGGTAGCAGGGGTGGAGTCCCGGGGGGACGGAAGGAGAGGGAAGGGGGGGGCGCAGTCTCAGCCGAAACCAATCAGGGCCCAAAGGTGAGGGTGTCCTCCCTGTCCCACTACAAACAGTATATCAGTTATAACAGCAACCACATTTAAACCGAGGGCTCCTGCTAGTCTCATTCAAAGACCTCGTCTCCAAACACGCGGTCTGCGGCTCCTAACCCTGCATTCCCACGACACCACAGCTATAATTCTTGCTTCTGTTTCTGCCATGGCTGCCAAACGCGGCGCTACTGGAGAAATCCCACAGACACTTAGTCGTCTACCTACAGAACCACACGCGACACGCCCCCTGTGGACGGTGTGGGCGGGACCCATGAGCTGGTCTCCAGGGTCAGGCATGCCCATCGCAGTGTGCCACTTCCCAGCTGTGCTCCGAGTATTCCATTTATTCAAGGGTAACCATGGAGATCTGGCTTACATCTGTGCAAGTGGTTGCTCCTCAACTTAAATCACAGAATGCTCTTAAAATGTTCCATGTCTGCTTTAATGTCAGTAAGTAACTGGAAATAATAGGTGACCAAAAGAGCTTTGCTACATTTCTCAGTAGGCCACAATAAAACTTGTGCTTTTTCCCCTAGTTTTAAGTCAAGACCTCACTTACAGAACAATAGCAGTATTCTCGTTGGGTTTATGTCAACTGTTTATCTCACTATGCGTGTATCCCTATAAAGATTCTTCATTTTCCTTGTTATGGTCAATCGTTTCGCTGTTCGGTTCTGGACTTGATGCTGTTAAACCTTTCCTAGAAGCTCTGAACTAATGTATCTGCTGCTATGTATTCTGCACACCTTTAATCTGTAGAGCTTGTTCTCAGAGCCCAGGCAAGCTGTGGCTGGCATAGGTACACGCTGTAGATAGGCATATTTATAAGGAGAGGAGTTTGTTCCTGTGCCTGTAACCCTAATACTGTAGACTGTACGGTAACGGTATGTACTGATGTCAATTGAACACTTCATCCTTGTGTAGATTCGTTCAGTTTTGTGGTCGAATTTGAATTATGCTCAAAGCTTTATGTATATAAAATACAATTATTTTTTTTTCTTCCTCCTGATTTTTAGTTGCAGAAAAATGCCTGACCTAGCGATTCTAATGTCAGATGCAGAGTGAAATAAATGCCATCTGTCAAAAGCAGTTGGGTCACTGGTGTCATTGATGTGTTGAGAAATGGCACAAGAAGATTGACATTTTAGAATAAAGCAGCAATGAATATGAATGCATGAGTGAACTTATCTGATCAGGGGCTAACTGAAGTGTGCACTTGCATTTAAAATTCGCTAGTGGCTAATTGAAGAGTCAACGCTAATCTCTTTTGTCCTGAGCCAAACTACACCCTCTGCTGGTCAGTCCGCAGACTAGGTTGTGTCTGTCCTCCTGCCTGACAGACTGAACAGATCTGAAAATCTGTTACTATCCAGCAGAAAAAAATAAAATAAAAATGGTAATAATGATGATAATTCTTAGTAGTAGTAAAATATGTTAACAGTGATAATAGGATCATCAATAAACTTGCAACAAATGGAATCAATTAAAATAACATCTTTTTTTTTTTTTTTTTATAATTTGAAAAATGTTTCACAATTATTGGCACCCATGTGATTAGTCCTTGGTTCAGCCTTCCCCCTGGTAAGGATAACCGATCTGATCTTTTTCCTGTAATGTTTGATAAGACAGGAGAACACATTTGGAGGGAACCTTTTAAGATCATTGATATTTGCACGAATGGACTGACCTCTTCAATTCAGACCACAGTCTTTTGCTAGGGTCCAGAGACTGTTCATGGTGATGGATGACAGGGATTTATTTGCATATTATCTCATTTTTATACCCGAGTCCTAGTGAATCAGGAAGTGATGGAAGGCCACAGTACAATTCCTCAAGACTGGAATGAACTGTAATAAGTAGAATTTTATTGCAGATTTAAATTAGATTTTTAGGTGTGCCAATTACTTTGACACCTATGCTATTACAAACCCCAATTCCAAAAAAGTTGTGACAGTATGTAAAATGCACATAAAAGCAGTGATTTGTAAATTCTCCTTTACATATACTGTATTTAATTGAAAACAGTACAAAGAAAAGATATTTAATGTTTTACCTTATCAGCTTTATAGATTTTTGTAAATTTACGCTAATTCTGAATTTGATGGCCTGCAACTCATTCCAAAGAAGTTGGGACAGGGGCAGAAAAAAAAAGACTGGGAAGTTCAAAAAACACCTGTTCGGAACTTCGAAAATAAGTCAGGAGAAACAACCCTTCAAGTGATCCATCCATATCTACTGCATATCTGGCAGCAGAGTGATGGTTTGAGACTTGTTTGATACCGTAGACCCTTGATGACTTACAGCCATTTAGCCAACCATGGGTTCCATACTATTCCTGTGTAATTTACAACTTAATCTAGTCCCACCCCTCAATTCCCATAGAGAGCCATTCAAATGCAGAGAGGTTATAGTATCGCTTGTAAGAGTACCTGAAAATAAGATATCAGAGTCTTTTGACTAACTTTTTTGGAACGTGTTGCAGGCATCAAATTCGGAATTGGCATATATTTACAAATATCAATAAATTGTTCATAAGGTAAAACATTAAATATTTTTTTCTTGTACTGTTTTCAATTAAATATGTGTAAAACAGAATTTACAAATCACTGCTTTTATGTGCATTTTACATACTGTCCCAAATTTTTGGAATTGGGGTTTGTAGAAGTATTACTCAAAAACCAAGTTATTTTGAACGAATAATTGCATTGAATAAAATTAAAACGTTTTCCTATATGTTTGAGCATAAAATATAGCTCATTATCTGTGTTGTTTATTTCATACAGATGGTTTCCTACTTTTCATCACTGGTGCGAGTAATGGAGGACCTGCCTTTGTGTGTTTTTGTGCTTGTAATGTGCAGGAGAACTTCCATTGTGATCTTTTGGGGCCTGTGTTCTTATTACTACTAGATGAATTACCACTAGATGGCAGCATTCAGATATATTTATCAGGGCAATGCCACACACACAGATGCCGCTTTTCCATATACGACCCGACCCGTACCGAACTGAACAGACCCGTGATCTCCGCATGGTTTGGGTTCATTTCCATAGGACAGTATTCGATCCGTGCAAAGGCATGGTTTGAGCGATGCATCGGATAGCAACTGCCGCTACACAACACAGCCCGGATAGAGCGGCAAGCTTCAAAACGGCCGAAAAGTTTCACGCTATGGCTCAGGTTTACATGGGTATACCCGCTCTGAATGATGTGGAAAAGGACACGGGCCGTCGGCTCGGTACGGGTCAGCACTGTAGTGGAAAAGCGGCATGAGACATTTCAAGATTCATATTCAACATATTTATATTATTGGTTGTAAAGTTTTCAGTTTACCTACCTAATTAAATTAAGTAAAAGCATATGTAGTTATATGTGTAAACTGATGGGAAAATCAATATACTGTTTGTATATTGATGCATTGTATGCATCTCCGTGTATTTGGTATATGCATACCCAGGGTGCAACTGCAGTTGCAGTCATGTAAATACCCATGGGATTTGTATTGTCCCTTTAAATCAGTGCCAACGATCCTCTGTCTTTATTGAGTTTAGTGAAGGATGAATGTCTCCAGAGTAATGTGATAATTAAAATATTTAAGTCTATGCTGTAAAAGCTTTAAGCCTTTAAAAAAAAAAAGAAAGACAGTGCTGGATGCAGTGGGTTTGCTCTGGAATACTTCCACAAAACATGTAAATCAATATTTTATAAGCATGCTTTAATATGTGTTTTGTGCTAATGGTCTTTCTGAACCATATTCAAACTCTCTTGGGTATTTTACTGGGGAGAGAGGACACTGCTCACCACTTAGTGCTTCAGCAGTTTGTGGTTCAAAAAAGTAGAAATGGCAGATGTTAAAGCACATAACACTAATTGACAGATATGAGAAAATAAATCACAGGGGATAGTGATACAAACAGCAGTGAAAGAAGTGGAAGAATTTCACAGAATATCACAAGAAATGTAACCTTTAGGCTAGCTCTGCTGGGCTCTTTCTGATTTCCCACATGTGACTCCCACACATGGCAGCCCAGACAGTCTTTTTTTCTCTTAAATTTATAAATACAAATACTTGTCTGCAACTGTTGTAAATTTAGTCCATAGGGTCAAAGGGCAAAAAGTGTAAGTTTGGGCACATTGATGTACACTTTACACAGATTTTTATTTTAAACAATACATTAAAATGTCAGTTCCCAAAATACCAACACGCATATATAATTTTTACAATCTAGCTTACGTTTAAAACATTGATGGCCATGTATGGGGCTGCTATAACTGACAAGATTGGTTAAAAACAATTTGCTCAAATTGTTACACCTGTGGACAGCATTCCATGAAGTCCTGCAGGGCTCCTGTTGCTTTGATCTCTGCTTTTCCAATTGGATGAGACTGTGCACTGGGGTCGCATATGTTTGCATCTGTGAACTGGCTTTTACAATAGCAAAAGAAAATAGAGCTGGAGCTATATTTGGAGGGCACTCCAGGGGATAAATGCACAGAATAAAAGCAGAGTTGGATCAGGTGTGTTGCATTCCAGTAGCCTGTCAAAATATACACAGCATACATCTCGTGTACATTTGAAACCATGGTCTCATATAAACTCCATAGGGTTTTAAATGTTCACCAGCAGTATTAGATTTACACCAACATTTTTGCTGTGTACAGTAGGTCTTCAGCACTAAATGAAAAACGTACTTCATTTTATATTCACATTTTTACAAAAACGTAAATGTAAAATGTACTTTAGTTACAACACAAAATACTTTCATAGCCAAGAAACAATCTCCAAAACAGATTGCATTTCCCTCAATCCACAAAACTGTACATGTACAAATTATATTAGAAAATTAGGAAATTAATACATAATGAGAATATTAACTAACATAATAAGAATATTGCTTCTTTGAAAAGTTCTACAGATCAGTTAAATCTAACTAAGGTATAATTTTGAGGTCCAATTCAAAGAGGGATCTGTCCTTTATAAAGGAAAAACCCATCTTAATTCCTGTAGAATTCACTTTCCCATTCCCAGCCTTTGTCCTGAGCAGATAATTAAGACCATTTATATTGCTATTATCAGAAGTAGATGGTAATGTTCTTTTTCAAATTCGATTCAATTTTATCATTGCACAAAACTATTAAAACATATTTCACAAGCTGGTAAAATGATTGTTTAAACCAGGTCACATCCATTCCCTTAAGCCAAAGAAAAGCATAAATAAAGCATTTTGCGTTAGCTTTATAAACATCTTTTTTATTTTAATCATTTTACACTTTTAAGAACTTACAAAATTAAAGTTTCACTCATGATCTTAACAGAGATAACACATAACATGACAAATCAAGTCCCCCAAGTATTAATACTTTCATTTTGTTAATATCTACTCTGACCTTTCAAATATACTTGATTCAATGACATCATCTGTTTATAGTAGCCAATTGCAGGACATAAGTACACAGAAACGGCATATAAGTAAGTGCACATGCATCCTCAGTCAATAGAACATGGTCAAGAACACTAAACCATCACTTTCTATTTTATGTGGAAAATCTACTGGATTCTTGTTCACTAAAAATGGTAAGAGAAAATCATGATGTAAAAAAATAGCATATTTATATCTTTCATTGGTAGTATTTATACAATGAAGTGCAGAAACACGGGGCATGGACATGAAATGCATGTATCCATGGAGACGCATGCACTGTGAAAGATACATAGTATGGATTTCAAATTTCAGCTCCCTATTTTCAACAATTGCAGAGATATTTACATTAGAAAATGACACTGGCAGTAATGCTCTCTGGTCGCACACAATACGGCAAACCAGGAAGAATATGATTACATCACCCTGCTGTGGCCAGCTTGTCTGCTCACCTCACTAGTATTGCATAAAGAGATGTACAATTTATGTGCCAACAATCCAGTCCAAAAATGTATCTCTCATCTTTTCACAAGGTAAACTCACAGCATATTGGTTTCTGATTACACCTCAAGAGAATGTGGCCTTTAAATGTGTCATCATTGCGGTCTTGGCTATAGTGAAAGTCTGTGAGATGAAAGTCTGCTGGAGAGTTTGTGGAATGAGAAAGAAATGTTTATAAATTAAACAGCAGCCTACTTGTTTAACTCTTAATAAATCTTAAGCAAATCCTCCCCATAAAGCATATAGTTTATTTGTGTTATATGAAACAAGAAGGCAAGTGCATTTTCTATACCATCAATGCACCGCATATTAATGCTGGATGATTGATGTATTTTTGCATACTAAGGCTGTTATAATAATGATAATAATCGCAGTTCAAATAGTACCATTATGTTTAAGTGCCAATGCATATAGTGTTAACAAGAAAAAGAAAATAAACATCATAGGAAGGATTTTCTTCTGCTTTACAGATTGTTCTCATTTTCAGGCATAAAATAAGAAAGTCATCCAAATTGTTTACACTTAGATATTAATAATAATCATACTAATAATACTAATAATAATAAAATCACCCCATGGAATAATATTCGGCACACTTAGCGTTAAACATCTTAGCAGTCCTCTTGGCTTATCCCTCCTGCTCCGAAATCTCCAATGAATGTCTAGAAGAATTTTCCCTGTGTTGTCATTCCTTCGTCCAAGCAGAGTGCGATGGTGACGCGAAGTTTTGTTATGATGTGACATCACTTGTGTTCCTTCCAGCCCCGGAGCTTTATCCTCTATTCCTCCCTCGCTCACATGCATTAGTACTTCAACGCCGTGTAGTTTCTCAAATCGTCGTTTTAGGGGATTGGACAAAATATTTCAGCAATGAACAGCTTCCTGAACATGGCCTCCATAGGAGATTTCGACCCGCTGAACGCAAACATCCCTGCCACCAAAGTTGAAATCACAGTGTCGTGCAGGTAGGGGTAATGGACTTTATTCGTCCTATTTTGGGATTCCGCTGCCAGAGATTCCTCCGTGCGAGCGAGTTTCAGCAGCATTTCTGTTGTATGTGTATTCAGCAGTGACCAAGTTGTCCAGAAATTGTTCCAAAACTTGTGATCAAGTAGCCTACATTTTTTTAAAATACAGTACCATAGGCTACATGTAAGTATAAATAAACACACATAGGTCGAACATGCGTTTGTTAGAACTGTGCTTTTATTCCATTTAATGTGCTTAGTTGTCCGAACTACGTTCAAGCTAGATCTGAGACCGTTATTAGAGGCGTTTTGTTGTGTATTATATTTAAGTTGACCGACCATTTCCAAACTTCTAAGCAGCATTATGAGTGATGCAGCCGAACATAGATGGTTTACATAGATGGTTCTCATTTGTCTTTAAATTCTGCTAAATTAACTACTTTGGCCAGTCATATAAATTGATAGAGTTACTACCAGGGTCATCTTTACTGTTTTCAGTATGGACAGATATACATTTTTAAGTGAATGCCTTTATGAATTATGACGCGTGTGCACCCACATAAACTAAAGGCACTATAAAGGGAATTTAAGAGGAATTATGATTTTATTAATTGTTGAGCTCACCGACTGCCTGAATAACATATATTTTACTTGACAGTGTTTGAATTAAATTAAATTAAACTCTTCTTCATAAGTGGAGTCTGTCTGTGTTTATTAGCCTATGCTACTTAGGGGAATTTTGAATAGCGACGTTTTTAATGTGTGTGGATTGGCTTCATGAGGGTTGACTCTGTTCATTTGAATGCATTTCCCCTCAGTGAAAGAACCACGGACCACATGCAATTGGTTGCTTTATGTGTTCTGACAGTAAACTGGAAGAAATGCGAAGGTTGGAATGATTCATGCGTGTTTTAACCCCATCTCCCTCAGGAGATGTGTCTCCCGGTCCGAGGCGCTTGCGACCAGGCAGCTGTCTCCCGGTTGCATAACCAACTAGCTCAGCCCTAGCCCCCCACCCTACAACCAGAGCGAGGTGATGACCCACTGGTTGGTAACACAAGAGCAATTGCTGCGCAAATCATTTCTAGTCTTTACATTCTTTGTAAATGAAAAAATTTTAAGGAGTTTACTTCTTTTTTTTTTTTTTACAAATTCTATTCGTGCATAAAGTTGGATACATTGCAGTGGATTGAAATACCTGACATTTCGTGGAAGGATAAGGTGCCTATTGATACTTATCCTACGTCGTGGTAAAACAGAATGTTCCCTGTCTAAGCCTCGCTTGAGGAGACTAGATGAAGATGTCTAGAATGTTGGAGCTATCATTCAAATAGTTGGATTTTAAGGCCCAGTGTGAAGACTGTGATACAAGGAATGCCCAGCCTACATATTCTTGCCACAGTGATTTAGGGAGGAACACGGGGGAAAACAGGTATAGAGCAACTGTGGCAGTATTCAGGAGGTCAACCTGCCACAAAGAAAATGATCTCCATAGTTACCAAGAGTTTTGTCCCACAGGGGGCTTAAGGTCCCCATGGTAGCAGTCAGTGGACTACAAGAGACAGAGGGGTACAGCAGGGTCACCATGGTTACAGTCAAGCGTATCTTACCAATGGTTACAGTCTGATCGTGTGTTACATATTTGCTGAGAATGTATTTGCAATAGTGTTACGTATGACGGGGAGAGTTGTTGTCCTTTCCCCTTTGGTCTCCCCAATGTAGTATGCTCCAAAGCACAGGTCTGCTTCTTATCACACTGAAATTCACAAGTCAGGCTCACACAGAAATTAGTCAGAGGAAGACACTTTCTGTGCCGCTTAACAGGTGGACTTACGGGCACCTGGTTGGCCAGCAGGTGTTGCATTAGTGCATGATAAGACGCTATCATCTCAGCCGACTGAAACCTTCCCATCACTGGGCAATGCTAGTCATTCCACAGGATACAGTGTCTAGTCCACACTGTCATACTCTAAGTGACAGGCAACAACCCCTATAAGAGGAGTGCCCTGTGATTCCCCCTCACCAAACACATCTTCAACCAGGGTGTGAAATTAACACCAACCAAATGCTGGTAAAATTTTGATCGTGGCTACTGGCTAGTAAGATTTTTACTCTTGCAGAAACTTTGGCTGGTTGTGTTATATTGTAAAAGGTAATGTGGCTGGTAAAATGTTGAAAATAGCTGGTGATTTTTAGAATCCACTGTGGCCAGTGGGTGAAAAAGTTCATTTCATACCCTGTCTGCAACCCAGCTGTCCATTATTATAGAATTATCTGTATAATAACATTAGCGTAGCAGTATATCTGTACATCCAGTAACCTTACTTTTTCTGTACAGTATGCATTTTCTGTATTGCACTTTGCTGCCATTGTACTGTTGCCTCTTGCCTGGTGGTGAATTGCTGTTTCTGGAAAATTGCTTCTTTCATAAGGAAATTGCCCAAAAAGGAACAATTTCTGAATTGGAATGTGAAAAAGTGGAGTGCAGATCATGTGACCTCTTAGGTGCTAATTTGTGCTGCTGCAGGAGGCTTGTTATACCTTGATATACTCTAGACCCATCCAAGGTAGCCGTTATGGTGGAATTTCAGAAGGCTGCCCTTTCAGAAGGCTGGCGGTTCAGTGTCAACGGTTAGTGCTCCCACTGACTGTTTTCATAGCAGGTTTCGTAGCAAGTGTTGAAAAGTTAATTGGAGGACCAAAGGTCTTGAAGTGTTTGAACGTTTTACCCAGACTGTTTATAGGGTTTACTGCATCTTAAATCCACTGATGGGCTTCTGTGAGGGTTTAGTTATTAAAGACACTTTGACGTGACTGATTTGGCTCCTTGGCTGTCATCCGCAATCAATAACCCAGGCACCATGGCAACAGCAGGATGCCAGCAGAGGGAGGAGAATAAGGTACTGGAGAATGACAGCTGCATAATCACATAATGATAGTTCACAATTGTTGTGCCTTCAAGTCTTCATACTCATTTTTTAGGCCATGAATTCCAGTGACAGATTATTGTGCCATAAGGACTCTGTAAAGGAAGAGTGAAATAAATCTGCGATCACAGAAATTGCTTTGAGCTGGCTCTGTAATAGATATGAGTGGCAAATGTATTGGCTACATTTTCCTGCTGCAGAATAAACCTGTTTGCGGCTCATTGAGTCACCTTTAGCTAAAATCCAGTGACCAGAGTAAGGTGTTTCTCAAACTCTGTCATAAATATTTCACAGGCAGTTTTGGAAGGGAATGTATTATAGATGTATTTATTTGTTTTCTCACCTTGTGCTTTTCAGGTTGCATATTAAAAATGAATCAGGTCCTGTTAGTGTTTCACTGTCATAACATTTAAGGGCGTAGAGGCAGAGATGTTTACCAGAAGAAAATTTGAAGAAAAAAAAAAGCCACCACCATCTGCCTGGCAATTTGCCCTTTCTGAAAAACCCTGTAGCCAAGAGAGGGGAGAAGAACTGCCATTACTGATAATATAATTGTCTTATGCACTTGCTGTTTTCACTTCAACAGACTTGAGAGAACCCTCTTACCTGCTGTTGTCAGTGGTGGAAAGCACCCAGTCCAGTTTTTTAATCAACATGCCAAATCTCTCAGGAAGTTAGGTGGCGTTTTTTTTTTTTACATCTAAGTATCCACCTTATTTTGGAACGCTACATGGGCGCTATGTGATTTTTTGCGTGGAAGTTCTAATTTAGGTTCTCACCAATTTGCCCGTGTTACCAGTAAACAGCTTTTTGACAGCACTTTTTGCAATCAACTGCAAACCACACTTTTTTCTGAGCCAAGGACAGGGATCATGTGTTTGGTGACACGATGCCACAACGTCTATAACAGAAAAACTTTGCATACTTTTTATATTCACTGATCACTGAGGGGAGTTCAGTGTGGTTGCTTAGCTGTGAGGCACCTTAAGAGCTGCACCCACCCCCCAAAGGTGAAGAGCATCTTCATCAGCGGCTGAAGGCTCTTACTATTAAAAAAACATCTAAGAGGCCATATGTGTGCTGATACCACATTATGGAGAAGAGACCAACAGCAGAGCATCCTTTTCCTGAAAAGTGGCTGGGCTACGATTCACTAGTCCAGAAGAATCATACAACTGAGAGAATATCATTCGGGTTGGCTTCATCGCTATCATATGAAGCTTATTGTTTGTACATTAGCTAACAATCTTGCTTCTTGCATTGATTAGATAACTACCAACATATTTATATCATAAACCTGATTATAGACAAGATTTATGTACACTGCCATATTTAACCTCTTATAAATTAATGTATCAGCACCCGAACAGTTATAGTTAGCTCGATAGTTAGCTAGCTGAATGCAGTTTTTAAATACAGTGTCCTCAGGTATTGTAAGTCTAGCTTAGCTGAGGGTATAGACAAGATAATAAAATGTTTTATTTCCACAACTCGTAAGCATTTTTCATTTTATTAGAACATTTGGCAAAAAAACACCAGTTTAGCTTGAAGACATGGAGGTGAAAATCCATTCAATTGACATTAAGCCGCTTGTTTCGTCTGTATACTCCATAGCTATGTCTAGATAACTGACTATGTCTAGCTAAAGAATGTGCAGATGCAGGTTAGC
Source organism: Synaphobranchus kaupii (assembly GCA_029718625.1). NCBI lineage: Eukaryota > Metazoa > Chordata > Actinopteri > Anguilliformes > Synaphobranchidae > Synaphobranchus > Synaphobranchus kaupii. Next base: position 96,170,065 of record CM056376.1, read on the forward strand.
AATACCATATAGCCAGCAAACTGTTTTCATTCACCGTTGAATGATTATTGCTTTGAGACCAGAGTTAGGCCAACATTATTTAATTAGAATTAAAATGACAGCAGTCTCTTAGTTGATGCTTATGAAAAATGTTCATCCCATGTTCGCACTAGCCTAACTCACTTAAATCACTTTAATTTTGCTTATGCTTAAATTGTAGGCCAAATTGTATATTGTCTTCGCCACCCCGCAGTCCAGTTTGACTTTCATTTTGATGCCAATGCAAATAAAACGTAGGCCTATGTGACAAAGTCAGCTGAGACAGTGATATTGGTTGATTTTTCGCTGGCTATAATTCTGCTCTGGTCAGTAGTTTAGTCAGCAGTAATAACCTTTTAAGTAGCCTTATGCTACAGCTACATTTATCCATCAGACCATTGTAGTTTAGTGTGTTTTCATTTTTGTAACATTTCGATTGGTTTATTTCTTTCAAGCAAAGTCGTAGCTGCTCCCTTCAAGCTAGTTAATATTGGGCGATATTGGATACTGGAAGTATCACACAAGTCGAACATTTGCAATGTCCGTTGCTCTGGCTTTTGCGGAATAAGGTGGAAAGAAGCGTGCACATGAGGCGATAGTATCCCTTAGCATTGATGACAAAGTCACACCTGTAGAATATCTGTCCATATTTATGAACAGGAGGCACTAGCCCCCTTTTGTTGGGATCAGGTGATTTCTGGTATCCTGCTTTCAGGGGACATCAGCTAAACAAAATTGTCCAATACTTCACATATGTACAACGATCAGCCACGACATTAAAACCACTGACAGATGAAGTGAATAACATTGATTATCTCGTTGTTATTTGGTTGTTATTGGTTCTGTACTGTAGCACTTTGAGTTTGAAAGGATACAATGAAAATGATGTTGAAGTGCAGGCTGTCAGCTTTAATTTGAGGGTATTTTTCATCAATATCGAATGAACCGTTTAGAAATTATAGAACCTTTTGTACATAGCCCCCCCATTTTTGGGCATCAAAAAATATTGGACAGTTTAACATAATGTAGAATAAAGTAATAATTTTTAATATTTGGTCGCATATCCTTTGCATGCCATGACTTTCTGATGTCTGTGACTCAACAATATCAAAAGACTCTTGATATCTTATTTTCTGGTACTCTTTTATGCCAGTGGTTTTAATGTTGTGGCTGATCGGTGTATGTTTCACAGTTTTAAGCTTAATTAATGAACATTTCCAACCCATGGAAAGTAACAATAAAGGTTTTCATTTATGAATGTAAATTCAGGGTTAATTCAGGGTTGAATAAAGCATTGTCCCCTATCTAGCATGTTCCAATGTTGAATTCTTTTTTTAGGGCTGGGGAGAGGTTTGGTTTAAAATAGGAATAGGATAGAAATTGTGGGTGGGAGAGTTCAGGGCATTGGGCGGGTGATGTGCAGTGTGATTTTATAAATGGCTTGGGTTTCATTTCCCACTGTTATAGACAGCTCCATTAACCAGCACTCTCCAGCACTGACGCACTCCACTCCACGGCTCCCTGGAAGAGGGGTATTTACAGCGGCACAGCTTAGGAAGGAAAGGCAGACAAACTGCGATAACACTGATAATCATCTTAACGGCGAATACGCCCGTGAATTGTGGGCATGCAGCGGCGCTTAGTCCCTTTTGAGGATAGCACAATTCTATTATCTTCAAGAATAGACAAAGTGGATTGCCCCTAATGACAGCAAAGATAGAGTTAATCTTTGGTTGCCATTAGGGGAGTGAGGGAAGATTTTCTGCCTTTTCCTTCCTAGTGTGTGAGGTTTATTTGTCCTTTCAAGATCAGTTATCTTATATGGCACTCTACAAAACTATATATAACATTAGTTGGCCCCATTTCCGTCTCACATAAGGCTGTTTGATTACATCCCACTGCCTCTTCCGTCACTATAGGCTTTTGTTTTACTGTTGCCAGAAGAACATTGCTCCTCTTTTAAAACGACAACCTGTCTGCCTTAAATCGCTACATTTGTATGAAGGGAAATTTGTGAAATGCCCTGTGTCATTTCCTTTGTAAGGAGCATATAGACCTATCAAGTTAAATGTGATTGGTTGATTGGTCATGTGGGAGGTGTGCCCTAAATGTTATTCCTCATTGGCATAGCGTTCCAAGGCTGATGTGGAAGGTACGATCCTGAGGCCCCCATGCAGAGAACTTGCAGTACCAGTATTGTACAGTACCAATCAGACCTGACCTCCTGCTTCATGTCACAGTTGTTTATAAGGGATGATTGAATAGGTCATCAGCCAGGTGCTTGTGTGTGACAGGCCTCATTTATTCAGTGATAGAGTCCCGGGGGACTGGTTGCATGGCTGGTCTTACCCCAGATGGGTCCCGCTGTCTCCTGGGGTAACACTGAGCCCCTGCAACTGACTCAGTCTGAATACAGCACTTTACTGAAGGGAAACACAAAGGACAGCCTCTGTATTGCATTAGCTTTGCCTCTCCTGCTTCAGTTTTTGTTTGACTGCGCCAGCCTTAATGTGTGTTTTGGGGAGAGTTCCGTGTTGACTAATGTCTGGTTTGTTGGTTTCACAATGACTGTTTTCTCCATAAGGGAATGGACTGGCCTCCAGGATAAGGGACTCTTGTCAAAAAAATTCTAGGACAGTGTTTTTATGTCAGTAAGGCAATTGCATAAAGCCAGAATTTATTTCCTTAGATTCAACATTTTGGCTGACTGTGATTTTTTTATCCTTTCACTTTTCCACGCTGTTCCCTCTTGAGGCTAAAATCTGGAGTACGCAACTTTATTTTTAGAAAAATATCCGGGAATGGTCATGCTTAGTTGGTAGCAATCATAGAAAGAACTGTTCTTTTTTTTTTTTTTTTTCAGATTTTTCCCGTTTTCTCCCAATTTAGTAGCCAATTGAACCCTTATTCTAATTCAATTCCCCCCATGTAGCAACCGCTAGAGAACCACCGCTGCACAACCTCGTCAGCCGGTAGTAGACAGAGGTCGCCACGTCCTTATTTAGGGCGTGACTCCTCAACGCTGACCGTGGTTCCAGCTCGTCCGGGGCCGCTATGCGCGCAGCGATTCTCTCCGAGCCCCTCCCCCCAGCATATACTATACAAATACTATAGTATTACTGTAGTTTTTTCATACACACTATAGTCATACTATTGTCCTATAGGGATAAATACTAAATAATTATTATAGGGGGTGAAAATACTATAGTGATGCTATTGCACTATAGTGACAAATACTATAGCATTATTATAGTGGGCGAAAAAACTATAATATTCTTACAGCCAATTGTAATGACCTATGATGATTAGTATCTAGGTTGCTATTATCGATAAAGTTACTTCATACGGCAGCTAGTTCTTCGAAGAAGGAAATGCTTGCTAATGTTACATGTCGTTTGTGTTAGCTAGAACCGGCTACTCGGCTATAACCAGATATTGCCTGTTTCAGACTAACTCTACACAAACTCAGTGTGATGCAACAACTCTGCAATAACAGAAAAGATTATTGTTGTTTTACCTGGACTCTTGTAACTGACATTTTTACTGTAATGTTAGCTATACCAGTCTGTAATCCTGCAATCGTATCTAGAAAACTTGCATGTTCACAACAAGGTCTGTGGGAGCAGTGGGGTGGGGTGCATGTGTCTCTTTCTCCGTGGGCAGGGCCAAGGGATGTTATGGCTTTGAAATGTTTTGATAACAAATGCGACCGTTGAAAAAGTTGCGTACTCCAGCTTTAAAGGAAAATTTCTGAAGGTGTTCCTTTTCTTGTCAATGCAATAAACTAGACTGGTCTTTAAAAGAAGAAAATAATAACCCTTCTACATGCCATAGGATTCTACACAAACAGTGTTATGAATTAGAACAGAGTTTTTTTTATATTTGTGCATGACATGATTCTCTCTGCTTCTGGTTGACTAAAGGTGATGGTTTCATCTGAAATGCAAAGCTGCTCCTCTCAGGCTGAGAGAAGGGGAAGAGTGGACCATTTCTTAAATATTTTTAGGACAAAATGATTTTCTAAATGTATCAATTATTTAAAATGGAAGACTTCAATTGGAAAAGTTATTTCTATGTGCCGATACTGTGGGGTTAAAGTAATGGCTACCTATATGTAGCTGACCTTAAAGCCCACAAATATCAGAAAAAAAGTGTCTGGACATATTGAACCTGAACACATACCTGCTGAGTACCAGGTCAATACACTTGAACAGAAATCACAAAGAGCACTCACTATAAAGGAGAGAATAAAAGAAGAAGAACGTCAATCTGCGCAAAAATCATTTGTATGAGATGTGCATGCAGAGAGTTTTGAAAGGCAAGGTATGACATCACAGCAGTTGCCTGCTGGTTTATTGGTGCGAAAGGTTGGGTAACCCATGACAACGCTCTGCGTTTTGAGCTGCGTTGTGGTCATTGACGCTTTTTCAGAAAGGGGGGGAAGTGCTGATGAGAGGGACGTCGTCAGTAACAAGCTGCTGTCAAAATCATAACTGTAGGATTCTCCTATAGTGCTGTGGTTTTGTATATGTGCCTCGGGGTATTGTGTTTGCCACACTCCAATACAGCATTAAAGTGGACTCCAGTGAATAATTAACTTTGTAATGTGAGAATATATCTTCAGGGTTTGATTATGGTTTGGTACATCAGTGCTAGTTTGAATTTTCTGTGAAATCACATTCATTTTGCTTAAAGACCAAACTTTTATGTAATGTTAGATAGTTTGCTACATTTGTTTAGCATAATTAGACACGGATCCAATTAGCAGCTAGCTCCTGAAGAGCTGTGTGAATCGTTTCACAATTGAGTATGAAAGATGTATTGATAACTATCTAGACTGCTGGTTGCTTGCTATATAGGTAATTGAAACACTTAAAAGGTATCTAAACCTGCCATCTAAACACTAGTCTGGCCAGCTAGCAATCCAACTAGCTAACTAGAAAATGTTATTCACTTACTTGCTAGAAAGCTGCCCTGCTTTAGCCCATTAGGCTTAGCGACTGCTTCAAATTGATTTTTGCACTGGGGCAGAAAGTTTGTAAAGTGGCATGATGTTGCTATGGCCTCACACTTTCTTCATGGATGCATACACTCCTTTATGCACATTATGATAAGAAAGCTTTGCTTTATACTTTGATGTGGGCGGCAGTGTAGTATAATGGTTAAGGAACAGGGACTTGTAACCGAAAGGTTGCAGGTTCGATTCCCAGGTAGGACACTGCCGTTGTACCCTTGAGCAAGGTACTTAACCTGAATTGCTTCAGTATATATCCAGCTGTATAAATGGATAAATGTAATAAGAAGTTGTGTAAGTCGCTCTGGATAAGAGCGTCTGCTAAATGCTAATGTAATGTAATGTGCTGATACCCTAAACAGATTTCTATTGAGATTTTTTACAAGGGAAGAGACTAGAAATATGTCTGTAAGTTGGCTACATCAATATACAGAATGATTTAAAGGATAATGACATAATGTGAGAAGTAATAGCATATATAGCATGTATGCAAGAGTACTCAAACTAAGGGATTATTCAGAAAGCACTAACATGTATTATCATGCAGTTTCTAAAAATTGGAGAAATACTAGATGACTGGAAACAGGGGTTCAGTTGGGGGTTTGATTCCTCCGCCATGGCACCTTATGGGGTGTGATCTCTTCTCTATCTGTACCCTTTCTGCTTTCTCATGTCTAAATAAAGTTAAGAAATACAGATGACTATGATTAGGCTACTTTTTGTGCATGACACTTTTACTTAATTTACGGCATCAACGGTATATCAAATATATTACCTCTCTGGCACATGTACTGTATGTTGTGTCATCATATCCGCCCATCATATAACCCATAATCATGCCATCTAGCCGGTGCTGATAAGTGAATTGTAAGCTGTTATCAGCGGATACCATTATGACACCAATATTACTGTGCATCCCTACAAGGTGGTTATTGTAAGGTTATATAATACCTTTGTCAGACCACAAACTTAATTGCCTGTTCTCATCATTATTTACGGTATTGTTATGTTTTTATATTACAATAGTCATGTATTTAAAGGGACATATGCTCTGGTAACAGCTAAAGATGCAGTAGCTAAATAACATACTTCTTCTCCTGACTTATTTTTCCATAGAGTTCAATAGGAGAATTTGTCAGGAGAAACAACCCTTAAAGTGATCCATCCATATCTACTGCATATCTGGTAGCAGAGTGATGGTTTGAGGCTCGTTTGATACCTCAGACCCTTGATGACTTACAGCCATTTCGCCAACCATGTGTTCCATACTGTTCCAGTGTAATTTACAGCTAAATCTAGTCCCACCCCCCAATTCCCATAGAGATCAATTCAAATGCAGAGAAGTTATAGTAATCGCTTGTAAGGGTACCAGAAAATATCAAGAGTCTTTTGATATTGTTGGGTCACAGACATCAGGAAGTCATGGCATGCAAAGGATATGCGACCAAATATTAAAAATGATTACTTTATTCTACATTTAGTTGAACTGACCAATATTTTTTGATGCTCGAAAATGGGGGGGGGGGGGGGGGGGCGCTATGTACAAAAGGTTCTAAAATTTCTAAAACGGTTCATCCAATATGATGAAAATACCCTACACTTTGTAATTTTCAATGTATCCTTTCAAACTCAAAGTGCTAGAGCACAGAACCAAAATAACAAAAAATGTGTCACAGTCCAATGAATTATGGTGCTCACTGTATAATCATTAAATGACATTGTGCAGGACTGTGAAAGGGGTGCCACTGGATCAAATGGTGGCTCATTAAGGGTAATGGTGAATGTGTCCAAATTTTATATGGATGGATGTGTGCCTTTATTGTAGTCATATAATGAGGACAGGCCCTTCTTAGTGAAACCCCTGGCAGTTATCAGAGGATGGCTGTAAAGCTCTAATAGCTTATGAATCTATCAGTAATGATAACCATATTGATGCTCCAGTAACTGAAGAATTTCCAGTGAAGAGCTGTGACCCACAGACTGACTGACTGCATTTGTCTTTGAGGCTGATTCGGGTATTGATTTCTTCCCTTAACTATCACAGTTGGATAGCTTGAGTGACCCTCACATTTTCATTTTATTTTTCAATCAATATTATTTAGGATATATCTTTCATCACTATTTTCCCATGCCATTCTCTTTCTGGAAGCCAAAATAAGTTAATGTACAGTAACATTTCATTCTTACATTTATTTAGCCTGTTTATTTATTATTCATTTGGCCTGAAAACACATTATTTTATCCCTGCTATTTTGACATGGATGAGTGTGTAGTTTAGTATGTCTGCTTAGCAGTGATGTAGCAGTGAATATGTTTATAAACAGATTAGTGTATAATGAAATAGACATGTATGACATGCTTGTGACTGATAGGAAAACATGATGGTTAATCCTCACGTCAGTGAAATGAGTGCAATTTGTATATAGGATGTGAGGAGAATGAGGTCATGTTTGATGAGGAGATTCTGGCTGACAGACTGCTAGAGAAGCAAATATCCACATCTATTTATCTGATATGAACACCCAGTACTAATGTGTGTGTGTGTGTGTGTGTGTGTGTGTGTGTGTGTGTGTGTGTGTGTGTGTGTGTGTGTTTGAGTGTGCGGTGTGTGATCTTGTGTAAGGGTATGTATGCATGTGTTTGCACTTCTGTGCACTTATGCATATTTATATGTGTTTGCACGCATTCATGTTTGTGTGCATGTCTTTCACATAAGCTTACATAGGCTTGCATTCATATAACTAACCCACATACTCAATTTACTGTTACAATCAAATGATCAGTTTGTCCACACTTTGAATGCACAGTGCACTAATACAAGTGAAACTCGTCCTCTAACCTCCATTGAGTCGTAATCTGAACCACAGATAGGAATAGACCAGGGTGACTGTTTTGCATCCCTCACGGGAGAAGAAAATTCATCTCCATGTGACTCACATCCGTGCCAGTTAATATTCAGCAGGGTAGGCCCGCATCAGTGGAGTTCCCCCTGTCTTCCCTTTTCCTAGGCCCTGGGGCATCTTGGATAAGCTAAAACGCTGCTTGACGGCCATTTTAGAGGTTGCTAGAGAATTTGCACTTGAGCACCATAAGAACAAGTGAAATGATATGAACTCATCTTACAGTACGTTGATGTCACAGTAATATTTAAAACCTCTTCTCCAAGTGAGACCAAGTCAAGACAGGGTTAGTGCAGCAAAACAGAGGAGCACTAAGTATGAATCTGAAGATCAAACACAATCACATATACAGTAATTCATAAAACCTCTGGAGGCATCATTCCATATAAGGGACAGTTTGGGGACTCTCCTCACTATTGTTATTGCAAAATGTGTCCATATTTGAAGCATATGACATTGTTTGAGTGCAAAACAATACCACCAGAAGATTTGTGTGAGTGTATGTTTATGTGTGTGTGCATGTACGTGTGTGTGTGCTTGTGTATAATGGGTGTGTATGTATGAGGGACTATGCCGCTAATTGTGAGCCTGTCTGCCAGGATTACACTTCATCTGGTGTTTGATGTGGGCATTTTTGCAGCGTTTGCCATGGCAACACAGTGGATGTGTGACATTGTGTTACTGTAACAGCAAGCCTCTCACTGTTGAAAAAGAAGGAGTGAGCGTAGGCTTGTTTTGATGAAGTTTACCGGAAGGCTGGAAATCTTTCATGCAGTTTTATAATTGATACGATTAAATATTCAGAGGGCCGCCAAACCCAGGTCCAAGAAGGAAATGTGATTTAATTAATAACAAGTTTAGATTTTGTGACAAGAATGAGACTTGCAGAAGGATTAACCTTTAACGGAATCACACCAAAGGATTTAGAAACAGTGCTGTCCCTGTTTGGTACTAAGCTCTCAGTAAGATACTGTTATGGAACACAATAATGTTACTCAGGAATGCTGAAAGGATTGTTTCTTGTAGCAATTTCTTTAAAATTAAACTTGAACATTAATAAATAAATAAACTAATATATGTTCTGTATGAACCATTCAGGCTCGCATGCTTTCAAAGCACAAGCAGCGCCTGACCCTACAAGTGACATTCATGCATTTAGCACAGCAGTGGTTGCCCAGGGAAAATAAGAAAATATGTTGAGTGTAAGACCTGGATGCTTGATTTTGCCATTTATGAGAGGACACTTTTCATGGTTTACAATAAATTGTGTTGAACGCTGACTTTCACCTGTCATTGCGTTGACAGTGCCCTGCAGTGTTTTGCCGATGACTTTCAGTCTGCCCAGCAAATTTATAATGCAGTCTGTTCCAAGAAGTCGTTTCCCAAATAAAAGTGACAGTCAGTTTAATACTGCAGTGATTGTGTCATTGAGACATCAGCACATACACACAGAGCTGTCTCCAGGGGAGGGGGGGGGGGGGGGGGGGGGGGGGGGGGCTAAGCCCTGTGCTATGTGGTGCCTTGCAACAGAAAAAAATGCACACTTTTAGCACATATACGAATGCAAACGAAAACGAATTATGCCGATATAAAGAATCATAACATCCGGAAAGTGTGCTTTTGAGACCTGTTTCGCCATGCAATGGGAGTGAATGGAGAGAGAAAAAACGTAATTCTTCGTTGGCCAGTTGCTGACCACTAGAGCAAATCATGTAGGTGAGCGTGAATATTACGACTCATATTGGGGCCAGGTAGCTGCCCAGAACATTATCCAGCCGGTGGGCCCCGCAACTGTGATTCACCCCAGGCCCCGCTCCATCCTTGAGACTGCCCTACACACACACACACACACGCACACACAAATGTGCATGCATAAACGTGAACACATACATGCATGCGCACGCACCGAGAGGAAATCAGTTGTCAAGCTGCGCCACTCCACCCAGTTCCCCCTGCATCTGGGACCCTGTGCCACATGTGCGACAGTGCGAGTGACACGCCCAGGGCCTGTGGAAGGCCCCCGTGCCACTGCACAGAGCTGTGAGCGTGTGTGTTTCTGCCTTTCAGCACACAGAAGCTGCTTCTGCTGTCTTTCACACCACATCGCACCATAGAAACAGTAGGATGCCGTGCCTTTCTGACAGGGGCTTGCTTTGTGTGAGTGCACCACTGTGCCTGGTGCTAACAGGCTAAGATGTGTGTACATCACTCCTGGGACAGCATGTGAGAAGGTGTTGGGCTGTTTTGTGCTTGTGTGTGTGTGTGTGTATGCAGGTGTATGCGCACACTATGTTAGAAAATGTGTGTGTGCCGTGTGTAATTAGTGCATGTGTTATTTATTTGTGTGTTTGCATTTTCTCGTTTGCATGCTGCGGCAAATACATGAGTGCCCTCTTGTCAGGAAAAATTAGGACAGTGCCAGGGCAGCTGATTCTCCACCAGGGTTTGAGTCTATGAGTGTACAGTATATGAGACTGTGTATGTGTGTGTTTGTGTGTATGTGTGTGTGTGACTGCATTTATTTGACAAAGCCTAACAAAGCTTAATTACATTTATTAATTCCAAAAATATGTTGTGATAATAGAATTACTGTGCTGGACTTTTCCACAAATTCTTACACACTGTGCGTAAGGTGTAAGAGTGCAATCTCTGTACAGCTCTACTATATCCAACATATTCCAATCCCAATATTTTACATTAGGGAGTCCAATTTCTGTGTCACCCTCACTGTGCACTTAGAGATGGAGTGCAGACATCCTGCTTCTGCAGGCCCTGGATGTGGTTCATTGAGGTACAGTTGTCTCTGAGGGCACATTATCCAGGTCATGGTACAGGAAAAACCACAGACCGAAAGGCCCTTCTGGGATCTCGCACAATCTGGTAACCGCCTCACTCCCCTTCTTGAGGGGAGAGAGGAGAATGGGAAGGTCTGTCTGCCCCGCCTCCCCTCGCTGAAAGCTGCCCCCTCCTCTCTGGACCCTCCCTCCCAAACCCCACCTCCTCCTCTCCTAACTCATCCTCTCTTTGCACCTCACTCACTACCCCCTCCTTTCCTAACCCCACCTCTCTCTCTCTCTGTTTCTGCAGCTTTCCCCCGACTCTCAGGTCCACGACTCCAGGACATAAATAACCAAGGATAATTCTGCTGCATAGCTTTGAATACCTAATTAGTGAATGCTTTCTCCCTGCCTGTGGTGCTCGTCTCTCCATCCCTCAGACGAAAATTCATTTATTTCACGCTGTGATGAAGGACGGCTAGTTTAGCCACTCCCAGAGGACCACAGTGTGGTGAAGGATGTCTAGATTAGCTGCTCCTACTAGTGTCAAGCGTCTGAGCTCTTTTTGCCGTTTATTTACCTGGAACTGTAGTTGGAACAATTTTTAAAATGAACACCTCAACAAGAATAATCAAATAAGTCTGACTAGTTGAAACTCAGAATGCTGAGGGGGGTGGGGGGTGGGGGGTGGGGGGTGGGGTACTGTTGGCTCAGGAACAAGGTCTCATTTTGATGCCATTCCAGTATATTTGGTCGGGTGAAAGAACAACGTCCATCAAACCGCCTGTTACCGCCTAGTCCCATTGGCTGGTGGTTGTCAAGGCAACTGTTGCTCTAATGATTGGGCCCTGCTGGAGGTGCTTTGAGTGGCAGGCACATTGCAGCCACCTGAGGCACAATGCAGCATTGCTCGTGAAGTTTTAAGAACCATTAAATCTAATTAGATACTGGGTCAGTTCTTATCAGGACAAGAAGAGCTGGAGATGAAGGTGCTTCTCAGTTATCAACTCAGTCTTTCTTCATCCCTCTAGACATCATCTTTTATGTTTGGGTGGTTCATCCTGAAGTGGACTATCATCTTAAGCTCTTCATTGAGCTTTTTTTGTTCTGTCACATTGTCTACCTTATGTCTATGAGTTTTCTGTGAATGGACTGTCCAACCTTGGCTTTAATTTGTGCTTTGGCTTTGGGTTCATATTTTCCTCTTCCATGGCAAGCGCCTCTTCTTGAGAGATTAAGAGATTCCCACAGCCATATTTGCCTGCAAGCAGCACACAATTGTGCTGTGAATGTTATCAGGGTTCCACGTGTGGCTGATAAACATGCGCCCAGCAGATGGATAAATATCACAGTCCTTGCGGAATTGCTCGTCTGTCCTTCAGCAAACTCTCTGGACCTTTTCTCCGTTATTTGTTGTGGGAAAGGTCACATCAGACATGCTGCCCTGCATGTCCCTGTCAGTGTGACTGGCATGTGTCTTACGGGCGGGCCCCTGAACGCACAGTGTAATTAAAAGCCTCCGCGTCTTCATTGCCCTGATCTCCAGGAGCGTTTCATGCTTTTGTGCCCTGCGGAGAGCTCCACAAATCAATTCCCCACCCGATCCATTTTGAGTGCCGGGATCGACCCACGGCGTTAAAAGCACAATACTCTTCCCCATTGACTGTGCCTTAATGCTGTGACATTGTGCTCTTCCCCATTGACTGTGCCTTAATGCTGTGACATTGTGCTCTTCCCCATTGACTGTGCCTTAATGCTGTGACATTGTGCTCTTCCCCATTGACTGTGCCTTAATGCTGTGACATTGTGCTCTTCCCCATTGACTGTGCCTTAATGCTGTGACATTGTGCTCTTCCCCATTGACTGTGCCTTAATGCTGTGACATTGTGTTAACAGTACGCGGCATGTGAGCGTGACGAGTCCACAACGACCACTCAGAGTGCCGGGGGCAGAGTGTACATTTTCTTCCCATTCTCCGCCGCCTTTTAATTCCCTATTCAGGTTGTGTCTGTGGAATTGAATGCATGTGTAATCATAATTTCCAATGCAATATGGGCAGAAGAAGAAGTAAGAGAATGAAAGAAAGGGACAGCAGACACATTGATGAAAGAGAGAGGAGGCAGAGAGGAAAAACCGTACGACTTTCTGGACCGCAGAGAAAAAAATACCATACATCACACGTTCATTAAGATTGAGACGTTTGTTAATCATTGTTATTCAATGCGCCGCGCAGATATAACTAGAAAGAATGCACTCAGTAGAGTGCAGACCTCCGCCGAGGCACAACAGTCACCCCTCGCTTGAATGTGCTCTGCAAATTTGTGTCTGTACAACTAACAGGTCACAGGTCACCAAAATCAATAGGTTTCTTGGGCTGAATCCAAAACTGAGCCATCTGGACTAGTGGACAGTGGACCTGCAGACTTTAATGGCATATTTCCAGTCTGAAAAAAGCTGACAGTCTGCATTTTAACCTCATATTCATTGTTTTATTGCAAATCCAATGTGCTGGAGTACAGAGCCTAAACAACAAAAATTGTGTTGCTGTCTGAATACTTACAGACTGATCTGTATACAGTTGAAGTCGGAAGTTTACATACATTTAGGTTGAAGTCATTAAAACTCATTTTTAACCACTCCACAGATTTCATGTTAGCAAACTATAGTGTTGGCAAGTCAGTTAGGACATCTACTTTGTGCATGACACAAGTAATGTTTCCAACAATTGTTTACTGTTTTAATGACAGATTATTTCACTTTTAATTCACTATATCACAATCAGTCAGAAGTTTACATACACTAAGTTGACTGTGCCTTTAAATTTTTTATATTTGGTCGCCTATCCTTTTCATGCCATGACTTCCTGATGTCTGTGACCCAACAACATCAAAAGACTCTTGATATCTTATTTTCTGGTACACTTACAAGCGATACTATAGCGTCTCTGCATTTGAATGCATCTCTATAGGAATTGGGGGTGGGACTAGATTTAGCTGTAAATTATGCGAGAGTCAGAACTTTGAACCTGATCCTGGCCACGACCGGCAGCCAGTGGAGTGACCTCAGCAGGGGGGTGACATGTGAGAACTTCGGGTGGTTGAACACAAGCAGAGCAGCTGCGTTCTGAAGACTCCTAACAAATTAAATATTGTAAAGCCACACAATTAAACTGCATAGCTCATCTATTTACATGACCATGAGTGAGTGAATGTTACTTAATATTTTAAAGTGGCATTAAAGAACTTATCATCAGCACAAGCAGATATTGCTTTCCTCATTCATACTTTCAATTTCACTCAGTTCACAAAATAATTCTGTTCTTCTGTCTTCTGAATAAATCATGTGTCACGGCATGTACTTTTGGAAAGGAACATTGTCAATGCCCCAAAAAAGAATCATAAAAGGTTTATTAGGTAAATGTAAAATCTGGCAGGATTTTGGCAAGATGAGGTAGAGTTTGCTGTCTTTCTCTCTTTATCCATCTCTTTGCAGGCTGTTCATCTTTGAAGCTCAATCTTGCTCTTTGGACGCTCAGGCTCAGAGATTAGTGCTTTCAGCAGGATAGGGAATTGCTTTTCTCACAGTGCTTGGTTCTCTACCAATGGGTGATACATTTGTCGTGCAGGATTACTTTTTCAAAATCACTAGAAAGGGTTTGACATGATGTAGTGTGATTTTTGTGTTTATTATAATCCAAAAATACAGAATTTTAAGTATTTGTGGTATCTCTGGTGTAATAGGACTGCTGTTATGTAAATGCTGTTTGAAAATGTTATGGTCCTGTAGTTGAAATGCCCCTGTATTTGAAAATATAAAGGTCCCGTGAGTGGGGCTGTCGGTAGAATGGGCACTTCATGCACAGTATTCCAGTGAAACCTGTTCAAAATGACCAAGCTAACAGCTATTTTCTTCCTGTACATTTGTTATTTTTATATGTGGAAATTACACTGTAAGTGTCATACCATTTTGGAATTTCCCCCAAAAAAAACATTGTTGCACTGGATGTGACACTGTGTGCTTTGCTGTCATTTGAGTAGATTCCTGTGGAATTTTAGTCAAGCCTTGCTGCTTGAGCGACATTACTACACACAATTTAAAAAGGCTCTGAACAGCACAGTGAGGGGTCTCTTCATGACTGAGCTTCGCTTCTTAGCTCAAAAGAAAGTTTACTTGCTCAAACTCATTCTTCACACAGTATATTTGCAACAGGGTTGTTTTTTTGGTTGGTTGGTTGCTTTGGTGGGGCATCTTTCCAGCGGTTGCTGAAACATGGGTGTGTGAGCACAAAATGTACCTGATGTCAACTTTTAAAAATCCAAAGCAACTGGACTACAATGCTCCCATTGAAAATGCTGTGTAACCCTCAACCAAAGATGCCCAAATACCCAAAGGCATGCCTTTGGTCCCCTATCCAACCATATTGTGGATGGTTTGTTTACGAATATAATGATGGAGAATTAAGCTGTGATTTTAAAGAGCTGATTCTCATTTGGTAGCATTTGCTTGCTTTTGTCATGTGTCCCTGTATTAGTCCTTGAAAAGGTCTAAAGGCTGAGTATTTAGTGTATTTACTCTCGAGTTTGTCAGCAGTTCAGCCATTGATCAGTATTTCTGTTCTCAATTGTAGCTCAGTGATTTGTAGCACAGGCTGATATATTATTTGCTGTGTGTGTTATTTCAATGAGTACTTCCTCATTCGCATGTGGGCATCTCTATCTGTGGATGTAATACACAATATAGCTCATTACGTGTGTTGTTTATTTTATACATCCTTTCTTTGGCTATCTTTATCAATGGTGCCAGTGAGTTTGGAAGTGCTGGCCCATCCGCATTGTAATTAATGTCAGATTTATTCCGCTAATTCGCACAGGTCTACAACGGGTCTAATTCATGGAGGACAGGTACTAACGGCAGCTTGTCAGACAACACCTGGATGTTTACGGTCTCACAGGCTCACCACACAGGGTGGGCTGGTTTCATTCCAGCAAACATTCGTGACAGTAATTTCTCATTCACTCCTTTGGTGGATCTGAATAATTTACATTCGGACTGAATGTTTCATGGGAGTGCTTTTAGAGCAAAAGAAAGCTGAAATTCCCTCCTGCTCTATATGAGACAACACTCATGTCAGATGCCAGATGTCAGAGATGGGAATTCCAATTGAAAAAGCAGGACCTCTTCCTACCTCCTTAATTGTGCTCTAGGATAAGGCGGTCACAGACCTCCCGCATATCCCCAAAACGTTCCCCAGGGCTGCTCCTCTCTCAGACTGGGACTTCTCTGAGCAGCCAAGTCATGTTCTCAGAAAGCAAAGTCTCATTTTCAGAGAATTTCATGCTCCAGTGGAGGGTTGTTGTGTTAATGAATTAATGAAGCTGACAGATCTGGATGATGGACTGCAGAAAATTGCCTGATGAAACTGTCATGTTTTAGATTTGTGCGTGTGTGTGTGTGTGTGTGTGTGTGTGTGTGTGTGAGTGAGTGCGGGTGTGTGTGCGTGTGTGTGTGTGTGCATATGTATTCGCACATATGCGTGTGTGTATGTGTGTCTCACTGTCAGACTGAATTACATGCTCTCTAAGAGAGGTGTGTCTCTGTCTCTCAGGAATGGCTGTAAAGACGTACTTCCACTCTCCCTCATTTGCAAGCGCATTTGTCATGCAACCAGAGTGTAAAACAGATGTTCATTTTCTGATGTTAAATATGTTTCTCACCTGCACTTCTGGGGAGGTGTACTATCAGTGACATTACTAAACAGACCATACTTCAAAAGACCTTTATAATGCCTTCATTATCATTTTAAAAAGCACCTATAAGCATATGTTAAACTTTATGTTAAACTGCCCAGGTGAAAAAATTATACTTGAAATATACTTTTTCAAAGTATACTTTTAGTAGTTTTTGTACTAATTTTGTACTTTGTGCTAAATTGGCAGTGCTTTAAGTATTCCAAGTACACTAAAGTTGTTCAAAAGTAGAACTTAAAGGGATAGTTCGGAATTTTGGACATAATGTCTCAATTACAACTTACCCATGATGTAGTTGATTGATGGAAACCATTTTCAACTAATTCTATGCTGCCCTTCTTTTGGACATACACACGTTGCTAATGCTAGCGCAACTCTATGGTAACCGGTAGCATCCACTACCAAACGCACTTAAACACTCCACAGTGCACCCAAAGCAAATAAAGTCTATCGGGGTTAATTTGAGTGTTTATACCATCATTTTTGTAGTCAAACTATCGTTGAATCCTTTACTTTGTGCTGACCTATATTATCTGTGGAAGTACGGCGGCGGAGCGAACGTGGCCATTGCACCTTGTTGCTCTTCTTTGTTGTTGTAGGCGACCAGTAACGTGGTCGCCTTTCGTAGGTGACGTAAAGTATCGCTCCGCCGCCATACTTCTCCGTATATTCTACTTCCACAGAGAATATAGGATTTTTTTATAACCCTTTTTACCCATCTTTACCAGGGGTACCAACAAATTGAGCACGTCTGTATATAGGGAAGAAGCAGGTGAAGTGGGAGATCAGTAATGAGTGCGGGCATGAGGAATGTAGGTGAGTGTAATGAGATAATGAGAGTGCGTGCAGAATGTGAGTGGGCAAAGCGAGTGATTGGCTGTGAGATGATTGGGGGGACAATAGGGAAATGAATAGGAAATTCACGTCCAGCCTGCACGACACGAAAAGACAAACGAGGTAAAAAGAAAGACATGACATGGAACGAGAAGAATGGGGAAAACAAGGAGAACGGAAGGGAGGTGGAAAGGATTTTGACTTGTGAAAGCGTTAATGTTCTCAGTGCTAACATAATTTCTTGTGTTATGGCCATCGCTAACGATGGATTTAATTTGAATTGTGAACCTTAGAATGAGCTAAGTAACAACTGCCTACATACTGTGGCTGCTTTGCTAACGTGCTAGATTCTATTTTGTTGTCTTAGCCAGATTTATTAAAATTCCATTGTGTGAAGCAAGCCAGAAAGATTAGCTTGACGGTACTGCTGGTGCTGCTGTAATTTGCCGGAAGGAACGCATCACTTTTATCATGGTCAGAAGTATGGAGTTGATAAAACATTGATCAGTTGTCCTGATTGAATATTCCACACTAATTAGCACTTACTTGTAAAGTGATACCATAAATAGTAACAAATAGAGTCTGCATTGAATACTGTATTATATACATTGTATTATATAATTATAAAATAGTAAATAAATAAATAAATAAATACATTGTATTATATAATTATAAAATAGTAAATAAAAAAATAAGTACATATTAATTATAATTTTTTTTATTCATATTTAATTTGTAAGTTCTAGGAGCGGGCCTGAAGTATCTGTCTGCACATGGAATCGTTCGTCACAGTATGGCAATCAATTGATAGTAACCTCAGTATCACAATCAGTAGCTACTCTTGGACCTAGGCATATTTGTTGATGTATGTAAATGTTAAATGTCCTTGTTTTTTATTTTATTATATATGTTTTTTAATGTAATGCAGGGCACATCTGCGAGCCCTTGGTCTCAGTGTGTCTCCCTGTTGAAATAAAGGAAATATAATATGAAGATGTATTATTTACGAAGACTGAGTTTTGGAAATTTTAGGCCTATATAGATTGCAATATCTTTTATAGTGTTGTATGAACATATGAAAATAACAAATAATCTTCATGTTCTTTTCCTTTTGTGTTACAGAAATCTGCTGGACAGGGATACCTTTTCTAAATCTGATCCAAGTAAGACATTTTATCTTTCTTTGCAATGTGCCAGTGTATAGATTTTTAGTGCTGCGTTTTGGGTGAATTTTTCAATCGGAATACACATTGGTTTTCTAAGATCTTCTAAGGTTTAGCTCTCTGTTTCATCGCTCCAACCTTCACTGACTCCTCCCCCAAACACACCCACCCGCCATATCCTCACCTGCTGGCTTTCACCCCGTTTTCCCGTACACCTTCCCTCTCTTACCCAAGTAGCTGGCTCACCCAGAACCTCTATGTCCCTCATTGTCACTCTACAGAAACACTGATGCTGGATCAGGTGGCTAGAGTTTGGGAGAGGCCACCGATCTGTGCACTAACTGTACTCCAATCAGGGATCAGTGCCTCTGAGGGGAGGAGAGGAATGAGCACAAATGCTGTGGATGACATTTCCATTTTGGGAATCCTGTTACAAGGACACGTGATCTCAACAGCATCTCTGTTGATTCACGCGTTTATTTTTCTCTGTGACATTTGCACACATAGGCAGCCATAAAAAATGATTAAGGTTTTTCCCAAAAATAGAAGGGAGGAGAAAAGTAAAAATTGCTGAAACAGCTCCTAATGCTTACTTTGTATAGCCCTTGTTTCTTCAGGGTTATTACATTATCAAATCCCTTTTCTACACGCACCGTACTGTCCGAACGTGCTCTGTTCTTCCTCTGACCACTAACTCTCTCATTTTATGAGTCTTGCTCTGAATCCTGCTTGCTCAGGCAAACCTCGAGCTTCCCTCCCCAGGGAGCACACACCTGCATAAGTGGGGATTGGGTTCGTTATTGGTGAATTAATGATGTCACACTGCATCCAGGTGCAGGTCTCTCAGGATGAAGCCTCAGCTCTCAGTTATGAAATAACACAGAAAAACAGTGGAGAATGCGAGTCCCGCTAAACACCATGACTAGTACCTGCTGCTTGGATTTAAGGGGTCAAACCCAACCTGCATTTTATTTACTGTATACATGGTCTGGGTACTGCACGTGTACTACCTTAACCTTTAGTTGTAAAATTAATTATTCAGTCATTCATTATATTCTTAGCAGGGGTCTGCAGACAAGTCATATGAGGTCCTTGCTTGAACTACCACTGAGCACCATAATTAGGGCAGAAAATGACACATGCACACATTTACATTACATATCAGTCATGAATTTTTCCTTTGTGTGTTTATACACAGGGGTAGTTGAGCAACACAATATGAATCATTTATATAGTCATGTACTGTATATGCAGTCAGGATTCAGATATAGAAAGTAGACTGTGTTTTTTAAATTACCACTCTGGACACTAAATGTTTCCAGAGTGTTTCTGTGATCGTATCATAGAATGTGTTCCCAATTTTGAATTAAGTGTTGAATATTGCAGTTGTTTTAAGTAGTAGTCATGTAACCATACACAATTTGATTTACATCTCATTTAAATGAAGCCAGGCAGAAGCCCCCCAACTGTAATAAAATCCTAATAATGTCAAGTGATTGTGGAAAAAATGGGACTTTAAGTGGTGAGTGACCTCACTACTAATTCTACGGGTTTAAATGTGGACCTACCAATGGCAAAAAGAGACAAAAAGCTAAATATATATTTAATTTGAACTCACACTACATGTCAGAAGTACATTTTCCTTTCTTTGATATTTAATGACTTTTATTTAATTTCTTTCCCTCAGTGGCCCTGAGGTGCAGGGAAACAGAAACAGCACAGGGGCTATTCTGTGTTTTCTGTGGGGGGCTGTTCCCTTACTCCACTGGTGTCTGATAATAAGACATATCTAATCTCTCGCTTGTTGACACCAGTCCGCAGCCATGTGAGATGTGACGGGTCCGCTGCTTCACTGAATGACAGCGAGATCTGGAAACAAGAATTGCCGGGGGCCTGAGTCTTTGATGCTAATCGCCTCGTGCGCCCAACCACTGGGAGTAATCCCTCCACTGCGCCTCTGTGGTACTCCACAGACAGTGCACCTGTGTGTGTGTGTGTGTGTGTGTGTGTGTGTGTTTGTGCACCTGTGTATATCTGTGTGCCTGTATGCCCATTTCTGTGTGTGCATGTGTGCTTGTGTGTGTACTTGTTGAGTCTGCATGCGTGTGTGTGTGTGTGTGTGTGTGTGTGTGTGTGTGTGCTGATATGAGAGAAAGAGAGAAATAGATAGAGAGCTGGAAAGTCAGGAGAAACGGGTTATGGGACAGCAGTAAATAGCCTATCTTGGCATGAGTTTGAGAGGCGGAACACTGCCCTGTCACCTGGGTCTTCTGACAAAATCACTTTCATTAAAACCATGAAAGACCTTGCTTCCCCACTCTCCAGATTCACTGACATTTCCTCACCTGTCATACTGGTATTTCCCCATGAAACATGTGTAAAACCTATTTGATTCCTCATCCTGCTCTTACTCTTTCATGTGTGATTGCCATCATCCATCCCTCAGTTGCAACATCTCTGTGTTTTTGCCCTGCACGTATTCAAGCTTTCTAGATTCACTTGCATGGCTGCTTGCATCTCCAAATGTTTTATTCAGTTATTCACTAAGTCTTTCAATAAGACTAATCTTATGTACCTCCGTGGAACTACCATACCATTCAGTATAGTGTCTCAGTGTGATCATTATTCACTTTCTGATCTATCCCTTGTCATTGTGAAATTAATCAGTAAGTAACCGTGCTTTGCTTTGTTGTTCTTTTATGAAGGGTTCAGTTATGTTTTCCGTCAGTGGAATGCCTGTTTCATTTCTGCTTTGTTTTCTTTCAGGCCTGCTTTTGTCTGCTTGTCTGCATCTCTTGCTATTCATGTATTCCAGTAGACTTGCATGACTATCTGTAAGTCTTCCGATTTACTTGGTTTGCATTTTTTATTTTTTATTTCACATACATACTGCATACGCTCTCTTTACAATGGTGGACTCTTTCCCTCTGGATGGATTTGCCCCATTTCATGTGTTCTCAGCAGTAGCCTGTGTGTGACTGGAATGTGATTGGACCAGCCCCCCCCCCCCCTCTCACGGACCATTAGCCAAAGGTTTGACTTCAGTCATATGTCAGGGATCACTATCTCAAGGTTGATTTATACACGTCCATGAACCTCACCTATGCTATTGATTAGCATTAACAGGATGCAAACGGTGGAAGTGTCTCTCCCTGATTATAGCTGCAGTGGTTATGATAGCCCTCTGTGATTAAGTACTGCGAGGGATTGATGGGTAATGGGGCTGCTTTCACACACCCGAAAAAGAGGGAGAGAGAATATAAACATTTGATGGAATAGGAATGCTGCCTTGAGCCTATCCATTTTTATATTTTCTGCTCTTATTTTTTTCAAAATGTTTTGTCTTTTTTTTTTCTCTAAAAAGTACGGTTAGGGCTTTTTGTATTCCTGACTGTTGTTCTCCACGTCTGCATGTTGCTCTGGATAAGAGTGTCTGCTAAGTGATTGTGATATAATGTAATGCTGTAATGGGCTCTGGCTAGTTCGAAGCTTTAAATTCATGGATCTTTTAACCTTGCAAAAAGAAAAGGAGAGACAGGGAGAGCAAGAAATTGAGAGAAAGAGAAAGAAAGGGGGAGACAAAGAGTTCAAAGGAAAGACTCCTTATTATCCACCTGAGTGAAGAGCGAGAGAGAGGGACATGCTTGATTTATATCTCCTTATATAAACCTGGACCCCTGGCACAGTGGTGGTATTTAAGAGACCTCAGCACTTTTTGGAATGATTACTGAGGACAAGGAGGCACTTATGCTGAGTCCAGGCCTTGATAATGCTGACACCACCTCCCAAGTCTCTTAGCAGTAACCTGCTTCATTAGGCCCTGAGACCAGCTCCATTATAGCACATCACCACCATAAGCCTGCTGCAGTTCATTTTAGAAGTCACCCTTTTTCTGCCATGAGGGTAATGACTCTCAAGAGCTTTGACCAATGATATCAGTGCCCATGTGACTTGGAGTAAGATAATAATGTCTGTGTGATGCTGTAAGATAATAATGTGTGTGTGCCTGTGATTGTGCTTGAGCGTATACAGTGGGCTCCTGACCGGAAATGCACTAAAAATACTATAAAAAATAAATAACAACATGATTGAGATAAACTCAAAATGCCAACATGTGAGAAATACTGTACTTTATTAACGTTTCAATGGAACCAACCAAATTATTTATTCATTTCATTAAAAATAAATGTCCTCCAAATCAAGGTTTCACAATTAATCAGACCCATAAAGATTATTGTAAATAAAATTTACCAAAGTTAAACCAGGAATGAAATTATACTTAAGTCTTAAGGAACTACATCACGATTACATCACTTCCTGTTTCAGGGTATAAAATGAGGGTATAAAAATGAGGTAACATGCATGCAATATCCCTTTGTCATCCAGCACCATGAAGAAAACAAAAGAACTGGCAGTTCAAAAGAGAGAGATGGTCATAGACCTTCATAAATTTGGTAATGCCGACAAGAAGTTCCACTAAACGATTGAAAATATCACTGAGCACTGTCTGGGCAATTATTCAGAAATTTAAAAGATATGAAAACCTGACAAGTAGAGGACACAAGCGCATTTTGCCCCCCATGCTAGGGTGTAGGATGGAGGTGAGGAGGAGGATGGCGAGAGAAGCAAAATAAATCCCCAAAAATTAACTGTGAAAGAATTTCAGGCCTTGGTGGCATCTTGGGGTCACCAGGTTTCAAAAAGCACCAACAAATGCCACATCCACAACCACAAGCTCTTTGGAAGGATTGCGAGAAGACAGCCTTTTCTGACTCCAAGACACAGAAGCAAGCAAGCGCTTGGAGTTTGCTAAACGTCATTTAAATTATGACTGGACAAAGGTACTATGGTCAGATGAGACCAAAATAGAAGTTTTGTTAGTTTTGGTCAGATATAGCATTGGCATGTTTGGCATTGAAACAGACATGCATACAAAGGAGAGGTACCACGTTGCATGGTGAAATATGGTGGTGCATAATGTATTCCACCAAGTATCGGGCAATTTTGGCTGACAATCTGGTTGCCTCTGCAGGAAGGCTGAGACTTAGCCGTAGGTGGACTTAACAGCAAGACAATGACCCAATGCATAGCTCAAAATCCACACAGAAATGGTTCTGTGACAGCAAAATCAATGTTCTGCAATGGCCATCTCAGTCACCGGACCTCAATCCAATCGAAAACCTGTGGGCTGAACAGAAGAGGGCAGTTGATAAGCGCAAACCCAAGAATGTGAAGGATCTTGAAAGGATCTGCATAAAGGAATGGTACCGAATCCCTACAAATGTGTTCCTTAACCAGTGGCGGCTCCTGAGCTGAAAATTGGGGGGGGCGGAAAACTTCTTCGTAATTAAGAGTGCGGAGAACGAAGAGCACATGTATCCACAATTATAATGTTGATTAAAATGTGCACAATTTTGCGACTCATGTTAAAAATTTTTTATTAGGCCTACTTGCCTAATAGCCTAATTGAGGAGAACTGGCTACATTTGATGGCATTGAGTAATTGCTGAATTAAATGCTGATGTAGCCTATTGTTAATCAAGGAAACTGATTGAAAAATGATTAAGACCAATAATCAGTTTAAAGGGAAGTTTTCCGCCCCCCCCCCCCCCAATTTTCAGCTCAGGAGCCGCCACTGTCCTTAACCTTTACAGGACAAACATCACAGGAAAAGATTCCATGCTGTTACATTACATTACATTTATTTAGCAGACGCTTTTATCCAAAGCGACGTACAGTAAGTGCGTACAGAGACATCATCATCATTACAGAACAGACAAGGCAAGGCACATCCTTTGCATAATGTAGCAGCTATCCCTAGCAATGAACGTTGACTGTAGTTCACAGTAAGCTGTGGGCAAATCAGCAACACCACACTTTCATTCCAAATACTATTATAAACTATACTATTATAAACCATTCCAAATACTATTATAAACTATGCTATTATAAACCATTCCAAATACTATTATAAACTATACTATTATAAATCATTCCAAATACCATTATAAACTGCTATTATAAACCATTCCAAATACTATTATAAACTATAATAAACAGACAGGAAAACACAGGGAACAGGGAACTGATATTCCTAGGTGAGGATATCAGTCAAGGTGGAGTCTGAAGAGGTGTGTCTTCAGGCCTCGACGGAATGCAGGCAGGGTTGGAGTAGAACGTAGGGGAATGGGAAGTTCATTCCACCACTGAGGTGTTAATGTGGAAAAACTCCGCAGTCGGGACAAGCGAGAGCCTTTGACACGGAGGGGGGGAAGTGCCAGTCGCCCTGCTGTAGAAGAGCGAAGTGGTCGAGCAGGAACATAGTTCTGGATTAAGTCCTGCAGGTAGGCGGGGCCTGTCCTATTTGCTGCAGTGTAGGCCAGGGTCAGAACTTTGAACCTGATCCTGGCTGCAACTGGCAGCCAGTGGAGAGACCTCAGCAGGGGGGTTACGTGGGAAAATTTCGGGAGGTTGAACACAAGCCGGGCAGCTGCATTCTGGATGAGTTGAAGAGGCAGAATGGCGCAGGCCGGTAGGCTTGCGAGCAGGGAGTTGCAGTAGTCCAGGCGTGAGGTGACCATGGTCTGGACAAGAAGCTGGGTGGAGTAGGTGGTCAGGTACGGTCGAATCCTCCTGATGTTGTACAGGAGGAACCTGCAGGACCGTGCCGTCGCCCTGATGTGCTCTTTGAAGTCCAGCCGGTCGTCCAGGACCACCCCCAGGTTCCTTGCAGAGCGGGAGGCAGCCACCACGGTCCCATCAACGGTGATGGAGAGGTCATGTAGTGGGGAGGTCTTGTACGGCATGAAGAGGAGCTCTGTCTTGTCAAGGTTGAGCTTCAGGTGATGGGTAGCCATCCACTCAGAGATGTCAGTCAGACAAGCAGATATCCTCTCCTTAACCTGCGGGGTAGAGGGAGGGAAAGAGAGGAAGAGTTGAGTATCGTCAGCATAGCTATGGTATGAGAAGCCATGTGAATGGATTACTGAGCCAAGAGACTTAGTATACATAGAGAACAGCAGAGGACCCAGTACAGATCCCTGCGGGACTCCTGTAGACAGGGGACGGGGAGCAGAGACGGAACCCTTCCAGGAGACTTGGTAGGATCTATCAGTGAGGTACGATACAAACCAAGAGAGGGCAGTTCCAGAAATGCCCATCTCAGCGAGTGTGGAGATCAGGAGTTTGTGGTTGACCGTGTCGAATGCCGCAGACAGGTCAAGGAGAATCAGAACAGAGGAGAGGGAGGAGGCTCTAGCAGTGGCGAGTGCCTCAGTCACAGCCAGGAGAGCAGTTTCGGTGGAATGGCCGGTTCTGAAGCCAGACTGATGCGGGTCAAGCAGGTTGTTCTGGTGGAGAAAAACAGACAGTTGGTTAAGGACAGCACGTTCAAGTGTTTTGGACAGGAAGGGCAAGAGAGATACAGGACGGTAGTTCCTGACATCAGCGGGATCTAAGCTAGGTTTTTTAAGGAGTGGGGTTACACGGGCAGTTTTAAAGGCAGCAGGAACATGGCCACAGATTAGGGAGGTGTTAATAACAGAGGACAGATATGGAAGGAGCTCAGCAGATATAGACTGGAGGACTGCTGAAGGTATGGGGTCTAGTGGACAGGTGGTTGCGCGCTGGCGCGTCACCAGCTCGAGCACATCGGAGTCCTTCAGAGTCTTGAAGGACGACAGTGTAGCGATGGGTTCAGTATGGGGGATGTGGGGTGTCACCGGATGCGTGAAGGAGTTCCGGATCGCAGCCACCTTCCCCTCAAAGTGGGTCAGGAAGTCATCTGCAGAGAGGGAGGAGGGTGAAGGGGGTGGAGGGGGGGTGAGCAGGGAGGAGAAGGTGGAAAAGAGTTTACGTGGGTACCTGTTATGTTATTTACGTGGGCACCTGTTATGCTTGCCAGGGGTGGTTGCACCAAGTACTATACCAGGGGTGCCAATAATTATGAAACCTTGATTTTGGTAAAATAAATTTTTTCTTTAAATAAATGTATGATGTTGGTTGGTTCCATTGAAACAGTAATAAACAAAAAAATGTTCACATCTTGGCATTTTTAGTTTATCTCAATAATGATATTGTTTAATTTTTTTAAAAGTATTTTTTGTGCATTGCCAGTCAGGGGTGCCAATATTCTGGAGCCTACTGCATGTATTTGTAATGTGGGTATGGTCAGCGTGTATGAGTGATATGTGAATTCCCTTCCTTTACAGTAGTATAGTGTGAGGGACTCTTCATACTTTGGGAAAGCTGTGTTCCTTTCTGTCACATATCTCAGCATAACATCTATCACACACCACACCATCACATCTCTCATGCACCCCACTATCAAATCTATAACACTGATCTCACCATCACTTCTACCACACACATAACACCATGACATATCACACACATCACATGTATCACACACCACACCATCACATCTCTCATGCACCCCACTATCAAATCTATAACACTGATCTCACCATCACTTCTACCACACACATAACACCATGACATATCACACACATCACATCTATCACACACCACACCATCACATCTCTCATGCACCCCACTATCAAATCTATAACACTGATCTCACCATCACTTCTACCACACACATAACACCATGACATATCACACACATCACATCTATCACACACATCACACCATCACATCTCTCATACACCCCACTATCAAATCTATAACACTGATCTCACCATCACTTCTACCACACACATCACACCATGACATATCACACACATCACATCTATCACACACATCACACCATCACATCTCTCATACACCCCACTATCAAATCTATAACACTGATCTCACCATCACTTCTACCACACACATCACACCATCACATATCACACCATCACTTATACCACACACACCACACCATTACATCTATCACACACCACACCATCACATCTATCACACATGTATTATCATCACTTCTATAACATACCACGCTATCACATCTATCACATGTATTATCATCATTTATACAACACACCACACTATCACATCTATCACACACACCACACCATCACATCTCTCATGCACCCCACTATCAAATCTATAACACTGATCTCACCATCACTTCTACCACACACATCACACCATGACATATCACACACATCACATCTATCACACACATCACACCATCACATCTCTCATACACCCCACTATCAAATCTATAACACATATCTCACCATCACTTCTACCACACACATCACACCATCACATATCACACCATCACTTATACCACACACACCACACCATTACATCTCTCATACACCCCACTATCAAATCTATAACACTGATCTCACCATCACTTCTACCACACACATCACACCATCACATATCACACCATCACTTATACCACACACACCACACCATTACATCTATCACACACCACACCATCACATCTATCACACATGTATTATCATCACTTCTATAACATACCACGCTATCACATCTATCACATGTATTATCATCACTTATACAACACACCACACTATCACATCTATCACACACACCACACCATCAAATGTATCACATCACACTATCAAATTTTTCACACATATCTCACCATCACTTCTATCACATACCCCATACTGTTTTATCATACTGTTTTACAGGTCAGTGCAGATATGATATTAACGTAAAGTGTGCTTAGCGCTTACACTTACATTCTGCTCCTCTGAGATTTTTTGTGATTAATATTCATGTGGAATGGGATGACAGGAGCTTAATGCAGTGAAATGCAGAGCAAATGTTTGCTCTAATGTGTAGTATGAGGAATTCCTGCATATCCCAGCCTAGATGGCTTTGCTTTCAGCAATGATGGAGCATAGGTGATCAGACTGGAAAGAATATGCACATATTATTTTATTTATGTGTGGGTCATTTGCTCTGGGGATGTGCCTAATGTGCTCTGCCTGTGAATTACCATGAAGAAACCATGGTATGAAACTCAGAGGCTAAAAAACCTAGCTTCAGTCTGTCTAACCACAAAGAGAGAAGCCATGTATACACTTATGGAAGGCCTGGAGACTCCGTCTTTTATATAATAACAGTTTCACTGTATTTCAAACTGAATAAAACTTTCAAAATTCTGTTTTGTTATAAAGAAAGAAATGTATAGTTTTATGTGATGAAAGTGCTTCTGTGCTTAGAGATGTGGCTTGATGTGGCTTGTGTGTCTCTTGTGTTTTCCACAGTTTGTGTACTGTATACACAGGGCATCGGCAACAAAGAATGGAGAGAGGTGAATTACACTTTTTTTTTTTTTTTTACTGAATTTCTTTTCTTGGTAAATAGAGAAATATGAAATATTGCTTTGCATTTGTTGTTCCTTTTTTTCAACTACATTTCTAAAAATTGTAACCATGTATCTGCTGTTTAAAATGGTTTTATGGTAATTATTATTGTATTATAGTATTATAAATTCCCCAGTATGCATAATGAAAAATTACATTAGTGAATTATTATACAGGTACTAAAGTATTATATATTAACCTGGGTTTCTGTTTCAAATGAAATTATTTTCTCTTAGTTTGGGAGAACAGAAGTCATTGACAACACTCTAAACCCAGAATTTGTGCGCAAATTCATCCTGGACTATTTCTTTGAAGAGAGACAAAATCTTCGTTTTGATCTGTAAGTAAAATGTGTATGTGTATGTGTTTATGTTTGTGTGTGTGTGTGTGTGTCTGTGTGTGCGAATGAATGATTATGTACAAGTGAGAGTATTGTTATTTGCTTTGTACTTGTGCTTTGTCTGTCTGGGTGTGTTTCTGTGTATGTGCATGTGTTTCCATGTGTGTGTGCATATGTGTGCACGGGTGTGTGTGTGTGTCTGTCTGTGTATACGTATGTGTGTGGCTTTTCTTGGCAAGTGTACACTGTCAGACATGAGAAGGTTTAAAGGGACAAATTGCTACAACTATCCGAGTCCCATCTCTGGAGAGGCATTGAACCAATGGACAAATCTCTGAATTTTAAAATGTTCCGAAATTATTTGTTTTCCTCTTAATTAGAAAAGATAGATCTCAAACCACTCCACTTGACTAAGTGCCACTGGGACTTCAATATAGCTTTCTTAAATAGGGTTAAAAAATTTCAGGAATTTTCAAAATGGGATATCCAGTGAATTTATGTGAGCTATGGTAATTGTAATTTTGTGGGTTTTTTTGCACACTGATTGCTTTTTCTTCTCTGGCCCTTTTATTCCCTTTGTCATCAACGCAGTGTAGTCTGTCATGGAAATATAATCAAGCATTTAAAACTTAGTTTAAAGGCTCTTTAAACATAGGCTCTTTCTTGTCCCTTCATTGCTCAAGTTCTGCTTGCTGAATTAAATGCTGATGTAGCCTATTGTTAATCAAGGAAACTGATTGAAAAATGATTAAGACCAATAATCAGTTTAAAGGGAAGTTTTCCGCCCCCCCCCCCCAATTTTCAGCTCAGGAGCCGCCACTGTCCTTAACCTTTACAGGACAAACATCACAGGAAAAGACTCCATGCTGTTATGGCAATGGTCATTAAACCTTCAAAACCTGTATGTTTCATTAATTACCCTGTCAGTGTTTAGTAATTAAAGGTAATTAAATAACTATAAACACAAAAATGACCAATTCTACAAAATGTGCGCTTTTATATATATTGCATGGAATATATAATATACACTGATCAGCCACAACATTAAAACCACTGACAGGTGAAGTGAATAACATTGATTATCTCTGTGTTATTTTGGTTCTGTACTCTAGCACTCTGGGACTAGATTTAGCTGTAAATTACACTGGAACAGTATGGACCACATGGTTGGCTAAAGGCTGTAAGTCATCAACGGTCTGACGTATCAAACAAGCCTTAAACCATCACTCTGCTGCCAGAAATACAGTAGATATGGCTGGATAACTTGAAGGGTTTCTTCTCCTGACTGATTTTTCCATAGAGTTCAATAGGAAAATTTGTCAGGAGAAAGAAACCCTTAAAGTGATCCATCCATATCTACTGCATATCTGGGAGCAGAGTGATGGTTTAAAGCTTGTTTGATACGTCAGACCCTTGATGACTTACAGTCATTTAGCCAACCATGTGTTCCATACTGTTCCAGTGTAATTTACAGCTAAATCTAGTCCCACCCCCCAATTCCCATAAAGATCCATTCAAATGCAGAGAGTTTATAATATCGCTTGTAGGAGTACCAGAAAATAAGATATCAAGAGTCTTCTGCCTGAATGGTGAAATTGTCCAGCACATGGTAACCTACATTAATTAAACCTAATAATTCCTAATTGAGGCATTTGATAAATATATAAAATACATATAAAGGTTGCCAAAACCTCCAGTACTTGCCGGAGTCTTGATTGTTGCATTAACTGCATCTCATCCCCGGCATTGTTCCTTGTGATTTGAGTATGTTTGTGAGTGTGTGCTTGAGTGAATCCCTGTGTGGTTTCTATTTGTGCCATTTGATTTTATTACTACTTGTTGGCAAATGGAAACATTATGTACACATCCAGTGTTATCATCATTAAAATATTCATCAAAGCATATACTACACTTTTATCTTCCACTAATAAACACATTGAAACCAAAATGTGCGGATGAGATTTATTAATATAAAGGAAACTTGCATGAGCCATTTCTGTGTGATGCATTCATCTATCTCATGCACTTCCATTATCGTCTTCTTGCCACTTTTCAAGTGTCACAGCATTACGCTATACTGCCCTGGATGGGAGGAACTTCAAATACTTTATTAAATGGCATTCTATTAAATAGCTGTTAAGTTGTCTGTTAGCTGCTGTGTTGCATGCATTTGCTTGTGATGTTCTGTGGTCTTATTGTTTCCTATAACAGAGGGAATGCAGCTCTGTTTCTGGGCTGGCATGGGGTTGCAGATGGTCTTAGTCTGTTGTAATCGGCAGGAGCTGAACACAGCTTCTTAACTGTCAATCAAAATGTCTACTTTTACTTATCTTGCATAACAAGGTCACCCAGTTACCATAGAACCTGTATATGCAAATTATGCATACAGTATGTAAAAAGCTGTTCCGTGAGCATACGGCTCAGTGATTTTCATCCCTAGCTTAGGGACCATGTGATGCACACTGGTTTTCAATCCAGTTGACTGCTTTTTTTTCTTCCTCCTTCTCCAGGTACGATGTTGACTCAAAGAGTGCCAACCTATCAAAACATGTAAGTTTCTTTTTACCTTCTTGTCTGATCACTGTGTCTTGGTACCTGATAAGTTCCTGGTTAAATTGTTATAGAGTTTTTAGTGATGGGTATGGAACAGCAAACCACAGTGATTTGTTCTGGTAAGTGAGCAACTAGTAAAATGTGGTACCGCAGCAATGTGCATCACAAACAAAGATGATGAATGAAACTAACAATATGCACATTGTCTTCACGTTGTATTAGAATTCAGTGGAGAATGGGATCTGCAATTTGTGCAATTGGTGTCTCAATTGAGAAACTTGATGGACATTTATTTGACTAGTTATTTGACTAGTTATATCAATCATGGTCATGAGGTGAAGCAATTATCTTGAAAATTAGCTTGAAAGACAGCAAGATAGCTAGCTACCCAGACTACTTGTCATGAAAGAAACTATAACAGCATGAGATTAAAGTTATTCAATGAGGCAAGATAACTTCTGGTACAAATGTCAAACCTACTTCATAAACGTGCTGACGAAATCACCATGTAGACTGGGGTTGTGTCATATACAGCTATTTTTGACCACCTAAGCATTACAATTTATATTATTCCAGAAAATATGACTTGTTTAGTTTGTGAATAAAATTGCTCATTTGTGACAATGTCTGAAAAAATCCCATTGATTCCCATTCAAACCAGAATACTGCTTCCTATGCATAATGTTGCAATATGCACAGGCAGGAAATCCACTGGCTTGCCTCTCTCTCAACTGCCTCTTCCGCTCTGTCACTACAAATTTCCAATTCCTTTTCCTGTCTCCATAATTAGCTAGATAAAGGAAAGCCTGCAAATGACTGTGATTGAAAGGGCATTGTGTTTTAAGCCAGTGCTGTCAGTACTGGCAGCCCGGCATGCTGCCGAACTCCTCGAGGCTCATCTTTGGCATGCCTTAGTTTGTGCTTAATTGATCCCCGCCTGCCCTGACTGACTACAGAAGATGCACAAGATTAGAAAAGATCCGATCAGAAGACGTATCCAGCAGGGGGTATTGGGATCGTATCTCCACATCACCAAGTCAACAGTCTGTAGTGGGAGCAGGAACGGGTGGGAGAAACTGTCAAAAGTGGCACGCATGATCTGCTCATTTTAGTGTTCGATGGCATTGTGTGCATTACAAAACTATGCGGTTTTCATATCAACTTCTTTTTTGTATTTACATTCTGAAATATGGATTGAATCTGATGTGCATGTGGCAGACTTCCACAGCATCAGAATCAATTGCGGTTCGTGAATGCTTCAGATGTGAGGCATCCAGGGTGGCTGCACTGGAATATTGTTACTCTATTTAAACCCCCTTAGTTATCTGATTGAGTGTTTCATGCTGGGCCCTGTGGCCATTGCGTTTGTTCTGTGATACCCCTGTTACAGCAAATTGTCCTTAAGCAGGTAAAACAAGTCTCTCTACGTAGAGTCCAAATCATTTGTTTCACAGGATTAAAATAGTTGGTCACACTTTAAACGAAGTCTCCATATAAAGGCTTTATATAGCATATATAAAGCCTTCATAAATGTGACATAATGGCTTCAGAAATCATACATAAGCAAATGTCACGCTTAATAAAGGGTGACATAACACCTTCTTTGTCATGGTTTTGGACCCTGTGGTCCTATGCGGTCGTTTTCCTCGGTGGCCACGCGAGGGCGCTGCCCTGTTGGTAGAGGCTTGCTCCGCCCTGCTGAATTGGGGGAGTTTCTGGTTAAGCATTTTCACCTGTTGCGTGGTCACCTGAGAGTTATTTAAGCCTACCGTTCCCTTCATTCGGGGCTTCGACATTAATTGTTATTTTGTCTTGTACTGTGGTGTATTGTTGGCTGTGAGTTCTCGTACCGTTTTTGGCTACTCGCCTATTGTTAACGTCTCTTAGAGAGGCAGGGCTTATTTCTTGCTGGCTTGGTGGTTGGTTATCTCGTAGGAGTTTGGAACCGTAAATCTCTGCTCTATTTTGCCTTTATTTGTGCGTTTTCTCCGTGTATGGAGTTTTGGGCGATTCTGTTCAGAACAGTGGTTCTGCTCGCCTTTCGGCACATGTCTTCCCATTGGGAGATCAGGCGTTTCGCTTCTACTTAGTTATTAGCTCGTAGAAGTATATAGTAGCAGTTCTTTGTTCCATTTTCGCCTGTTTGGTTTTCTCTGAGAGACCTGGCGTTTTGCTTCTACTTAATTCCGTGTTACTGTGAGCCAGTAAGTAGCCTTGGTACGTTTTTCCCTGTTTAGTCTCCTTCTCGTGGACTACGTTCCCCGTTGTTGTGATTCAGGGTTTTTATTTATAGAGAAGCTGTCGTGCTATTTTGCGTTGGTCTTTGTTGCAGCTGTCCTCCGTCCTTTTTACCTACGGGACGATTTTGTTTCGGAACTATTGTTCTGTTCGTTTTCCGGGTGTGTTTTCTCCTTGTGTGGAGTTTGGGCTAGGTTGTGGACATGTTTGTGTAACTGCGCGTAGCATGGTAATTTCAGCTCTCTGTTCTTTCGCTTCGTTACTTTTATTGAGGCTAGGGCGGTTGTTCCAATCTAAGTTTGCGTGAGTCTTTTGGATAGTAGTTATGGGACGACGGTGCTCCGTTCGGCTCACCTGTAAAATGTTTCTCCTTCCTGGGAGATCGGGTGTTTACCGCTTTGCTTTCTGCATTTGACTGCTACTTATTAAACTAGCCATGGAACGTTAAATCTCGGTTCCATTTCGCCTCGTTTAATTTATTCGTTTATTGAGAGGCTAGGGCGGTTGTTCCATTTTAGCTTGCGTTAGTCTGTGCATAGTAAAGTTATGGGACGACGGTGCTCCGTTGGCTCACCTGTAAAATGTTTCTCTCTCCTGGGAGATCGGGTGTTTACCCTCTTGGTTTTATGCATTGGACTGCGAGCCTTTTTATATCGCCATGGAACGTTAAATCTCTGTTCCATTTCGCCTCGTTTTCATTCATTCCTTTACCGAGAGGCTAGGGCGGTTGTTCCAATTTAAGCTTGCGTTAGTCTGTGGATAATAAAGTT
The DNA here is from genome assembly GCA_029718625.1 of Synaphobranchus kaupii. Taxonomy (NCBI): domain Eukaryota; kingdom Metazoa; phylum Chordata; class Actinopteri; order Anguilliformes; family Synaphobranchidae; genus Synaphobranchus; species Synaphobranchus kaupii. The sequence continues at coordinate 96,204,729 of CM056376.1, forward strand.
ATGGGACGACAGTGCTTCGTCGGCTCACCTGTAAAATGTTTCTCTCTCCTGGGAGATCGGGTGTTTACCCTCTTGGTTTAATTCATTTGACTGCGAGCCTATGTATCTCGCCATGGGAACGTTAAATCTCTGTTCCTGTTCGCCTCCTCTCTTACCATCGTATTATTTTGCGGTGTTTGTTTATTGTTTTATGTTTGCCTTTACGCTACTCGCCCGTTCTGATTTGTCTCGTTGCCGAGACAGGGTGCGTATTATGTCTGGCTGTTCAGATTCCTGTCCTTGCGCTCTACTTAGCGTTTGACAGTTAGCCGGTTAGTAGCGTCTGTGGTGTGTTTGTGTTCCTTGTCTTGTCTCCTCCCTTATCTGCGGGTATCCCGCCTTAGTGGCCTAAGGGCTTAATGATTCCCCTTGCTGCGTTTGGCTCCTCCCATCTCACACGTCACGCCCCATTACATTCTTATGCAATATGTTATGCCAAATGTGTCACAGTTAGCCTAGCACCCTACATAGGCATGTTTTATGTCACCCTGTATAATGTTTAGCAATTATCCAGGTGACATTGTTGGTTATGTCACATTTGGCATAACATGTTGCATAAGAAGTTGTTATGTCATCCTTTATGAAGCATGTCATTTGCTTATGTATGATTAATGAAGCTATTATGTCACGTTTATGAAGGCTTTATATTTGCTATATAAAGCCTTTATATGGAGATTTTGTTTAAAGTGTAACCAAACAGTTTTGTCTAATGTGTGATAATTGATTGTTGTATTGAGCTTTGAGGTGCTGTGGTTCATTGAAAACAAATAGAGGCTGGTGCCATTTCTGTTCTTTTGGTTACTAACAGATGTATGGCATTTTACTAAATTTCTTTTCATTCACTATGTTTTCCATACACTCATTCTGTGGGGCTATGGGATGTTTGAGTACAGTGCAAAACCCTTTCATAGATTTTCTTATTCAGTGAAATTTACAGATTGGTTGGGTGGTTTAGTTGTGTTATTGGTTCAAGGAAATAGGTCTTGGCACAGATGCTGAAATTCAGGCTATTTAACAGTGTCCATGTGCCAGTACCACACTCTAAATTATATTAGACGCATAAACACAGTCTTTGGAGTTTGTGTGTGCATGTGTGTTTGTGTGTGTTTGAATTTTCTAAATTGTGCTGGCTATATGTGTACATGTTTGGGGGGAGGGGGGGCATGTCTTTTGCTTGTAAAATAATACATACATGTTGTTATTTTTCTCGAGATATCTTTTTGTTGTATGTACAAAGCAGATAATCATTTAGTCTATATTAAGAAGAGATATTGTCTCAATTCTGTTCAAAAGAGTGGCTTTGCATTGGAAATTAATACCTGGTGCGTCTTGCTTGCCTGTTAAAGGGAGAACATCTTATATGTTTGTGTGTTAAAAGGAGATCTTGTCATTGTTCATTTTTACTATAAGCAAAAGGACAGAAGGGAGCTAGAGACCGTATAAAACATCACAGACTCTGAGCAGCTTTCTTCCCCCAGCAATACTATAGCTCTGCTGCCAAGCTTGTTATCAACCCAATAGGCTTTAAAGAGTAATGTGCTCAGAACACACATCAATGTGAAAACTTAACTTACAGATATTAGTCAGACAAAATGATGGATTGAATACACGTTACGCAAACGCTTTGTTGCTGTTATTGTAAAGAGGATGATGAAATGGAAGTTGCACACCCACCTCAGTCCCACAGGACCACCCTCCTAGTGCTGTTTCAAATTAATCTCCATAAAAGTGGGAGTCACGTTAACAGTGTTCTTCCTATTGAGTTAAAAGATCTGGGACTAATTTGATATTAACCTTTTCCGCTTCACTGAATGTGGCACTTCCAGTCGTGGCAGAGGTCTTTTACTTGTCTGAGTAATTCCACTGGAAAACAGGATTGTGTGACTGTGTAAATGTGGTTATGGAATGGCCATAGAGCAGCCATGAACCGGCGATGCCTGAAGCAGTTTTTACCTCTGCCGTTTGCATCGTCTTGCAATTCCGTTCCTCTAGCCCTCTGCAGTCACGGCAGACACATGCGTCTCTTTTGTTTTTCCAACTTCAGTTTGCAACGTTGATGTTTTCGCAGCCTAGATGCTAATAATAATCACAAGCCTTTGTCACCCTCCTACTCATGAAATTGGATTAATGTCACTGTCATGTAGGCGTACATAAACAGTGCTTTGCTCATTGCAGCAGGGCCGTAGGAGGTGTGCGTCCAGCGTGTGTCCGTCCGTCTTTCTGTCTGTCTGTTGGTCTGCTTTTGCATTACTAAAGGGTCAAAGAGGAAGGTAGTGGAGAACCCAGTACCACATATCCCTCCCCTGGAATTAACACTTGAATTTATCTGATTGTTGAATATTAAATTTCTCCCAAGATAAAACCCAAATGCAACTGTCTTTCTTTTACCAGCTCTGTAGTGCAGCTCCTTCTGTGTAGAATAGTGACTCATTGAAAAGATATGTTCATCCACTCAGGCAGGAAAATGATTTGAGTGAATTATCTGTTATTTAGTTCACGGTTCTTGAGGTGGCGTACCTCTGTGAATACTGATGATGTTAAGTTCGGGCGGGGGAGAAGGACCCAAACGCAGGCAGGAGTATGAAAAACCGAAGTTTAATAAAAGGCCAAGGCAGCAATCCTTGGTACAGACAGGCAGGGTCGAAAAACCGGGGAGACAGGCAACGATACAAAGCACAGTCCAAAGAGTGGTCAAGGAACAGGCAGGGGTCAAAACCGGGCAGGCACAGCAAAAGCACAAAAACAGGATCCAAAAGCAGGGTCGCGAGAACACAGGCAGGGGTCAAAACCGGGGAGGCAGAGGAGGAACAAAAAGACAAAACGAAGATCAGACAACAAAACTAAAATAACGGGAAGGACGAGGGATAACAAAAAACTCGAAAACAAATAACTAAGAAACTCGGAATAGACTCTGAAACAATACAGAAGCAAAAAGCAAAAAATCTTGTGTAAGGAACTCGCGAAGACAGACTGAAATAACAGGGTTTAAATACACAAGGAGAAGATGACACAAAAGGAATCAGGTGTGAAGGGGAGGGGAAATGGGAGAGTACACAGGTGAGAACAATGAGGGTTAACAAGAACCCATAATACAATGATGGGGGAAATGTAAGACACGGACTGGAATACACATAGACACAATGATAACAAACGGCCTGGGGTTAGCAGGTAAACAAGTGCACAGCTCAGAGTGGAGGAACACGAAAGTGGACACACGTGCAGAGAATGCAAAATCACAGATAGATACAGGGATAGGATAACGAGGAGGGAAATGACAGCTGCAGGTAGAAACTCAAGATGAATTAGTAATTAGTAATGTTAGTAGCGAACTCTAAAACCCTAATGTTAGTAGGTTAGCTGGTTAGTATTATATACACATTAGTTTGTTAGCAGGTTAGTATTACATCTAATATAACAGTTAGTATGATTAGTACATTAGTATTAAATACAAATATTAATAAAGCCAGAAGGAAGAAAACGAGATACAAAATACAGAGGAAACCCGAATGTTCCCAAAATCACCCGAATAGTGTAATGACAAAGACAGGGACTGGAATCTGAAGAACATGGAACGCGGACTGACAATCGCGAGGGAAATGCAGGAAAAACAAAAGGAAGAAATCAGGAAACATAACAAATTAAACAAACAGAATTACAGGATCCTAACAGATGAACAGAATGAAACCCGGCATTACCAACCATTTGAAAACCGTAAAATGAATAAAGTAATAAGTGATCCCTTTGTCAGATATTCCTGCGGCATGCCCAGCGCTGGCTCTTTGTGCAGTCATGCGCCCCACAATTCAAAGCTTTAAGCCAGATGCATAGATAGCTACAGTGTGGTCCAGGGAGCGAGGGTTTCTGCTAATTCCCATCATCATTTTCATTGCACATGGCTCCTCTGGTCAGTCAGGCACCTGCACTTGCCTGCACCAGCTGAGTTTGCAGTGTTGGCCCCCAGCAGCCTGTGCAGACTAAAGCAGTGACCGGACAGCTGAGCTGATGGCCTGCGGAGTGCTAGTGTCCTAAATTCCTGGAGAATGCTACCTGTGTTGGTCTCATTGCTTGTTTCTTGTGGGAGTAAGTTATGATATGATCTGATAGCTCCAGTGCTGCCAAATACAAAAAAAAAATATAGCTATGCAAATATATTATTATTATTATTATTAATATACAGTATATTACTTGTTTGTGCCCAATTTCCTCATAGGAAAGTTTAGGCAAGACATTTTGTTACAGTATTTATTATCATTTTGGACACATAGGCACACCAAACTGTATATGATTATTATCGATTGTTATCATTTTTTGGCTAACCAATAAAAAATCATAGCCCTAGTTCCACATAGATCATCAGCGATTGATGCCATTTGAATGGAATTATATCTGTTGAGCATAAATATGTAGCCTAAGTCGGAAATGCCTGCAGTTATTTTAATATTAATACTAATTTTGACAGGCAGCCTTCACTAGCATGCCAATGGATGAAAAGAAATTAAAACATTAGGAAAGGAGTTCAGATCATTACACCACAGCTGGTGATTGCAAAAATGTTCCCTAAAATTAGTGTCATTGGCCCCAGCCATTGTTGACTCCAGGATATTAATTTTCCCTCTTTATATAACTGAGGGGTAATTTTGTGCATAGATTAATGTAGTGGAACACTCACTGCACCAAACAATGGCCCCTTCTACGTGTGAAACAATAACCACTACCCACCTCAAAATCAATCATCCCTCATTGTCTTTATACCACATCCACTGTGGGGTGCCAAATGTTACAAAGAATTTGCACGGAATGCAAAACACATTTAACATTTGTTCCCCAAATACAAAACGCAGTTTACTTTTCGTGTACAGAATGCAGTAAGTTGTTCCTTCATTTTGTGGCATTAAAAACATTTTGTGGCACAAAATGTAACATGTTACATACCATAATGTTATTAACGTTTTTTAAGAATGATTCAGAAGCCAAGGCTTTGGTCTTGAGGCAGCTGATGCACATATTAGTTTAACAAAGTTAAGAGTTTAAATGTTGATGTTTGGGCTTTTCAGGTGAGAATTAGAGCTAAAGCTTGGTCTTTGGTGCAGTGACACACTTCATGGTCTGTAATCCTGGCCTTGCCAGAGTCAACTGTTGCTGAAAGGCCCACAGGGCTATGCATAAGCTTAACATCAACCAGAGAGAAAGGGTTACTTTGAGCACTGTGGCTGCCTAGTGGACTGCACAGTAAAAAGGAGTGGCTGTTGACACAAATTGGCAGAGGATGTTTTGGTGGCTATACAGGCTTTCAAAGTATTATTAGGTATTCAAAAAAGAGAAAACGGAAAAGTAAAATAACTCAAAGAAAAAAAAAACCTGATACCTTCTGCCTTGCAGGACTTCCTCGGGCAGGCCTTCTGTACCCTCGGGGAGGTGGTGGGGTCACTGGGGAGCCGAATGGAGAAAGCTTTGCTGTAAGTAACTTCCTCTTTTTACCAACTGTGCTGTGATCATGAAAGGTACTGCAAGGGTTGTGTGACATTTATTTCACCACAGGTGCATGGTAGGGAATCATTAACGCTAATAAAGTAACCTGTTAGCAGATGTAAATTAGCCACTAATTGAAAAGTACCACTAAGACCCACAGGGCTCCTGACAGATGGCAGAAAGTATAAGTGTCCCCCCCACCCTCCCCACCCCCGAACGGTGGCTGTATAGTGTGTAACAGAAGGTATCCTCGCGGGAGAGGTGTGAATGGGCCGTCGGATCGAGGTGAAGAAACCTCGTCCCGGAGCAGATACGATGAGGATCCTTCCAACAGCCGCTACTAGCTGCAGCTATTTGCCTCTTGTAGTTCATTATCGCATGCCAGGCTAACTCATAGCTTGTTATGCACTCCGCTCTGGAGAAGCCAACTTTTTTCCTCATGCAGGGCTGAGGCATCACAAACTGTCTTACTTTCCTGGAACATTATAGCAAAAAAAATTATAAAAAAGTTATAAAATCAAATAAAATCAGCTGGATGGAAATTAATTTTTTCCATCCTGTGGTACAGGTTGCACTAGACTTGACACAAACACAGCAGTAAAGAAACATAAACAAGCTGCTCAATGTCTATTATGCCTACATTAACCAGGTTTGGGTGTTCAGTGCTGCTTTTCACATTACGGAAGACATTGTTCATTAAACAACCTTCTGGAGGTAGGTACAACATTGGGAGAGCATGTTCGGACTTGAGAGAATTTTATTGGTCCTTGAGGTGGTGCGTTGGGCCAACAGCGTTCTCCTTTAATTTTAAACAGCTCTTCCGATATTCACTTTATGTTTTCTGATTGTTGCAATGAGATGGATGATATCTGTTTTTTTCAAGAGGGAGCAATCGAGATGTACATGTGTGTATTCTTTTTCCTGCCTTGCAAATGCCTGGGGCTGATATATAGCCAGCGACAGATGTGTGCTTGACTTGTCTAAGAAAAGTATTCACAGACATATAGTGAAGAGTGCTGCTTGTTACCAGACTTGTGCTTTGCATTATTATGAGAAATGCCAACTGCTCTCTGATTGAGTGAAAAACCTGCTGTTTGATACGCCAGCCTTTGTGAATACATTATGTTAGGTTACAGCAGGGATGACAGAGGCAGTGCTGTAAGTGGGTTTACATGTAAGCTCCCTCACTTTTGCATCATGAGATTCATGGCAACCTCCTCATAAAGCCTCTGAATAAACTGTTTGGTTGAGCTCTGGACTACCTGAAAATGATAACAACTATAAACTGTTCATATAAACTAGTGACACCTATAAACATAAACTGTAATAAAAACTCTAAGCCATAGTGAGAGTGACCCATCACTTCTCATTCAGAATCTTTTCATCTCTCTCATAACCTCTTCATTATCTGTAAGAGCAAAGAATTAGACATTTTAATGCATTGACACTGAATCCTTGGAATAAATTACTCTGAAAGTGATCTCAAAGAATGTCCCCCCCCCCCCCCGACTCTCTATGCATTTTGCTGTTAAACAGAACCATTGGAAAACAGCAGAATGATGGCCTGGCTCATCCATCCATCCATTATCTATCCCACGTATTCCTGGTAATTCCTGGCTGGAGCCTATCCCAGCATGCATTGGGCAAGAGGCAGGAATACACCCTGGACAGGTCGCCAATCCATCACAGGGACACACATTATTCACTCACACACTCATACCTATGGGCAATTTAGATTCTCCAATTAGCCTAACCTGCTTGTCTTTGGAGGAAACCGGAGTACCTGGAGGAAACCCACATGGACATGGGATGAACATGGAAACCCCACACAGAAAGGCCCTCAGTCAGGATTCGTACTCAGTACCTTCTTGCTGTGAGGCAACAGTGTTGCACCACCATACCGCCATGGCTCAGCCATGCTTTATACATTTTTTTCTATGGGTAGCCTTAATGTGAAAAATTATGACTTCTTTCCACTGGGTTGTTTTTTTAAAAGAACACCCTTAAAGGAAGGGTTAAACCTTCTGGAGTTTTCTTTATATAGTTTAAGGTTTTGTGTACGTTTTTGATTGCCCCAGATAGTTTTGTGTGTAATGAATGATATTTTAGATGTTTACAGAAGTGTTAGATTTACAATGGCCGGTATAGGGGAATTCACATATTTTATTCGATTTTTTATTCACCGTTTTGATATTGAGACAGTTATTCTTTCCTTGAACACAGTAGTCTCACGTTCATGAGGCATAGGAAATAGTTTCTGTCATGGTTTCTAGCAGCCTCTGCTGTTTCTGCGTTCGGTTTTCCTTTTGGCGTTGTCGGGACGCTCTATCGGATTTTTCCCGCCTCCGTTCCGGTGCTTGTAGCTTACCCGACAATTATTCCCTGCAACTGTTTTGCGGAGCCTGATCTCATGGAATTCGGCAATATGTACCGATTGTTAGTGTCTCAAAAAACGGTACCTGTTTCCGAATTTTGCACAAGCTAGGGGCTGTGATAGGCCGAAAACATCACGTGTGAGGGTAGTAGTATATGACGTCACGCGTCCCACTGCTTTTCTTGGCAAGACACGCCCTGCGTGAGTTCGTGATTCCCATACCCCACCCACAACCCCTAAACATAACCTCACAGGAGTTCACGTAACTCGGGCTCATGCCCGAACTGTTAAGATTTAAAGAATCTATATTTGCACAACTATATTTTTCTATCACAAGCTTCTCTCTCACTATGTATCTTTCACAAAATCTCCTTCCACTCTACAACTGAGCATTAGTCAGTAGTTCCCAGTACAGGCTCATGGGGGCGCTTGTGCAAAATTCAGAAACAGGTACCGTTTTTTGAGACACTAACAATCGGTACATATTGCCGAATTCACATGAGATCAGGTTGGTTTTGCGTTTCCTGCTGGCTATATATAGCCCAGGACTTCCGCATTTCCGACACTTCGATATTGTCTTTGCTACGTTGACAAACGAAGTCGGTAAAGGTATAAGAATTTCGGTCGCTGCATTTCTGGTTCATACGAATAGGAAACGCAGCAAGTCCGGTTAGAAGATTTAGGATTAGATTGGTTTTTTCTTTACTTTCCAATCCTTTCTTTATCCTTTTTTCTTTTCACCTGTTGCCAGTTGTGTTCAGCTCTTTTGCCACTAGAGCTCTGGCTAACAGGTCTTTTCTATTCTTTTCCTTCACTAGTTTTATCAAGTTTTGTTTTGTTTCATCACCTCCTGTTACACCTAATATTTTAGTGTGTGAGGTTCATGTGTGAGTTATTCTCACTGTTTATCGAGATCGACTCAGTTTTTGGAGGTTGCTTTGTTTTGCCTTGTGCTAGGGAAGTTTTGTTCACGATCCTGTGTTTCTAAGTCCTGGTGCGGCTATTTCCACGTTTTGTGGCGTATCTCTTTAGATGCGCTTTTAGAAATCCTTATCGGTCGCTTTTGGTTCTCCGAACCTTACACTCCCCCTTACAGTTTCAACTGAAAATAAGATAAAACATAATTTACAAAATAATAAGGTAATATACACATGTACTACTGTAGTAACAGTCACCATGGTGACCATAGGCTGTTGGATCCTGAGTGCATACCCTATCACTCAGTGGTTCTTCTGTCTCATCTGATCAGCACTCATGTGGTCACCCTATGACATCACTTGGCTTAAGGTAATAGCAAACACAAAACCGGTTTGAAATGAAATCACTGATGTATCACACACACACACACACACACACACACACACACACACCTGCGCACGCACTCACGCACACACGGATGCAAACACACACACACACACACACACACACCTGCGCACGCACTCACGCACACACGGATGCAACACACACACACACACACACACACACACACACACACACACACACACACACACGCACACACACAAACACACAGAAAGAGAACTTAAGAAAAGTATTATATAGTCTAACTGAAAGACACCAGATATACAGTATACAGGACATCACCATCATAACCATGATATTTGTCATGCTTTCTCTACACTGACTAAACTGACCCCTCCCCTATTCTCACAACATACTGCTGAATCAATTCAATACATTGATGCTGGCATATCATATTGAGAGGCACTGAGCTAGCATTAGTTAATGTGAGTCTTATTTCCTATTAGCTGCAGGTCAACATCCCTGGTGATCATTGTCTGCACAGCACAGGCCTGGGCTTGCTCTTTGAAATAAGCAGGATAAACATTTTTAATATCATCCATTAAAACTCCTAAACACCACATGGGCCTGGAACTGAATTGTGTGATTGGCTATAATTAACACTCATCACAGTCACAGAGAATCACAATTTGGGTGTGAATGCATGTGTGTGTGCGCGTGTATATGTGTGTGTGTGTGTGTGTGCATCTCTCTTTCATCCTGTCTCCCTCTCTCTCTACCTGTAAGGGGGAGTGTAAGGTTCGGAGAACCAAACCCGACCAACAAGGATTTCTAAAAGCATATCTAGAGAGATACGCCACAAAACGCGGAAGTAGCCGCACCAGGACTAGGATAACACAGGATCGGGAGCAAAACTTTCCTAGCACAAGGCAAAATAAAGCAACCTCCAAAAACTGAGGTGATGTAAATGATACTAGAACCTGTTACCTACAGCTCTAGGTGAAAACGAGCTGAACAAAAAGGTAACTGGCAGAAGAGTACAAAGGATAAAGAGAGAAAGGAAAGAAAAAGACTAAAATAAATCTTTCTCCTAACTCTAAACCGGACTTGCTGCGTTCCCTATTCGTACGAACCAGAAATGCAGTGACTAAATATTATACCTTACCGACTTCGTTGTCAACATAGCAAAGACAATATCGAAGTGCGGAAATCATGAGGTATTACAGTTTTTCTCAATTGTTTACACACAAAAACTGGAACTTATGACACAATGACCACAACCTGTAACTCATGTGCCAACTCCCTAAACCAATTCTGCTGAACTATAAACACATTTCCTGCTGTAGACCCAGATTTCAATTCTAAACCACATTTTCTTCAAAACACTACACACAATTATCTGCTTTAGACGCAGATTTCAATTCTAAACCACACTTTCTTCAAAACACTACACACAATACTCTCTATTTTGCACACTCTTCATCAATGCCAAATCTCCTTGTGTTCAGACAGAACACACTGCCATTCAAATGGCAAAACTTCCATTTCCAAGGCCGTTGTGCAATTTCCAATCAAAGCTTGAGCAATATAAGGGCCACAGGTGAGCTCCTGGTTTGGAGAACAATGGATGGCAACATTGAAGTGAGAGGTGATCAGAGAGGCAGAGGAGTGAGAGTAAGAGGAGGAGGAGGAAGAGGAGGATGAGGAAGAGGAGGACGAGGAGGAGGCATGTGGCGATATAGCTCCTGAGGCATTTCAGGGCTGGATTCGCCATACTAGGCGATACTTCCCCCGCTGCTTGGCCAGAGAGAACATAGCCTGTGATGTCGATGAGGTCCTGTGGCCAGACAGGAACCGAAGACAGGATGCAGCCTAGTTTTTTTGTCCTTTTTTAATTTGCATTTTTATTTCTTTTTTTGTTGACTGTACTGGCCTATTTTCTATTGTTTGATCTGTGCAAATCATTTACACATCCAGTTGTGTTTGCTGTGATGTATAGGCTACAGCACTTTTGAAAAAAATAAAGAAATATTTTTGTTGTTACTGTATATTTGTGTATTGTTTTATATTTGAGTAAAAACATTATACAGTAATATTTTACAACAGGAGTAAGCGTACAGTAACACTGAACATGAAAAGGCATAATGCTCCTGATAAGGCCTTCATACTGGTGTTTTCCCATTCATAGTAGTGTTTTCAATTCAGCACATCAGTGTTCAATGGTTCTTAGAAATGTCTACTCATATGATGGTCTGTGTGTGTCATTTGAACACAAACTACCATTTTGAGGAGACATAACATTGTTTTGAAGGCAAAGTAGCATTTTGCAGGAGATATGTAGGGTTTTGCATTTTGTGTGTGTGGTTTTTGGATTTGTGTTTAGAGTTTTGAGAAAATGAGGTATGCTTTCAAAAAATGTGTGTAAGCAATTGAGAAAAACTGTAATAGCCGACAGGAAACACAAAACAGGTGCAGAGAATAATTGTCAGGCAAGATACGAATACCGGAATGGAGGCGGAAAAAAGCCGATAGAGCGTCCCGACGACGCCAAAAAGAAAGACGACCGCAGAAACAGCAGGGACTGCAAATACCCATGACACTACCCTCTACAGTCTCTCCCCATGCACTGCTACATCAAAGAGTTAATTTCCAAGATTGCCTCTCTCTGTGAGAAAATTGCTCACCTTCTCCCCTACAAGATTAAAGGCCTTACTTTAATTACCCATTGATTTCTCTAAATAGTTTGTTGTTTAAACTGTGCTACATTACAACAGTGTGCCTGGTAAAATTTGAACGCCCATAAAAGTAAATCACTCAGGAAGACCTCGCATTGCTTGTCACATATTCACCGTAAGAGTCAGCAGGAATTATTCACAGGATGTTTGCTGCTTGCTAATTTTTGCAGAGCTATTCTCAGACCTCCTGGTGCACACTGGATTTCATCAGGCTCTGCAGTAGAACTGATGACAGTTCCTTATTTATTCATTTGCTTGGCAGACACTCTTATCCAGTGTGACTATAATAGCTCACATTTGACATACTGTATGTAGCTTTAAGCTCCTTGCTGAAAGGTACAATAAAAGTGCCTCACCTGGGAATTGAACCAGAAACCCTCTGGCTTCCTTGCCTGTAATCCCGTGTTACTGCAAGGGTCAAACAGCTGCTCGTCCTCTTTGTTCTTTTTCTTTTTTTGCTTGTTTGATGAGGTGAACCACATCAAATATTTTTAAACATGTAATACCTGCCCCCTTGTCATTTGTCGATGAACAAATGTCTAAACAACGGTTTTCCCTTTGACTCACTGTCAGAAGAGGTCATGATGCTGAGAGTTATGTACTATTCGTAGTCAAATATAGTTTGTTATATATGTATTCATTGTATTGGTCCCTATGTAGAAGTTGGATATTAAAATATGCTGATAGTGAAATTTAACACACATAATTGTTATTTCATTCAAGTCTCCTCCTAGCCTGTGTGACAGTAATTATGCATGATTCCCAGGCATGGCACTTGCACTTAATTACCAAACTCAAGACACTGATTGCAAATCAATGGGTCTTGATTAGACTTTTCTGAGCAAAGGCTGAGTAAGGAGAGTGCACACAGCACACAAGGGCACAGTTTATGCTTATTCTTAATTTTGTTAAATTCATATTACAGTTTTTCTCAATTGCTTACACACATTTTTTGAAAGCATACCTCATTTTCTCAAAACTCTAAACACAAATCCAAAAACCACACACACAAAATGCAAAACCCTACATATCTCCTGCAAAATGCTACTTTGCCTTCAAAACAATGTTATGTCTCCTCAAAATGTTAGTTTGTGTTCAAATGACACACACAGACCATCATATGAGTAGACATTTCTAAGAACCATTGAACACTGATGTGCTGAATGGAAAACACTACTATGAATGGGAAAACACCAGTATGAAGGCCTTATCAGGAGCATTATGCCTTTTCATGTTCAGTGTTACTGTACGCTTACTCCTGTTGTAAAATATTACTGTATAATGATTTTACTCAAATATAAAACAATACACAAATATACAGTAACAACAAAAATATTTCTTAATTTTTTCCAAAAGTGCTGTAGCCTATACATCACAGCAAACACAACTGGATGTGTAAATGATTTGCACAGAACAAACAATAGAAAATAGGCCAGTACAGTCAACAAAAAAGAAAGAAAAATGTAAATTAAAAAAGGACAAAAAAACTAGGCTGCATCCTGTCTTCGGTTCCTGTCTGGCCACAGGACCTCATCGACATCACAGGCTATGTTCTCTCTGGCCAAGCAGCGGGGGAAGTATCGCCTAGTATGGCGAATCCAGCCCTGAAATGCCTCAGGAGCTATATCGCCACATGCCTCCTCCTCGTCCTCCTCTTCCTCCTCTTCCTCCTCCTCGTCCTCCTCCTCTTCCTACTCTTCCTCCTCCTCTTCCTCCTCCTCGTCCTCCTCTTACTCTCACTCCTCTGCCTCTCTGATCACCTCTCACTTCAATGTTGCCATCCATTGTTCTCCAAACCAGGAGCTCACCTGTGGCCCTTATATTGCTCAAGCTTTGATTGGAAATGGAAGTTTTGCCATTTGAATGGCAGTGTGTTCTGTCTGAACACAAGGAGATTTGGCATTGATGAAGAGTGTGCAAAATAGAGAGTATTGTGTGTAGTGTTTTGAAGAAAGTGTGGTTTAGAATTGAAATCTGGGTCTAAAGCAGATAATTGTGTGTAGTGTTTTGAAGAAAGTGTGGTTTAGAATTGAAATCTGGGTCTACAGCAGGAAATGTGTTTATAGTTCAGCAGAATTGGTTTAGGGAGTTGGCACATGAGTTACAGGTTGTGGTCATTGTGTCATAAGTTCCAGTTTTTGTGTGTAAACAATTGAGAAAAACTGTAAAACATTCTGCTACATTGGATTACATGCTGACAAACATCATTGTTCAACAGCGTCTAATGTGAGGCATGACTAACAGTGCATATATGCAGTGTAATACACAGCTAATCGCTATTTATCTGCTCATGTTAGTTCAGGTGGTTTGATCGCACTGCTCAATGCTACGAGAATACGTATTTACACTGACAGCCCTAATTTAAGGCTGCAAACCTAGTTGGTAAATGCAAGCAAGCACCAGCGTGTTATGGTTTGGAACACTTGTATGGACCCAAATGCAGGAGTCAGAGGCAAACTCAGGCAAAACTCTGCAAGGTGTATAATTTATTAACAGGAATCAGCAAAACAAGACAAAGGAACAGGGAAGGCTAGGTGACGGACTGGAAACAGGGTTGGCGAAACTAACTGGGCTGGGCAGGAGATGGGGCAGGAGCGAACAGGATGGGAAGCAGGCAGGACGGGCTGGAGCGAGGAACAGAACAAACAAAACAGGTTAGGCAGATTAGCAAAACAGACAGAATGGCCGGGGAATGTCTAGACGGGGCTGAGACAAACAACGAACTGGCAGTGAGTGAATTAAACTGGGGAGTTAAATAGTGTGAGGAACAGGTGAGAGTACTGATGAAATAATTGGAATCCATGCGGAATGCATGAGGGGGAGAGTGATAGGCTAAATGATACAGGGAGAAAACGAGGAACAAAACGGGGAACCACGCCCAGCCTGCACAAACACGGAACTAGACAGACAGGGTGAATTGAAAAACACGACATGAAACAAGAGGAATGGGAAAACAGGAGAAACGAAAGGAAGGTGGACTGGAGGGAAACGGCGGATCTAACACAGCGTACTGAGCGGCCTTCCACAACTGTCATGTATGACTGTCCATTATGTATGTAGTGTGGCATTTTATGATCTCAAAGTGTTTTTGCTTGTGAATATTTAATTACTGAAAAATGTTGTTCACTGGCGGTTAATTGAAAATGTGGTATAATGATATACAGTGCCATTGATTATTTATTGTTTTGTCATGATGCAAAGTCAAATTAAAATCTATTTACATTGGATTTTCTATACTCGTATATAAGTAACCCTCTATGATGTCAGAATTAAATAAAGATTTTGGACGTGAACAAGGTCCACCTCTATTGATTTTGAATCTTCTTGTGTTCAATTGCATGAATCTCACGGATTATGCGAGGTCTCACAACTAAAACAGCAGATGACACTGCCATGAAGACCAAAGAACTGCTTGTGCAACTTCAAGGTGAAGTTGTCAGGAGGAAAAAAGCTGGAGATTTAGAAAAAGATTGGCAAAGCTTTGAACCTTCCAAGTCCGAAATGACTGCGAGGCCAGCTACAACACTGACAGTTCATTGACTGAAATGGAAAATCCTCCGAAGAGATCATCAATCTCTTCAACACTTCACAGATTTGGTCTCTATGGAAGAATAGCTAGACAAAAGCCACTTCTGTGAAAGGCCAACATTAAGTCACACCTGGAGTTTGCCACATGAAAGAACCTGAGACCTTCTGGAAGAAGATTGTATGGTCTGTTCAGACTAAAGTTGAGCTGTTTTGCCTGAAAGCAAAGTGCTACATTTGGCACAAACCAAACACCATCCCAGCCTACAAGCATGGTGATTGCAGCATCAAGCTATGGTTGCTTTTCAGCAGGAGGGACTGGAATGTTTGTTGCTATGAAGAGAAAGATGGATGTACCACAATATTTTTGAATTTGAAACAGTAAATTGACACAGTTCACCACTGACCGCTGATGATTCTGTTTTCTGTCTTTGAGTTGTGGTAGAATGTATGCCATTTATCCACAGGTATACAGTGCGTTGCATTCTCTTAGGAGGTAAATGCCCAGAAGTTTCTCCCTCTAGAGAGAGGGGCTGTAGAGAGGCCAAAGTTAACCAGGAATTATGATAAGACTGCTGGATATTTGGTGAACATGTGTTGTGCTTCCTTTTGCATTATGTCACACTATCATGTATGACTGTCTATTATGCCCTGAGTATGATAATATCAATTTCAACATCCATTCCCCGTGCAGTTCATACACAGTAAATAGCACTATTGAGTGAACTTCTGTCACCCTTGCTTAGACAGGTGAGGAAAAACTGCCAGATGCAACACATCTCACATCTCATTATTACACAGTCTCTGTTACACTAAAATATGATGATACTTAGATCATAGATTTATCCATAGATCCTGGCTCAGAGGTGTCTCCTGTGACATCTCTGGTTTATTACTGCCACTGCGTGTTTTCTGAAACTGCCAAACAAGTGAAGAGAGCTTATAATGAAAATAAAATTGTTTGGAGTTTCATTTGAACTGGGTAATTCAAGCCTGGGTGAGGCTGTGAAACTGCTGTAAACCTATTGCTCTGTGTCTACCTTGCCTGAATATTATAGCTACAGACTGATTACATTGGCAATGGCCTGATTGATGGATTGAGGCATTACTGAGCTGATTATGCAACATATGTCGGGTTATTCTTACCATATTGTTTATGTACTTTATTTGAAATAATACTTTTACCTTTTTATTTTTGCAAAAGTAGAATTAAAATATTGTATAACAAAATAATGACTACTTTATGTAGCTATGATTAGAACATTGTTACTGTACTTTTTGTGGATGCCTACCTATAAATTCTCTTAATTTTAATCGCTGCCTGCTGAAGGCTCTAGTGTTATTACCGGTTTGCATGCAGAAGACCAAAGTCATGTACAGTCCAAAGTCACACTGAATAAAAGAAAATCCAAGCAGACATCATCAATTTATAAATAAGCTAATTAAAATGAAATAATTTTTATTATTCATTTTTTGTGTTCTCCTGAAATAGTTCTGTGTTTCCAAAAAGCAGGGATCTGGCCATATTGTGTGCAAATCCTGATTGTTATTTCTTGCTATTATACATTATTATTTTATACAGTGCACATTGTTGTCATTTATTAGATTGATTTCTTTTCTTACTATGGTGTAGTAATATTTTTTTGTGTCTGAACACTGGTGCTCATCTGTCTAAAGTGTTGAAGGAGGCCTTTGTTAATTTCATATTCTGTTTGTGGAGAATTGATATGGGAGGTGGTTTCTCTGCTTATTTCCCTTAAAAACTTATTCTCCAACTGTAATCTCAAAAATGCAGCATGAATTAGGCCGTGGCATTTTTTTTTTCTTTTAACAAGCAGGGAAGTGTGCGCAAATGTCTGTCAAGGGTTTGGTCTCCTCTGGCCCATTGTGGGTTGTCATGGAAACACAGGTTGCTGGTTTTCCTTTCCTGTTTTCTGGGTCAGCATCTTACACAGGAATGTTTCTCTGTTCCTGGTGCCTCTATATTTGTCTGCACATTAACCTATACGGCGCTGTGCCTATCAGTGACAGAGACTGGGAATCTCATTGTTTGTCAGCTGAAATGCTGAGAGTATTGCTTTTACGGGCGACTAGCATTGATGTTCATTTATTAATGTTAATGTTAAATGTCCTGATTTTATTATGTCACTGCAGTTTGTCTGAAGAAACATTTGCGGACTGTGAAAGATGTTTACAAAGATTTGGTGTATCGTTGGTTGTGGCCATAGCTTGGTACCCAAAATGGTACAGAATGTTCTGGATGTGAAGTTTTGACGCAGACCCACCTGCCTGGTGTGCCCAGCCAGCCTGCGCTTCCACCAGCCTGCCTTCATCACAGGCCTCACTGATTTTTTAACTCCCTCCAATGCCTCAGAACTTGTTTGCTTGACAGATTTAGGGCACGAGTGGCTTTCATGCAAATTTTTGAGAAACCCGTCACGACCTGCCACACCACTGTCTTCCATTCCAAACTGGCCAGGGTGTGCGCAATGGCTACCCCATGTCAATAATTCATGCGCCATGCCCACACAAAGAGGATTAGTGTTAATCTGCTGAGTTTATTTATGAGCTGAAAGAGGGTATTCAGTACTCTGCTCCTGAACTCTTGTGAAGAGTGCTTTGACACTTGTTTCTACTCATACATGTGTCGTCAAGTGTGGTCAAGATGGAGAGACAGAAAGCGAAAGAAATGGAGGGTGGGTTGCGGAAGGAGTTGCGAGGTGGGGTTCTTGGGTGGGGTTGTGGGGTGGGAAATGAAAATACAGTGCAATGAGGTGACTCACCATTAGTAAAACTCAGCTCTGTAAGGTTTCACATTGAAGAACAGAAAATAATAATGCTGGATAACACATTCCAGCTGAGGGCACAACCCCACCCACTGTTGCTCACATACATCTCAGGCAATGAATAATCATTTGGCCTCTGCTCAATATATACATTTAATATAAAGCACAACCTGGGCAATGATAATCTGGAAAGGCTTTCCACCCTCTATCTGGATATTAAGCAGAACTTTTCTGTTAATTCAGTTTGTATGACAGTGAGAGCAGCCTAAGTCTCCATTGATCTTTGTCATTGGACTGTTGTGGAGATGGTATTAGACAGGAATTATCCAGAAGGGAAAGTGGAGGGTATTTCCTGAGTGGAGCTGTCGCTAGAACAAATGGGATTCAGTAAAATGGCTGTAATAGTTTTGGCACATAATCTTACCAACCTGCTGTCAAGGCTTTCAAACTGAAATTGGGCAGAAATAGCTTTCCTCAGGCTAAGGTATATTAATGGAATCGGGGTACATGTGGATAAAGTGATTCCATCTGCAATTAGAAGTATTAGAATATTATGTCATAAAACCTAGAATAAGTTTTAAAGTTTAATTTAGGCCGCTATACTTGGAGTGGTGAATCCTCAATCATTCTGCTACACACAAAAAAGGAAGAATGACAGCCAGGTTTTTAGTAGTTTTTGTATTCAGGTGGGCAGTTGTAGAAATTGATGAAGTAATTTTTTCTGGTCTCAGGAAAGGCCACCCTCATTCTCTGTCTCCAATTTCATGCCTTCCTGTGTGAAGTATTGGTGTCAGGGTTAAAAACTGACCCCTCTGCTCGTCATATTAGCGCCGACAGTGAAATGTGCAAGTGGGTAGCATACAGAAAAGCTACATGCCTGTATTCCGTTTCATACGCATTGGAGATTGTCACAAGAAGCAACGCACCCTTGGGAGGGACGGAATAGCTGGATACAAGGATATATGGTTGTTCTGGTGTGTACCAGAATGTTTATCTTTTTATAACAGAACACAATGAGGCAGGTAAAAAACCTTCACCTTTCTCCCTGGGTCAAAATAATAAAACAACAATGGAGAAAAAACGACTAAATGAAAACTGGCAATATGAAACAGTATGCCAGTACTGTTCAGTGGGACATATTGGCAGTTTGGAGTGTGAGAGATGTTAGAGTGGGCCTTCACCGTTGTGTGTGCATCTGGGTACAGTATGTACCTTCCTCACACTCCTCCCCCAGATATGACTGAGGGGAGCAGGATAAACTGCCACACTAATGATGTAAAAAGAATTTACCATTAGCTCTTAATGTGAATTCAGTAGGGATAAAATGATGAGTTGATTCAACACTGATCATTTTACTGATATGAAGGTCAAGTGTGCAGGACTGCAGTAGCCAGCCAAAAGTGGCCATGAATATTCGATTTGAACCTCCTCTTCCCTTTCTCTGACAGGGGCATCCCAGGAAAGAAGTGTGGGACCATTATTGTGAAGGCAGAGGAGCTGAACAACTGCAGGGTGAGTGAGTTCTGCTTGACCTCTTTCTGTACTTTCACACACCATAAGGCAAAGGCTGAACCAAGTGTGTAAACCAATAGTTTGCCACTATTGAACTATGCTAGAAAACTATTCTCATGAGAGTTGACCACCCCTCCATTATTATTTGGCCATTTGGTAAGCTACACTGTATATAAATAAACAGTGTGTGTGTGTATGGGGTGGGCTTGTGGCCTGGGCAGGTGTATACAATACACTACTCAAGCCTTTTCTCTTTACCACTTTACTAATCTCTAGTGTTCTCTGTCTTTTCCTCTTTGCTAAAAGAAAATGCGTTTCAGTGTATTTTTGGGAAGCACACCTGTGTAAATGGGATGGGGCTATAATCCTCTCATTTGACCAGCTTGACTGCCTGGCACGCAGACCATCATTCAGTATACACACACTCACATGCATGCATATAGGGAATTGCATGCCCTGCAGCAATGTTCTGCATCACTAATTTGAAATCTATAAATGCCTTTGTCATTTATAAATGGGAACCAGAACTGGTAAATTTGCAAATAAATGGAAATGGAAATTGACACAGATGCGGATTAACTCTGGGACCTGTGAGCTCTGGCCCTGTGATTACCAGACTCTCCCTCTCCCGTTTCAGTTAAGCTTTATTGTATGAATACTGTCACTCTCTAAATATATGATTACACTCTCTATGAATGGTCATTCATAAGAGATAACTCTTTCAGCAGTACATTCATAAATGCTTTCATCAATAACTGCAAATAGGTATACATATTTCTGAATGTTTATGTAGTGCTTATGAATATACTTTGTACTGCTTATGAATGAGTTACCATTTGACGGACTATTCATAGAAACTGTAACCAAATATACTTTGTATGTATACTTTATTTATTTATACTTTATGCATTTTGCCTTATGCCAGGAATCTGTGATGATGCAGTTTTGTGGGAATAAACTTGATAAGAAAGACTTTTTTGGGAAGTCCGACCCCTTCCTGGTTTTCTACCGCAGCAATGAGGATGGAACGTGAGTGCCCCTTCCATGACCTGGCTTTTTGACTGGCTCCATGCTTCTTTTTAAACTGCAGGAAATTGTTTAATGAGCTCCTTTGGTTAAATTAGCTTTTTATCCCCATGTGGGCTTTTTTCTCATCAACCTGTCAGTACAAGGTGGCAGGAAGCCTGGCCTTCTGTTTAGTGCATCTAGAAGCTTTAAATGGCTCTTCACTCATAGCGGTGCACAGTACAGAGAAACACTGTTGACTCTAGCAATATATACCACAGGGAAACACTGTTCTCTCCAGCAATATACACCACAGGGAAACACTGTTCAGTACAGC
Source organism: Synaphobranchus kaupii (assembly GCA_029718625.1). Taxonomy (NCBI): domain Eukaryota; kingdom Metazoa; phylum Chordata; class Actinopteri; order Anguilliformes; family Synaphobranchidae; genus Synaphobranchus; species Synaphobranchus kaupii. The sequence goes on from CM056376.1 coordinate 96,225,771, forward strand.
AATATATACCACAGGGAAACACTGTTCTCTCCAGCAATATATTCCACAGGGAAACACTGTTCACTACAGCAATATATACCACAGGGAAACACTATTCCTTCCAGCAATATACACCACAGGGAAACACTGTTCACCACAGCAATATATACCACAGGTTAACACTGTTCACTACAGCAATATATACCACAAGGAAACACTGTTTTCTCCAGCAATATACACCACAGGGAAACACTGTTCACTACAGTACAGTATACCACATGAAAACACTGTTCTCTCCAGCAATATATACCACAGGGAAAAACTCTTCTCTCCAGCAATATATTCCACAGGGAAACACTGTTCACTACAGTACTGTATACCACATGGAAACACTGTTCTCTCCAGAAATATATACCACAGGGAAACACTGTTCTCTCCAGCAATATATACCACAGGGAAACACTGTTCTCTCCAGCAATATACACCACAGGGAAACACTGTTCACTACAGCAATATATACCACAGGGAAACACTGTTCACTACGGCAATATATACCACAGGGAAACACTGTTCTCTCCAGCAATATATACCACAGGGAAACACTGTTCACTACAGTACTGTATACCACAGGGAATTGCTGTTCATTATCGTAATGTATATCACAGGGAAACACTGTTTACTTCTGCAATATATACCACATGGTAACACTGTTCTCTCCAGCAATATGTACCACAGGGAAACACGGTTCACTACAGCACTGTATACCACAGGGAAACACTGTTCACTACAGCAATATATACCACAGGGAAACACTGTTCACTACAGCAACCTATACCACAGTGAAACACTGTTCACTACAGTACTGTGTACCACAAGGTAACACTGTTCACTACAGCAATATATACCACAGGGAAACACTGTTCACTACAGCAACATATACGACAGTTAAACACTGTTCACTACAGTACTGTATAACACAGGGAAACACTGCTATCCCCAGCAATATATACCACAGGGAAACATTGTTCTCTCCAGCAATATATACCACAGGGAAACACTGTTCACTACAGCAATATATACCACAGGGAAACACTTTTCACTACAGCAAGATATACCATATATACACCATATATACAAACCCAAATTCCAAAAAAGTTGGGACAGTATGTAAAATGCACATAAAAGCAGAAAGCAGTGATTTGTAAATTCCCTTTTACATATATTTAATTGAAAACAGTACAAAGAAAATATATTTAATGTTTTATCTTATCAACTTTATTGATTTTTGTAAATATACGGTAATTCCGAATTTGATGCCTGCAACATGTTCCAAAAAAGTTGGGACAGGCGCAAAAAAAGTTAAGCTGGGAAGTAAAAAAAAACACCGGTTTGGAACATTCCACAGATAAACAGGTGATGCTATAACCTCTCTGCATTTGAATGAACTTTAAGGGTTGTTTCTCCTGACTCATTTTCCTATTGAACTCTATGGAAAAATAAGTCAGGAGAAACAACCCATTAAATGATCCATCCATATCTATTGCACATCTGGCAGCAGAGTGATGGTTTGAGGCTTGTTTGATACCTCAGACCCCTTGATGACTTACAGCCATTTAGCCAACCATGGGTTCCATACTATTCTGTTTTCCAAAAATGCAATAATAAAAGGAACAACCAGAATGATGCAAACAGGAGTGACTGGCTGAAAAAATGCTAATAAAAAAGAATAGTTGAAATTAAAACAGGGTCCACACTATAACCTGATTAAACCGAAAAAAAGTGGATACCAAGAATATGGCCACTTTTCTGTGAAATAGATAGGAGCACAGCTGAGTCACAGGACCTGTAGAATAATTTGCTGATCGTCATACCGTGTAAAGTGTTCTTTAGTTTTAGGGTAACTGCTTTTGTGTGACAGCCTTGGATGTAATTTCTTGCTCAGGGGGCCAATATTGGAGCATTAGAAAGCTCAAAATAACACAGACACCGGTTTGAACACTTCCAATCAACTAGAGGAAAGGTAATGCATGGTCCGTCTGAAGCCATATAGCAAATTTTGTCATGTTCCAGTGCATCATTTCAGAAAGAGGTACTCATCTCCGACCCTCTCTCTCTCGGGCTGAGAGCAGCTCGTAGGAGTGGGGGAGGTAATGACTTTTTTATTGCTTCTTTGTTTTTCCCAAAGTGCTTCTTCAGACTGCTCTATTCGTGAATTGCTTCTCATGGTGGGAGAAATAGAACTCCTGAACTCATAAGATTGAAGTGGTCAGTACAAGTATGACAGCATCATAACTAAAACCCCTATGCCTAAAAGCAATAGCATCAAACAGTGCAGAGAAACCCTGCCCATCTACAGAGAGATGTTGCTCAACCACAGCACTGCACAGCACAGAAAAACATTCTTCACCACAGCATTGCACAGCATTGCACAGCGCAGTGAAACACTGTCCACCACAGCACCGGACAGCAGAGAGAAACACTGTTCACCACAGCACTGTACAGCAGAGATGTAGAATCCGGGTTAGGAAAGTAAAGGTCCACCCCAGTATTTGGTTCTAATCACCTGGGTTGGTAATTAGCACAATTGTTCAGCCAGGAGGTAGAACTAATTAGTGAAATCAGCTGGCTGAGTTCATGGGTGGAAGAAACACATGGCAGGATATTTACTTTCTGACCCCTGGATTTTACGCCTCTGCTGAATAGCACAGAGAAACACTGTTCACTACAGCGCTGTACAGCAGAGTGAATGAATCTGTTAAGGTCATGTGTTCTGCATTGTTAAACATTTTTTCTCCTTATCTGTTACAGGTTCACGATTTGCCACAAGACAGAAGTTGTGAAAAACACACTGAACCCAGTGTGGCAGGCCTTCAAAATCCCAGTGAGAGCTCTCTGCAATGGAGACTATGACAGGTGATGGGATGGGGACTTTCACAGGTGATGGAGTGGCATTTACCATGTACAGAAAGGTGCAGAAGAGCAGGAGGACTCAAATGATTACAGCAGGGAACTGAGTAAGGTGAACATTTCGACACTTGAGCTGAGGGATTTGACAGTTTGAAGAGATTGGCGTAAACTGATGAAGCCGAGAGGTGACAGGTATTGATTGGCAGAAGGGGACTTAATGAATTGCACTTTGACAGAGAAATGGGTGTTTATCTGACAGGCGAATGGAGGTGCATCAGAGGCTACATACATCATGGTTCAAATAATTTCCTTTTGTTGTTCTTTTGGTGCTGTTGTCCTTTCAGTGTGTATGGGACAGGTATATGGTACATACCAATGCATGCTTAGTTTAGCTAAGTATTTTTTAGCTAGGTGCAAGGAAGGGAGAAGGAAAATAATTATTGTGCTTAGGCTGTGGGCTGGATTCAATCAAACACACCTAGAATGTGCAAGAGCATACACACTTCAATCATACCCTCCAGATTAATCAGGCACCATATCTCAATAAAGTCTACTTTGCTAGCTTGTGAGGCCAATTCTATTGTTATCAGTTGAAATAGCTTTTACTGTAAACTTATATGACTTAACAATGTTTATAACTGTCCTCTTCATTGTTGCGTTAATGCATGCCATATGCCCACATGATTGCATAAAACATTTAATACTCACCATATTGCTCTCCATGGATGTGTAATAGGCAAACAATATGAAACCATTTTACAAGGCCAGGTGCACCCTAAGGGGCAAACACTGTTCCCTTGTGATGTGCCCATATTCCAACATGATAACGCCCCCATACACACTGCTAAAAGCATTAAAGAATGGTTCCAAGAACACGCGGATGATGTCAAATGCCTTCCATGGCCTGCACATCAGATATAAACATAATTGAACCTTTATGGGACGTTCTGGAGCACAGAGTGCAAACTAGATTTCCACCTCCTTCATCCCTCAAAAAACTGAAGGCTGTCCTTCTTGAACAATGGGCCAATGAAGGCATAGGGTGGGCCTGCTTGTTAGATATTCAGTTTTTGTAGGTGTTTCTGATATTTTGATATTTTGTCCACCCCTGTATATATATATATACAGTATATATATATATATATATATATATATATATATACACAGTCAAGCCGGAAAGTCTTTCACCTTCTCCATGTTTTATTATGTTACAGACTTATACTACAATACAGACTTATACTACTTCAGCTCTTTCCACAGATGTTCAATTGGATTCAGGTCTGGGCTCTGGCTGGGCCACTCAAGGACATGCACAGACTTTCTCCAAAGCCACTCCTTTGTTCTCTTGGCTGTGTGCTTCGGGTCATTGTCATGTTGGAAGGTAAACCTTCGCCCCAGTCTGAGGTCCAGAGCGCTCTGGAGCAGGTTTTCTTCAAGGATCTCGGTGTACTTAGCTGCATTCACCTTTCCCTCTATCAGCACTATAGTCGCCCCGTTCCTGCTGCTGAAAAACATCCCCACATCATGATGCTGCCACCACCATGCTTCACTGTAGGGATGGTATTAGCCAGGTGATGAGCGGTGCCTGGTTTCCTCCAGACGTGACGCTTGATATTCAGGCCAAAAAGTTCAATTTTCGTTTCATCAGACCAGAGAATCTTGATTCTCATGGTTTGAGAGTCCTCTAGGTGCCTTTTTGGCAAACTCCAAGCGGGCTGTGATGTGCCTTTTACTAAGGAGGGGCTTCCGTCTGGCCACTCTACCATAAAGGCCTGATTGGTGGAGTGCTGCCTGGTTGGTTGATCTTCTGAAAGGTTCTCCCATCTCCACAAGGATACGCTGGAGCTCTGTCAGAGTGACCCTCGGATTCCTGCTCACCTCCCTGGCCAAGGCCCGTCTTCCCCGATTGCTTAGTTTGGCCGGGCGGCCAGGTCTAGGAAGATTCTTGGTGGTTCCAAACTTCTTCCATTTACGAATGATGGTGGCCACTGTGCTCTTTGGGACCTGTAAAGCTGCAGAGATTTTTCCGTACCCTTCTCCAGATCTATGCCTTGACACAATCCTGTTTCTGAGGTCTGCAGATAATTCCTTTGACCCCATGGCTTGGAGTTTGCTCTGACATGCATTGTCAACTGTGGGACCTTATATAGGCAGGTGTTGGCAATCCCCAATCATGTCCAATCAATTGAATTTATCACAGGTGGACTCCAATTAAGTTGTAGAAACATCTCAAGCAGTATCAGTGGAAACAAAATGCACCTCAGCTCACTTTTGGGTGTCATATCAAAGGGTGTGCACACTTGTTTACATATGATATTTTACATTTAGATTTTTAATAAATTAGCACAAATGTCTAAAAACCTGTTTTCACTTTGTCATTATGGGCTATTTTGTGTAGAATTTTTAAACAAAAAATGAACTCAATCTATTGTAGAATATGTCTGTAACGTAATAAAATGTGGAGAAGGTGAAAGGGGTGTGCAGACTTTCCGGCTTGACTGTATATATTAATATATCTTTCCCTCAATATATAACCAGCTACTGTATTTAATGGTTGTTGTGATAAACAGACAGCCAGTTTATTGACAGTGACAATGACATATATAATCCAATTAAATTGCCTACTGCATCCACATCTCCCTACGTAAAATTGCCTTATACCAGTGATTCTCAAATTAGGGTCCGTGCCATATAGCCAGGGGGTCAGTAAAAACTTTTGTTGGATTAATTATTTTTTTTAAATAATCGCACTTTGGGGGGTCTAACGATTCATTTTACATCAATCATCAATTAACAATACTGTCCACATGGTCCACACATGACTCTTTACAATATTAATAGCCAAATCAATGGGTGCCAAAGGAGTAAAGCAACACCCGAGTGTCCAGTGACGCAATGCTTAACTTGTGTTACCGAGTGTTATGATTTGCTATTTTTGAACCACAAGCAATTAAAATCATTATGGTCATGGTGAAAAATCCAAAACTAATGTGCTGTGCTGTGGCCTATGTATCTAAAATAGACATATTCAATTGCTTCCCTGACATATTAAATTCAACACCATGCAAGAGCTTAATATTTTTCTTTCTCTGGAAGGTACAATTTTATAGCCCCAGATTACCACAATGGAACTGCAATAAAGAGGCTTGAATTGAAACCTCATGGTGTCATGGGTTTCTACCCTTTTTCCCCATGCGGTCGTTTTCCTCGGTGGCCACGCGAGGGCGCTGCCCATTTGGTGGATGCTTGCTCCGCCGTGCTTTGATTGCGGAGCTTCTGTCAGCATCCACACCTGCGCAGGTCACCTATAGCTATATAAGCCTCCCGTTTCCTTCGTTCGGGGCTTCGATATTGATTGTTTGTTTTGTATGGTCTGGTATTATTTGTACTGTTTAGTGTGTGCTATTATTTTTTGCCCTTTTATTGCTTAGCCAGTATGGTATTTTAGGAGACCATTTTTGCTCCCTTTTGTTTGATTGGAGTTTTGCGGGACTTGCCTATGTGCGTTGAGCATTAAGGTTAAATTCCTTTTTTTTTTTTTTCATGCTCGATTCAGTCACCGCTTCCTGGTCTTTCCTTTTTCTTATTACCTTTCCTCTTACTGAGATCTAGGGCTTTATCCATACGGTGAGTCAGGGCGTTATTTGTTATTTGTACCATTTATGCTACTCGCCTATTCTAACACCTCATTGCTGAGACAGGGCTTTGTTCTTGCTGGCTCTTTGGTTACTTATCTCGTAGAAGTATGGGACCGCAGATCTCTGCTCTATTTCGCCTGTAAAATGTTTCTTTCTCCTGGGAGATCGGGCATTCACGCTTCTACTTAGTTACTTAGCTCGTAGAAGTATAGGGTTGCAGTTCTTTGTTCCATTCGCCTTTGTTTGGTTTTCTTACTGAGAAAGCAGGTGTTTGAGCTTCTACTCATTTCCGTGTTACAGTGAGCCGGTTAGTAGCTTCGGTACGTTTGTTCCCTGTTTTGTCTCCTTCTCGTGGACTACGTTCCCCTTTGTTGTGAGTCAGGGTTTTCTTTATTATATTGAGAGGCAGTGCATGCTATTTTCTATTAAGTTTGCATTGGTCTTTTGGTACAGCTGTCCTGTTCGTCCTTTTTACCTGTGGGACGATTTTGTTCGGAACTGTTGTTCTGTTCGTTCTCCGGGTGTGTCTCTCCTTATATGGAGCTTGGGCGATGTTGTGGACATGTTTGTGTGTGACTGCGCGTTTCTGAAGGTAGCCTTGGAATGTTAGCTCTGTTCCTTCGCCTCGTTACATATTCCTTTACTGAGAGGCTAGGGCGTGTGTTTTTCAATTAAGCTTGCGTTAGTCATGTTTGATAGTAAAGTTATGGGATGACGGTGCTCCGTCGGCTCGCCTGTAAAATGTTTCCTCTCCTGGGAGATCGGGCGTTTACCCCTTTATGTTTTCTGCATGTGACTGCGAGCCTATGAAACTAGCCATGGAACGTTATCTCTGTTCCTTCGCCTCGTTACATTCCTCTTTACCAAGAGGCATGACGTTTATTTTCTATCAAACTCGTGTTAGTCTTTTAGCCGGTAATGTCCGGTGCAGCTGTCCGGTTTCGTCCTTTTTACTTGTGGGACGATTTTGTTCGGAACTGTTGTTCTGTCCGTTCTCCGGGTATGTCTCTCCTCATATGGAGCTTGGGCGATTTTGTTGACATGTTTGTGTTTGACTACGAGTCTCTGAAAGTAGCCTTGGAACGTTAAATCTCTGTTCCTGTTCGCCTCGTTACATTCCTCTTTATGGAGAGGTAGGGCGTTTATTTTCTACTAATCTCACTTTGGTCTTTTCGCCGGTAACTGTCCAGTGCAGCCTGTCCTGTTCGTTCCTTTTGGTACCTGTCTCCGTACATGGAGTTTGATGATTTTGTTCGGAACTGTAGTTCTGTTTCGTCTTTCGGTACGTCTTCCTATAGGGAAGATTGGGCGATGTTGTGGACGTTTGTGTGTGACTGCGAGTCTGAGAGTAGCCTTGGAACGTTAGATCTCTGTTCCTTTCGCCTCCTCATATACTATCGTATTTTGCAGTGTTTGTTGACTGGATGTTTTATTTTTGCCATTACGCTACTCGCCCGTTCTTATGCGTCTTGTTACCGAGACAGGGCGCGTATTATTTCTGGCTACTGAGAAACCTGTCCTTGCGCTTCTACTTATTGGCGTGTGACAGTGAGCTGGTTAGTAGCGTCGGTAGGCTTGTTCGTTGTGTTGTCTCCCTCCCTTAACTGCGGGGTTTCCCGCTTTAGTGGCCTTAGGGCTTAATGAATCCCCTTGCTGCGTTTGGCTCCTCCTACCTCACACATCACGCCGCCACTTTTTCCAGCACACGCTGGGTCTGGCAGTAGCCAAAAACACGTATCTTCTATGTAGACAAGTGCTTAATGAAATGAAAAATATTTCAATATTTGAACTGCTGAGTACTTACTTTTTTATATTGCATTTTGCCTTCAGCACCCAAAGAAGTAAGAAAATATTTTGACTTTAGACAGAAGAGCACACCAAACATCATTCTATCATGTACAGTGTTGATTAATTAATTGATATTTGACAATATGCAGTGCATGCATCCAGCTCTTATTGTGGACCAGCTCTTTGCATGGACATGGTCCATTTTCTTTCAAACAAACGTATATTCCTGTTGGAGCGTTTGTTTGTTCAATGTCTTTTAATGCCATATTTGTTATGTAGTGTACATCAAAAATGTTGCCTAATTGATCTAGCTCGTGCGTGCCTATGTGGAACTGTCGGGTAAGTGAGGATTCGGTAAAATGTGTATTTTCTGAATCCAGCGGTTCCAACAGTCAATGCCCTTGTTAAAACATTCAGCACTCTGAATGCTGAACACAAGCGGTATTGCGTGCTAGAACCCCTCACTTAACCTACATTCAAAATAAGCTTTACGTGATTTAATTTAATTATTATTATTAAAAATGACAATCATCAATTAAATCGCTGAATTCTTTGATAGGTAAGTCGAACAGTAACCTGGTGGATCAACCAACAAGCCAATACAGAGTCTAAATCAGGTCTTGAGATTAAGTAATTTTATTAAATGAAAACATTCAATTAGAACAATGACTGGGAATCATACATTCACGAAGGAATGTAGGCTGACTACTTATAATTCACAAAAGGAAGACATTAAACCAGACATTAATTTGAATATACCAGTAAAAGAGAGATAAGCCAAAAATTGCCAATATTATTTACCCTCCAGCTGAACAGGAACAAAAGGAAACGCACAAGGAACCAAAAAGGATGAACTTCCCCCAAAAAACTCCACAACTGACTAAATTCTTTTTCTGCGGTACACTCATAAAGTACCTTGTCAGGGAGAGGATCCATGCCCTGATTGGGTTAAGGTGTGGGGGAGGGGGGGGAGAGGGGTCATTTATGACAAAGACTGGCTTATCTTTGATGTTGGTGGGGGTTAATGTGTAAGAGAGAGACAGAGAGCGACAGAGATAGAGAGAAGGGGGGGGGTACTTTACTTATATATATGTAAATATTAGATATCCTACAGAACGCATGTTGTTTATTTTGATTGTTTATGTTGTGGCTTATGAAAGCGAAGTATAAGTATTTTAATCATTGTTTAGCCATTTTTTAAATGTCTGATTTCCCTTTTTTTTGCCCCCTCAGCACTCTTGTATATATACAGTATATACACTTCCTGGCCAAAAAAAAAGTCGCAGTTGCACCAGTCATGCATAGTGCCCACTGTACAAGCCTCTGGAGGCAGTGTTATGATCTGGGGTTGCTTCAATTGGTCAGGTCTAGGCTCAGCAACGTTATGCAGCAATAAAATGAAGTCAGCTGAGTACCTGAATGTACTGAATGACCAGGTTATCCCATCAATGGGCATATTCCAGGACGACAATGCCAAGATTCATCGGGCTCAAATTGTGAAAGAGTGGTTCAGGGAGCATGAGGAATCACATGAATTGGCCACCAGAGTCCTGACCTTAACCCCATTGAAAGTCTTTGGGATGTGCTGGAGAAGACTTCACGGAGTGGTTCGACTCACCCGTCGTCAATACAAGATCTCGGCCAAAAATTTATGCAAGTCTGGACGGAAATAAATGTTGTGACGTTGCATAAGGTTGTCGAAACAATGCCACGACGAATGCGCGCCATAATCAAAGCTAAAGGCGGTCCAACAAAATATTACAGTGTGCGACTTTTTTTTTGGCCGGGCAGTGTAGTATGTGTGTGTGTGTGTGTGTATATGTAAGAGAGAGGGAGAGAGGGATATGCGTAATTTGAAAGTGTCTGTCATAACTGTAAACCAGCTTGTTATTCGGAGATAAGGGACAAAAGCCTAATTGTTCTGTAGTAGCCTATTGATTTGTGTTCGAACACATTCTCAGTAGCAATTAGCGCCTTATCTTGGATTAGTGGTGACTGTGGGTGTACACAGCAGCACGTTGTGATGTCAGTGGGGGTTTGGCACGAGAGATAAGGACGGGGCGTGTTTAGACAGGAGAGACACGGGAGACTCCACACGGAGGGGAGAAGTGCGCCTGTTTCCGCGGCGATAGGAAAATGAGGTGGGGATTTGGTCATTCTACAGGAAAGCTCTGGCAGTTCAGTGGTGCAAAAAACCCACAATGACTGTCCTTTCCTTTGGACCGTGCTCTGCTGACATTGTTTTTCAGTTGGAGATGCAGTATGTATTTCACTTGTACCACTGTGCAGCAGCCTTTCCCCATGGTCTCTAAATTTCTGCTGCAACATCTTTCTCTCATGAGGAGGCACTGTGCCGAATCAAATTACAAGAACAGTGGGGATTCTAGGGAAGATATTATAAAGATGAGACCCAAAAAGGGATTGTATAAAAGAAAGGGAAGCGGTAGGATAAGGGAAAGGTCATTGACCTGCTATTGGGCATAGGGAAGGGTCATTCAAAGATTGTTTTCAAAGGATTTAAGAAAAAAATTGGAATCCTCCCATTCAACTTGACAGGGGAGCACAGCAGGTGACGTTGCCACTTAATTACACATCTCCTGAAATATGCAGGAACCAATTTCCCAGGAACACGCTCAAACACACTGCAATCTAATCTCAATAAGGATCTTTTGATTAAAAGCAAAGGCTTTCTCTCCTGGCCTTGGCTTTTCTCGCATCAGCTCTATTCCCACTCTTTCCACAGCTAAATTGCTGTTTGTGAAATTGCCCCTGGGCCGAATTGCATTGGGCCTGTAAATTATGTTCATGCAGTGGGAGCTCTTTGATCTGCTCCCACAGTGCAGGCCACAGGCACGTACCCAGGCGCTGCTGCGGCTTAGAGCTGCCCTTTGCACTTGCTCTTGAGGAAGCAGACACTTGTCGGGGGCTGAATGGTGCTTCTGTTGAAGAGCCGCGCCTGTGAGCCGTGAGATTGCGCCGCTCCGTGAGGCTGCTGCGGGCGGGCTGCCGGCACAAGGGTCTTACTTGCCCGGACATGAGACAGGAAGGCCCAGCGCCGGTCGGACCCAGGCTGACCAGGACTGCCGCTGATAATACCAGCGCCGCCCTGCTACGGAGCAGAAACGGACTGATAAGGCTATCCACAAGCTTCTCTCATTACAGATCCACAGAAGTCACACTCTCAGTGCAGTGGTGCGCCCCATAGAGCTGTGTACCGTGGAACCGCTGTTTGTGTTGATAGGATGGTACTGAAGCTCTACCTCACTGGCCTCTCCCTTTTCTACGCAGGGCAATCAAGATTGAGGTGTATGACTGGGATCGAGATGGCAGGTAAGCAGCCACCCACCTCTGCTCACTTTCCTTGCCTCAGACTGAGGGGTGTGTTCAGTTAAACTGCAATGGTGCTCTGCCCTTACGCCTTGGTAAAGAATTTAAGCCAGTGTTACTTTAAGTAGTTTTCATACACTGTAGGTCTGGCTCTGACTTAACTTTATTATTATTAAAACAAAATTGAAATTGAATCTTGTCATGGAAATTGCACTGATTTCGTCTTTTGATGATTTATTGAAATGACGCTTTCTGTAAAAGCCAGGTTCATAAATTCCTATGGCTTCACCCAGACAGGTCCGCTGATTATACGCTATGCTGATAACTTTATTAATATTCATCATAACCACAGATGATAGCTTCGTTAATATGCAGTCATACTGCTGAAGGTATCTTTTGTTCAACATTCAACATAACCACTGGAGGTAGCTTGTAATAGTCATCTTAGACTGTGAAGACATTTACTGTGTGACACCTGGCCTGTAAATTGAGAAATTTGGAAAGTGAGCAGCCATGAAATAGCCAACTTCCACACCAACTTCAATAATATTCATCTGTTCAATAAAGTCAGAATCACATGCAGGTGTTTTTCACTGTGAAAATGAGTGATCAGTGATGTTGAAGTGCAAATGAGAAAAAAAGCTGAGTGCTGTAATGTAAGGAAATATATACATTTCTGATAATGTATTGCATACATATAATTTGATTTGGAAAGTATATGTGACATTCCTAGACATCCTAATGTAATACACTACTTATAAATACAATAAATTGTACAATACTGCTATACATTGTTGTATACTAACATACATATTGGATTAAAAAAAAATATACGTATATACTAAGAAGACATTGTAATGACAAAAGATTGTCAGGAGTGTCACTGAAATATAATATGCATAAAATGCAGTATTGGGTTATGAAGTGTCAGGGTGATGCCATCCTGGTAAGAGAACGTGTGTCTTGTGTGCCCCTATAGCCATGACTTCATTGGCGAGTTCACCACCACCTACAGAGAGCTGTCCCGGGGCCAGTCACAGTTCAACGTGTACGAGGTGAGAAAGAGCGACCAATCAGAGCCCATCATCCCACTGTCACTCATCGCTATGACATCGACCATGTACACACGTGAAAAAAAAAAAATGTTTGAACACACAAATACACCCAATCCCACACCCGCAAATAAGCATATGTCCACATTTCTACTATTCGCCAGTAACTCAACATGAGAGATCATGATAGATTCTCAAGTCCAAGCAACACTTTACTGACAGCCAATTATTTCCATCTCTCATTAAGCGAACACAATCTGCTGTAAATAACTCCCCACTTATGTTCTTTCCACTCTGAATATTGTGCTACATTTAAAAACTATCTCATCGCTTTTCTTTGGAGAGGGATTAGACTCTTCTCAAGACGAGCACCCCGATGAGTGATTGTGTGTACGTGTGTGAGAGCATACAGCACTTGTGGGTTTATGTGCATGCGTATGCGTGCATGCATGTGTTTGTGTGTGTGTGTGTGTGTGTGCCTGTGTGTGTTTGTGTGTGTGTTTGTATGCATGTGTGTGTCCTTGTTTGTGAGTAAATGCTTTCGCGCATACTCTCTCAGCTCTCAGGCTTTCAAATGTGTTGCCATATGTTGAATGCGACTGGGCTTTCAGATCAGTGCTGCCTGGTGCATACATGACCTGCAGTCCAAAGACAAAGCTGTTGCCCCCTCCCCCTCCCTCCCCCCTTCGGCTGTACATGTCTCCATTCAGCATGTCCACCATGTCTCTCGGGAACGTGAATGATCTGTGCGCTGCGCCAACTGACCCCCGGGTCCTTTTACTGCCCTTTAAAATCCTCCTTATGGCCCGCATCTCTGCACGCCATTCATTCTGGAGGGTGAGGGCTATGGATGACGGTTTTAATAGGGCAGGGCAGGCATGGGACATGTGGAGGGGGACTCCGTGCTCCTGTACACGGATTCCAATACAAAGGTTTTACTTGGACTTGCACTCATTTATAATCCATCGTTCGACACCACAGCAGCACAAAACATGTGCTGCTTCTCTGTTTTCTCTGCCCTTGATGCTGTTTTTTTTTTGTGATGCTGTGTTAAACAGACACAACACATGGTGTAATGTCCCAGTTATTTAACAAACACAGCGCATGTTGTAATATGTCCAGTGTTAAAAACCACTTGGATTTATTTATCTCGAATTTAACAGAAAAAGCACGCAATTTCATTTCATCACCGTTAAAAAGACACAGCATATGGTGTTATTTCATCAGTGTTGAACAAACACAGTACATAGTATAGTGTATAGTATTGTTCTTCAACAAACACCCCACATATGTCTTGATTTACTAAGATTTTTAGTGTGTGGAAAACCTTTTGGCGCACGTGCAAAACCAATAACATGAACAGTCATGGTGTTTGTTTTGCACGAATCATTGGTTGTGTTATTAGTTTTGCATGCGCGAAGAGGTTTTGCACACACTAAATCAGGCCCATTGTTAACATTGCCTGCACATGAGTTGCTGGAGTAGTGTGATGAAGCTGGTGTTCTTCCTGCAGGTGCTCAATCCCAAGAAGAGAGGCAAGAAAAAAAAATACCAGAACTCTGGAACGGTGAGTCTGTGTTCTATTCTTCCACCTACCTGCAACAGCTCAGTAAGTTTGTGTGTGTGTGTGTGTGTGTTTGCATGTGTATGTGTATGTGTGTACGTGTGTGTATGGGAAATATCCGTGTAGGACAATTAGTTGCTGAGCTGTTGACTGATGACAGTTGGCTGTCATGCCTTTTCAGTGTATTTGTAGCTATGAGGAATAATTACCCATAGTGGTAATTTTTTTGGCCTGGTTTTAGGAAAACAAAAAGATGTATAATTTGTGCCCTCTCTGTTGCACCAGTCATCGCTGGGGTGTGAGCTATTTTGGGCTGACTATTTAATTAGTGAGATCTACTGTAAAAGCATTTGTGTACATGTTTGTTCAAAGGTGTATGTCTGTGCAAATGTGTGGGTGTAATTATTATAGAAGTTATAATTGGTCATGCTCGCTAAGCTCAACGAATCATTGACAGAGCCGAGAGCATGTTGGTTTTTAATTAAGATAGGTTGTTGGTTGAATTCCAGCAGAACCTGCTCTTTAATTAGGAAATAACACAACCTTACTATCTAACTTTTAAATATGCCATATCAGGATAAGAGCATCACTATGGAACTGGTGGAGGGTAAGAGAACCACTGTGTAACTCATTAAAAATATGATTTTATGATAAATATCGACACTGATTTTAATTGGTCTGTCACGAGTTTGAATTTCAGATGAGTTGAGGGTGCCTTCTTGATTGCTGTTAGGATGACTTTAATTTCTTTCACAATGTTTCAGCTTATGTTGTGAAACAAGGAACAAAGACATTTGTAGAATGAAGGGCTGTTGCTTTGCCTTCCTCCCTGTGGATTGTGAGGCGGTCTGTGGAGGACAGGTGTGCTGACAGGTGAAGTTTCGTTTTCTGCGGGTGGTGTTTAATGACGCGTTTCCTCTGCAGGTGACTCTGCTGTCCTTCCTGGTGGATGTTGAGGTCACCTTCCTCGACTACATCAAAGGCGGGTGAGTGAGAAATTCAGAACAGGTATTTGAAAGTGTCTTTCTGACTGTCTTCCAGAGCTGTTGCCAGTTTCATGTATAAGCCTGACCCGCTTGCGCATTTTGACTCCCTTGAAAATGCTTGAAAAATATTTTCCTTCTCCAAAGTCACAGGAAAACAGTGAAAAGCGGTTAATCATCCCACTGTCCTTTGGATGTCACAGAAAGTCGCTTTTCAAAACGAAAGTTTATTTTTTTTCCCTTTGAAAAAGGTCATGTACGTCCATCTGTTCACAAGATTGATGTAGATTACTATCATGTCCAGCAGTGTCTGCGTGTAATATTGCTAACAGATTACATTAGTACAGTAGTTAAATTAAAGGGATAGATAATTTTGGACATAATGTCTCAATTACGAATTACGCATGATGTAGTTGATTGATGGAAACCATTTTCAGCTAATTCCATGCTGTCCCTTCTTTTGGACATACACACGTTGCTAATGCTAGCGCAACTCTAAGGTAACCGGTAGCATCCACTACCAAACGCACTTAAACACTCCGCAGTGCACCCAAAGCAAATAAAATACGACGACAGTCTATCGGGGTTATTTTGAGTGTTTATACCATCATTTTTGAAGTCAAAATATTGTTGAATCCTTTACTTTGTGCTGACCTATATTCTCTGTGGAAGTACGGCGGCGGAGCGAACGTGGCCATTGCAACTTGTTGCTCTTCTTTGTTGTTGTAGTCGACCAGTGCCGGCAATACATTCGTAGGTAACGTAAAGTATCGCTCCCCAGATAGACTGTCGTCGTATTTTATTTGCTTTGGGTGCACTATGGAGTGTTTAAGTGCGTTTGGTAGTGGATGCTACCGGTTACCTTAGAGTTGCGCTAGCATTAGCAATGTGTGTATGTCCAAAAGAAGGGACAGCATGGAATTAGCTGAAAATGGTTTCCATCAATCAACTACATCATGGGTAAGTCGTAATTCAGACATTATGTCCAAAATTCCGAACTATCCCTTCAAGGTCACTATCAACTGCCAACCACTCAACTGCCAACCACTACCACTACCACTACCAACTGCAGTGGTGACTGGTGTTCATTATCAAGAGCATCCAAAAGTGCATGTCCAGACAGAGAATATTTTTTATAATAGCCTATTTTGTCTCTGGAAGAATCCCCCCAGCATTTACACTTAAAGTAGCCTGATTTCACAGGAACTTTAGAGTAATTTCACTATTGCAGCCATAAATACAAACACAGAAAACACTTACATTCACCCTTAAAGGTTGTATCAGCGATTTTGGGTGACGTCACTTCTGAAGCGAAATCCCAAACAAACATACTTATGAATAATTATGTTATGTTTTTAAAAAATAGCGTTCAAGCATCCAGAATTATAACCACGTTGATAACGTTTGTAAGAAACCAAACCGTTTGTAAATCCGTCAAGATTTCAGCGAGATAAGAGTATTAGCGTTTGTGCAGATCATTGTGATTGGTTGGAATACTGTTTATTTTGGTTTTGAGTGGTTGGTAGTACCATTTGTTTTTGTGTACGATCTCGGAGCATAGGCTGCCTACAGAGACGCGGTTTTTTGACGGCCTGCTTATGGGGCGGGCAGCTAGCGGATTGTGAGGAAAAATCAGATGAATGTGATCATTTATGTTTCCACCCAAAATCGCTGATACAACCTTTAACAAGTCTTTGAAAAACCATGGAAAATATAAATCCGATGTGGGTGGGAACTCATCTCAGGGGGGCTGGACTAAGTGTAGCGGGTGTAGCTCGGCTAGTTCGCTAGTAAGCACAGTGAGGTGCAGTAAAGCGAAGGCCTTGTAGCAGGTTACCGTGACAACACTCTCTGGCGACGCAACCCTCAGAGTCAAAATAACGACGTTATCCTTAGCTATCGGCGATGTTGTCTTTAGCTGATTGGTAACGCGTTCGCTTGCGAGTGAGAGGAGCGGGGTTCAAATCTCACCTTGGACTTCTGAGTAAGAGTAAGCTTCTCTCTTTCTATATGGTTACATTGATGCCTGTTGACCCGGATCAGAATTGAATAAAAAAAAGTGGTTGCTGCGGAGTTTCAAATGGAGGGGGAGTCAAAGGGGGGTGAGTGTAGCGGGTGTAGCTCGGCTAGTTCGCTAGTAAGCACAGTGAGGTGCAGTAAAGCAAAGGCCTTGTAGCAGGTTACCGTGACAACACTCTCTGGCAACGCAACCCTCAGGGTCAAAATAACGACGTTATCCTTAGCTATCAGCGATGTCGTCTTTAGCTGATTGGTAACGCGTTCGCTTGCGAGTGAGAGGAGCGGGGTTCAAATCTCACCTTGGACTTCTGAGTAAGAGTAAGCTTCTCTCTTTCTATACGGTTACATAAGCTCAGTTCTATATTGGGAAATACTTGGTGTTACAGCTGATAATTACTGTTCAGAATGAATATCTCTGTTTGGAGGTGGGCTTCCATACCCATGCCCCAGGGGCCCTCACGCTGGGCCCAGCCATGCATGGCGGATCGCTCGCCTACGCTCTGACGGCTTTTCATAAAAACCGGATAAATCCGACATTGGGGCTTTATTAAAAAACAGTCCAGTCTGAAAGTCCGTTCTAAAGGAGGGAGCCATTTTGCAGCGGTGCCGGTGACACTCAGAAAGATTCCCTGGTGAAATCCAGGACCTCCAAATAGCCTTTCTTACAGCCGACGAGGAAGGCGCGTGATCGAGACTTGTACCGCCTCGTCAGTCTTATCAAATATACATTTGATAAATATACATTTCACCCAATCGTCTCTCTCGAGAGAGAGCTGAAGTGTGTTTGTTTTAATGGTATTTTTATGGTTACTCTTCACTAACAGAACATTAGATTACAGCCTCAGCAAAACATTTAGGGACTGCACAGGTAAATACAGTAAATTTCACCCAGTGACCTTACCTGATGTTGGTACACCTTTCAGTCATACACACTCGGCCCATTGGGGGTTGTATTTTCAGTATTCATCTATATGAATATGTTACTCTTCACTAACAGAACATTAGATCACAGCCTCAGCAAAACATTTAGGGACTGCAGGTAAATACAGTAAATTTCACCCAGTGACCTTACCTGATGTTGGTACACCTTTCAGTCATACACACTCGGCCCATTGGGGGTTGTATTTTGAGTATTGATCTATAATGAATACATGGATGCTCCTCCCTGAAAGTAGGGCCTGTCCACTCAGACATCTCAGGAGGAGGCAAGGCTCAGGCGTAGCAGGCACCCTCTCCAGTCTCACCGGCAGAACTGTGCTCTCCGCCATCTCTCAGCACCTTGCCGCGCTAGACACTGCTTTGATTGGCACTATGATGGGCAGTGGAGCGATCATCTCAGAAAGGGGAGCGTCATTCGCCATGTGCGCCGCACTGTGTGAACACCGCTCTTTGTCAGCTAATGGTAATTAATGAGCTTTGCAGATGGAAGCCATGGGAGGATTCTTGTGAAAAAAATACAGCTTTGTGGGAGCAGTGTCTAAACATTAAAGAAAAGACCCGTGGTACACAGTATTTCCATTTTTACAGTTTCCAGTTTTAATTTTTCCATGTTTTGGTGAGTGGATATCTAATTGTTAGAAGAATTCTACCTATATTCAGTTTTTTCTTATGGTGTCCTTAGTCCTTATTGCATCACCTATTATTGTAATGCACCACTATAACCATGTATATGAGCCATTCTACAGAAATGGTGTAAATTGCTGTCTCCACCCAAGAAAAAAATGTTTCAGGTTTGTAATAGGAAATGTGATCATATGGTGTATAATTAGGTCTCAAGTATGAATTGAGATCATGATAAGTTAAATACACAAAAATTGCTTTTCAAATGTCACTTTATATTGCAGAGTGTCCATCCCCACTACAAACCCTCAAATTTCTGTTCATGAAAATAACACTTTATGATTTTTGACAGCTTTTTAACACTATCTTCTGAATGTAAAGTTGGAATTCCTGTTCTTTTTTTGTGGATTTTCTAAATTGAAAAGTCATTTAAATTTTTAAGAAAATAATTATAATTATGTTCATCAGCGGAATTATTTTTGAAATGGATTTTACCAAGCTGCATTTGTAAAACACAGAAAATTTTGATTTATACCTTGCTTTATAGAATGTTACAGCGAGAGAGAAAGAGACACCACCATGCCCAAGAGTGACAAAGAGACAGAGATAGAGTACAGACAGCGGATAAGAGAAGATCAGGAATATGAGAAAGAAAGAGACAGAAATAAGAAATGAAAGTTTAAATCTGTCACAGAGCTATCTCCCAGGGAGCAGAGAGCTGTCAAAAATGCTGGTAAAAAATCTGAAAAAACACAGGGCATTACTGAAAAAGCAGTGAGACATGCAGATATTTTGAAGGGATTCTACACCACCTAGTACCTCCAGTATTAGTGAGCAGACATCCCAGCAAATTCTGCAGTAAATTGCAATGTTATTCCTACATAATAAATGGACAGTGGAGATCTTAATAGCTCTCTGTCTTACTTGATTATATTAAAATCATTAGGCATGTTATCAATTAGGGCTTAGCTAAACAAAAAGTTCACATTACCGTAAAACTCACGTCACTACCATAACTTCTGCTATCCTGTTAAAAGGATTGCCAACTCAAATCAATGATTCAGCTTGGTTAATTGTTGTCATCCTGGGATGGAATAAACATAACCCAAATATCAGTACTAAGTGATATGCCTAAATTGAGATATGCCCTCCTTTTTTTCACCATTGCCTGTAATTGATCAGGCAAGGTTTTGACCGGGATTAAAATGCGACCAGTACACGTCATCTGGTCCTCAGAGCCAATAGAGAACTGCGGTCATAAGTGTTTCTGTGAATGCCGCGCCCCACTTTGGTGGGAATAATTCAGACTCACTCCCATAGAAAACAACGGTGCAAGAAGAAGACAACAAAGATAAAGCCTATAAAATTCCCAAAAGTTGTTGCATTGTGAACTGCACAGCCAATGCAATTAAAAAAACCCGACTTGCATTTTGCACGTTTGCCATGTCCAATCGAACATCCCAAAAGACGAGCTCTGTGGCTACATGCTATTACGAGAGAGCAGGTGGAAGGAAACATGGTGTCACTTTTTAACAGGTAGATAAATGTCACATAATATGGCTAGTTCGAACTACAGGCTTCAACAATAACTGTCGCCTGAAACTTGTTCCGATCCGATCAGTGCGCTTAATATACCCTCATTAGGCTACATGTAGCTGGAGATATAGCTTGCTAACCAAGAAACACCCAACAGTAAATTTTACATGTTTACTGATGATAACTCATATGCAACACAACACCAGCTATTCCTCTCAGTAATCAAACACAGAAGTGTTTATTTCACTGGAACTTGGAATACTGAAACCAGAGGCATGTCGCCAGATCAAGTCAAATTTAACATTGTGTGCCGCTCGATGCTGGGTAGTGATGTAATAGAATCGGTTAACATTTTAGTTATATACAAACAATTCTTTCATTTTTTGAAAGACGTGGGTCTCTGAGATAACGTTAGTATTATTATGTGAACGGATCTTCTTTAGTTCAGTGGCTCAAACATATGGTACGGTTGCACCACACACTTTCTTTTTTAGGCTATTTAGCTATTGTTTGTTTTGCTAAACGGTGTTTGCATTTCCGAGTCAGCGCTTAAATTGCTCTTGGGCGTGGCCTGAATATACTAGCTTTCACGCCCACCCAGGCCTGAGAACTGTATATTCGGCAGAAAGTGAGACAATTCAATCTTAATTTTTTTCAGCTGTAGATGTTTTTAAAATCTGAATTCTTGGTGGATGATTATTTTAATAACGAGGAGTAATGTCAAATAAAACCACGTTTTAAGCACAGTTGGCAATCCCTTTAAAATTAGAATAAGTTATATAATTAATAAAAAATATAATATATAATGTATAAGTGTATATGGGCTTCAATCAGTCAGGAAGTATGAAAATTATATAAGCAACTTTGTGCACTTTACAAAGAAAGATTTTATGATAAATTTGATTTATTTTGTTAAGTCTTGAAATTTGAGTAAAAGTTAGAAAATTCATTACTCATGAACAATTCATTATAATAATGTAGATTTTTGAACCTTAGACCTGGACTAACACATTACTGTATGCTTAAAGTCTTTTATTTATTTACAACCACCAATTTATACCATTCTTGCAGAATCGCCCATATACTGTACGTAAAATGTGCATGTTTTTTGTAGAAAATGATTCAAACTACAACAAACTAAAAGAAATTCTCAGTGACATAACACAACTCAAACCAAGCCATGAAGGTCTGTAGGAATGTTAAGACAGAGGAGAATAATGTATGGAGTGGAAACTAGGGGACTGTGGAAAACGACAGCAACTTTAATGGAATGGTTTTGTTTTCAAAACCCAGTAGAATGCCCCAAAATGCAATGTAAAATCTACCCTTGGCATGGAAGGCAAGTGATATCCAGCTCAATTTTCCTTAGTGTAGATGAGAAATAAATGACAATTCCTTTTACTTTTTTCACTTTGGAGCACAAGCCAAGAAACGACACTTTCCAGAGCACATTTGATAGGTATCACCTGGGGCTGAGAGGATTGCAGAATGTCAGGCATTAATAAACATGGAAAGGCCCTTGCTTAATTTAGTACAGCCCTCACGTCAGTGGGTCTTGTGGTTCAGGCGGTTGTTATCCACCTGGCTCCACAAGGCTGTTTGTGTCACGGTTTTCCGGTCGCCGCTCCTTCTCTGCTTAGGGTTTCTCGCAGCTCCAGGTCCGCTCCCGTGCCGCGTGTTCCTTTTTTCTCAGCAATCTATTTGCTCACCTGTGTCAGGTGTTTTCTTGGCTATAAAAGCGCCTCACTTCCTTCTTCCGGTGCTTTGGTGTCAACTCGCCTTTACACAAAGCCAGGTATCGGTATAGGAACAAGCGACCACTTCTTAAAGCAAGTGCTTTAATTTCACGTGGGGCTTGCTTTAGTTGGGTTAGAGCTCCGTTTCGGATTTTGTTTCCTCCTGTGCCTTTTCTGTTCCTTTTTCTTATTCCAGACTGTTCTCTCTGGGACAGTTACCTTTGTTGCTTTTCTTTTTCTTGCTTCTCTGTTTTGATGCTCTCTCTTTGACTCGTGAGCGAGAAGTATTTTTTCCTTTCTTGGTTTGTTCACCTCTTTATTTCGGCTGTTATAGTTTTACTGTACGTGCCAGATGTGTTCTTTTCTGTTTCTGCATTCCTCGTAGTTAGCTCTAGTATTTGAGCTCGGGGAATTTTGTGTCTATCACTACTCGGACCTTCGAGTTTCGCCCGCTTTTCCTGGGTTGATTTTGTGTTGGCTTTACATCAGGAGTTTTTTTCCCCTTTTTATTTATTTTTCTCGGTTCCTTTCATGGACCTCTATTTCCTCCCCTTCTACTTGTGGTGATTCCACGTCTTGTGGATTACTTATAGATCCCCTCACGGTCGCATCTGGTTCTCCGAACCCACACCGCTACAGTTTGTTTCGCCCACCCCTGAGCAACAGAGCCAGGTGACAAAGGGGGGAAAATACTTGCAAGATAGCTTACTTAGCATGGACTGGGAAAATGGATTATTCTGCAGGGCACAGCTGTTTTTCAGTGTGCTTCCATCTTTCCATCTCATTAGGTTGTCAGACACATCTCTACAGAGATAACACCGGGGGCCACTGTATTTTCAGTTAGAAACTATCGTCTCATAAAGTGTCAATTGGCCAGGCTTCTACTTCCATTTTTGTTGGAAATAGATATGGCATCGTGTTTTACCGGCATCTGTATGGCTCCTTTCTAGGCAGCCTTGGTCTTTTTATTTAACTTTTCATCCTCTCCTGAATTGGTCATCAGCTGCCACATGTACAGCAGCATTTCCCGTCTCTCTTTTGCGCTGAGAATGAACGGATGGATAAATGTAGTTGAGAAAGGTGTGACATTGTGCCATGGGTCAAGGCTGTGATGAAACATGAGCTGAGACTGTGTGTGTGTGCGCGTGTGTGTGCGTGCGTGCGTGTTTGTTGCATGAAGACACTGCAGATATATTTTAAGTACTCCTTAGATCAGTTTATGTATAGCTGGTAGACCCTACCTCAGAATTTTTAGACGACAATTACAGACCCTCCCTACCAGGACAGATATAAGCTGTCACACCTTTACACCAACAGGAATAGGGTGGGCCAGTACAACCACAAGATTACAAGCACCAGGATAAACTTGGGTCATTATTTGGGGAAATGGGAATACTAGGTAAAGAAAATAGCTATACAAGAACCGTGACAGAAAGAGGCAAGAGGAAGAAAAGGGATAAGGAAAGACGGGTTAAAGAAGGAAGCCTACAGCATGTGCATTATTCAAACTGACTGCTAGATATTGTTTTTATTAATATTTATTGTGATCATGTGTCTGTTTTGGACTATTCTCTGTGAATTAAACATTGTTCATTTTTTTTTTCATGGTCTGAGTTGCAACCTTACTACATATATGATGGATGGATGGGTATTGAATTGATGTAGAATTCAAAATAATTATATATTGTTGAAAAGAACCTTAGGGGAAAAATATTGGAGGTGTGTGTGTGCGTGTGCGTGTGCACGTGCACGTGTGTGCATGCATTAGAGACACAGACAGACAGCTGCTGTCGGGTTCTGCCATTCTGGATGTTGAACTTGCCAGCAGATGAAAATGTCATGATTGTGTCTGATAAAGAATTTGTAGCTACTGAAGGCTCAGAGAAGGATAGCCGTTTTTGTGCACTCGTCTGTGATTGGCTCAGTTTATTCACATGGTGTGTCAAATATTCTGTATTCCCCTTCTAATGCTGCAGCTGTGCTTCAGATGAAAAATGTCAATTATTTGATTCAAACCTTTTACTTCTTTTTGGACTATCCCCAGTTTCTTTCATAAGCAAAGCTGGAGGAATTTCAATACATTTCAACACAAGAAGATGACTTGTAAAAATAAGACATACTGTATAATATCACCACCATCCTTAACATCTACTAATTTGTTCTTTGTCTAACAGAAAATAATCATGCCAATGTTAATTAAAATCTATCCAAAACTCATCCTCGTCGTGGACGGGGAGTGCATTTGTTTGTCTGTGCGTGGATGTGTGTTATTGTGAGTGTGCTTGCTGTAAATGTGACCATAAATCTGGGTTATGTGTTCTTTGTGAGGGGGAGATTAAAATTAGCACATATTACCATGTTATCCCAACCAATGAGGGTGCATAACCCCAGGACTGCTGTCTTATCGTCTGTCTCCCAAAAACACTCATTATTTGGGTGCTGCTGTGGAGAACAGAATGTTTTGCATATTACGATCTGTGTGTCCAGAAGCTGTCTCTTGCATGTGATTTCAGCTTTTGCTCTCTCTTTCTCTCTCTCTCTCTCTCTCTCTCTTTCTATCTATCTATCTCCCTTTGGCTCAGAGACATGTGTAGTCTTTCAGCATGTGTGAGAGGACAGGCATAATTCAGCCACCCCTTTGGCCCCTGCCGCATCTTGGCAACAGAGCTTGGAACAAGATACGCCTGAACGCCTACAAAATTTCCCCCGGTCCCCTTTCTTAGAATATTCAAATGCTTCCCTTCCACTTATCACAGACTAGATCTTTACAAATGTACATCTGAAACATTGAGCGATTACCTCGCTGAATTATATGGTAGCATATCTCCGTGGTTCTCAACCTCAGTCCTGGGGGCCCCCTGTGCATGATGGTTTCTGTTCCAACCACAATTGCGATCCCAGAATTTTAACAAGCTGTTCATTTTTCTTAATTACGTGTTTTTCATGTTTAGAGGGATTATTTACCCTCTTAAGCCACATTATGTTAGCAATAGTTATACATGTCATTAAGAACAAAAGTCCAATATTCACATTGTGCTATATTGCAAATAATTACAAAAAGAGGTAAAACAATTTTTTTAACTGATCAAATGAAAGACTGAAGTGAATCAATAGGCTCCTAATTGGTGAAACTGGACACATGGCCACTAAAACTAACCATTAAATAATTAAGAAAAGACAAAGCAAATGACAATGAGTCAGACCTGCATTATGTTAATACGTTTAAGGAAAAACCTATGAAGAAACTTAAACAATGCGTCCAACTACTTAATTAGTAGCCTATTGATTAACCTCAGTCTTTAATTTAAATTGTTAACTCTTTTATGTAATTATTTGCAATTTAGCCAAATGGCAATAGGCACAATGGGTAGATGATAATTTTATTCTTCATGGCATGCATAGCTATTTCTGACATAATGTGGCTTAAGAGGGTAAATAAAACATGAAAAGCACCTTATTAAGAAAAATTAACAGCTTGTTAAAATTTTGGGATTGCAATTGTGGTTGGAACAAAAATCTGCATAAAAAGGGTCCACCAGGACCGAGGTTGTGAACCACTGGCATATCTCACTATGAAAATAACTCAACATATAGTGAGGAAACTGAAACTGAAAGCCCTACCCTCCTACTGATGTAGGGTTTTAACGTTGATTTGAGAAATTCATTTTAGAGTGGGAAATATCTCTCAAGCCATGTGAGGTTTGCTTCATCAAATCTGCTAGATGTGATTATGCTCTCCCTTTTCTTAAAGCCTTTCATTTCATTATAAAACAGAGATGGGCAACTCCAGGCCTTGCGGGCCCGTGTGTATGAAAGTGAATGGTTTAGTGCAGGGATGTGCAACTCCAGGCCTTGCAGGCCGGTGTGTATCCATGTTTTTGCTGCCACCAGCTCAATCAGCCAATTAGTCATATACACCAACACCACTAGTAAATTTGACCACAATAAAACGGTACAATACATGCATGCAGGCACAAGAACATTCATCATCTGCTGTTCATATTGTGGAATGTAGCTAAAATATCACATCATGTAAATGATTGGCCTAATTAAATAATTAAGAGCACAAGTTAGTCTGAAATCCAGAAACAGATATGCCCATCCCTGTTGTAAAGACTTTGCATGCAGCTTGTGGCTAGTCAGCTGATATTTTCATTCCCATGTCTTGTTTTGTTCCCTTGGAAAAGAGTGGGCACACTTGTGAATGTATGCACAATGAATAGTGACTCCAGTAGGTGACCGTAGTCTATAAACAAAACAATATAATTGCTATTAATGAAAATCTATATCCAAAGAAAATACACTACATGGCCAAATGTACAGTGCCCTCCATAATTATTGGCACCCCTGGTAAAGATGAGTAAAAAGGGTAATAAAAAATTCACCGTTTGGTGAATTAGCTTAATCTCACACTGAAAAAATGAGAAAAATCCAACCTTTAATTGAAGTAAATTTCTCTGGAGAAAAAAAAAACCCTCATCAAGAAATAATTATTTTTAACAAAACCCCGTGTGCCACAATTATGGGCACCCCTGCATTTAATACTTTGTACAACCTCCCTTTGCCACTAAAACAGCACTGAGTCTTTTCCCGTAACATCTAATAAGCTCGGAGAATACAGAGCAAGGAATCCATTCCACTTTACAGAATCTCTCCAGATTATCCAGAGTCCTAGGCCCACTTTTCCCTCTTTTGGTTAGTGTGTTCTCTTATCTTTCCCATGTTGATGTATGAATAAGGGAATATGGCCTCTGTGTCACCTCATATTTATACCCCAGTGAAACAGGAAGTCATGGATTACTGCTTAAAAGTTCCTAAACACTCTGATCAACTTTTAAAAGTAAAATATAAATGGAAAAAATGCTTCAGTTACATTTTGTTCATAAGAATTTCTAGGGGTGCCACTAATTGTGGCACACATGGTTTTGTTAAAAATAATTATTTCTTGATGAGGGATTTTATTTTCTCAGAATAAATTTACTTAAATTAAAGGTTGGATTTTTCTCTTTTCTTTGTGTGAGATTAAGCTAATTCACCAAATGGTGAATTTTTTATAACCCTTTTTACTAATCTTTACCAGGAGTGCCAATAATTGTGGAGGGCATTGTATTTAAGCACCTGGATACTTTTGGCCATAGAGTGTATATTAATTTTCATGGCACGAAGGTGGACATAATAATTGTAATGAATAAAAACTATATTCTGATCACAGAAGGTAAGGTAGATACAGTAAGTGGGAAATTTTGATGTTCTGAATTAAAAAAATTACTAATTCTAATCCCTGTAGTAAAAATTTGGAACAGAGAATCATAGAAAGAGCTAGAAAGCTTTATAACTGCCATAATTCACTAAACAATGTGCGTAGCTAAGAGCAACACTGATTAAAGGTGAATAGCAAAGCCACAAGTCGTATACATGTAATTACTCTTTTCATAATCATATTACAACCTCTGAGACATAAATGATGAAACACTGGGCTGTCGAGGGCCTCATCCTAAAGTTTTTAAGGCTCTGTTTTGGATTCCAGTGCCTTGTAGTAACAAACAAACAAAATTGTGGCTTGTAGCCCCACTGGGTGTAACACAACAGACTGAAGCATGTCTGAGGGAGGGAAACTTCACACGAGAGAAACTCCTCTGGTCGATGGGCAGGTTGCAGTCCGCCTGTGCCAGCAACCCCTGAAGTGTACTTCTCTGATGTAGTGATTGCGCAGCACAGCTGGTGAACTGCAGAGTGAATGTAACAGAGTGGCTGTGTGGCACAGTGCCTGGTGAAGCCACGGTGCTGGGTGGTGATTGAAGAAGAAACGCCAAAAACGTGGGCGAGGCACACCGGGGGCAGATGTGTTAGGGTCAGTTTAGTATTAGAATAGGCAAGTCAAACCCAGACAAAGTAATTACATATAAAAGACGTTTAGAACTGAAAGGATACCAACTAATAATGGTAATATTAATAAGAAAAAAAACAATGATTTGTCCTGAAATAATAACAGTAAATGAACATGAACAATAACAAGAGTAATACATTACTTTATTTAGTGGCGATAGCCAGATGTGAGGCAGGCTCCGGCAGGACCTCTGGGCTAAGCGGGGTTGCAGCCTCAGAGCAGGCAGGACCAGCCGACCCAGGCAGGCCCGTATTGGCAGGAGGCATGGACAGGACAGCATGGGGCCTACTGCACAGGGAGGCAAAGGAGGGCCCGTAGTTACAAATGGAGAGGCGGCACCTATCAGGCAACCTCAGGGTTGTGCGGTGTGCTGCTGGAGACCCATGGAGCAGTGGTGGCTGGGGAAAGCTGGAGACATGGAAAGTGTGGGCAGGCTGTGGCTGGTGCTCAGCAGATGTACATAGCTTGGACTGAGAGCCTCCATTTCCTCCTGTGCTAAGGATAGGAGTGCACGACAACACACACTGGCACAGGCATTGGTGCCAGTAATGGCAGTGGCACTACACCAGTTGGGGTCCCAAAGGAGTCCCCCTTTATGTTAACAAAATAACAAACGAAGAAAATAGAAAACATTCCAAGTCCGGGCATTATAAAACAAAGCAGAACTAGAGAGGAGGGTCTTTTATGGACGTTCAGAGGGTTGGGGAAACCAAATCACACAGCGGCTGTGTTCTACAAGGTCTCTTTCTAACTGTGCCTTTATAACTGGCCTAATGAAGGTAATTGGCAACACTTGAGATTGCCGAACTGCCTCAGAGGGCATGCATGTATGTGACGCCGCTACTGTCAAAGGTCCTGCAGCCGTCCCTGCTCTGAGAATCTGTGCTT
This sequence comes from Synaphobranchus kaupii, assembly GCA_029718625.1. Taxonomy (NCBI): domain Eukaryota; kingdom Metazoa; phylum Chordata; class Actinopteri; order Anguilliformes; family Synaphobranchidae; genus Synaphobranchus; species Synaphobranchus kaupii. The sequence continues at coordinate 96,254,635 of CM056376.1, forward strand.
GTCTGCGCTCTCCTTAAAGGACAGGTCTGCAAATACGATTATGAATAAGGAGGAATAAATAGGAATACAAATGCAAAATTGGGGGAATATCAAGTCTCATCAATTATATGTATTGTGATGTATTAAATGTAGAGAGAGACAGAGAGAGAGAGAGATTTTTACCAACTTGGGGTGTTGGGAAACTAGCAAGCAAATAAAAGGGGGATAATCATGATCTAGATTTAAGCAGTGAATAGCAGCTTGTATAAAAGATTGCGACAATGAGGTGCTTTTGCTTTGAGAGCTAGCTTCGCTACCAGTTACCATTTAAGTATTTTATCATGCCTTGGTTTGTGTGCAAACTTGTGTGGCTAATAAACTGACCTTTTCAACAATTTGGTAATGGTTGGCTGACGACCAATGCCACCTGCTTCCTGAGCCCATATTCATTTATGCTGCAAGGGTAGCTGCCAAGGCAGAAAAGTGAAATGAACTATATTATTGAAAAATAACTCACTACTGGCTTCATATATATACATATAAACTACTATACACTGCCCAGCTATCTTTCCAGATAGGCAACGGTATTTTTCTATCCAAAGTGCGACCCATATGTGTGAATGTGTGGTATCTGGCAGACATATACTGCAATAATTTCAGGTCTTTTGTCCACAGGGACCCTCGGCAGCAGAGAAAGGATGAGGGGCAGGAGCTAAGGGTGCTGAGTTTGTCAGGTTTTAATTTGATTATATGGCTCAATATTACACTTCTCTTGGCAGTGTAATAGAGGCTGCGAATGCAGCAATAATTCCAAAACTAGACGTGCAAAAATATTACAGGGCAACCCCAGCTCCATTTCTCATTAGGTTCAAACAGCATAAGGCCAAAACATCCTATTAAGTTTTTTTTAGCAACTTCATCATTTAAAATCTTTCCTCTGGTGTGGTGCTTGCGATTTGCTTTCAGATGTTAAATTAAGAGTGTGGAGGGAACTGTGAAACTAATTTTTCAAAGTAGGCTGTACAAATAAGCTGTTCAGATTTCTGCTTACGTCTTACGTGCATACTGTCATAAATCAACAGCACCCAGTTGTGTAATGACATGTTGATAAATATAGATTGATGTAGGAATGTGAAATGAAAAATAAATGTCATTAAGCATTACTGCTGGAACTGCCCCACCAAAGTGCAACTAAAAACAGTCCAAAATAGCTGCAAGAAACAATTACTGCATACAGTCCAAGAAAAAGCAACAACAATACTTTCAATCTCAGTCAGACTCCTAGAATAAAAAAATGCTGTATAAAAACAGGATTACAGACCATTGAAAATACGGTTCCAGCGGCTTGTTGGTTGGACCCACAAATATGAACTACAGACCTGGATATATCCAATATTTCCGTGTGATTTTACGTGTGTAATTTATTTATTGAATTGCTTTTTGCAGGGAAGCTGACTATGGGATGGGATGCTGTAAGATGACAAAATGCATAATAAAGTGAATTTATCATTTGCTTTTGTTTTCCAGAACGCAGATCAATTTCACAGTGGCAATTGATTTCACAGCCTCTAATGGTGAGTGCTATGGTTACTATCATGATGAATACCCAAGGAGCATTTCTCACATTTCTGTAGAGGGTGAATAACATCCGTTATCAGTCAATGGAAACCATGAGATGAAATCAACAATAGTAATAATTATTACAATGATAGAAGAACAGTAATCTATTTTAAGTTGTTTTCCCATTGATCTTTCCATAAGTGTGTCCAGGCTTAGGAATTATGGGAGGTATTAAATACATGCCCTGCCCATTCATACGGCCTAAGTATAAACCCATACATTGGGATATTGGGTATTGGGATGCAGAGATAGTGTTGATGTTTTTTTCATTTCCATTTTATGTAATAAAAATATGCACACTGATCCTAACCTTAAGACTTGCTTTTTTTACACATATAAATATAAATATATAGATTTGTAAAGCAATAATGTGAAACAGTAGAACAATGCAAATATTGTATTCCTTCTGTTGAAATGGAGGAAAAACTTGTAGAATCATGTATATTCAGAGACAGGCCCTACTCCTAGTTTCCTGATGCCCTTAATCTTGCAAATATCTGTACATTGTGTGATGCACAGCGTACAGGTCATGTGATAGCTTGTGACACCAGATGCCTTACTGCAGTGAAAAGCAAGGTCCAGTCCACACCCACTTAACAGACTTCAGACGGAATCGTTGTTCACCATGGACACGGGTCTGTCTACTCTACACAGGTAACCCAGCCCAGCCCACATCCCTCCACTACATGAGTCCGTATCAGCTCAACGCCTATGCCATGGCGCTAAAGGCTGTGGGTGACATCATCCAGGACTACGACAGCGACAAGATGTTCCCCGCGCTGGGCTTCGGTGCCAAGCTACCCCCAGATGGCAGAGTCTCCCATGAGTTTGCACTGGTGAGCGCCCCATACCTCTGGGCCAGACGTTACACCTCCTGCACACCACTCCAGATGTTGGGCTTCAGGCACAGGGTCTGGCACCTGTTCAGACCCTCCTGGGGGAGATGGCGTGTTTGTGTGACAGTTGTGAAGAGACCACAGACACTTGCGTTTAAACGGAAGACAAAACTTTGTCAAACAAGAGTGAAACTAGCACAAGCAACAACAAATTATAAATACTTTGATGGCAGAAGGGAATGTGGAGGCTGGAGGGCCACACAGAGATTAATGTTGTCATTTTTAATTTGGGCGATATACACAATTACCTCGTTTGGCAGAGCATCACTTGCTGCTTACATGGTTCCTGTTGATGTAAAAGCACTCAGATCTGGCATTTACGCTCTCTAATCGTGGGATTTATGTATGTGTTATCTTTTGAGACTGTGCTGATTTTACACTTGACTTAATTCTTCAGTGTGCTCAGCCCAAATTCAGCTACAAACACAAGGGTATACATCACAGAGTGGTGCCATACGAGTCTTTCCGACAGTGGGGACTAGTAGTGTATTATAAATAACAATTTTCTCCTAAAGACATACTGTGTAACAAAATCAGAAAGAATCCAAGGCCCTGACTAAAGCAAATAAAGAGAGTGTAGCTTTGCCCCTTGACAGGCACTCCTCCGTTTCAGCAGAAATCGGGTAAAACAGGCTCCTCTTTGTCTTTTCAAAGTTTTTGCCCCACATATTCCCATGATAGTTACTTTGCTGTTCGCCACCGTGCATTCCCCGCTTTATGTGGCAGTGTGTTTATGGACCGCTTCTCACTGCCTGAAGGCAGTTATAAATGCCGCGAGTGGCTTGCTGCGTTCTTAATTGACGACAGACCCAAGACCATCTGCATCTTGGAACACACGCAGCGGCCATTCTGGCTCTTTCCATATGCACAAACCCATTTAGACCCTGGATAGCGCTTTATTTGAGCCTTTGCTCATGCCTTTTGATTGTGATGCAGATGATTAATGGCAGGATTATTGACCAGTGTTGGAGCGGTTTTGTGAAGCGGAAAATAGGATCTCGATGGCGTGACGGAACTCGTGCCAGCACTGAAGGCCACTGTGCACCCACTGTTCTCAGCAGGGGGAGTATTGTTCTCTGTCATATAGAGGCCATTGATTAAGGAGGCGCTTCATGTATAAACAGCTCACAGAGTACATGAAAGGAAATCTAGCCATTGTTTTGAACAACTGTATGGTGTATTCCTTAGTGTTTAATTCACAGATGGCAGCACTGGTGTGGTCAAGTATGTTGGAGTGAAGTACGTAACCTGAACTGAAAATGTAATTTTGTGATGGGAGCTCTTAGTCCCCCTGAATAAGGGAGTCTGTTGAGAAAATAAATAATAATATGAATTATGTCCCTTTTATGATATGGCAGAATGGACATCCACAAAATCCCTACTGCCCTGGGATAGATGGGGTGATGGAAGCATACTACCAGAGCCTAAAGTCTGTGCACCTCTATGGACCTACAAACTTTTCACCTGTGATTAACCATGTTGCCAGGTAAGTTCGTCAGACGAGGAGCGCGATCATTAAGGTGATGCAGACAACCGTAAGTCACTGTGAGTGTTTCCCTGGCAATAGGCGCTGACACCATCCTGTTAGAGCTTTCAAAATAGAGACCGATTCTGAAAGATGTAAACATTTGAGAGCTGCCAACTACAGAACAATAGATAAGTGCTAACAACAGAATGAAACAAGTATCCATCTCTCATGAATATTACACTATTTGTCTTCATGAGATCTTTCTTGGGTCAATGGTGTGCTACTCTATCAGGATATAAATCTCTCCAAAAGCAGGCTCTGAGTCTGGGGAGGGGGGGGTCTTGAAAAGCAAGTTAGTGTGAAACCTTGAGATTACTTGCCAATATAAAGTACAGTCTAAAGATGCCCTAAAACAAGCTGACCATTGTAGCAGGTATTCTGTTCAGACAAGGTTGTATGAATCATTTCGTCGTTAGGACCTGAATTGTAAGTATGCAGAGTAAATATGTTAAAAGACAATGCGAACTGCAGCTTGAGGGAGACCATCTACCTTTCAAATGCCTTCAATGCCAATGGAGTGTATTCACCTGGGTACCAAATTCGGTAGATAGAAAAATGGGGGTTGAACACATACAAACACACACAGACACACACACATGAACACACATATGATTGCATTTATGCACACACACAAGGCAGGGGCACTAAACTGTCTAAATTAGATTCAATAGATGCGCGATGAATGGCTTACTGACTTACGGACTCTTGGGACTTTGGAGAGTTCCAAGAGTCTGTAATTTGTAATTATGGTCCATAATTATGTTAGGAGACAGTAATTATGTTAGTAGTTTGCAAAATCAATGCTGAACATTTTAATGTCAGTGTGTATTGACTGTGTTCCCTCTTGAGCTTTAGGTAGCGAGACATTTTGTGTGAAATTAATGCTTCTGTCCTTGTAGATCAATGTCCAACACCACCGTTAATCAGGAATTGATTGTGTTAAGAAACACTAGAACAAATAACAAACTCTGTTACATTGTGACCTAAAATTAGATCGGGGATAGACTGTCTTGTATTTTTGCAATGGCAAAGCTTAAAAGCACATGCTCAGTGTTAGCATCACTTACATTTTGTTGTCCGGCAAGATTTATCAGTGATTGCAGGCTCAACAACAATCAGGAACAGTCAGTCGTTTGCATTGCAAGGATTTCGCAAAAATTCCGTTGTTATGTCACCCCCTGAGTATTTAATAACAGAGAGAAAATAGCTCCACACAGTTCCAGTATTTCAAGGACCGCTTCCATACGAGTTTCAGATTTTAATGAGAGAAGTCAAAGGGCGTGTGCTAACGAAGTAAACTTCAGGGGGTGAAGTCTGTGTGGGGGGCTTTAATGTTGGACCTCTTTCATGGCAGTGCATTCATTAGTGCTGCTGCAGCTGCCACATGGTCATTCTGAGTTCATGCAATCCTCTGATTCATGTCTCAGGCTCCCGAACACACTGTCACACCCACGTTCTTTAATGAAGAAACTTCTTACATTTGCTGCTCTGTCTACGCATTGGAGACAAGAAGCAGCACACCCCTGGGAGGGGTGATACAGGGAGATATGTTTGTTCTAGTGTGTACCAGAATGTTTATCTTTTTATAAGAGAACACGAGGAGGCAGGTAAAAAAAAAAATAAAACCAAAAACCTTCACCTTTCTCCCTTGCTAATAAAGTAAAACAACAACGGGGAAAAAACAAGTAATAAAAAAAAAATTATATAGATAAGAAGATATCTCTCTCTCTCTCTCTCCCTCTCTCTCTCTCTCTCTCTCTCTCTCTCTCTCTCTCTCCTCTCTCTCTCTCTCTCTCTCTCTCTCTTTCTCTCTCAAGAGAATAGTAACTGTTTAAGCTACTGCTACTTTACACAGAACTCTTTGGTTCAAAGATGCTGCAGTCTACCTGTATACCGCAGTCTATATTTCCCATTCTCTCTCTGAACTGGTTTTGGTTATTAAAAATATGTAATTTTTTTTATATGCACAAACTGACTGGGAATGCAATGATCATATTACACTAAATAATCTGTTTAGAATTCCACCGGTAATGCATTCAATTGGGCTCATTTATGAAGCGTTCCTAAATATGCGTGTACATTTATGTACGAAACGACTTGGTACAAAACATTTACGCAGATTCATCAAACGGTGGGAAAGGCAGATTTTTTCGTGTTCATGTACATATGTTCATACAAGCGCGTTCACATTATTTTGTGATTAGCATAAATCCACGCCCATGAATTGCCTTATATAGAGGCTGTCACTTCCGTTTAAAGGTCCATACAAAGTCAAAATGGCCCAGAAAAAGCAAAAGAAAGAATTACTCTGACACTGAAATCGAAGTTTTATTAGCAGATGTTCAATAAAGGGGAAAAAAATAGTTTAGTAGGCTATTGTCAGTACCAGTGTCATGAACTGGTAAAGTAAAGGCCTAGCAGGAGATAATATGTACCATCAATGCAGGATCACCCATCACAGGAACTGTTAAAGTAATAAAATAAATATGGATTGACATTACATTGGAGACGAAGAAACGCATAGCTGCGCATTTATGTCTGCGTCGGACGAGCGAGCGCATTGCCGCCATCTGCCAAGCACAAGGTCTTTCTCGCAGCTGGAAATAAATAAAACGTTATTCGTTTCGTAATTTTGTTGGGGTTCTGTGCATGTGAGTGGTTTGAAATCGGGTAATCACATAGGCTGCTTTATTTTAGAATCTCTCTGAATTACTGGCACATCCTAATTGCAGTCACATTGATGCGCATGTCCCACTGAGCAAAAGCCAGAATCGAGCTCTGGGCCACGTTCAATCTGAAAACGGTGTGCACCATTTTGCTACGGTTTCCGGGTTGAACGACATGTTTCCTCGAAACGGTGTGAAACGGTGTGCAACGGGCTTTGAGGTACGTTTTCTCTCGTTTGGTGGGTGTGTCAGAGGTGTTACCCAATCAGCAGCGACGTGTAGGCCTATATAAACCCCATCGTATTAAAAAGGCAGTGCGCACAATGGATCCAACTAAAGTCCTTTACAAATGTGTCTACTGCAGCTTGGTGTGTGCAACAATTGAAGACATGTTTGTATCTTTTGCTATTGTATGTACCATTGTGGAGTGACACTTTCATAAACTTTTCTACTCCACTCTACTCCTCTAAATATATAATGGTATATATTACAATAGCATATCACAACAACAGTGATCAGCAATAATGATAGGCCTCATACCAATAAAACAATTAGCTCATATAGATTGTAACACAGTCTCGAAGGTAAGAAGTGGATTATCCTTCACCTGAAATGTTTGCCTTTTCATCCTGAAATGCGAGTCAAATGTTGGATCACTATACTTAGGAACCACAGTTTCCACATACCCCTTCACTCGATTGGAATTTTCTCTGCTATTCTGGACTGCAAGGGCAGTGACTGTAATATCGAGCGTATTTTGGAGTATTAAACACGTATTTAAACCGATTTCATCAGGCTCCGAAAATTCTTTGAAAAGAACGCAAAGAATGGCCTTCTCAGCTGCCATATTGGCAACGCTTGCGTAACACAACAGGGTGTTCAACGCACCACCGTTTCCGTTTAAATAAACGTTTTGCTATGTTTTGTCGGGGCTGAACGCAGCCCTGGTTTTACCGGGATATAACCTGGCTACATTCTAACCGGTTAAAAAGTTTTTGCTTTTCAATTAAATTTATTGGGTTTTTCACCTGAAAGCGAAACGGCGTTCACTGGGGTGTGCAGTCTATGGCACCGATAACATTGGACAGGTTGGCAATTTCATAAAAACCCATCTCCACCTGGCTTTGCATCTTGTAGGGGAACTGGATGTACGCTGGCATTAGCTGGATTATGCTGTTAACCACAATTGCAACGATTGCTACAGACCTGTAAGCCACTTTAAAGCAAATTTCATTCATTGGTTAAATGTGTGTTTTATTTAGCATATTTAAGGTCATATGATCTTTAACAATTTAGAAATTGGCTACTGGGAGCATTAATTAGCCTACATTATAGGTCTAATTAAGCAGCGTCATAGCCTACAATTGATTAATAGGCGTAATCTAAAGTGTTTGCTTTTTACAATCGTAATTTATTATGTTTGCAATATGTATTTCAAAGGCTACATTTAGTATTGTGAATTTAACAGAAAATAAAAATAAATTAATATTCTAATTATAACTCAGAAGCTACATTTAGCTGCATTCTGAATTTAGGAACGCGGTATACATGGTCCTGAGCAGGTGTAAAATTTGTTAGCACAAAAAAAAAATCTCAGATACGAAAACGTTGATGAACGGCAAAATACAGCCAAATTTGCTAATATGAACGATTTACGTACAAATTCGTTCTGCTCACGTTTCATGAACGAGGCCCAATGATTCTATTGTATGCTTGACCGGTGGAATTCTAAACAGATTTCTTTGTGTAATATGATTGCATCAGGGTCAGTCAGGGCGGGGCAGTCAGTCAGTGAGGGACATTACTATTTCACACCTGTTTTCTCTACTGATGTACTACACTGTATCGAATCATGAGTAATATTGTGATGTACTATACCTATATTATCAATATTTGTTTCTCATTGTTCTTGGTTTCTTCACAATGTTGGCTCAGATTTTCTAGAGCAGGTGTGGGCAAGGAGGATCATATTTGTTCCTGAATCTCTACCAACTTGTGCTCTTAATTATTTCATTAGCCTAGCCATTTATTTGATCTGACATTTTATCTGAATTTCTTGATCAGTTCATGTATGGCAGCTGCAGGCATTCCCTGTGACTCTACATGAAATGCTTTGCTGTCTTTACTTTACTTTACTTTACTATCAATGAACCAGAGCTGTGGACAGCTATTTATCTCATTGGGCCAACAAAAACGTTCGCACACAATGGCCCTCCAGGAATTTTGTACACAGTTGTACACAGCTGAATATGCTGTAGTATGATTAAATGTAACATAGTTTGATGAAAAGTGTCTTTTTAATGAAGTGAGACGACTGTGACCCAATGACAGGCCCCAGCGTATAATTAAGTTAGTTTTTACGCTACATCTCCTCTCTCCACCCTCACCCAGGTACGCTGCTTCAGTGAAGGATGGCTCTCAGTACTTCATCCTCCTTATCATCACTGATGGGGTCATCTCAGACATGGCACAGACCAAGGAATCCATTGTCAATGTAAGATCTTCCACAGAGTTAAGGCAGGGAAGTGTGGAGCTGGACTGGTATGGTTTGATATGGTTTGATTCAGATATGCAGGCTGCTGTAGTATCCTTTAGCAAGGCTTTACGTATCTACTTCTTTCAGTAAAATGTCTAGGTGTGTACAGCAAGCACAGCAAGTAAAATGTGTCCTCCGTATGCATCTGCTGAGCTGATAGTATAACCAGTATAGCTGCTGATGTAGCTTGGCACTTCATGGAATAGTTAGCAACATAACAATGCTCAAATACAAACAGTCACAGCATTACACACCGAAATAGAGAGGCAGGTAACTACACACTTACATGTAACCACATACATACTGTACATGCATCATTCATTTGCATGACAGATGTCCCCTATCCTGGGTGGGTTAAAAATTTCCCATCTAACACACTTTGTTTGTACAGCAGGATGTATTACTCTAGTATTTCAGGCTACGTACAATCATAATTCAAATCAAATAAAAATTTTACAAAACATTTGTAACAATGCACTTCACAGCATTTCACTACCCCAGCCGAGACAGCCACAGAACAAGCCATGTTATGCTTTATATGTCATGTGTACACTCGGCTCCAGTAGCACTCTCACTCACATGCAATAAAATCCCTCACTCAGATCCAATCCTGTGTTGTAATATTTAAAACACCAGCAAACTGTTTTTAAAGTTTACTACTGCCCACACTCATTCACCTCCCTCTTCCTCGCCAGCTTACAGCGCATGAAATAATTACTTCAAGTATTTAGTTGTCTGAGAACTGTTCAGACTGAATAACTTAATGCGGAATATTCACTTTTTCTAACATGAATATCTGTTTCTGACATACTGTGACATTAAGAGGGTAAATCATCCCTCATTTAGCAGTAAAAGTGTTTAATTAAAAACAATTAACTGCTCATTATACGTAATTATACTTCACTTCACATAATTCAATGCAATTGTGATTGTAACAAAAATGAATGTACAGGACATGGGTCCCATTTATCAGAAATTTCAGCAACGGCAAGTTGAGTACTCTGCTCCTCTTGGCAACAGGCCATAGCAATGCAACTGCAGTTCCAGAGTGAGGAGACTAAGAGTACAGTGTGTTGGGTAACTCTGTTTCCCCCGGCTCTGTAAATAAAAACTATTTGTAACTGTCAGGACTGTGGCATTTTGGACAAATTCATTTATCCATGCCTGCTGATGTTTTTTCACGATTGTAACACGGTCAAACCCGCGGCTTCAGCTCTGCTTTGCCATAGAGCATGGTGCAGCAGCCAACCCTGTGCATCACCTCACTCTGTCCACACTTTCTCTATCACACTGAACACACTACATGCAGACATGTTTTGATGGAAAGTTATGACGACAGACATTATTTAATGTAAAGGTGTGTATTTGGCTGCGTTGGTATTTGGCATCACAGTAATCTCATTAATGTGATGCATAAAATGATGTCTCAGTGGTGTTGCCATTAAGATGTAAGACATTGTGATAACATGTTATGTATTACAGATTTCAAACCTATTTTACAACTACTAGCATTGTGAATAGCAAAGGGAGTTTGTTCAAATAATTTTTGAATCTTTTTTTTTGTTTATGGTAATACGAGACTGTTGTACCTCATATACAGTTAAGCCAAATTCTCTATTAGTGCCTGATTTAACCCTTGTGTGGTGTTCGTGTTTTTGTTACTCACTCAGTGTTCGCGGTCTGGTGGACCCATAACATTATTGGGTTTTTAAAACAATAAAGCCATAACAATTTACGTAAAAATACTTCACAGATATTGACTTTGTCTCAATTACAAGCAATATAGACAGCATATATGGTTAATATTGACCATTTACCTCTGCTAGATCACATTTATCAATAAAAGTGATATTTGTTTTTTGTGATAAAATGTGATTTTTGTATTCTTTTACATGTTCATCACAGAAAATGAGCCAAGGCCAATGAGTCTCAGGTTGAAAAAATTATGAATTGTATCATTTTTCTTTTAGTAAACTTTGAATACGGGTTCCACAGACCCGAACACAACACAAGGGTTCCTCTATTCTAAACGGGATATGTGCATTTGGGGTGATTTTTAGTGGCCAGATGCATGCTGTTCTCTATATTTTTGGTGAGATCTATGCCGCTGTTACAGTTTTTGCAATTCTCCGGCTGTTTCCAAATGCTATTCACTTTGTGCTGAAGTTTTTCTTTTTTCCATCCTCCCAAAGGCGTCTTGTCTTCCCATGTCTATTATAATTGTGGGAGTCGGGCCAGCAGAGTTTGATGGTAAGAGCGCAATTAATAATTTATTCCTCACCCACTAATATAATCTGTGAAAAATGTTTACAGTATGGTGTTCAGTACATAAAAAAAATATTGGGATAGACTCTTGTTGTGGAATCTGTGTATCTTTGTCCGGACATACAGATGTGTGTGTGTGTGTGTGTGTGTGTGTGTGTGTGTGTTATTATTATTAATTAGAGAGATTCCTAATCAGTGACAGAGTTTTTTTTATCAGTAAGAGATATTTAGTGTGGTTGCTGTGACAGAGAAGGGTATGGGGAAGCTTGATAGAGTTTGATGGATGTGTCCACCCTTTCAGCCTCACCATCCTTTTGTTCTTTAATTACCACAGCCCTTTGTTGATTTTTGCTTAATAACATTGCAAAGACCTGATTACACACTGTGTCTTTGTTTTCATGAAAGGACACACTAATTGTTCCTTTATGTCCTTTAAAGGGCATGCTGAGCAAACATCAATATGGGCTTTCATCTGATTTTCTCACACTAAGAAGCAACTGTGAAAATCGCTCAGCTGAGATAATCATTCTCTGTAACAGATCTTCTGGTTAGGTTTATCTTGTTTTAAGAAATATTTAATATCAAAATAAAAATCTGTCTTCAATCAGTTTAATGATGAGGGCAGGGTCATTGTGGTACTGACTGAGGAAGGTCACAGAGGAGAAACCAGAGCTAGCTAGCTCTGTATTCCTGTGTGTGTAAATGTACTTATGTAGTGGGAAATTTCATCATGATCTTGAATGTCATGGAATGGATTAGAAGATGTAGCACAAAGTGGGGTGGTGAGGGATTGGTGCCCACAGAAAATGTGTGTGTGTGTATGTGTGTGTGTGTGTGTGTGTGTGTGTGTGTGTTTTGCATCTATGTGTATGTATGATTTCTACATTCTACAGGCACTACAGCTATACCAAGATACACCAATCCAGATACACAGGTACACAGACAAGTAAAAGTAAAAAAACAAACTCATCTCTCTTATTACATTACAATTATTTGGCAGACGCTTTTATCCAAAGCGACATACAATAAGTGCATACAGAAGGTCATCAAAGCAACTACAGAACAGATTAGACAAAGCACATCCTTACCATAACATAGCAGCTATCCCTAGTAATGAATATTGAATGTAGTTCACACAGTAAGCTATGGGTAAATCAGCTATACCTTCTAAACTATAACATCAAACAGTTACAGACAAAAAACACACGGAACAAGTACCATGAAAAAGGTCCTAGATTGGTATATCAGTTAAGGTGGAGTCTGAAGAGGTGTGTCTTCAGGCCACGACAGAACGCAGGCAGTGTTTGAGTAGAATGTAGAGGAATGGGGAGTTTGTTCCACCACTTGGGTGCTAGGGTGGAAAAGCTCTGCAGTCAGGACGAGCGAGAGCCATTGACACGGAGGGAGGGAAGTGCGAGTCGCCCTGCTGTAGCAGAGCGAAGTGGTCGAGCAAGAACATAGTGCTGGATTAAGTCCTGCAGGTAGGAGGGGCCTGTCCTATTGGCTGCAGTGTAGACCAGGGTCAGAACTTTGGACCTGATCCTGGCCGCCACCGGCAGCCAGTGGAGTGACCTCAGCAGAGGGGTGACATGCGAGAACTTCAGGAGGTTGAACACAAGCCGGGCAGCTGCAGTTGAAGAGGCAGAATGGCGCAGGCTGGTAGGCTTGCGAGAAGAGAGTTGCAGTAGTCCAGGCGTGATGTGACCATGGTCTGGACAAGAAGCTGGGTGGAGTAGGTGTTCAGGTACGGTCGAATCCTCCTGATGTTGTACATGAGGAACCTGCAGGACCGTGCTGTTGCCCTGATGTGCTCTTTGAAGTTCAGCTGGTCATCCAGGACCACCCCCAGGTTCCTTGCTGAGCGGGAGGCAGCCACCATGGTATTGTCAACGGTGATGGAGAGGTCATGTAGTGGGGAGGTCTTGTATGGCATGAAGAGGAGCTCTGTCTTGTCAAGGTTGAGCTTCAGGTGATGGGTAGCCATCACTCAGAGATGCCAGCTAGGCAAGCAGATATCCTGTGGGGTAGAGGGAGGGAAATGGAGGAAGAGTTGAGTATCGTCAGCATAACTATGGTATGAGAAGCCATGTGAATTAATGACTGAACCAAGAGACTTAGTATAAATGGAGAACAACAGGGGACCCAGTACAGATCCCTGCAGGATTCCTGTAGAAAGGGGATGAGGTGCAGAGACTGAACCCTACTAAGAGACTTGATAGGACCTATCAGTGAGATAGGATACAAACCAAGAGAGGACAGTCCCAGAAATGCCCCTCTCAGCGAGTGTGGATATCAGAAGTTTATAGTTGACCGCGTTGAACAGACAGGTCAAGTAGAATCAGGACAGAGGAGAGGGAGGAGGCTCTAGCAGTGGCGAGTGCCTCTGTCACAGCCAGGAGAGCAGTTTCGGTGGAATGCCCAGTTCTGAAGCCGGACTGATGAGGGTCGAGCAGGTTATTCTGGTGGAGAAAAACAGACAGTTGGTTAAGGACAGTTCGTTCGAGAGTTTTGGACGGGAAGGGCAAGAGAGATACAGGACGATAGTTCCTGACATCAAAGGGGTCCAAGCTAGGTAGTTCCTGACATCAAAGGGGTCCAAACACAGGCAGTCTTAAAAACAGCAGGAACATGACCACAGGTTAGGGAGGTGTTGATAATGGAGGACAGATATGGAAGGAGCTCACCAGATATAGACTGGAGGACTGCTGAAGGGATTGGGTCTAGTGGACAGGTGGTTGTGCGATAGTGCGTCACAAGTTGGAGTACATCTGTCCAGAGTCTTGAAGGACAACAGTGTAGCAGTGGGTTCCTTATGGGGGATGTGGGGTGTCACTGGATGTGTAAAGGAGTTCCAGATCATGGCCAGCTTCCTCTTGAAGTGGGCCAGGAAGTCATCTGCAGAGAGGGAGGAGGGTGAAGGGGGTGGAGGAGGGATAAGCAGGGAAGAGAAGGTGGACAAGAGTTTACGTGGGTTAGACACATGTGCATTCATTCTAGACTGAAAAAATTAAGTCTTGGCCAATGTAGTTGTGGATGTAAAGGTTACCAGCAGAGTGTGATAGGAGGCCAGGTCATCTGGGGATCTGGATTTCCTCCACTTTCTCTCAGTGGCTTGCAGCATGGTTCTGCTGGATCTGAGAGAGTCCATCAGCCACGGGCAGGGGGGTGATGATCGAGCTGGTTTGGAGACAAGCGGACATAGTGAGTCGAGAGACTGAGAGAGGCAGGAATTAAAGGTGGAGGTGGCAACATCAACAACAGGCATATTAGCAAAAGAACCAGCAGGAGGAAGTGCAGAGTGAGCAGAAGAAGTGAGAGAGAGTGCGGAGATTTCTCCTGAACGTTACAGTGGGTGAGTTATTAGAGGAGTTGAGGGAGAGTGGGTAGGATAAAGAGAATGAAAGAAGTGGTCTGATACGTTGGAGCGGAGTCACCGTGAGTTCAGATATGGCGCAGCTCCTGGTGAGTACAAGGTCTAGTTGGTTACCAGCCTTGTGGGTGGCAGGCGATGGGGACTGAGTGAGGGCGAGGGATTGGAGGAGTGAGGCGACAATGGATAACTGGGAACTCTCTAGTTGGAGGTTGAAGTCACCCAGTAGTATTACAGGGGTGCCGTCCTCAGGGAAGGAGCTCAGGAGAGTGTCCAGTTCATCTAGGAAAGTGCCAAGCGGACCTGGAGGGCGATAGAGAACAACAATGTTAAGTTTAGATGGGTGAGTTACAGTGACTGCATGAAACTCAAAGGAGGAGATATTTAGGCAGTGTACAGTGGGAATAGAAAATTTCCAGGATGAAGAAATGAGCAAACCAGTACCCCCTCTCCTTAATTCTCTTCTACCACTCTAATTTCCAGCTTTTCCTGTTTAGCTGTAACCCCACCAAAAAGACTATGTTCTCAAAGCATGCCAACCTAGCACTTTTGGGTCAGATGCTGTTCTGCGCTTTCTCACAAATGTGTTACAATTATGTGAAAAAGAGCAAGACAGCCTTGTGAATTTCCCTCTGGGTCAATGTAATAGAAAACAGCCCCTCATTATGTTCAACTCTGTATTTTAATGAGCAGTGCGGTCCACCAAGCTGTAGGGGACTGCGCTGTTTTTGTGGTGTCAGATTTATATGTAACAATGTTCACGTGGTGTTCCGCTGGACGTGTGCCTGGGCGTTTATGTAGATACGGGCTGCAGAGAGAGACTTGTTCCATTCACCGTCCATGACGCTGAGGAGGTCTTTGTGTCTCCTCAGCCATGATCGAATTGGATGGGGATGAGGTCAGGATTTCGTCGAGAGGAAGATTTGCAGAGCGAGACATTGTTCAGGTACACTGTGTTCAGTCTCTTCTGCTGGAGAATCCTGCATTGTGCTTGATGAAAAAGGACGGGGGCACAAGCTAAGGCTCCTCCCTGGCATAGGAAATCATGTGTCTTTCAATGTCTGCAGTCTGTATCTGGATTCAATGCATGTCTGCTTCTATTTTGATTCATTTCCCATGAATTTGAGTTTTTGTGCCTTGATCGAATCCTAGCACTTTTAAGTTCCTGCAGATATTCAATCCCAACACATTGCACTTTGTCCTGAAGTTAAATCCCAGGGCAGTGTGGTTTGTCTGTATCTCATGTTGATGAAATCTAGCCAAGTGTTCATTCTTTTCCCTCCCTTTTTGCTTTATGATAGTAACCACCAAGATCAATCTATGTTGTACACACTGGGGAAGAAAGGATTTTTCCTGAGCAAAATAAAAGAGGAACCAAATCATGTTACGATTAAAGGGGACATGAAGCCCTCGGTAAAGTGGCTTTGGTTCGTTAGCTTTTTACCTTAAATTAGATATGACTGTGCATTCAAATCTCAAACCGATCCATATTTGCTGGAAAAAGAAGTTACAATTTGCTTTTTTTCCACTAGGTCGCAGCCATCTTGGACCAACTGCGGTCATGACGTCACTAGGTTGGTTGGTCTCAGCTGTTCAATGTATTACTATGGGAGAATAGTTGACTTTCAGTGAGCTCAACGATGTATCGTGAGGAAAAAATAAAAAACGCACAGACGGTCTTTTTGTATTGCCCCGAGATGCTCAAATGAGTATTACCGAACAAAATTTCCATGAACTGCTTCTGACCATACTAATGCTGTGGCCTGACGAGCCGGCAACTGCAGCGCCGCTGCATTGCCTTGATAAACGGTTTGGGAGCTAAAGTCGTATCTAGCTAATATTGCCTATAGAAAATAAGCTTTAGCTTGTGATGCTAGGTCACGGTAGGTATATATTTGCAGGCTGTTAACTAATATATCAAGGCAATGCAGCGGCGCTGCAGTTGCCGGCTTGTCAGGCCACAGCATTGGTATGGTCAGAAGCAGTTCGTGGAAATTAAGTTTAAAATTAAGTTTTGTTCAGACCAACCAACCTAGTGATGTCATGACCGCAGTTGGTCCAAGATGGCTGCGCCCTAGTGGAAAAAAAGCAAATTGTAACTTCTTTTTCCAGCAAATATGGATCGGTTTGAGATTTGAACGCACGGTCATATCTAATTTAAGGTAAAAAGCTAACAAATCAGAGGCACTTTACCAAGTGCTTCATGTCCCCTTTAAAGCAAGGCCTGTTTGCACATGACATAAAGGAACGAGTACCATATATATATACCATACCTCAGACCCTTGATGACTTATAGCCATTTTGCCAATCATGTATTCCATACTGTTCCAGCATAATTTACAGCTAAATCTAGTCCCACCACCCAATTCCCATTGTTGCTGTGATAGGATAACATTTTTTGGTGGTTAAAGAAGAACTGTAACAAACTCCTAAATATATTTAAATGTCCAGTATCTCGCTCGTCCCGATTCGCTCTCATGTAGCTCACACTGTAGAGTGGTCAATATAATTTTATGAAATATGAAAGAATGGTGGCACATAGGAACTTAATAATAGACCAACTTGCGCTGATGAAGACAATATACAGTTTTCCATGGTACCTCGCTTTCCGATGTGGTACAGTAGGATGTTTGTGATGTAGACCCCAGGGTCTACGCCACTAGTGGCTCTGAACAAAGGGGTTAAGAGTGGCAGGTGATGCCGTGACCCTGCTGGGACATTTAACAGGGGAGACTGAAAGAGAACCCACTTGCAGCTTTTATTCCCATCAGGCTCACACAGACAGACACCTGAACACACCTGTGGGCTCATTAGACCACATGGAACTAGTTGAGCATCATATTTTGTCATTCAGAGAGATTGTCATTCACCCCCCACCCCCACCCTGCTGTCTAGAGCAGAGAAGGATCATTATCTAGTCCTCCTGGGCCAGAGGCAGATCATTATCCAATCAGCTTCCCCCTCATTAGGAGCCAGCCCTGTTAACAGGAGAAGAACATCATGGCAGTGTGTCAGGGATTTGTACTGAGGTCCCTGAAAAGCTTCAACACAGGTGTGTCTATAGGCCAGAGTGCTTTTCCGTGAGTTTTTTTAGGCACATTCCAATGGAGTCTTCCCATCATGACATCATCTCTGAAGACTGAAAAAGTTCAGATTTTACAAGATTTGTGAAAGTAGAAAAAAATGTATTTGGCACCAACCAATACTACTTCAATTTGTAGAAACAAATATTCCCCAAAGTGGTGCAGTAATGATCTGGAGTCGTTCAAGCAGTGAGCCTTGATGCACTATCCTATCTCCATTAGCACAGCTGTTTTGGATTTTAGATTTTGTTTTACCACAGCTCTGCTGGTGAACTTCTTTCAGGAGGAGGTGGTTGATCAGCAGCTTTAACTCCCATTTCCTCACTTTCACTTTTCAGTTTGTCCCGTTCCGAGACTACATCGACCGGACAGGGAACCACATTCTCAGCATGGCCCGGCTGGCTAAGGATGTCCTGGCTGAGATCCCCGACCAGTTCCTCTCTTACATGAGGACCAGAGGCATCAAGCCATCGCCCGCGCCCCCTCCCTACACCCCCCCAGTACACCCCCTGCAGACGCAAATCTGATGGTCACCCCCCCACCCCCCCTCGTACCTCTTTGAGTGGCTGAGTGTTGTTGGGGGGAATGCACCTCCCCCCTCTCTATCTCTCTCTGTTATTGCACTATGGAGACAGAAAGAGCTCTCAGAATAGGCTGAAGGCATGTTTACTTTCATTTTGAGCGTTCTTCTGACAGGACCGGTTTCTCTGGAAAGCCTTTGGATTGGAACCCAAGGCAGCCGGTGATCTCAGCTGGCCGGCAATGTGAGAAGGATATTTGAGAGCCGCTTCACAGGCCCAGGCCTGTTAGGAGCACTGGGACATAGAGGCCCAGCCTCTGCTCACCCCTGGAGCCAGAATCCCTCGTCTGTTGTAAATAACTTTGGAACCATGTTTCTTCTTTCTCTCCTTCTCTCCTCTTCTCTTTGTCTCTCTCCATCTCTCTCTCACTTTCTCTTATTCATGCACTTTTTCTCAACTCTTCTCACCTCTTCTTGCACCCTCTCTATCTCACTCGCTCTCCTGCTCTCCCTCTCACACACTCTAAATGTTTACATGTCAACAATGATTTTTACAGTTGGATACTTTTATAAGTCTTCTTTAAATATGAGCTTTGGAATATTGACTATCCTGGTGTGTTGTTTTTGCAGCAGGTAAGTGGTAGCCGTGATTCTGGCAGTAAATGGTACAGTAGTGTTAAAACAGAGCATGTGCTGTTGTACTGCACTCACAGACCGTTGTGTATTCAGCCTTGCAGTGTGTTGTTTTACCACGTTAAAAAAATCTTTTACTGCCTTGACATGAAGGCACATTCTTCCACCACTACAAACAACAGCAATTCAACCAGCCTTATGATCCATTGTATTTCAAAACAGTAGCTGCTTCTTTTTGAAAATAGAGGCCCAACTGTCAAAAACATAAAAGCTTTTATTTATCAAAAGTATGTGTTTTTGATGCCATAGTATTGGTTTACTTATATATTATTTCACAAAGGTGATCATATATATTGATCTATTATATTGCATATATGAAGGCCTGAGTGTCTGAAAGTTGCCAAAAAATGTATTTGTTCAGTTCTTTAGCATGTGTCTGGTGGCATGCTTTTTTGAACAGTGACTTAGCAGATGTGGCTGTCCCCCACATAACTATGCATATACAGAATAATATGATCACATCCCTGATTAAAGTTTCCCTAACAAACATTGTTTTATCAGTGTTGACAGTGGGCATAAATTCCAGGAAAAAAACATGATTTCAAAGTACAATACCAGACCATGTTTTAGTTAGCACATGCTAAACAAATCACGACACGTGAGTACATCATTTTATCATTTAGTTTTGGCATCACTATACCTCCAACTGGCGGAGTTTCAGTGGACCTCCATAAATAACCTCTGGATGAAAAGAACACTCCTAATACATGTAAAACAATTGGAGGTTGATACAGACAGTTGGCAAATCAGTACTGTAGGTTACTTCACAGAAATGCCACTCAGTTTAATGTTCCACAGATACAGATTGTGTTTTCTGTTTTGTGTTCTGTTAGACAGGAGACTGAGTCCTTAAATAATAAAGATTGGTCCATAAAAATGTAAAGGATTAGCAATGCTGCCTCTAGCACAAATAGAATGGACTGCACAGTCCACTTCCAGCATAGGATTCTCTGTCATCTGGACTAATAGGGTACACTTCGACTTCCAGCAATTCCATTCTAACCTTTCGCAGTAGGCACACTAGGATCCACTCCCACCTGCTGAATTAGGATGCTCTCTCCCCCACAGCTGTAGTTGCAGTAGAATATGATTAGTCACTCTCGTAGAATGGTGCTGAACTTGAAAGAGTGACCTAAAAGCCACGCACACATATGCGCACGTACACACACACACACACACACACACACACACACACACACACACACACACACACACACACACACACACACACACATTCCTTTAACATATGAATACATATAAAAATCATATACAAAGCACATATGAAGATACAGTATATGGAGAAAAAAAACTAGACTAGAGTACAGTACAGTGCCCAGCTACAGTGAGCTACTCCACATGAACCAACCCAACTAATCTAACACATTAGATCTCATTCCCCATCAGTCTTAATCAGATCAATGCCATCTTTATAGTGTAATAAATAGTCACATTTACATGGTGCATCTTTAGACTATGTGAAAGTGAACAAGAAGCAGACTGGGGTGTTATCTTTGTTCTTCTGTGCCAAATGGACAAATTCTCTGCTCTTTGGCTGCAACACCGGCCATTGGTATTGTTTCAACCATATTGTGAAAATGTGAGGTTGAATAGAGAAAAGTAGCATGTTCATTTAAAAGCACTGAAAGGCCTGGGTGTTCCATTGGAGGACACATTCCTTTCTCTTCTTTACTGCTTACTCGGTGCCACAGAGTTTGCTACATTTCCAGACCCTGTGATCTGTGAGCAAACATCAGCCAATCAGGGGATTCCGACAGCCCATGTGACCTTGCACACATAAACGTTGTTTACTGAAAATATCCAAATAATCTATTGTATGCTTGTCACATCTTATAGCGTGCACTATGTTTGCATGTATAGTTTTACAAGAGATGCACCATTTCTTTGTGAGTAGCTTGTTTTAAAAAATACAAGGGGAAAAAGTACAAAATGGCCTTAAATTTTCACTGATTTCTTAGATTTGTGGAATGCCTTCAGTTGTTTAATGAATTGTTCAATATTTTGTGTCAGTGTTCAGTTGCTTTGTAAAGTATACTTTGCATTAACCAGATATATGGAATAACAATCTGTTGTACTTTTGGAGATGTTGATTAATCAGAGAAAGCAGAACTGGACATAGAAGAAAATTGTCACATGCAGAGTATATTCTCCTAAAGCCCTCATGAAGCATTCATTATTGTGTATTATTTATGTAGAATGACATTGCATGTATTATGCTAAATGTTATTCTCAAGCATGACATACAGTCACCTCCAAAGTTAGTGAATGATCTTGAAGGGTCTTGAAAGAGTCTGTATGGAGGGTTGGTCAAAGATCCCCAAATATTGTATATTCACCAGATCTCATAAAACAGGGGTTTTCAACCTTTTCTGATCCAGGGACCATACATTCAAAAGGGTTATATTAAAAAAAAGGTTTTATATTTTTAAATATTTTCCAGGAATCTATTCTGTATAGTCATTGCATATCAAGTGTGGTCAGGGACCCCCTACAGTACTTTCAAGGACTCCCATGGGTCCACGGACCCCCTGTTGAAAACCCAGGTCATAAAACACTGTTGAAGATGACTCAGTGTTGCTATCCTTGTGAACATTTCTCTGAGCAATTTTTTTAGAATGAAAGAATATAATTTTCCAATATTTTTTTAATCTGAAAATATAGTTAATTACCTGTGTTGTTACCAGCCTTTTTTGCTCATTTTTATTAAGGGTGCCAATAATGTTAGAGGCTATATTACATGTCACCTGACTGAAGGTTAAAATACAATCCCAAATTATTATGAATGACTTTTCATGGTAAAGAAGATATATGCTTCATGAAAGTTATAGGGATCTATACTTTGTATAATGTATGACCACAAATGCCTGATTGTCCAGTAATGCATTTTAAAAATGACTATTTATGTAGCAAAATATCAATTTTTAAATAAACGTTCTTAATAAATGCACATTTACCTCAGACTGGGCCTATTTCTATTCGTAGAAAGTAAATTTAAAAACCTGAACATTTCATAAGTGTTAAAAGAAAGTATTACATGTGTGCAATATTGTTCTAGGGGAATAGAATTCAATCAAATTAATTTTAAGACCATTAGAAATAATGAGTGTTTTGCATTGTGATGTGACATGGTAATTGCAGAGTGGGAACACTGCCTCCCCAATGGAAAAAGCATATACTGCAGTATATTGTAAACATATCAAAATTATCTTCACAATATATTTAAAATATACTGCAGTATATTACATTTCCATAAGGGCTGCCTAAGAAGGTCCAATTGGTCAGAGCTGTGAGACTCAGGCTGTAGAGAAGGGCATATACTTAGATGCCTCAAGGTCAAGCCATGGTCAGCGCAAGGTCAGGAATATTAGATTATTTTTGCCATCTTCTGATAAAACGGTGAACTTCCATCGTTTGTACAGCATGCCGTAGAAAAGATGAAGTGTCAATCAGTTATAAATGAAACCCTGAGAGGGGATGTGCTTGGCAAATGTCAACCTCTTTGATGGTGTGTTATGTTGAGGCCCCTTGAGAAATAGCTTGTCTGTCAGTCAGTGATTGTTAGGAAAGATGCCATCTGTGCCATGATATGGAGAACTGTGAAATGTGTGAATGATCAGTCTGGTGCTGCTGTTGATGGCATCTCAAATGTGGAGCCATTTTACCCTATGAGGACCTCTGCCCCAGCAGTCTGTGCAGTAGTTGTTGACTTGGTGCTAATTGACGCTAAGCCACTGTTTCCCAGTGACCCTCACTGCCATTCTCCATTTAATCATCTAAAATGTAATAGGATGTGTTGCATTGGTGAGGATTTTATAAAACCACACTGTTCCACTTCAACAACTGCTCTGTGTGTAACTGCCGTATAGGCTAACTTCCACATTTGTTGGACATTTAATTTTTTAATATAAGGGTGATGTCACTGAATTTCAAGGAACAAAGGTGTTTCTGTAATTTTTATGGTGTTCGCTTTGGGTTTTTTGTAACCCCCTACATCCCCAACACACACAGACACACACACAGGCACACGCTCACACACAATGAGTCGATCCGACAATTAGCGACAGAGAGTACTGACAGGTCTTTCTCTCTCCTAAATGAGTATTTTCACATTGACATTATATGGCAATGCCGAGGCGTTTGTGTTACGCAGAGAGATGTTCTCCTGGTTCCCTGCTGGGCTCGTTCCTGCAAAAACACTTTATCTTTTATATCTTTTTTTCGCAGTCTGACAAGTTAATTTAGGTGATTGTGGAACTCGCCAAACTTTTTG
Organism: Synaphobranchus kaupii; assembly: GCA_029718625.1. Classification (NCBI taxonomy): domain Eukaryota; kingdom Metazoa; phylum Chordata; class Actinopteri; order Anguilliformes; family Synaphobranchidae; genus Synaphobranchus; species Synaphobranchus kaupii. The sequence continues at coordinate 96,278,079 of CM056376.1, forward strand.
TAATGTGATTGCTGAAAAGGAAGCAGCGCAAAATTATCAGTATCTGGGTTATTAAATCTGCTAGCACTAACATGGACAGTAAAAAATGCAGTCTGCATTGTAAATATAGATTTTTGTATAAGGGTGATGTCACTGGTTTACAGTATCACCTGAGAGGTATTTTTCAACGGATTAATTGGATGATCTTAAATGTAACTGGCCACGTATTTTGAGGATGATGACATGCAGTACTTTTAAGCAAACTTTTACAAAATGAATGTGCAAATTGAAGGAAGGAAATTGATGTAAATACATGGACAGGAGCACCAATACTGGCATTCTGAGTGTAGTGAAATATTTTGCTGCAGCATGGCTCTCCTGTCCACACAGCACAGGAGACATGATCAGCTCATTGAGCTCATGACCAAAGTCCCCAGCCAAGGGAACCAGCTGCACTATTTTTAGCTTGAAGCTGGTAATGTCACCTTCTTCAGCAGATGTTCACATGTGTACATGCCTTTGAACTCTGTTACATAAACATATTACTGAGAATTGGATTGTGGTGGTTATATGGTACGTGACAGGGCTTTGAAGTCCCTAAAGGAAATGTAACCAGATGTCTCTTATATCTTCCTTTGTCGAGCAGCACAGCTGGCTCCTGGGGTCAAGCCAGCTCTGGCTTTTCTGGTTGGTGGCAGTTCATATGGCTTCCTGAAATTGGATGTGTGCTGTGAGAGTTGACCCATAAGGATACATGTGGAAAATGTGTGGGAGGGTGGGAGGTGAAAAAGGTCATGTGATCTTATTTCTTTTGTGACAGCAGAAGGGATTAGTGTGTGCAGACAGATGTACTGAAATTACATTTTCCAGGTTTCCATGTTTCTGTGTGGTCATGTTGAAACACAGCAGGAGCACATTGAAGGTTTTGGCCTTGTCATTGCTTGGAAGTGAAGGGTTGATATTGCTTAGACATCTAGCACTCTGGAGTGATGAGCACAGCATTCAGCCTGTGGATTGTATCAGAGCAAGAGAAGTGCTACTGTTCCACACTGTATCAGAGCAGGAGGAAGTGCTACTGTTCCACACTGTATCAGAGCAGGAGGAAGTGCTACTGTTCCACACTGTATCAGAGCAGGAGGAAGTGCTGCTGTTCCACACTGATCAGAGCAGGAGGAAGTGCTGCTGTTCTATACTGTATCAGAGCAGGAGGAAGTGCTTCTATTCCACACTGCATCAGAGCAGGAGGAACTGACATTCCCTCGGCACAAGGCACTCCACCAGTGCCACTGGCCTTTGCTGCCTTTGAGTAAGTTTTTTTAATTAAACCACAAACCTGGAAAAACTATGAGTCATACTGCTTCTGGGCACAGAAATAGGCCAGCTCTTTCTCTCTTTTTCAGTGAACTGGAAGGGAAGCTGTATTTAAATTGTTGAAATTGAGGTGGCAAGATATGACCCTGCCATGCAGGACCTTGTGCGACCCTGCTTGGCCAGATCACATCCTGACCTGGGTCAGTTAAATAGCTGAAAAACTATTTAAAGCTTTTAGCCACCACTAAAATTCCCACGGCAGATTATTGATTAAAATGGAAAGATATTTATAGTAATAGCATTTGCATACAATATGTGTAAATATGCAGAGTAAAAAAAAAAAAAACATGTATTACTTTTGACATTCATATGACATTTTGCAGTCATGCAATGAAATTTTCTGGCATCTGATGAGTATTTCAAGTATGTATTTGACCCAGGTCTGGTCACATACGGCATTGCTGAATGGCATCGCTGACACAGTAAATATGCATGATGTGACACTGGCAGAGAGGGTGGCACGTGTCTATGAGGATGATATATTAACTATCCCTGCAGTGACACTGGTGATTAATCTTGCCTCTGATTACACCTCCTGCATGTGGCACCCATTGTTTGATCTGCGTAGTGGCCTATATTGATTGACCCAGAGGCCAGAGTACACGCAGTAAAATGTCCAGTGTTAATTCATCACTAACAAAGTTCAGTTGAGTCCATTCTGGCTATAGTGGACTCATAAACTGTGTAAGAGTTGATTTAACACTGAACATTTTACTATGAAAGAGGTCTGTTGCTGTGTTAGGTAGTGTCGTACAACTAATAGCATGAAGCTCGTCACCACAGTCTCTTGGACAGAAATGTTCTGGGTAATTAGATAAGATTCCATCCAACTCTCTGTGACATATATAATTAAATATCCTTGTCGTAGGCTAATATGCAAATGAAAATATCTAAGGCCTCTTGTGAATCAACACCCCTTCCCTCAAACATGTAACATGAAACAGTGGCGTGCCCTATGGAAAAAGAATATGCTGCAGTATATTGTAAATATATCAAAATTATCCTCACAATATATTTAAAATATACTGCAGTATATTACATTTCAATACACTGTTTGAAATGTGTTGGTTTCCTGCAAAACACCCTTCAACCCTCAATCCTTCCCCCTAAGGCTAAAAGTAAAGCAACTTTGGAATGAGATGCCAGTCTGCACACAGTTGTGCTTCTAATTTCTGTGATGCATGTTTTATTAATAGCCATACCATAGCAAAATGGTACGTTCTAACTTTTTAGTTTTTTTAAAAGAAATTGCAGCTCAGGTTCTGTATTTTTTTGAGACGGAAGCAAAATTGCAGTTACATAGGTATACTCCGTTTTGAAGCAGATGAGAATCCTCTTGTTCTGCGTTGTCCTTGTCAAGCACCTGGTAAGAAAACTAGTATAATATCATGTTATCTACAGATGCGCACATGCAAACATGGAGACTTTTTGGAGAGCACCGACTGGCAAGTATGACTTCTGAAACGTCTTTCTTTTGACCATGCTGTTCACCAGCAGGGCTACACAGTAACTCTATTGGAGGACTATACTTCAGGTGCAGGTGGCACAGGAAGACTGCAGGCATCCAATTTACCACAGATGTACCCTTGATTTCTGAAAACTCTTCGAGCCAAAACTGCCATCTTGGGCAATGCTAAGCAAATTCACGAGACTGCCAGCATTAGATTCCAGGAGGATACTTATGGGTGGGTGTAATATCACTTTGCAAATAACTTGTCTGGTTTTTTTAAGTCATGCGAACAGAGCTCAAGATCATTGCATTTTTGATTAAACTATACTTTCAACTGCAAGTTTTTGTACTGCAACAACAGAAACACATTTCTTGTACCTCTTGTTTTGAACCTTGATGTTAAAAAATATGTGTTAAATATTAATGTGCGAAATGAGAGGAACAAACACTTTTAATTACAGTTGCAGATGAGATCTTCAAACACATCGGGAAGCAAGCGCACACTGCGTAACAAGCAGAGCGGCAGCGTCATTAATTGGATCATCTGTTATGATAATTGGTGTCCAGCTGAGATTAGTTAACACATTTACTGTTAATGAATGCATGTTTCTTTCTAATTATCTTTTCCCCATCATAGTGTCTACATGGAAATGTGAGTATAGTGTTGGAACTACTTTATGTGGCGGATGTACAAATTAGCCAAATATCCTATAGTTTCCAAAGGTAAATTTAAACAGGAAATGGAATCATTTCTTAAGTAGCTGTGGTATAAGCAGGATAAACCACTCAGACCAGTGTAATCTATTAAAATAAACTGCACTCTGGAGGTCTAACAGCATCATACTCCATTTTGCAGTTCATTTTTATATATATTTCTTACGTGTTTTCTTAATCCCTAGGCTTGCTACGTAGTAGGTCTTTTGGGGAGAGGGACTAAGTAGCGTAACCTCAATGTGATAATGCATAACGCAGAGGTGGTACTCAACTCCCAAAACCCCCTGAGGCAGGAAAACAGTGCACTCACTGGCAGCCCGCGATGCAATCTTTCATTCCTGCAGTTACAGTCACAGTTAAAGTTTCCGGCTAGCCCAAGCTTTTGGTCCAGCCCCGGCGTGCTGTGCTGTTATTCATTGGTGCCATTCAAAATAAATAAAATAAATTAAACAATAAGTCTTTCGGCGGTCCGACTTAAAAATTGGTTAGTTGACTACACGAGGGAAATCTACGGTGGCCCAGAGGTGCAATCCACATTTCTAAAAAGCAATATTTGTTTCTAAGTAGAAATCCTCTTTTCTAAAAAAAAATCCTTGTTTCTAAATATAAATCCTCATTTCTAAAACAAAATCCTTGTTGCTAAAAATAAATCCTTGTTTCTTAATATAAATCCTAGTTTCCAAAATAAAATCCGTAATTCTAAATAGAAATTCTCATTTGTAAAACAATATCCTTATTTCTAAATTAAATCCTTGTTTCTAAAAAGAAGTCATTATTTCTAAATATAAATCCTTGTTTCTAAATATAAATCCTCATTTGTAAAACAAAATCCTTGTTGCTAAAAAGAAATCCTTGTTTCTTAATATAAATCCTTATTTCCAAAATAAAATCCATAATTCTAAATAGAAATCCTCATTTCTAAATTAAATCCTTGTTTCTAAAAAGAAACCCTTATTTCTAAATTAAATCATTGTTTCTAAAAAGAAATCCTTGTTTCTAAAAGGAAATCCATTTTTCTAAAAATTAATCCTTTTTTCTAAATTGAAATCCTTATTTCTAAATTGAGATCCTCATTTCTGTAAAGAAATCCTTGTTTCTATAAAGCCTGAAAGCGAAATGCTACAGTTAGCCTACGCGCAAAGCATACTGGGACCACATGACGTATGCACAAGTGTGTCTGAGAGAGTGTTATTTGTATAGCAAGTCTAACGAGAAGCTAGTCCATTGACTGGCATAATAACTAGCACAAAATTGCCAAACAAACTAAGGTTAGGTTTTCTAGCAGACATAGGGCCCCATCTTACACCCGGCGCAAAGCGGCGCTAACCCAAATGCAAGTGTCTTTGCTATCTTACACTCGGCGCTGGGTTCATTATAACGCCTAGCGCTCATGTCGTTTAACTACCATGTATTCTTGCGCCCATTGCAAGTAAACTGGGCATGTTGGTCTTAAGATGAGGAGTGGCCAGGATTCTTTTTGGCGTATTGCTATCTTGAGCCAGCAGAAAGCGCTTGCGCTAGAACCACCACAAACCTGGTCTAAAGTCATGTCGCAGTTGTTTACATGTTATTTTAACGGCGCATATAAGTGTGTCTACATAGGCGTGTGCACAACGCGCGTACCCTCCTGTCTGTTACACACAGGGGCGCACACAAGCATGACTAAAATATCTAGATCACAATGTGAAATATTATTATTGTGTAGGCTATATCAAAAATGCATAATAATAAAACGTTCCATAGGTCCACATACCTTTCCCTCAGCGAAGGGGAATGCCACATTACATTGCTCTCAGCCCACTCCATCAACATCCAGGCGATGTGCAATGGTACGGGACAATGGCTATCCATTAAAAAGGAGCTGATAACACTTATATCAAGCCTAATGCGCAAATTGTCATTTACACCTAATGCATGAATTGTCATTCCATGGAAAACCCGCGCACTGCAATAGGCGGACATTTGAGTTCTGAAAATGCGCTTCAGATGTCATTACAATACAGCTCTGTTTATCTCTGAATATATGGAGGATTATTCAGCCCAAAATGAAAATGAAAATGAAAATGGAAAATGGAGGATTATTCAGCCCAAAATTAAAACGAAAATTAAAAACTTTTCATTTTCGTTTTCATTTTCAAACTGTATCTATGTAAATGAGGGGGTATGGTCCTTCTATCAATCAAAGCAAGCAGGGTGGGCCTCATACAGGTTTAGTTCTGTAGCACTTAATGAACACTAGGGGGAGCATAGCATAGGGATGTGTAACAGTCTATGCTTGATACTATGCTCTCAGGGCACTCGTAAGTTTTAATGGATGAAATGATGAAGAATCTGAGCAGTGTTATAAAGTATTCTTGTTTTATGAAAGAAACGGAGCTAGCTAGCCAGCGCTACGCTGTGTAGGCTATGGGTCAAACCTGCGAGGTGGAAAATCCACGTTCAGAAAGCGAAAGTCCTCCCCAATCATTTGTTCCAATCACCTGGATTTGCTAATTATCACAATTCTTCAGCCAAGAGGTAGGAGCTAACTAGGCTAATTAGTGAAATTGTGAGTTCATGGGTGGAAGAAACACGGCAGGACTTTTACTTTCTGACCCCTGGACTTTCCACCTCTGCAAACCTGGTAGTAGCCTACGATAGGCTACATTGTGCCAGGTTAAACGTTGGATTGGATCAGTTGTGTTGGACTGCTGGAAATAAATGAAATCCTCTCTTAAAATAAATTAAAAGACCGCAAATGAGTCACTGGATCATTTAAACTTTTAACCTGGCTCCGGTACTTTAAGCGAACATTGCTTCAAAAAGTCTATCGACAGCCAGATTCTATACTATAAGTTATACAAATTGAGAAATGTTAATGTAGGCTATTTGAAAGTGAGTCCGCTTCGTCATACAAAAAATCCAGGGTTAAATCTTAAATTGAGCTTGCTAGCGGTTTATTATTATTCTAAAATAGCTCTCATAAGTGTTTCTCTTATAAGTGTTTCTGTCCCATCTATGGTTAATTGTGTTTACTGTATTACACACTTCATGTGCATGCATTAGTCACTGGACCGTCTACACTTTTAACCTGGCTCTGATAGATCTAGCTAGCCTACGTCAAACAAACATTAAGGCATAGCATAGCTTCTAAAAGTCTATCGAGACATTTGTGTATTTAAAAGTGAATCGGCTTTGTGATACAGAAAATCTAGGGTGGAAATTTAAATTAGCTCTCTAACCCCTTAATCTCGCTTAGTAGCTAGGCTACACACCTCTGCTTCGTGAAACTCCCTCAGGGAAAAAACAACGACACACTTGGCAGCTTCCAAGTTTAGACATTCTCGTTTAATTCTCAGGATTCTAGCTCCGATGTGTATTAAAACAACCGGATAGAATAAAACGTCTTAGCACCATTTTGTGCGTTCCATTTTCAGCTGTCTTCAGCAATATTTTTTCTCTCATAACAATGCGGAAATGCATCTTTCATGCACTAGCCTTTTGCGACCATATTTTTTGACGACCGTCATGAATCTAGCTATCGATAGACTTTTAGAAGCTATGCCTTAATTTTTGTTTGAAGTAGGCTAGCTAGATACATCGGAGCCAGGTTAAATGTGTAAACGGTCCAGTGACTCATGCACACACATGAAGTGTGTAATACAGTAAACACAATTAACGATAGATGGGTAACAGAAACACTTATGAGAGCTATTTTAGGATAATAATAAACTGCCAGCAAACTCAATTTAAGATTTAACCCTGGATTTGTTGTATGACGAAGCCGACTCACTTTCAAATAGCCTACATTAACATTTCTCATTTTGCATAACATATAGAATCTGGCTGTCGATAGACTGTTTGAAGCTATGTCTTAATGTTCGCTTAAAGTACCCGAGTCAGGTTAAAACTTTAAACGATCCAGTGGCTCATTTGCGGTATTTTCATTTATTTTAAGAGAGGATTTAATTTATTTCTAGCAGTCCAACACATCTAATCCAATCCAACGTTTAACCTGGCACAATGTAGCCTATTGTAGGCTACTACCAGGTTTGCAGAGGTGGAAAGTCCAGGGGTCAGAAAGTAAAAGTCCTGCCGTGTTTCTTCCACCCATGAACTCACGATTTCACTAATTAGCCTAGTTAGCTCCTACCTCTTGGCTGAAGAATTGTGATAATTAGCAAATCCAGGTGATTGGAACAAATGATTGGGGAGGACTTTCGAGCTTCAGCTTTCGACCTCGCAGGTTTGACCTATAGCCTACACAGCATAGCGCTGGCTAGCTAGCTCCGTTTCTTTCATAAAACAAGAATACTTTATAACACTGCTCAGATTCTTCATCATTTCATCCATTAAAACTTACGAGTGCCCTGAGAGCATAGTATCAAGCATAGACTGTTACCCATCCCTATGCTATGCTCCCCCTAGTGTTCATGAAGTGCTACTGCACTAAACCTGTATGAGGCCCACCCTGCTTGCTTTGATTGATAGGAGGACCATACCCCCTCATTTACATAGATACAGTTTGAAAATGAAAACGAAAATGAAAATTAATTTTCATTTTAATTTTGGGCTGAATAATCCTCCATTTTCATTTTCCATTTTCATTTTGGGCTGAATAATCCTCCATAGGAATACAACATGTAAGTAAATAGAATGGTTTGTGACTGAAAAAAGTTCAAAACCTTGCCCGGTTAACTAAGAACTAAGCGTCTAATTATAAACGAAAACAAATTTGCAGCACGTTACAATTAATTCACAATTTTAATACCATTATCTGCATGTGTACTTTACAGGAGCAGGTCTGTTTCCCCTGCTGTAAATCACACTTGGTCTTCCTGGGAAAGTGGATTGTTTTAAAGCATTACGCTACCAGTAAAACAGGTTGGTCACATTTCCATAAGCAGGACATTATAAAACAAGGGAAAATATGCGTGAACCTATGGGTTGCCAACCTGACAGCTTTATTGTATTTATTGTCATCATTAAGGCAAAATAACGTTATTTATTTTATTAATCAAAATTAGAATGCAGGTATTGAACTTCGGATGAAGCTTGAACATGAGTTCATTGCTTCATTGCATAATCAAACGAAATTCGTTAAACAAGCAGGCTAATTTGGCGTTTTCTAAGGTGAGACGGAAGCCAATGGTAGCTTATTCTCAGCTGTTGCAGGTGCCTTTAACGAAATTTAACCGCATATGTTTTGTAAAATAACAGCACTGTCGGGAATTACCGGGAACTCATAATGGTTTGTCCGAATAATATTTATCATAGGCTACTATTGGTCCATATAGCCTATTCCTTGATCGCACTAAACACGCACGAGCATGTCTGTTTCGCCATCATATAAGCAATCCGCCAAGGTGGAAAATCAGGCTTTTAAAGGGAATGGGATATGACATTTTGATTGGTTTATTGCATGTCACGCCCAAAATGCACCTATAATTAATGAAGAGACTAGGTTCAGCCCATTTGCACGCAGCGCCGTGCTTAGCGCCCAAAAAACACGCCATTAAAATAGCAAAAGTGGACTTGGACACGCCCTAAATGGACTTTACGCCATGCGCTTAGACCAAGCGCCAAGATAGAGCCCATAGGCTATTAGGTTAAAGCCTGTTAACAAGTAAATTCAATAATTTGAGGAATATAATGGAAACTCATTCGTAGGGAACTGCTGCTTCATAGTAGCCCATGCAATCTGGTTCGCTGTTATCAACATCCAATAAAAAACAAGCTTTTCGTTTCCCGTTCATTGTTGCACTGTACGTAGCCTACAGTAGTCTACATTTTAACCAGCTAAGTTACTTGTTGATGTGAAATTAAATGGACTCGTCAAATGAACTCACTGTAGCCTGCGCAGTCCAGACAAATTGTTAACTAGCCTACTGATTGTGGTCAATTTGCATACTTTGAGAGAAAAACAAAGTTAACCATTTTTGATGGACATGGTAATGAATTGGGACGAATGATAAGGTTGTAAGGTGTAACTGTCAGATAGATATAGGCTACAAAAATAGCCTACTGTAAATCCATGAAAATACTGTAATATTCACCTGGTGCTAACTGCACAGCAATGGGAATACAGGTAGCTACAATAAGCCAATATCATTACGAAAGAGTAACAATATTGTGTCAGTTGTGGTAACCTATGTGTAGCCTACATTAGCTATGTGTATTACAGCCTCAAATCCCAAATGCATTCTTAAATTTTTACTGTGTTAATACTTTTTCTTTTATTCAATTTCTGATTACAATCTTTTGTCTATAGTGTTTAGCCTACATTCCGCAATCTGTATGTGGCCATAGCCTACAGTATGACACGCATGCACACACAGTAACGCAGGTAAGGTTGACATGGTGACAGACAGACGCCAACATGGAGCCCAGTGAAGTTACGATTATGTCGCTTTTGCTCAATGTCCTGCACTTTCAAAGGCAGGATTGGCATGATAGGAATTGATGGTAAGACGAAGGAGAAGGGTTATCACATAACGTTAGGCTACAATGCCTTAAATAGCCTACTGGTGCAGCGATCTCCACTACGTACGATCAGTTGTATATATCACATCATAGCCAGATAGGGACGTTGCTTGAACGTCCCAGAAAAATTCGAATTAAATGTCATATTGTAACCAAACAATGACCTTCCTAGGACTGTTTTTAGGACATCCCTAGGGAACGTCACATCATAGCTTTGAGAGGACTAAAGTGGTATGTCCCTGGGACGTCCACTGTTTGCTGCGTAGGTCTTAGATATGTGGAAAGAATCAGAGAACATCACAGTGCCCCCTAAATGTTGCTGGTCTATGTTTAAATAGCTAGGTCAGAATAGGTTCCAGAACTTCTATATTATCGCATTCTAAGGGTTGTTGCCTGAGTGACCTTGATCTTTCCCATGTGGATGTAATAAATTGAAGAGATTTTGTTGGAAAGTTTGGATTTTTTCCCAGTTTTTAAGAATACATTTCTTGTTAATATGATCAACAGCGTATTTTATTTATCATGTTAAAATCAATTTACATATGTCCAAGTGCAACAAATGCGCAACACAGTTGGCACAAGATTATACCCTAGCTCTTTCGTGTATGATATGGCTTATTGTAGCTAGCTCTATTCTCGTAGCGTAATGTGGTCCTACCAGCCCGCCATCTACTGGGCGAACAATAGCTACTGCAGCATTTCCACGGATTTACACTCAGTCGCCTATTTTTGTACAGCTACCCGAGAGTAATAACTCACGATCTTATCATTCATCACAAATCATTATTTATCACATATGATATCCATCAAAAAATGTTGACTTCAAAACATCTAAATTGACCACAGTTAACCTGCACATTGTCTGGAATCTCTGGACCACAGGCTACATTGAGTTAGTTGCGATTTGACGAGAGTCAATTTCGTTGCACATGAACAAGTAACTTATTGTGTAGGCTACTGTATGTACAGTGCAACAATGAACGGGAAATGAAAAGCTTATGTTTTTTATCGGAGGTGATGATAACAGCGAACCATGTGCTTAATGTGCTGTAAAGCTGCAGTTCCCTACGAATGAGTTTCCATTATATTCCTCAAATTATTGAACTTACTTGTTAATAGGCTTTAACCAAATAGCCTATGTCTGCTAGAAAACTTAACTTTAGTTTGTTCTGCAATTTTGTGCTAGTTATTATGCCAGTCAATGGACTAGCTTCTCGTTAGACTTGCTATACAAATAGCACTCTCTCAGACACACTCGTGCATACGTCATGTGGTCCCAGTATGCTTTGCGCATAGGCTAACTATAGCATTTAGCTTTCAGGCTTTATAGAAACAAGGATTTCTTTACAAAAATGAGGTTCTCAATTTAGAAATAAAGATTTCATTTTAGAAATGAGGATTTCAATTTAGAAAAAAGGATTTCCATTTAGAAACAAGGATTTCATTTAGAAATAAGGATTTCATTTAGAAATAAGGATTTTGTTTTAGAAATTAGGATTTTGTTTTAGAAACAAGGATTTACATTTAGAAAGAAGGATTTCTATTTAGAAATAAGGATTTGTTTTAGAAATGAGGATTTCTATTTAGAATTATGGATTTATTTTTTTGAAACTAGGATTTATTTTTGGAAATAAGGATTTAGTTTTAAATAGGAGGATTTCTATTTAGAATTATAGATTTATTTTTTTGAAACTAGGATTTATTTTTGGAAATAAGGATTTAGTTTTAGAAAGGAGGATTTCTATTTAGAAATACGGATTTATGTTTACAAACAAGGATTTCCTTTTAGCAATGATGATTTTGTTTTAGAAATGAAGATTTATATTTAGAAACAAGGATTTCTTTTAGAAATTAGGATTTATATTTAGAAACAAGGGTTTCTATTTATAAATATGGATCTCATCTTAGAAACAATGATTTCTTTTTAGAAAAGAGGATTTATATTTAGAAACAAAGATTGCTTTTTAGAAATGTGTATTGCACCTCTGGGCCACCATAGAAATCTGCACCTCTGGACTATGAGACATTTGGAAGAATGTGTCGGTAACCAAATCACTGTAGCCAACCTTTCTAATGAGAGCAACTGAACCTAAAACTCTCTACCTGACAAATTCCGGAAAATTGCCTCCAATGTCCTCGTAGTCCGAATATTCTGCTTCTCTCCTCTACAACAGCTTCATTTGAAACTCGCGTCTTTACCTTTTTACCGTCTAACCTTCTAGGTCAGGTGGATTGAGGGAAAAACCGAATGGGAAAAAAGGGGAGGGAGACAATACACACCGCAAACAGTGCCAAATGAAATGAAATAAAACAAAACCTTTCTGTTGCACTGCCCACCATGGTTTATCCCTTATGTATTCTCAGGAAAGCACACAGCTCAGACCCATGCCCACAGTGACATAGAGGGGCACAATCTGTGGATAAATATCAAATATTGGTAACACTTTTCATTAAGTTGCAACTATACCTGTGTAGTTAAATTGTAACTAACTAATTATTTTCCAGTGTTTTATTAAATAAACCGTCTGAGGGAGTATATGAAGGACTGCTCACTCAAGTGATTGTTGCGTAAGAAAATGTAGTGTAATGTACTGACCATACAATAGACCATATGAGGGACCCCGTAAGGGACTGTGTTTGTGAATTCATGATGGCCTGAATGAGGGACCATGTGAGGCACTGTACAAGGGACGGCTTAGAGATTGTGAGAGATTGCTTTAGTGACTGTATAAAGGACCATTAAAGAACCCTAAGACAGACTGTATGAGGTGCTGAAGATACTCCCTGTGCCCTGAGACACTTACTGCTTTAAATTTATATTGAGTGAACAGGCTTAAACACAAAATAATAAATCCCAAAATAGAGTATTTACTGATATCCAGGTCTTCAAAAACAGGGACCAAAATGGGATTAAAACTACTGTGTTGCTCTGTGCCATTACGTGGGGCGGCAGTGTAGTATAATGGTTAAGGAGCTAGCCTTGTAACTGAAAGGTTGCAGGTTCGATTCCCAGGTAGGACACTGCCGTTGTACCCTTGAGCAAGGTACTTAACCTGAATCGCTTCAGTATATATCCAGCTGTATAATTGGATAATATATGTAAAAGAAATGCTAAAAAGTTGTAAGTCGCTCTGGATAAGAGCGTCTGCTAAATGCCTGTAATGTAATTACCCTTAAACCAGGAGTCTCAAACTCCAGTCTTGGCGGGAGGGCCGCAGTCTCTGCTGATTTTTATGATTTCCTTTTAATCAGCAGCCAATTTAGGCCTTGGAAACAAGGTGTGCAGACTCTTTAGGCAATCAATGACTAAAATTAAGCACTTAAGTGCAGGAACACATTAAAAAACCAGCAGTGGCCCTCCCGGATTTGAGTTTGTGATCCGTGCCTTAACTGCATCAGCCCGATGGCTGTTTTGCGCAGCTGGGAATTTGTCGCTCACCCATGCATCTGTGAGCATGTACGGCTGCTGCACCTCTCCGACACGTATCACCAGGGTCTGTGTGTTACTTTTGGTCCCCTATAATTAACTAAGTATAAAATGGGCTATAATTCCTACAAGGTTCACCTGATATGGATGTAAATGTATACCCTCAAATTAAAGCTGACAGTCTGCACTTTAACCTCATACTCATTGTTTCAATTCAGATCCAGTGTGCAGGACTACAGAGCCAAAACAACAAAAATACAATAAATAAATAAGTAATTGTCACTGTCCAAATACTTAGACTGCACTGTAGTAGTCAAATTCTTGGTCTGTGCACATGACCTGGTTCTGCAACAAAACTTAAGCTAAACCAAAATCTAGCTCTGCTTGAGCAATAAAGACATTCTTGGGCCATGGCACTTTAAAAAATCCCAAAAACAATGATCTTTCAAAATATCAGATATCAGAAATAAAATTCACATTTTGGTGTCTCAAAAGGGAAGAATGACTCATGCATTTTGTTGTTTAAAATAATTTTTTCTTCCAGTTATTCCAATCAAGATCAAAAGGATTGGAAAAGGCTTGACTGTAGATCCATCAAAGTGAAAATAATTATGCGTCTTCAGTTACATTACAACATAAAAAGCAATTATATTAATAGAGAATTAATTTCCACTTGGGCTATAAGGAACAACATTTACTTTATACAAAAACACTTTGACAGTGACTCCTCTATCCTGTACAAAATAATAGTTTACTCAGCAGCCCTAAATCCAATAGCTCTGACATTTCCTCATTATGACACATGCATCTGAACTAAGGAGCAAGGCATCACAGCAGCCACTGATTTCCCCAAAGACATTTTGTCTATCTGTATGAAGGTAATGCATTTTGTGAACTGGGTAAAGAAAAAAATCTGTCACGTTGACTAATTTCTAATTATTCTGATCACTTGCTCGGTCACAATTAGGAAAAAGGTCAACGGTTTCAAATTCAGTTTTTTGAAGGATGAAAGATGAATATATTATATATTTAAAAGAAGCTGTGACTCGATGAGGCTGTTATACTGGGGGAGGGTTCCTAAGTAACGTGCAGTGAAATGCCCTATGGTCTGGATCGAATTTTGATCATACCAACACAGTGGGTTATAATTTGGGCTATGAACTGCCAACAAGGCATTCCCCACCTCATCGCCCCATAAGAAAATCCTTTGGTTGATTGGAGGCCTAGGATCTGCCTTCATCAGCTGTGCTAGTTGGACAGTCAACTCAGTTGGTGAATTGGTGACTGAAAGTAAGCAGCACACGACCTGATGTGGAATATAAGGGTGAATGACTGGAACATTGTTACTGTGTGCTTTCATGCGACTCTCCTCATGACCTCCTTACAGACGGATGAGGTGCGGAGCCTGCACCTTTAAGCCCACGGCTTTCGTATGGCTGCCAGTGACCCTGCAGCCAGCACGCTGCGGTAAAGATCTGCTCGGAACGCATGCGATCAGCTGGAAGGAGGAGAGCAGGCAAGCATGCGCAGGAAGCCGGCTGCAGGCATACCACCATGGGGCTGCCATCACTCTCAGTCAGTCTATTTATGGAAATCTCCCCGTTCTTCTTAAAGGCACATCATCCACTGCACAAGGGTGCCCTGTGATTATCAGTCGCAGCGCATCTCTGACACACGTGTGCTCTGTGATTATCAGCTGGAAGCCACCGTTCCTGCAGACTCACCTCAGAGGCCAGGCTGATTGCACACATAAGCAAACAGCCCGTGTGATATACATCTGTGCCTGAAGAAACCATCTGTGGCAGGTTTTACATCAAAGCAGGAGCACAAAGAATCACTCAAACAGCATAATTGGATTAAAATCTATTTGTTTTCTCTCTGAAAAAATTAGAAAAATCCAACCTTTAATTGAAGTAAATTTATTATGAGAAAAAAAAATCCCTCATCAAGAAATAATTATTTTTAACAAAACCACGTGTGCCACAATTATTGGCACCCTTGCATTTAATACTTTGTACAACCTCCCTTTGCCAATAAAACAGCACTGAGTCTTCTCCCGTAACATCTAATAAGGTTGGAGAGTACAGAGCAAGGAATCTGAGACCATTCGTCTTAAGAGAATCTCTCCAGATCATCCAGAGTCCTAGGTCATCTCTTGTGCACTCTCCTCTTCAGCTCAGCCCACAGGTTTTCAATGGGGTTTAGGTCAGGGGACTGAGATGGCCATGGCAGAAGCTTGATTTTGTGTTCAGTTAACCATTTTTGGGAATATGGCCTCTGTGTCACCTCATATTTATACCCCAATGAAAGAGGAAGTCATGGATTACTGCTTGAAAGTTCCTAAACACTGATCAACTTTAAAATGTAAAATATAAATAGAAAAAATGCTTCAGTTACATTTTGTTCATAAGAATTTCTAGGGGTGCCAATAATTCTGACACACGTGGTTTTGTTAAAAATAATTATTTCTTGGTGAGGGATTTTTTCTCTCAGAATAAATTTACTTCAATTAAAGGTTGGATTTTTATCATTATTTCAGTGTGGGATTAAGCTAATTCACCAAATTTTTTACATTACACATTACATTACATATTATTTAGCAGACGCTTTTATCCAAAGCGACGTACAGTAAGTGCGTACAGAGACATCAAGATCACTACAGAACAGACAAGGCAAAGCACATCCTTCGCATAATGTAGCAGCTATCCCTAGCAATGAACGTCGACTGTAGTTCACAGTAAGCTGTGGGCAAATCAGCAACACCACACTTCCATTCCAAATACTAGTATAAACTATAATAAACAGACAGGAAAACACAGGGAACTAGTAAACAGGGAACTGATATTCCTAGGTGAGGATATCAGTCAAGGTGGAGTCTGAAGAGGTGTGTCTTCAGGCCTCGACGGAATGCAGGCAGGGTTGGAGTAGAACGTAGGGGAATGGGAAGTTCATTCCACCACTGAGGAGCTAATGTGGAAAAACTCAGTCGGAACAAGCGAGAGCCTTTGACACGGAGGGGGGAAGTGCCAGCCGCCCTGCTGTAGAAGAGCGAAGTGGTCGAGCAGGAACATAGTTCTGGATTTAGTCCTGCAGGTAGGCGGGGCCTGTCCTATTGGCTGCAGTGTAGGCCAGGGTCAGAACTTTGAACCTGATCCTGGCTGCAACTGGCAGCCAGTGGAGAGACCTCAGCAGGGGGGTTACATGGGAAAATTTCGGGAGGTTGAACACAAGCCGGGCAGCTGCATTCTGGATCAGTTGAAGAGGCCATCTAAGAATGACAGCCTTATCCCCACCCCAATCAATATAAGGGCTGTGCTGAACCAGCCAAGAATGTCCCAGCATGAGCGGATAAGCCGGAGAGTTCACCAAAAAAAACTGAATGTGCTTCGAATGAGAATCGTGAGAGACACACATACAGTTGAAGTCGGAAGTTTACATACACTTAGGTTGAAGTAATTAAAACTAATTTTTAACCACTCCACAGATTTTATGTTAGCAAACTATAGTGTTGGCAAGTCAGTTAGGACATCTACTTTGTGCATGACACAAGTAATTTTTCCAACAATTGTTTACAGACAGATTATTTCACTTTTAATTCACTATATCACCAGTGGGTCAGAAGTTGACATACACTAAGTTGACTGTGCCTTTAAATTTTTAATATTTGGTCGCATATCCTTTGGTTTTGCATGCCATGACTTTCTGATGTCTGTGACCCAACAACATCAAAAAGACTCTTGATATCTTATTTGCTGGTACTCTTACAAGCGATACTATAATGTCTCTGCATTTGAATGGATCTCTATGGGAATTGGGGGTGGGACTAGATTTAGCTGTAAATTACACTGGAACAGTATGGAACACATGTTTGGCTAAATGGCTATAAGTCATCAAGGGTCTGACGTATCAATCAAGCCTTAAAGGGATAGTTCGGAATTTTGGACATAATGTCTCAATTACGACTTACCCATGATGTAGTTGATTGATGGAAACCATTTTCAGATAATTCCATGCTGTCCCTTCTTTTGGACATACACACATTGCTAATGCTAACGCAACTCTAAGGTATCGAGTAGCATCCACTACCAAACGCACTTAAACACTCCACAGTGCACCCAAAGCAAATAAAATATGACGACAGTCTATCGGGGTTATTTTCAATGATTATACCATCATTTTTCAAGTCAAACTATCGTTGAATCCTTTATTTTGTGCTCACCTAAATTCTCTGTGGAAGTACGGCGTTAGTTTAGTAGGTAACATAAAGTAGCCTATAGCTCTGCCATCTTATGTCGTGCCGGCCAAAAACAATATCGCGCGTGTGAAAGAATCAGACTCGTAGTATTATTAGCTAACGTTCAGGTAAGATGGTATTTCGGTGTGTATTTCAAGGTTGTTCAAATCATGCAAAAAAATTGGCACCACAACGTTTTCACCGATTTCCAGTGGAAGATCAACAAAGAAAACAGCTGTGGCTTCTTGCTGCTCACATGGATGTCACCAATTGAGACTCTAAAAAAGTTAAAAGTGTGTAGTGACCATTTCACGGAGGATGACTATGTGAAAATCAAAAAAGGACGGTCGGGACACCCTCTACTGAAGGAGACTGCTGTGCCATCACCTGTTTTTCTTCATGCACCGAAAACAACTGACGAGCAGGTAACTAATAAATGATTGCATGCGTGATCTATCTATTCAATTTAGCTAGCTAGTTGCCACGATTGGGAAGTCATGGAAGTGGTCAAACTTTCCCTGCAAATTGGTAGCCAGTGTGCTTGCTTGTATATGCTGTGTTATTCTGTAGCATGTTTGTGTTTAGCTGACTTGTTGTCTACCAAATATGTAACTTTACGGCAAAACGGATTGTGTCTGCAACTGTGGAGTACAGCAGATAGCCTACAGGCAGATACCCTGGCTAATCTACAGCTAGCTGGACATAATGTCTAATTTACGACTTACCCATGATGTTGTTGATTGATGGAGACCATTTTCAGCTGATTCCATGTTGTCCGTCTTGTGGACATACACACGTTGCTAATGCTAGCACAACTCTATGGTAACCGGTAGCATCCACTACCAAACGCACTTAAACACTCCACAGTGCACCCAAAGCAAATACAATACGATGACAGTCTATCAGGGTTAATTTGAGTGTTTATACCATCATTTTTTAAGTCAAACTATCGTTGAATCCTTTACTTTGTGCTGACCTATATTCTCTGTGGAAGTACAGCGGTGGAGCGAACGTGGCCATTGCAACTTGTTGCTCTTCTTTGTTGTTGTAGTTGACCAGTCCCGGCACTACATTTGTAGGTAACATAAAGTATCGCTCCGCCGCCGTACTTTTCCGTATATTCTATATGTCCAAAATTCCGAACTAACCCTTTAAAGTGATCCATTTATATCTTCTGCATATCTGGCAGCAGAGTGATGGTTTGAGGCGTGTTTGATACTTCAGACCCTTGCTGACTTACAGCCATTTTACCAATCATGTATTCCATACTGTTCCAGCATAATTTACAGCTAAATCTAGTCCCACCCCCCAATTCCCATCGAGATCCATTCAAATGCAGAGACGTTATATTATCGCGTGTAAGAGTACCAGAAAATAAGATATCAAGAGTCTTTTGATGTTGTTGGGTCACAGACATCAGGAAGTCATGGCATGCAAAGCCAAAGTATATGCGACCAAATATAAAAAATTTAAAGGCACAGTCAACTTAGTGTATGTAAACTTCTGACCCACTGGAATTGTGATATAGTGAATTAAAAGTGAAATAATCTGTCTGTAAACAATTGTTGGAAAAATAACTTGTGTCATGTACAAAGTAGATGGCCTAACTGACTTGCCAACACTATAGTTTGCTAACATGAAATCTGTGGAGTGGTTAAAAATGAGTTTTAATGACTTCAACCTAAGTGTATGTAAACTTCCGACTTCAACTGTATTTAGGGATCCCGTAATCTCTTTGATGGTCCCGGTACCTAATGGGCGACCGTTGACAGCCGTCACCAAGCAGGGCCGAGTGAGGTGGTGTATGGGAATACCTTGTTCCCTAGCCCATTTAGCGTCTACAAAAGACTCAACTGCTCCGGAATCAATGAAAGCGTCAACACATGCTGAGCGCTTATTCCAGAGCAGCTGTACCCACAATAAAGTCCAAGAGGTGGTAACATTATGTCTCGCTAAGGTCCCCGGTTCCCCTAGCGAGACCCTCCATTTCCCTTCAATTTAGGGCACTGATCTTTTAAATGCCCCCTGCGCCTGCAATAACGACACCAATCCTCTCGTGGCTTGAGTTGTTTAGGTTCAGGGAAATGCCATCTACCTGCATAGGCTCCTCCCTATTAGGAGAAGAGTAGGCAGCAGAGGAATCTGGGGGCGTTACCGAAGGGAGAGAGAGATAGCAAGTCGACTTTCCTGTCACTTCTCTGTCTCTCTCATTCTCACTCCCGGACACGGTTATCGATGCGGATAGCTGTGGATACCAGAGCATCGAAGGTAGCAGGCGGTTCGAGCACTGCCAGGGCGTCTTTAATAGGGTCTGATAATGCATTGGAAAACAGCGAAATCAAGGGACTTTCAGACCACCCTGTTTCTCCTGCCAGTGCTCCAAATGTGATGGCAAATCCCGCTACCAAATCGGTGCCCTGGCGGAGACGGGTTAGTTGCATGGCGGCCTCCTGACCGGTGACGTCATGGTCGAAGACTAATGCCACCTCCTCCATCAGCACAGAGATGGAAGGAAGACAGCCAAACCATGACACTACCATCACAGACAATTTCCCCATCGATATTGTCCACTCACCGGTCTCGCAGTGGAGCCACAGCCGCCGTCCATGGAGGCGTAGCCCCTGTCGGGAGTGTATACAGAAGTGGGGGAAGCAGGCTGGGCTACATGCTAAGCTCAGCAGTGCTCCCTTCAAAGTTTCCCTCCCCAGCATCTTCTTGGCTAATGTCCGATCACTGGCCAACAAAATGGATGAGATAATACTCAGGCTATCCTCTCAGAACTGCTGTCTACTGGTGTTTAGGGACACCTGGCTCAGCAGCAACATTACTGACTCGGCTATCGAGCTAGTGGGCTGCACAGCCTTCTGTACCGACAGGACAGCGGACTCCGGCAAGATCCGCGGAGGAGGTTTGAGCATTTATGTCAATAACCCCTGGTGCAATAATACAAAGATCACTGAAAAGCATTGCTCTGCTGATCTTGAGCTCCTTCCGGTTCAGTGCAGGCCCTTTTACCTGGAGTTTACGGCCATGACCATCGCCGCTGTGTACATCCCCCCACATGGTAATGCTAAGGTAGCACTTTACCAGCTACAGTGTGCCATTACCATCGCCACTGTGTACATCCCCCCAAATGCTAATGCTAAGGTAGCACTTAAGCAGCTACAGTGTGCCATTACCATCGCCGCTGTGTACATCCCCCCACATGCTAATGCTAAGGGAGCACTTAAGCAGCTACAGTGTGCAATCAGCAGACAATAGACTAAACACCCGGACAATGCCTTTATTATAAGAGGTGATTTCAACCATACTAACCTCAGGACTGTATTGCCTAAATTCCACCAACATGTCTCCTGCCCCACTATGGGACAAATCACCCTGGACCACCTTTACATTAATATTAAGGACTCATACAAGGCTACTCTCAGCCCCCACCTTGGGCAGTCTGACCACCTCTGCCTCTTCCTGGCCCCAGCATACAGACCCCTCATAAAACGGGTCAAGCCAGCAGTTAAGACGGTCACTGTCTGGCCAGAGGGAGCCGTCTCTGAACTCCGGGACTGATTTGATAACACTGATTGGAATATTTTTGAACACTCAGCCACCCATGGCTATTGACATTAATGAATATGCATCCGCTGTGCTATCCTACATTAACTTTTGCACTGAGCCCGTCACAACAAAAAAATCAATCCGCACCTCTCCGAACCAGAAACCCTGGATGACCAGTGAGGTCCGGCAGTTGCTGAAAGTCTGTGACACAGCATTCAAGTCTGGAAACTGCGAGGCCTTCAGCACAGCCAAAACTAACCTCAAAAAGGGCATCAGAAAGGCCAAACTCAACTACACCAAACAGATAGAGGACTACTTCCACAACAACTCAGATCACCGGTGCATGTAGCAAGGCATTCAGACTATCACAGATCACAAAAGCGCCACTGTCCACAATGCCTCCCTCCCAGACAAACTAAATCTTTTCTACGCCCATTTCGACAAGGACAATTCTGACCCAGCCACCAAAACCTCCACCCATCCAGGAGACCAGGTGCTCACTCTGACTAAGGTCATAGTCAAGGAAGGAGGGGAAAGGGAATAATAAAAAGTCCGTCGGTCGGCGCTCCAATCGCCGACCAAAAAAAAAGAGAAAAGAACGCAGGCACAATAACCACCCTGTTTCGCACTACTTCTAACTTCAGGTCAATGCCGACAATGTGGCCACCGTCATCAGCATCCCGAGTCAAGTGCACGTCACTCCTCAACGTGGCTGCTTTGAGCTTGGGTGGGGGGTTACACCTGGAACAGCAGTACTGGTCACTTCCCTTCGCTGCCGCCGGTTGACGTGGTACCTTGGAGAATGAGGGGAAACACCGCAATGAGTGCACACAGCTTTTTCTCTGTTCATTCACCCGAAAAATAAGAGATCAACGAATGGGGAGGCTACTTTCCTTTAGTCGGCGTCAGACACGCAGGTAACTGGCTGGTTCTCTGATCATCAGTGGATGCGGCAGTCTGACGTCGGCTTCACCGGGACATCTGAAGTTTTTGCAGCCAGCTTCCACTTCCACCTCACTCTCATCTCCCGTCTTTTTCCGTTCCGCCTCACCGCCACAGCTCTCCTTAATAAAAGAAACTCCACCTAATCGCAAACAGACAAACGCAATCACAGGTCCACCTATGGCGTTCCACAGCAGGTGCAGTAAATCGGTGAGTTTTCCCCAACAGTCATGTTATTCAATTAATCAATTTCAGTTCAGTTTCGGTTTCCCCCCCATTTCAGTTCATTCCACATCCCTACAACCCGCAAACACACAATAGCAGGCATTTATCGCATGAACATCAGTACATATAAACACACATTAAAATAAACATGACATATACACATATACACCCATAGGGGCAACCATGACACTTACATCATGGTGCGCCTCCATTAATCTCGTCCTCAATGTGCAAAAGACGAAGGAGCTGATCGTGGACTTCAGGAAGTCCAAACGCTGCAGCCACTCCCCCATATACTGTATATCAACAGGGTTGTAGTGGAGCGTGTCCCCAGCTTTAAGTTTCTTGGAGTCCACATCAATGAGGACCTCCCCTGGACATCACATACCCGCTCTCTCTTGAAGAAGACCCAACAACGCCTGTATTTCCTGAGGAGGCTGAGGAGCGCCCAAAAATTCTCACCACTTTCTACCGCTGCTCCATTGAGAGCATCGTGACCAGCTGCATCTCAGCGTGGTTACGGTAACTGCACATCAGCAGACCAGAAAGCCCTGCAGCGGGTCCTCAAGGCAGCCCAGCATATCACCGGTACCCAGCTCCAAGCCATAAAAGACATTTACCACAAACACTGCCTACGCAGAGGTCTCAGCATCAGCAGAGATCCCACCCACGGACTGTTCTCCCTCCTGCCCTCTGGGAGGCGCTACAGGAGCCTCAGAGTCCGTACTACCAGGCTCAGAAACAGCTTCTTCCCCCAAGCTGTTACCCATCTGAAACTGGCTATTCGTTGAACTCTACTAATGACTCTCTTTTGCACTACCGCCATGTTTACAATGCCATTTGCACAGCTCTATTACGGCTTTCTTCTTGCATTACTGTCATAATGCCATTTGCACAGCTCTAATACATCTCTCTTTTGCACTACTGCCATGTTTACAGTGCCATTAGCACAGCTCTATTACAAATAACTCAGTTATATACTACCTCATTCAATAAATTATTGTGCTGTATTTATTATATTCTTGTGTTGTATTTATTATATGTATGCCATGTATGTCCCTATGCCCCCCCCCCCCTTTGCACCACTCCTAAAAGATACATCAACGGGATCTAGAGGGAGCTGCTGTTTATGGATATCTATGTGCATGAATACTATACACTACTGAAAGACAGCCAATCAGTAAAACCATTGGTTCATTTTCTGACAGAATCATCAGAATCTTTAACTTACGACCTGTTTGCAGTTTAAAGCACAGACAGTTAGCTGAAAGTGTCATACTACATTGCATTCTCAGGATTTACAGTTGATTTGTCACCTGGATTTATTATACTGGTAGATAAAAATGAAATCAAACTCTTTTGGTTGTATTTTTGGTGAAGTGGGTTGTGGACTTGAGAGGAGGTGTGAATTGTGACCCTGCCTGGAATAGCCATTTCTGTATATTGCGCTGTGCTGATGACGCACATTAGCAATGTGTGGTCATCTCGTTTAGAGAACAAAAATAGCACTGTTTGATACTGTTTTTCACAAGGAAAAGTTGCTACCTCTACTGTAGATGAGTTGTGCTGGCTGAAAAGGGGTGCACAGCCCTCCCTGACCAAATTATTGCTGGTGCTCGATCATTTATACTGTATATTCACAGCGAGGCGTTTCATCATACGTACATTCAGATGAAAGAGCAGCTGTGGCCATGTGTGAAGAAGGAGGGGGGCGGAGGGAGCTGGAGCAGGTGATGGATTCACACTGACAGCCTCTTAAGGCACGGGGGCTGGGGGAGACAGGGAAGTAAGGGGGTGGTGAAGGGCGGGGGGGGGGGGGGGGGGGGGGGGGGCACTCATAATGACATGTTTTTCAGATGTCACAGCCCGCACACAGAGTCCTGAATGGAAATTCCCTCTTTCAGACAACTCAACCAGTACAGCCTGGGCCCCGTGAGGCCGACACCCTGCCCACGTCACTCCCCCGGCAGAGCGTGTCACATGCTCGGCCAGCCCTGCTAAGCAAGCCGCGTGCCTCCCGACTGGATAACATCATGAGCTTGGACTTTACCAGTGCTGACAGGGAGCACACATGCAGCACGCCATGTCAGGTGAGCTTGAAGGTGCATTCACACAGCTGGGACGCAGTGGGAGACCACATAGAAAAATCCATCGCTACAGTTTTGAAGAGATGTGCCGACAGTAAAACAGGACAGCAGTGAATCATGCAGCATGCTAATCCTTGACATTTATAGAGCCAGAATGCCAGAAGGCACATCCCACTAAAGATCAGACTGGGCACACTACACACTAATAGAAATGCACATGTTCCTCCCGTGCTGGGATTCATCCCGTAGTGTAGGTATAGCTGTCACAGTATACGAATTGGGTGAGATCTCCTTCTGCAGAATGGTTGTTAGGGCTGATGCACAACTGAAGTTCAGACATTATGGAGTCCCTTTATTTATCAATGTTACAACATGTGAGCACAATTCCTGCGCTATGCCTTCACATAAACATTCCACTAACAGTGGCTCCAATAAACAGTGCTCTAGGCCACAGATCAATAAGCCCCTTGCCTCAGCTTCTTTTGTGTGTGTGTGTGTGTATGTGTGTATAACTCTAAAATAAGTTGCATAGTCATGATCACTGATTAGAACCAATAATCCTGTTTTGCTGTGTTTTTTGATGTGTCAGGTGACTCGATACATTGTGCTAGCTACATTATGGAGTTTTATGAAGTCTCATTCGGCAACCATTAGCAAACTCTATATTAGTATATGACCAATCAAGTCTGGTTCTGAGTAATAATGTGATGTATATTTCATTGCACTTCAAAGCAAATGCTATTGGCACGATCTTACTATTACCTTCCTCAAAAAGGCACTAGTAAGAGGGATCATAATTATTCACAAGGCTGTACAATTTAACTCCTCAGATTGCCAATGGAGGGTACAATGGTTTGCACTTCAAAATTAATTTTGGTTGACATAACCATAAGATACAAAATTGCAATATCCTTTATTACAAAATAATAAAACATAATGTACGATCATAATCAGATATTTATTTTATGGTAGGTAACGTCCTCAATCTGTTTCTATGTGCAGTCTTCATTAGCCTGTCTGTGCCATTACAGAAAGAGAGACAGCGGATGCGTCCCAGTATTCTCCACTCATCTCCTCCACTCGTCTCCTACCCAGAAGTATGTAAACAGCCTGTACGTTTCAAGTACAAACAGTATTTCAAGTGTTTGCATATACAGTATACAATGTATCTGACAGTGCGGTTTGCGTCGAGATATTAATGAATATGTAACCATTAACATGTAATTTATATGTAATCAGCAACATTAGATTAAAACACAAAGATCGGTTTCCGGGGCATGGAGGAGAGGAGGTGGTAGTGGAGGAAAGGAGGACGCATTTTTCGAGTATTGGGACGCACCCAAAGTAATATGCTTCACACCTGTGTTGTGCGATTCCCTTGAGACTCCTCCTAAATCAGTGGGTCTATTTCTCCTGTTTAGAATGGCTGGATCTACAGTTTGTACATTCCTGCCGGATTCAAACTCTGTCTGGGCATAAACTTGTACAAGCCCATTCGATTGAATATGATGTGAAATTAATCCTGTTTTCAGCTACAATGGCAGTTGTGAAGTTTCTTTTGAGGATTACATTATGCAACCATTTCTTTTTGTGGGTTGCTTATTTGCAGAATAGGAGTAGTCCCTTGTCTTGAGTGATTAGGTTTCCCTGTAGCATTTAATAGTGTTTTAGTGGGTGATGTATTGCTCATTTCTTTCATTATTCATTGACATCTTGCCCATTGTATACCCAAGGGTTCTGCTTGGAAGCCCCCAGAACAGAATAGTACTTTAATTCCAGAGGCTGAAACATTATCTTAATAACGGAAGAAGGCTCTGACAGAGGTTTTATCGACTAGGTCAGCTTGGGAGGCTGACAAGTGATAGCCTACATTTAAGAAACATTTTGAGACATCATTAAAAAAAGTTTTTTTAGCTTTACATATTTCATATGTCCTCCCAGGGCAGGGGATTATTGCCTCTGAACCTAGCTAACGTTTCCTTGAGGTTTTGCAGCATCTAGGAAAATCACTCAAGTTCCAGCGCATCTGAAGATTATGAACTTAAATTCACAATGTCAATCACTTTATAACCTGCTGAGACAGAGCACTCATAATGGGAAACAAGTTTCTTCAGCAGGCTTTTTGTTCTAACCACCATAATCAGCTAATATCACGGCAACAATCTCACAGCTTGACTGAGAAATTAAAGCATGGTGTCTGATTACACAATGCAGCTAACATCCCGGTCATGCCTCTCAGTGTTTTTCCGTCTTTACCAGCCCTCAAAGCACATACGTACACCATCTTCCCTTTTATCTTTTGGATTAGGATTCAGATTTTTTTGGTATCTTTTTCTCATCTCTCCTATTTTTTTATTAAATCAAATACATCAAAGGTGGATAGTCATAAGGCTGCTTTGCCTTTGTTTTAATTGAACTTTAACTGTCAGATTGAAGTTATTAAGCTAATTATGTTAGATACCTATATAATCTCCTTTGATGTATAGGACTAAACAACCCTATCTGTCAGATTGAAGTTAATAATCTATCCATTTCCAATATGTATAATCTCCTGTGACAGATAGGACTAAGCAAGCCTAAAATCCCACATTTAACCCTCATATTATGTCCGGGTCAATTTGACCCAGTGCAATGTTTGACATCTCTTAAGAGCCAGTTAATCTTATTTTTTCGTCTTCATAATATATGACTTTTCCTAATTTGTAGCGATTAAATAGTAAACATACAAAAAACATGCGTTTTCCAAAAGTCCTGTACCAAATCTGTATGCAAAAGTGTTGTGTGGGGTCATTTGTGGGGTAGCTGTATAAACTGTAAGAAAATATACAACCTTTTTTATTTTTTATCTCAGATTTTTTGTGGGTGACTCTGGTGGCACTTCACCATACAGGTTTTAAACTTCACAAACGTTCTCTTAACTCAGGCTCTAAATTGAGATATTTCATCACAGATTTTTAATATTTAGGGATAAAATTGTAGTCAATTGGGAGACACACAAAAGGTGACACAAAAAGTGTCCAAATTTTTCACTTACAATACTTTTGTGTCAGTTTAAACTTTTGGGGCCAATTTGACCCCAACCATAAAAGGCGTTATAAAATATCAACATAATATGAGGGTTAACCTTACACCTGCCCCCTAAACCTCTAATCTCTAATATTTGAATCTATTTCCTTCAATCACTATCCCATAAATCTATCCCCTATCCCTAACCCTAACCTCTAAAGCTGCCCTGTGGTAGAAAAAGGCATAGGATATAGGTATTACAGCTTCAAAATTTTGAATGGTTCAAAATGGTCTTGCTTGTATATACTGCACTTTCAAATTGTAAGTAAGTGAAGACTCTGTTACTTAACCACTAAATCCAAAGTGTACTTCAACCCCACCCCTAAATGTATCACATCTTAATACAGTACAATCACAAATCTAATGCGTATTTGAGTAGGTACTAACTCTGACCTGGAACAAATCACTTTTTGTAGTTAATTTAATGCTACTCAATGTGAGTGACTACCCCATAAAATGAGTTGTGATCATAGACCTTTTTTCACTAGCAGTGACACTGCTGATACTTTAAAAATCAATTACATAAATAAACAGTATTTTTTCTGATATTAAATGCAATGCCAGTAAGTACTCACCTGACTGCATTTTATACAAATGCTTTTCACTGTGAGTCCACGCCACTTCACAATTGGGCATTTTCCAAGCCCTTTTCTCATTAGCATGAGCAATGCAGCATGACTAATTCTATCATTTCCAGGGTTATCTAACCTCATTGTGCAGCTTCACTTCTGAAGAGCAAAGCACTTGTGATACAGAGCATCACTCGTTCCCAAAGAGAAACAAAATATTCATAACAGCCGTGTAGCAGCCTGTTGTACTATATGCGATAGTCTAACAGGTATACACCACACAGCTAATTACCTCCAGCAACACCAAGCATTGTTTAACAACAGCACATCAATATGTAGACTCAGGGTCACACTGATTTGACATTTACAGTTTATTGCACTGTAGTTAAATACACAGTATTTAGGCCTACCTGTAGTTGTTCATCATTGAAAATGAATGCTAGTATGTAACTGCTATGCAGTTTATTACTACTGAATAAAATGTTTGGGTGGTTATATTTAGATTGTGTATAGTTAAATTAGGGGTAGGGTAAGACTAAAGTTAAGGTTAAGGGTCTGAATTAGAGTGAGGGGCGAAACTAAGATTGTTTTTAGGATTGGGGGTGGGGGTGGGAAGCGGCGACCACACAACATATTTCTTACTATGGGGTTGCAATGTAGCAGTGTATTGTTACACATTAGTTTCTGTTGTAATTACAATGTTGTTACACTGGTATAAGGGGAACTTAATACAAGGTGCTACAGTATCTCACCTGTGTTTTTGGTCCTAATAATGGTCCTAACTATAGTCCTATGTCACTATTTGCCACTAACATCTATGCAGGGAGAATAAAGCTGACGCTCGTGCCCTCCACCGATGAACTAACAAGCCTATAAGCCAGTTTCCATACTCCAACCCTCACAGTGTAACGAGAGTGAATGATGGTCATTTTTGGCTATCATAGAGCTCTGACAGAACCACTTAAGAGCAGTGAGGTTTTGTTACATTAGCATTTTCTTTATTTCTCCTGTGGTTAAATATTACACCATAAATTAATTCACTTCCTAGAAGCATGCTAAGACTTTCAACTGAAATACATTTTTATGGATCCAGCTTGTTAATTAGCCTCATACATTCACACCATGCATATACCAAAACAAATGATTTTAAAACTATAAGGCATAAATTAAATATTAAACTGTAATGTTTCATTACTTGTGAAAATGTGATATCAAATTTGGTGAAGGAGTGAGCTAATTTATTAAGAGCAGAGTCTGGAGCCAATTCCCTCTAGGAGCTCACTCTCACAGGCCTAATATAGAGCTGGGAGCTGGAGTGTGAGTGAATGAGCGAGTGAGTGTTTGTGCATGTCAGAATGACTGATCAGTGTTTCAGACCCAGGTCTTTGATGAAAATAAGCAAAACCATGAAATGATAGCCAAGACTAATTATTCAAGTGTGACCACCACAGTTCCTAAGTCTGCTACCTGCTGCCAACTTACACTCTGTGTCTATTCTTGAGACTCAGACGAGCGCAAGAAGTTTTAGTGTAGGTCTGTGTATTGGCAAATAACTATGATGGATTTCAGGGGCTTCCTAGGTGCAGATTCCAGCTGAGGTATTTGTGCTATGTGTGGAGACTGTGGACTATATGAGTACAGACTGTGGCTGAGCATTGCCTGGGCCATTGTGCAATAGTGACTCCTACAGTCCATTGGGCGCCTGTCGCCTGTCTTTGCCAGCTGCACCAGATACCAGAAGTGGTGCATTCCTCCAGAGTGATGACTGTGCAGCGGAGCTTGAGTACTGCAGAGCGAAAAGAAGCAACAGCCCACTGCATGTTTTCGGTGATGCACATGCTAGTTTTGGCTCTCCAGAATGGGCAGAGTACTGACAAAATAATGGGATGGACTCTGGATGAGCAGAGTCTGCAATGGTAATGAGTGCAGTCTGGGCCCTAAAGTTACAGGTTTGAGCCTTGGCTACATCATTAGTCAACTAATGCCAGGAGTCTGCAGTGGTGGAAATACATCTGTGTACCACTGATTTAGTTCCTCCCAACAACGCTCCAGGGGCCTAATTTATATTTAAAAAAGTACTTTAGATCAAATTAGATCTCACCCGTGGTGTACATAGAAAATCATGACAAAGTAATGATTTATAAAATTTCAACGTGACTCCATTTGACCGTGGAAAGGTCGTAGCTCCACGTCAGGTCTTCACTTGACGTACGCATTACTTGCTGGTGTTGAAAATTATCGGTGTTGTTATTAGCCTACATAATTAGTTTAATTCAAAATTTTGAAAACTATAAATAAACGTGGTAGATTAAATATATTACAAAGTGTTAACTATTCTAACAATTATTACTTTGTTTAATGGAAAATGCAACTTAATTAGCCAACTAGCTACCTAACTTACCTATCTACCTTCAACGAGACAAACAAAACCCTTCTTCAAAATAAAAAAGAACACTTTTTTTACCGTTTCTTGCATGCTTTCTCACCAAGCTGGTTACCGCTGTCACGCAAGCGTCGCGCGTTGCTAAGTAACCTGCTCAGAAACGGTAGTGTCCGAAATCGTCTCCTCCTTTCACCAGTCAATCCCTATCTAGTGCTCTATGTAGATTCCCTAAGTAGTGTATAGGGAGGGAGTGAATGAATGAATGAATGAGCGATTTCGGACACAGCCTGTGATAGTTACCACCAGCATGTGACGTCACAGTAGTCCAGGTGTCTCACTATTCTCCAGGAAATAATGTTTATTTCATTGTTACGTCAGTTAGACTTCATAGTTTTATAAATATATCTATTTCACACCAATCAGGTAAAGTTACTGGTACCAAGTAAGAATTTACTTCTTTGCCATACGTCTGTGAGGCTAAGGCTGTGTCTTACGGTGTCAAGTGACAGGACCGGAACGTTAAAAATGTTATCTTCAGAAAATGAAGAATACTATTTTATACGCGACTCAGGCCATGGAACGTTCGGCGATGTCGCGAGATTCCGCCGGCGGAGGGACCGAAAACTGGTGTCAATAAAGAAAGTTTCCCGTCAACACTACTCGATGTGCATTCGAGAAATTCGAGTTCTTGCTGATCTCGCAGACAAGGCGGAAAACCACATCGTCCGCTTATACGAAGCTTTCGTGGACCAACATTTCTTTTACATAGTGGAGGAGGCAATGGACCAGAACTTATACCAGTTCCAGAAGAGGAACGGGCTCAATAAGTTGGATGTCTGGGACATACGGACGATTACACTCCAGCTACTCTTAGCGCTGGCCAAACTGAAGGACATGGGGATCGTTCACACGGATATCAAGGAGGATAACATCATGCTCGTTAACCAGCGACGCCATCCCTTCAGAGTGAAGCTGATCGACTTTGGCTCCTCTTTAACCATCCATCGCCTGGCTTCAATGTGGACTCCCGATATTCAGCCTAGGTTCGTATATCTGTAAGATTAAATATTTCTGCTGGTATGAGAGCAAACTGTTTTCGATACCGTACGTTTGTCGACAGCTTTTAGCTCAATGAATTAGCTTCGGTAGCAGCAAGTAAAAAAATAAATAATAATAATCCAGCTGGGATTTCATTGGGTCTGGGGCGTTTTTTCCTTTTGCTACCTAATGTACATACTAGCGAGCTGTGGTGGGTCGAAAGTGAGGGTTAAAAAATGTTTACATTGAAAAAAAAATAGGGAAAGCATTAACCTGGCCTATGCCGGGTTAGGATTGGTCCAATTGAAACGCATTGAGGTCAGTGTTGCCAGATGCCTGAATTCATTTCACCCCCCCCAAAAATAGCAAAAATCCCCCATCTTCAATAGTCCCATACAATTTTCTCACCATTTCCCCCCATACCTCATTTTAAAATCCCCATCTAACATTGACTCCCATACATTTCTTCTTTAAAAATTCCCCCATGAATTTTTAAAATCCCCTACATTTAGGGTAAAATCCCCCAATCTGGTAACCCTGATTGAGGCGCTATAGAGCTGTTCAAACATTGCTGGGGGGGCGGCAGCATGAGATCGCACTGAATGAGCCTTCCAACCAACTGCGAAAAAATAATACAAATGAAACTATGACATACAGAATAACATAGTCCAGGTGACTGAATCTGAAATTGCCAGGCTGCTCAGCATTGTATAGATTCACATTTTGTTTGGGGGTAGCACCTCTTCCAGTCCACTCAACAGATGGGTGTCGAATTCAGGGTACTGAATGCACTGTGCAATTGTGTGACAGTATTTACAGCTTTCTTGAATCCACCAATTTCTAGTTTGAATAGTTTCTGTTTTGCAAATTATTTACTTACCTCTGCAATTGTTTCCTCTTTCAGATTTGTCAGAGCTCCAGAGGTTATCCTGGGTGTTTCAGGGTGCAATGTGAGGGTTGACATGTGGTCTCTGGGCTGCGTGATGGGACAAATGGCCCTTGGGCGCATGCTTTTCCCCTCACAATGTGAGCTGGAGCTGGCGCACGCCATCTTTGGGACCCGGGGATTGCCATCAGCCAGGATGCTTGACACGGGCATAAAGACCAGGATGTTTTTTGACAGGATTCAAATTGGTCGTGATGCATATGAGTGGAACCTGAGGCCCTGGAATGGGAGGGAACTTGCTCCAGGGACTAAGAGCTTGAGGAGGCGCGTGCCGGCTAAACTTGACTCCCTGGATGCAATTGAGGACTTGGAACATGGCTTCCAGGGAGATGATGCCGTAGAGGTGGCTGACCGCAAGTGCATGGTGGAACTGCTGGATCAAATGTTGACTGTTGAGCCAGACCACAGAATCACTCCAAACCAGGCACTCCTTCATCCTTTCCTCACTCTGCAGCACCTGAGTGGTTGCGAGCGATATCGCAAGTACCGCAACTTCTCGCTGCAGAGGTACAGGGAGGCAGGTGTGACTCTGCCCCAGGCACCCTTGTATAGGCATGAGGATTCCTCTGAGGAGACTGTCCCTGGAGCCACCCAGGAGGTCCCTAAGAGGAAGAGGAGTTCCCTGAGATGGTCACTGCGGTCATTTTTCACCCGCGTTTTAACGCGCTGCCGCAAGAATCAGCCGGTGTTCGCTCAGGGTGCGAAAGACAGCCTGAGCCTTGAGGATTCTGCCGTCCCTGAAGACATGCCAGCCAACACCGCAGGGACTAGCTGGGCAGCCCGTAAGAGCATGAAGAAAGAGGTAAGGTCCGCAGCGACTAAAATGTCAGGCGGGTCTGTGAAAGAAATGGATAGAGCTTGTCTAGTGTTGTCGGATAATTATTTAACGTCGCGTTTGAACATGCCTAAAATCTTGATAATGGCGTACATATTTACTCGCAAAGTAGAAATACTCTTGTGCCCACTCTTGTTACAGAAGGGAAGCAAGACAGAGCCTGCAAGTTCGTCTGATGGCTGGGAATCTTCCACACCTCTCAGCAGCTCTCTGGAGGTCCCTGAACGCACTGAGAAGCCCCCCAAGAAGAAAGGCTTCCTGAGGAGGTGGCTGCAGACATTCTCCGGCGCCTTTAGTGGGTGCCGGGGCAAGAAGTCGGTCACCACTCAGGATAGCAATGTCAGCCTGTAGGGGTAGGAAACGCTACAGATGCTGGAGATGGAGAAAATGGCCAGGTAAATCATGGGTATTGTCCTCAATTGCTGCAAAAGAAATGGTTTTGAGATTTTTTCTGAAATTTTCGTTATTTTCAATAGGAACTGTTGTTACGCTTACAACACGTTGATAATGGTGCATAAGACCAATAGAAATAGCCTAAAACAGTTTCCCTTGTTTCAGTGAATGCTGTTCTAAGCTGCATTAACCACTTATTGCTGTTTCACAGAGGCAAGAATAATCTCAAACCAGGTGAGGTACAGAAGTTAGGATGGCAGGAGTACGCCCCAGGTTTTCAGTAAGAAATATCATCTTTCTTACCCTACTGTAAGTAAATCCTTTTATTTGCCACATCCAAACATCAGTCCACACATCAGCTCGGTGAGTATTATTGGTGTGTGTGTGTGTGGTTCTAGGAGAGAAATACATTGCTGAGCTATACACTCAGTGGCCACCTTTTTAGATACACCTATCTAGCACCGGGTACAACCCAGTTTTGCCTCCAGAACAGCCTGAATTCTGTGCAGTGATTCAAGCTGGAAACATTTATGGATTTAGGGATGCTTTTTATGAGTAGTGGAGGAGGCTATTTGCATTAATGAGCAGAAGTACCTAATAACTCAGTGGCCACTTTATTTGGTACACCTGGTTATGAACACAAATAGCCTCCTCCAACAAACAGCGATTAATGTGGCTAAAACTTAATAATAATAATAATAATAATAATAATACATTCAGTTTTTATAGCGCTTTTCTAAATACTCAAAGCGCTTTACAGTTTAAAATTACACACACAGTAAAATCATTAATAGGTAATTAATAAAATAAATAAAATAAAAAATAAAATAAATAAGACAGATAAAAAAGAAGGAGTATAATTTAAAATTTGAGTCATGGGATAGAGGGGAGGATGTTTAACAGGGGAAAGCCAGTTTGAAGAGGTGGGTTTTGAGAGCCTGTTTGAAGGATGGTAGGGTGGTTGCCTGACGGATGTGGATGGGGAGGGCGTTCCAGAGGGAGGGTGCAGCAACTGAAAAGGCCCTGTAGCCCCAGGTCCGGAGCTTGGTCCTGGGGATTATCAGGTTGTTCATGTCAGCGGACCTGAGGCGACGGGAAGGAGTGTGACGGGGGAGGAGGTCAGAGAGGTAGGGAGGGGCCAGGTTATTCAGGGCTTTGTAGGTGATGAGCAGTATTTTGTAATCAATCCTGTGTTTAACCGGGAGCCAGTGGAGGTTGTGGAGGACAGGGGTGATGTGATCTTGGCGACGGGTGGAGGTGAGCAGACGGGCAGCGGAGTTCTGAACGTATTGGAGTTTATTGAGGATTTTGTTGGGTGAGCCGTAGAGGATGCTGTTGCAGTAGTCAAGTCTGGAGGTTATGAGGGCATGGATGAGGGTTTCAGCAGCGGAAAGGGACAGGGAGGGGCGGAGGCGGGCAATGTTCTGGAGGTGAAAGAAGGCAGTTTTGGTAATGTGGTTGACGTGCGGTAGGAATGAGAGGGTGGAGTCGAGGATGATGCCGAGGTTGCGGACATGGGTGGAGGGGGTGACGATGGAACCATCAACGGTGAGAGAGAAGGTCTGGGCGGAGCGGATGAGGGAGTTTGGGCCGATGATGAGTATTTCCGATTTATTGCAGTTGAGTTGGAGAAAGTTTTGTTGCATCCATGTTTTTACATCAGCAAGGCAGGTGGTGAGGGTGGAGTGGGTGGTTGAGGTGATGGTCTTGGAGGAGAGGTAGAGTTGTGTGTCGTCTGCATAGCAATGGAAGCGGAGGCCATGGCGGCGGAGAATTTGACCCAGGGGAAGTATATACGGGATGAAGAGTGGGGGGGCGAGCACTGATCCTTGGGGGACACCATGACACCTCGCTCAAGGACTTTAGACAGGAAGGGGAGGTTGGATATGGGCCGGTAGTTGTTGGGGATGTCAGGGTCGAGACCAGGTTTTTTTTTAGAATGGGGGTAACGGCAGCAAGCTTGAGGGAGGGGGGGGACGAGACCAGTGGACAGGGAGGAGTTGATTATGTTGGTGATAAGTGGGGAGGCAAGCCTTGACTAGGAAGGTGGGGATAGGGTCGAGGGCACTGGTTGATGACTTCATACTGGTGACTATGGAGGAGAGATCGGATTCGGAGATTAGACTGAAGGATGAGAATGAATGGCTAGGGAGTAGGGGGGGATCAGGTTGAAGGCATGGGGGGGTGGTGGGGGAGGAGGCAGACAGCTGGCGGTGAATTGTGTCGATTTTAGATTGGAAAAATGACAGGAAGGAATTGCATTTGCTGGTGGTGAAGGAATTAGAGATGGTGTCCATGGGCTTGAGGAGTTTGTTGATGGTGGAGAAGAGAGTTTTGGGGTTGTTGGAGCCGGTTTGGATGATGAAGGAGTAGTGGGAGGAACGAGCGTTGTTGAGGGCATCTTTGTATTGTTGTTGGTGGAGTTTGTAAGCATCCAAGTGAACAGTCAGTCCGGTTTTATTGGCAAGTCTTTCAAGTTGGCGGCCCTTGGCTTTGAGTTGGCGGAGTTGATCGGTGTACCAGGGGGCGGAGTGAGTGAAGGAGACGGATTTGGTTTTTGTAGGGGCAATTTCATCAAGACAGGAGGAGAGTGCAGCATTGTAGTTATTGACTAGGTCAGTGACAGAGGTGTTTGGAGTGAGGGCAGGGTCGGAGATAGTGTCGGCCAAGATGGAAGAGAAGGAGGAGGAGTTTATGGAGTTGAGCTTACGGAATGTGATGGTGCGTTCCTGTTTGACAAGGGGGGTGGGAATGACAATGTCCAGGGTGATAGCCAGATGGTCGGAGATTGTGAGGTCAGTGCTGGTGAGGTTGCGGATGGTGATGCCAGAGGTGCAGACCAGATCCAGTGTGTGTCCTTTTCCGTGGGTGGGGAAATCAATGTGTTGGGTGATGTTGAAATAGTGTAAAATGTCCAATAGTTCTATTGTAGTTTTGCAGTCAGGAGAGTCGACATGGATATTGAAGTCACCAAGTAGAAGAATAGATGGAGATATGGCACAGAGCTGGGTTAGGAATTCGGATAGGTCAGAGGGAAATGAGGGGTTTGGTTTGGGGGGACGGTAGATGACAGCAGTGACAATGGGTTTTGGACCAGACATTTTTAAAGCAAGATGTTCGAAAGAGGGGGGGGAGGGAATGGATATTGCGCTGGTTTTTATTGTTTGTCAGTGAAGTGTTGCTATGCCGCCAATATATATGTAATGCATGTAGACACGGTGAAGAGTTAATTGTTTGACCAAACATTAGAAATGGTCAAGACGTGTGATTTAAGCGGCTTTGACTGTGATATTATTGTTGGTACCAGAAGTGGGGGTTCCAGCATCTCAGAAATGGCTGCCCTCCTGGGATTTTCACGCACTACAGTCTCTAGTTTACAGAGAATGGTGTGATGAATCAGCACCCTTCCATACTATTAGGTAGGCTTGTTGAGTAGACAGGACGAGAAAGTCGTTAAGTTGGCGAAATGTTATGAGTCTATGAGTTTTGACCAGTTTTTCCTTAGGTGTTTTGCAGCAGTCTTTTTCAGGGATGGACAACAGCCACGGGCCATATTCATGAAGCCTCTGAGTAGGAGTGGTGATCTAGGATGAGTTTTCCCTGGTCCATAGCCTAACCTTATCCATTGTTAG
The DNA here is from genome assembly GCA_029718625.1 of Synaphobranchus kaupii. Taxonomy (NCBI): domain Eukaryota; kingdom Metazoa; phylum Chordata; class Actinopteri; order Anguilliformes; family Synaphobranchidae; genus Synaphobranchus; species Synaphobranchus kaupii. The sequence continues at coordinate 96,315,384 of CM056376.1, forward strand.
GTCAAAATGATGTATAATGTGATGTACATGTAAAAGGCAAAACTGATCCCAGATCAGCACTCGCCTACTCATGAATATGTGCCCGGAGACGTTCCAGCAGGGCTACCAGCAGGCTGGGATCCACCAGCAGCCCAGTCTAGAGGGGTAGTTCTTTTCCAATGATAGACGAGGTAAGCTATGCTAAATCAGAGAAGTCCATACCCATGATTGTTATTGTACAGATACTAAACACCAGTTTGTTTCTACCTGTCTGTCCCTCTCTCTCACACAGGAGACACTCGCTCCCACACATACCCCTCGGTGTCAAACCCTCCACAACTTCGTCCTCCGGCACAGTCTCACTGTGGCATGGAGCTGCCACTCCGCCCCTGGAGCGAGGACTTCACCTGGCGACTACACCTTCCTGTACTCCCTCCAGTTCCTCATCTCCGCTGTCTGAAGGCAGTGGGGATCTGTGGCGTGTCGGTCCATATTGGGATTAAGGGCTTTAAGTTTTATCTTAAATATTCATTAACAGGTACGATACAAAGATAAATAGTTTTTGATACAAAACCATGTAATGAAATCATGTGTTTCTGATTTATACTCTCATTCAATTCAGTGACGAGCCAGAAAATATGTGTGAAAGTGCATGCAATAATTCAGGATTCCTGCAAGGCTTTCTTGGAAGATATAGGTCCGTTGATGCATTTCTGTTAATAATGATACTTTATGGTAAGCTAAATGATTATTATTGTACAGATACTAAACAGTTGTTTGTTTCTACCTGTCTGTCCCTCCCACTCACACAGGAGACACTTGTGCCCACCCAGACTCGGTGCAAAGCCCTCCCCAACCTCGTCCTCCCACTGGATTGCATCTCGGCAGACAACAACCATTTCGATCCATATCGGGATTGGATTAAGAGCTGGCATTTTGATTAAATGTGAACAATTTTATCTTATTTTAACTGTCTAAGTGGCTTCAACTATATATCATTTAATACAAAACCATGTAATCAAATCATGTGTGTTAGTGGTAACTTTCTAATATGTACTCCCATCAAATTCAGTGACGAGCCAAAAAATCTGTGAAAATACCTGGAATAATTCAGGATTCCTGCAAGGCTTTCTTTGAAGAGATCCTTTATCTGATAGATCCCTCAATGCATTTCTGTGCAACAGCAACCGAATAAACCATTAAAATGTGTTTTCAGCCTATCTTTACTATTGACATTGGGCTCCCCCTCTATAGCCAGGTTCCTCCCGAGATTTTTCAGTGCGTTCTCGCCACCATTTTCACTGTTTTTCTTACCACGTGTCACAAAGACAGTGTCTGTAGAAAGCGCTATACGAATAAAATTGAATTTAACTGACTGCCTCTTGAAAGTTTTTCAGTTGTGTGAGCAGATCATTTGAAAAGACATGCTGAATATGGGTAACTGCAATATTGTGGTACTCTTTGGATGAGTCACTTTTTTTTGTTTTAAAAAAAAATTTGGGTTAGATCAGCCAGTTAGCTCCTTCCAGGTCAAATGAAACAAGAAAATCAAGGAAGGAAGGGGTCTATATTTAAGGAGTGGCCATCTTATGAAAAATGACATCATAAAGTGTCAAACAAGAAAATGGTTCCAACAAAGGGTACACAAATTCTGTAATTTGAGTTTTGGTGCATCTGCTCAGTTGGTAGATTGGAGGACTAGTTTTAACTGTAGCCATCCTGGTCTGGTAGAGTTGGGTCACTGTAACAATTGGGGGTTGAGGACCAATTGTAGTTTCTGTGTTTGTTGAGACGTGATGAGACATTCAGAATCACAGAAGATAAAGACATGATTTGCTTTGGGCCAAGATCTACTCTATTAAAGGTCTAGTTATACTGGGTAAAATATGTAACTTACTCAGCAATAAATCCTGAAGTACTTTCTGTGGCTTTAATTTGTAAAGTACAGTACATACACCGATCAGCCACAACATTAAAACCACTGACAGGTGAAGTGAATAACATTGATTATCTTGTTATTTTGGTACTGTACTCTAGCACTTTGAGTTTGAAAGGATACAATGACAAGCTAGATTTAGCTGTAAATTAACCAGACTCTTGATGACTGACAGCCATTTATGTATTCCATACTGTTCCAGCATAATTTATAGCTAAATCTAGTCCCACCCCCAAATTCCCATAGAGATCCATTCAAATGCAGAGACGTTATATTATCGCTTGTAAGAGTACCAGAAAATAAGATATCAAGAGTCTTTTGATGTTGTTGGGTCACAGACATCAGGAAGTCATGGCATGCAAAGGATATGCGACCAAATATTAGAAAAATTTAAAGGCACAGTCAACTTAGTGTGTGTAAACTTCTGACCCACTGGAATTGTGATATAGTGAATTAAAAGTGAAAGAATCTCTCTGTAAACAATTTTTTTTTAAATTACTTGTGTCATGCACAAAGTAGATGTCCTAACTGACTTGCCAACACTATAGTTTGCTAACATGAAATCTGTGGAGTGGTTAAAAATGAGTTTTAATGACTTCAACCTAAGTGTATATAAACTTCCGACTTCAACTGTAGCCATAGACAGTGCTTTGTACGTATGCGTGAGTAACTTGGCATTTGTGTAGCCTACATTGAAAACTTTTTTTGTTGAAATGTAATTTTCATTGTGTAGCTCATTCATGTGCGTTCAATGTGAAGTTCATTTGAGATTTATAGACAGATGGTATGCACGACAGACGTGCGCTATTTTAAACAAGCGCAGCCAATTTTATAAATAATCCTTACATCCATCTAACGAAATGTGCTTACGTGAAAGTTAAAGATGGCATCCAAGTACTTTTTTATATAAATGAGGCCCCAGGGGTGCAGACAACAGGTTGTGTTCAGTGAATGTTGTGCATCATCAGTGCTACCTACACTCACTGACCACTTTATTAGGTACATCTATCTAGTACAGTGTAGGACCCCGTTACCTCCAGAACATCCTTAATTATTGGATGTTCTGGATTCAACAAGCTGCTGGACACATTCCTTCGGGATTTTGGTCCATGCTGAGTCGATAGCAAAGTTGTTCTATTGAGTTCAGCTCTGGGGACTATTGTAAACTGCTGTTATTTGAGAATTTGTGGCCTTTCTGTTGGCTTGAACGAGTTTTCCCATTTGCCTCTGACCTCTCTCATTAACAAGGCGTTTCGCCCACAGAACTGTCGCTCACTGGATGTTTTTGTTTATCGCACCATTCTCTGTAAACTCTAGAGACTGTCATTTGTGAAAATCCCAGGAGGGGAGCCGTTTCTGAGACGCTGGAACCACCATGTCTGGCACAAATGACAGTAATTTGTATTAATGAGCAGGTGTGCCTAATAAAGTGGCCAGTGGCCACTTTAATAAGTACACCTATACTGGGTAGGACTCCCTTTTACCGAGAATCTCACCTGAATTCTTAGTAGCATGGATTCAACAAGGTTCTGGAAACATTCCTTAGTGATATTAGTCCATGCTAACTCAATAGCATCACACAGTTCCTGCAAATTTTTCGGCCACACATTGATGCTGTGAACACCTCATCCCTGCTCTGTTGGACTGAGATCTGGGGACTGTGGAGGCCATTGGAGTAAACTGAGGTCAGCCATGTTTCTGGAACTGTCTTGAGATTATGCATGCTTTGGAATATGGTGCATTATCCTGCTAGAAGTATGCATTTGGAAAAGGGTAGACTGTGGCTATAAAGGGATGTACATGGTCAGGATCAATGCTTAGGTATGCTGTGGCATTCAAATGATACTCAATTGGTATTAAGGGGCCTAATGTGCACCAAGAAAACACACCATTACACCACCATCAGCCTGTGCCATTGACACAAGGCAGGATGGATTGATTCATGCCGTTTACGACAAATTCTGACCCTACCATTGGCATGTCATAGCAGAAATCAAGACTCATCAGACCAGGCAGTTTTCCAATCTTCACTCATCCAGTTTGATAATCTCGTGCCAACTGTAGCCTCATCTTCCTGTTCTTAGCTGATAAGGGTGGAGCCCGGCGTGGTCTTCTGCTGCTGTAGCCCACCCGCTATAAGGTTTGACGTGTTGTGCGTTCAGAGATGCCCTACTGCACACACCACTGTTGTAAACAGCTGTTGTGTTGGCATTTGTGGCCTTTCTGTTAGTGCTCATTCTCCTCTGACCTCTGTTTGGAGCAGCAGGCTATTTGCCTTAACGAGCAGGCCAACCCAATGGAGTGGCCACTGAATGTACACGTATATCCTACAGTCCTGCATGGCCTGTAGTCTAAAATAGTGGCGCACTCTCTCTCATGCCCCCACCCCTCCCTCTCTTTCATTCAGGGGAAATTTGCCAAGTTTGTTGGATCTTTGTATGCAATGAACGGCTTTAAAAAAATTCTTCAGGGAATAAACTTTTCTATCAAACCAGAACAGTTTGGGGACAATAGCCTATACAATCATGGCTCCAAGTGTAACTGAGACATGTACTAAAACTAAAGATCTTTACGAGGTGCTGTTTAAAATTTTATATAGCCTAAACTTGAAAACTTACTTTCAGGCAAAGTACTACGAGCACTAAAGTACTACTACTTTTGTGTATGTTCTCATTACAATATTAAGTTTTCAATAATGTTTGTCAATCAAACATATTTTTTGAACTGATGTAGCTAAGCTATAATCCCATGCAAGCCTATCTGCTTTAGATGAGTTTAGATGGGCATGAGTGCTAGGTTCTTAACCTGCAGTACTTCATCTGCCACTTACACAACATATCTGCATGCAAATCAGGTATAAAATCTCAATAAATAAAAACAAAAATTATACAATTATGCACATTTCTTTTTAAAATATCAGTAGTTATACCAATTGTGAAGCTTTTAATATTAATCGCTACACGAACGAGTGTTTCCCAAGCAGTTAAAATCAAACCAGTTACAGTTTTTTACGATTGGTTTGACTGATTTTGCACAGCGGAATTTCAATGTACAAGACTCAAAATGCAAAGTGCCAAACTGACTTTCAAAATTCATACTCTAAGACACTACATCCTGTGCTGACATACAAAGCGTAAAACTGTTAACGCAAAGTGCTAAACTGACTTGCAAAATTCTTACTTTAGGACACTACATCCTATGCTGACGTACAAAGTGTAAAACTGTTAACACAAAGTGCTAAACTGACTTGCAGAATTCTTACCTTAAGACACTACATCCTATGCTGAAGCACAAAGTGCAAAACTGTTAATTCAAAGTGCCAATCTCTAAATCATATGCTCCATTCTCAGAATACAGCCACCTAATATTACAACAATATTCAAATGCTTATTATTACAAATGCAGATCACTAAACCAATTAAACAGGTGTTTGTAGTCATGTCTCAGCATTTCCAACAACCTTGCCCAGGTGAGTAGCATTGCAACACAATTGATAATCTCTTCACCACTACATAAAAGGCTGCTTAGAAACCTGAATGGCAGTTTCTGACAACATGGAGCAGGTCGGTGAGGTTGAAGTTGCTAATGAAGGACAGGGTCGTGGCCGTGGCCGTGGCCGTGGCCGTGGTCGTGGTCGTGGACGGGGTCGTGGTCGTGGCCAAGGAGGCAGAAGGGCAGTTGTACCAAATCAAATTAGAGCCACTATTGTCCACCACGTGATAAACAGAGGTCTGACACTGACTCAAGCTGGAAGGGTTGTGCAGCCAAACCTAAAAAGGTCAACTGTGGCATCCATAATAAGAATTTTTAAGAGAGATAATCGGTAAGTCAATATGTGTAATTTACTGTACAGTAACTGTATATTGAAATTACAGTAATTGATATTGCTGTCTGTGTTACAGTATATTTCATAAATACCAAAGTGTGGGTGTGAATTATCTTTGTTGTAATTGTTATCTTTACTGTACTTTAGAACTGAAAGAGCACCACCAGGTGGAGGATGTGGCCGTCTTCTCTCTGACCAGCAGGAGAGGGCACTCGTAGACATGGCGGTGCAAAGAAATGATATTCGCATAAAAGAAATACAGCAACAGATTATAGCTGATAACGGAATATTCCAAAACATACACACAATCAGCATAACCACAATTGGGCGAATTTTGAAAAAGCACAAAATCACTATGAAACAAATTTACTTGGTGCCGTTCCAAAGGAATGAAGATAGGGTGAAGGCTTTGAGGGTGGAATATGTTCAGGTATGTGTATAGCAATGTTGCAATACTACAGTAGCGAATACTTTAGCAACCCATCCTCTATAAATGTGTAGACTGGTTAACATTATGCCCTAGACATCACATTAGGATTATGTACGTATGTGTATGGCCTGGCCATTGGTCTCAGGGCCGGATCTAGGAAAATTTCCCCAGGGGGTCTATTCAGCGCAAATATATTTTTTTATAGGTAAAAGGTACTGTACATGCCTAGTTTGCCTAGACCTGGCCCTGAGACCATTGGGCAGGCCCACACACATCCTTCCCTGATTGGTCAGCCTGTGGGCAACCAACATGTTCAATGAGGAAAAGCACCTGGGCCTAATGAATTGTAATGTAGCCTATTCAAGTTTATTGATATTTGGAAAGCGCTACAATATGGTGCATAGAAATAACCTTGTTTTGCATATTGTACATACAGTAAAGCATTGGTATATTTTTATCTCTGTAATGCTCATGTGTTTTTTATTTCAGAGCATGATGGACATTGATACTGGAGCAGAGCAGCATGAAATCTTGTATGTAGATGAAGCAGGATTTAATCTCTGCAAGCGCCGGCGTCGGGGCTGGAACATAATTGGGCAGAGGGCCACTGTTGAAGTTCCAGGACAGCGTGGAGCCAACATTACAATGTGTGCTGCCATTTCCCGCAATGGAGTTGAGGCTCGTGACCCTGTGCTGGGGGCATACAACTCTGCGCGCCTCATATATTTTCTGGATGGGCTGTACAACCGTCTCGTACAGCCAAATGCTCAGATGGTGTTCATCATTGTCTGGGACAATGTTAACTTCCATCATGCATTGGCTGTGCGAGACTGGTTTACTTTACTCCCCCTTTCTGAACCCCATTGAGGAGTTTTTCTCGGCCTGGAGGTGGAAAGTATATGATAGGCGTCCATATGAGCAGGGAACGCTCCTTCAGGCAATGGATGAGGCATGCAATGACATTACAGCCCAGCAGTGTCAGGGCTGGATACGGCACTCTAAAAGATTTTATCAGCGCTGTCTTGCTAATGAAGACATCAGATGCGATGTTGATGAAATTATGTGGCCAAATCCAGCGGAGAGGCAAAATGCTGCTTAAGCACCAAAAAGCTGTTTTTTTTTTTTTTTTTTTTTTTTTACTTTACAGTAAAGTTTTTTTGCTTTTACTGTTTTTGTTTTTACTGTACAATACTTTTGAGTTTACAGTACTGTATGATTTTTCTTTAACCCTGAATAAACTTCATATAATCTAATATTTTGTTTGTCTTTCATAAAAACACAAGCACAAAACTGCAGTCTATCACAGGGGATGCTTGCTGTACATAATTTCAAGTACTTATGAGGAAATGACCATTGCATAGTCTTTTTTGGTAACAAGTATTTTGTGTTTGACCGCATTATTTGATAATGGCCATTGTATTTGAAAATGCACCAATAATTAAACTTCAAAGATGAACATATCCACTGTTCTGACACTATGATAAACTTTAGCATGAAATACAATCTAATTTGGTTCAGTTGTTTCTATTGTGCATGCTATATATGATTTTGAGCCCAAGATTAGGAGTATAGAATTTTGCATGATCACGAAAGAACACTTTCAAACTCTTTTTTTATCAGAAGGATTTTGTGTTTGGCAGCATTATTTGATGATGACTGTTGTATATTGAAAATGCAGCAATGATTTAACTTCATTGTTTGAAATATCTAATGTTCTGGTGCTGTGATAAACTTTTGCATATAATATTCTCTGATTTGACACTGGTATTTTTATTTTGCATGCTATATTACATTTTGAACCCAAAATGAGCAGTATAGCATTCTGTGTTAACAGTTTTGCACATTGAAACTCTGTTGTGCAAAATGAGTCAAAGCAATCGAAAAAAACTGTAATATAGTGGAGCACAGTGCAAGACTGCCACCTATTGGACAATCACAGCACAGTCTGTAGCAGAACAGCAGGCACTTGCATAAAAGATTTTTGACATTTTTAAGATGTCTATAGAAAAACAAATTATGTCAAACAGACAACCCAAATGAAGCAGTCATTCTGTTTTTCTGTTTATTATTATTACACATAACAGTAAACAGACTTCCAACATTTTATTAGATGGGCTTGAAAGAAAAACAAAATTAAAACTGTAAAGTGAATTACACAATAATCGTTACTGATGGTATGCTGGCAACACAGTTTTAATGTATCACCACATGGCTTTTGACCATAAAACACAATAGTACTGGAATGAATCAAATAGGCTACTGTACAGCAAATTGCTATGACGAGACACAAAATCACCACAATATTGAACTTGAAATAAAAGCACATCAGTCTAAAAGCACAACTATTATTCCTGTAAATACTCCATACGGAGCATAGTCTATACACCTGTACAGAGTGGCATTCATTTCACTTATTCATATCTAACTATTGTTCATGCATCCACAATGCTGAAGTAACACAACCAGGTGCTGTGTCCTAAATCACAGTGTCAAAGCAATGCAAAATAAAACAGGAAAGAAAACAAAGTGAACACAAAACGGCAAAGGACAAATTCAGTCAGTGTAAAAAAAAGAAAGGTTTAGAGTCTATGTCTTTAATGATACAACCCAAGTGATGTCAATGCTATGACCATGTTTCCATTTAACATATTTATAGATTGTCTATTTTCCCATTGGAGTATCAAATCCAACCCCTTTTCTTGATTTGAATAAGAGGAAATTTTACATAATCACATGGATCTTCCTCATTGGCAAGAGGACAGTGCAAAGTTTTTATCTAAAATGTCTACAATAACACCCTTGTCCTAAATTATCACAACATAAAAAGGTGACATAGATAAGTATCATAAATAATGTTTTTCCCCATTAAGTTCAACCATATAAAATATTATTTTTCTTGCAAATCATATGGCTTTGCCTTATTTTGGTTTACTCAATTATTGACAAGTATAAGAAAATAGATCTGCAGCTCAGAAGATTTCTGTAATCTGTAATAACAACCCTCCAACCAAACTGAAAGTTCAACCAGTATTCAACCAGTAGAAAATTTGGCATGTACAGCCCATTATTATCCATCACTGAGTTCCTAGTCACCACATAAACCTCTGCACATCAGTGCTGTCAGGCCAATTAAATGTTTTGTTGATGAAGATGTAGAGTGTAGCAGTGTTGACCATGGTGTACAGACTCAGCTCCACCAGCAGCCGAGTTGTGGAGGGCAGAGGGATGTGAACGCGGTACAGCAGGTAGGGCAGGATGAAGTAGCGGAATTCCAGAAGCTTCTGGGGAACTGTGGCAGCAGTCAGACATACCAAAAACGCCAGGTTCCAAAACAAAGACTTGGACTTTAAGGATTCCATGAAGTTCCAGGTGGCAAAGACGTACCCCGGCACCATGAGGAAGGGAACCAGCTCATGCTTCTGAAACACCTTCCTCCACACGTAGAAAGGGTAGTGCCTGTTGTCGGCAAGCAGGTACTTGTGAATGAAAGTGAATTTCCACACCAGGATCAAGCCGACAACGGTGAGCAAAAGGTACAGCAACGGCTGCTTTCTGAGGGAATGTAAAAAGCTCATGGCCCTGCGGTAGGAGAACCATGCAGGGAGTGAGAAGAACAGTGTAAAGGCGAAAAAATAAAAGAGCTGAGGAAAGTTCAGACAGGACTCGTGGCTGGTCCGATCCCCGACTACGATCCCACCATTCAAGATGAGGAACACTACGAAGCCCGTCGCCACAACGGCGTAAGGCCAGGCCACCAGGAGCACGGACTTAATGCTGCTTGGGGTTGTGGAGTATTCGAACAGGAAGCGCATCACCTTCCCCACCCCAGCCAAGGAGAAAGGGATTTGGGAGGGCCATTTTTCCTCTTTTTTCTTGGACTGGTCAGTCTTCCAGCTCTCGTCCAGCTTCTGGGCAACCACGGTGCCGGCACAGAATGCCACCCAGATGATGTTGGTCTGGCGGAAGAGGATGGCACAGCAACCAAGAAGGCCGGCCACTTTGTGACTCCCATACAGGGACATCAGGTACGCGAAGAGGGCAAAAAAGGTGGAGCCAGCATCCGTGTAGTACAGAAATGTGAAGAAGTAGAGCACAGGGAAAGTGGATAGACACAATGCAGACAGCACTCTACGCATTGCAGCTCGAGTCTGGGACAAAAGAAGAAGCCCACGACAAAAAAATGCAGATTACATCTGAATACATTTCAAGTTAAAACTGTAACAATTTTTAGATACTAGAGCAGTTTACTGAGCTAATATACTACACTTCAGAAGATCAAATACATGTATCATGGATGTGGTAGTAGTTAACTCCTAAGGGATAGGGTATTTACAAAAACACTGAAAATCAGGACATTGGACCACTGCATACCACAGTACTAGTTATATTTCAGTCACAATTACTTAAATTGCATATCACAGCCGGCCTCTGCATATACAGTTATCAGAAGTAAATTGAAACTCACCTTATCTTTGACATGGAGTTTATATATGATAAGATACAGCAGATAGAGGTTTCCACAGTTGAAGAGTAAATTTATGAAACGCAACATTCCGGTGGAGCATACCACCTTCCCCGTCCACCCAGCCAACCACATCAACGGTTTAATGACCCCAACGGATACCAAGTATAGACCAGGTAGTGTGGTGATCATGGGGTCCCACTGGATAAACAGGCGACACATACAGAACAGACAACATAATGTTTGTTGATATAACACTTAACTAAGGTCATCATTCCAAATGCTATAGTATTAATGATTTAAAAGTAATAACAGTTTAAGCCCATTTGCAGCTACATAAAATGCGACCTCGCTTCATCCAAAACTATTCGCTAACCAGCCAACATTTCGGCAACAGTTTCAGACAGACATTGTTAAATATCAGTCAGAAATTAGCCGGGTTCTGCTATTGTTAGATAGGGCCAACCTTCCTGAACATCAGACAAGTATAAAACCAGCCTATTGAAACAGTTCACTGATATTATCCAGCTAACAAACATGATTCGGTCATTTGCTGGCTAATGACCACGAATAACAAAATAAAAACATAGCAAGCTAATGGTTAGTTGTCTACATACCTCGCTGAATTTCCCATCACAGTATTTCTGGGCTTGTGGTACGTGAAAAATTTCGTCCATGTATGGTTCCCTTTGCTCCCGTGTAATTTTTGAGAACAGAAGACAGGAAATTAGAAAGTTTGTGCTACAGAGAGCGGTAAAAACGTACCCCTCAAACCTCTCCATCTCTAAGCCACAAATCAAATGATGATTTAATCAGTACTACAGACAAGCTATGACGACTTTAACATCATGAATGATGGACGGCAAGCGATTATCTACTGTAGCCACCAGACAGGTAATACGCTAATAAAGCAAATCATCACTCGTGAGGCAAATTTTCTGTGAAATCTGAAAATGATGTGTCCAGCCAACTCACATCTTTCGTGTAGCAACAGTGCGAATGCACGAACAGTTCCTAGAAATACACAGACAGTGAGCTACACAATTGCTTACAAATTAAAAACCAATGTTAGTATAATAATATACCATTGATTTACTACATTGAAATTAAATCCATCCTTGTTAAGCGAAATCATATTTAGAGTGTTGCTTCCCATAGGAGGAACCTTTCCCGTGGGTTTGCTTGTGTCACTCAGTTATTCTTCCCCCATAGACGGATGTCAATACCAAGTTTAGTCAATACCGTTTTGAAGCTAGCACAGGCAAACGCTGCAAACTTATTACAATAGAGCCACAAACGACTCAATTTAGTTGGATAGCTAGTTGCTGTGTAAAGACAGATTTTGAAATGCACTTGAGTCAGCGGCTTGAACTGTTTCCCGAATACACAGTGACACAGCTGCTGTTCAAAGATGTCAAAAACGCGGCAGACTTGAGGAAGAATGCAATTGCAGGAGAGATAATTGGAGCCTTAATAAACCCGTCAGTGGTGAGTGAGTGAGTGTGAGAGAGAGAAAGAGAGCAACTGTTCAATGATGTCAGGCAATTGGAAATTGAGAGAAAGACCCTGAATCTGGTTTTATTTAAAACTAATTCGTATTGTGCTCATTTTGTGTATTGCTGCCTCTTACAGTTTTTGTAGCTCCTCATACCAATAGCTACATTTTTGTTTGAACAGGTAGTTGACCCCTTCCAAGTCCTCGTGGCCACAAACAAAGCACTTCACTTGCAGAAAGCTGGAAAAATGAAAACACGGAGTCTTTACTCTGAAATAATATTTAACCTGTCACCCACAAATAATGTGAGTTTGATTTTATTTTTAAAGAATGGTGATTGTAAATGTGAATTATATAAGGTTTATATTTTTGTGTTAACTGAAAGAAAAATCCATTAAATGGGTACTGAGAACTATGACAAAATATTTGTCCAGAAACACTTTTTTTCCTTGTTTAAGATATCTGAGGCTTTCAAAAATTTCGGAATCTCTGACAGTGACAGCGCCGTTCAGGTTGTTCTGGTTCATGCTGATGTAGAAAGAAACAATATGGATGACATTCTGTCCAAGGTGGACGGCCAGCAGATCCCAGTCGATCACATCTCAAGTTTGAGTAACATTGCAAAGATCAAAAAGGTATATATGTGTCTTATTGCTGTGTTGTCCAGTATTTTCTCAGAACAGTGTTCATTGGCAACTGCTTTTAATATACACCTGATTGTAATAAAAATCAGAATAGGAATGAATATACAGTATATTTAAAGAAAGTGGAAATTCATCATTAGCAATCAATATTACTTTGGTATTTCTTCATGTTGGGATTCATTGTACCTATGAGGTTCAAACATTTTACATCGCAAAAACATGGAAAGACTAATGTAAAGTCACCACATGTAACCTGTACAGAGTCTACAGTTTGCACCATGGCATGGAGTCCACTGCCATCTGGAATTGAGCTGGAGTAATATGAAACCACTCTTTCATGAAAAAATGCAATGAACTCACACTTAGCAGTTGGAAGTAGAAAATGCTGTTCCAGTAATTGATCAAGACTATTAAATAAAAAAATAAAACTTCCAGCATTCAGAATATCCCATAAAGGCAGACTACTCAAATGCTGTGGATGGAGGCATTGTAATCTTGAAAGGCACCCTTCTCTGCAGGAAAGAGATTCTAACATGGGGTATATCGCTGATTATTATTTAGTTGTATTAAGTAACCCTTGACATTGTCCACTAAGCATATCAGTACATTCAAACCATGTCAGGCAAATACAGCCCACACAAACTACTTGAACCCTATGTTGTCGGAACAGTGTCTGTCCATTACGTGTAGAAATCACTTTAACTTCTTTTCTCCATTTGATGTATCATAGCTTATTTATTTACCGTTCATGACTTCTGAATTGTCATTTATTTGATTGTGTTGCAGCTGTACAAGGTCACGCCACAGGAGGAGCTCTGTGGAAGCCTGCTGGATGCTGTCATCTGCAGGATGGCTACCAAAGATGTATTATAAACAAAACAAAAAATATTCTGTTATTTTCATTTGGACAGATGTGGTAGGGGACTCTTTGGATATATAAATTAATTGTAAACTTAGATGCAGCTGTCCAGTGCTTATAGTTTGAATAAATACACTATAGAGACAGAAATTTTTTCTTTTGTTTGATTAATCTCATAATTAATGTCAGATGTCTTGTGTTACACATCAGGAGTTTACATGACACATTGTGTGAATACTTTATTCTTTACATGCAACCACACACCATGTGTGCATTTCCGCACATGCAGTACACTCGCACATACAGTTGAAGTCGTTTACATACACTTAGGTTGAAGTCATTAAAACTCATTTTTAACCACTCCACAGATTTCAAGTTAGCAAACTATAGTGTTGGCAAGTCAGTTAGGACATCTACTTTGTGCATGCTTGGCTAAATGGCTGTAAGTCATCAAGGGTATGCGGTATCAAATGAGCCTCAAACCATCACTCTGCTGCCAGATATGCAGTAGATATGCATGGATAACTTGAAGGGTTTCTTCTCCTGACTTATTTTTCCATAGAGTTCAATAGGAGAATTTGTCAGGAGAAACAACCCTTAAAGTGATCCATCCATATCTACCAGAAAAAAGCCTTTCCTGTCATTTCACCACAAATGTAAGTGCCTGGAGTTTGCTAAACGCTACTGGAACTTTGACTGGAACCGTGTTCTATGGTCAGATGAAACGAAAATTGAGCTTTTCGGCAACCAACACTCGAGGTGGGTTTGGCATAAAAAGAAGGATGGCTATACCAAAAATAACCTGATCCCCACTGTTAAGTATGGTGGAGGTTCTGCTGTTTTTCCTCCAAAGGTCCTGGGAACCTTGTTAGGGTACATGGCATCATGAACTCCATGAAATACCAGGACATTTTAAATCTGAATCTGGCTGCCAGGAAACTAAAACTGGGTCGTCGTTGGATCTTCCAGCAGGACAATGATCCAAAACATATGTCAAATCAACAAAGAAATGGTCAACTGAACACAAAATCAAGCTTCTGCCATGGCCATCTCAGTCCCCTTACCTAAACCCCATTGAAAACCTGTGGGCTGAGCTGAAGAGGAGAGTGCACAAGAGAGGACCTAGGACTCTGGATGATCTGGAGAGAGATTCTGTAAAGAGGAATGGTCTCAGATTCCTTGCTCTGTATTCTCCAACCTTATTAGATGTTACAGGAGAAGACGGGAGGTTGTACAAAGTATTAAATACAAGGGTGCCAATAATTGTGGCACACAGGGTTTTGTTAAAAATAATTATTTCTTGAGGGATTTTTTTTTCTCAGAATAAATTTACTTCAATTAAAGGTTGGATTTTTCTAATTTTTTCAGTGTGAGATTAAGCTAATTTACCAAACGGTCAATTTTTTTACAACCCTTTTTACTCATCTTTACCAGGGGTGCCAATAATTGTGGAGGGCACTGTATATACTTACCCTTACATACACATGCCTAAAAGTACATGTAGATACTGTATATACTGCAGTGGAAAGTCAACCGGAGGATTAAATATTGCGCAACAAGGCAGGATAACTGATGACTCCAGCCCTCCATCTTTGGGCAATGCTATAGCCAATTATACATCAGCCTGTGGGATTATATTTTCCTATTAGAAGCACAATCATGTGACTTAGAGAATGAAAGTCATGTTATAGTTTTGGCTGCATTCCAGGAAAATTATGTTCCTCTTATAGGAAGTATTTTCTCTTGTACAAAAAGGGATGGGCCTATGGTCTTGCAAAGCTCCTGTCAGTTTCCCCAACTCAGTTGGTTTTGAGCTGGCAAGTCATTGCCGTTCTCTATTCTGCAATTGTACAGAACCATCCATTATAGGTTTTTGAATAATAATGTGTTGTTTGTGTGTTGGTGCGCATTTAGTTTGTGTATTCCTAGCTATAAACCTATTAACTATCAAAAGAGGAGTAGATATACAGTCAGCAATGTTACAGGATGCACAGAACGCTGCTTGCAAGATTTTAAACCAGGATGTTACCTTTCATGGATTTAGCTTCACCAAAGACTGAATTAACAATGACGTTTAAGGCCATTAATACTATAGCATTTGGAATGATGACCTTCGTTATGTGTTATATCAACAAACATTACGTTGTCTAGCCTACACATGATGATTCTATTACTATAATACCACAGACCACAGAACACAGTTCGGACTATACACTATGACCTTTATTCTCACTAGGAAAAAGACTTTTAAGCTATTTCATGGAGAAAATTATTTACAGGATTTGGAAGCATCAAGATCTTCACAGTGAGAGCACATCAGTAAACAAAAAGAACAGCTGTTAAAGATGCTCAACATTTCTGATGAATTCTGAATGATCTGAAACAGTTCTGATAAATATACATGTATTATATACACAGAATACCATATAAATATACATAGTCCACAGACTTCTATTAACAAATATATAAGAAGATATTAGACACACATTTTTGGGAACAATCATTTGAAATAGAAATACAATTTTTTACTGATGCGCAATACAGTTTTGACACTCAAATCATGTTGACGCGCCTGTCTTGTGTCTTCATTTGTTGCTGTGCGTTCTTAAGTGAATAGAGCGGCTAACCTATAATTTACGTATCTGTGGCTTTCTTTGTGGTGGTTACACTGGTGTATTTCTTGGCAGGATAAATACAGTATATACAGCCATTCTACAATTCTTTTTATTTCTGGACTTATAAGGAGGGTAGTATGCACACATGACATGAGCTATGTTATCTACAGCTATACAAGTTAATATGAAGATGATTAGGGAGGCACAATGCACAGAAGGGTCAACCAGGGTTACAAGTCTGACTCGGGCATGTCGGGCATGTTGGCCATCAGGTACCCAATCCCGTAACGCCCGTTGGGGGTGATATCTGCATCCAGGCCGGCACTTTGCTTGCGGTAGATGTTGTTGCCAGGCACAGGGGAGGGCGCCTCGCTGCAGGGCGACTTGCTGTGGATCAGGCTGGCGTCATCGTCATCGTCTGGTGCGCCGCTGTCCTTGATGATCCGCCCCTTCTTGTAGGAAACGGAGGAGAACCCTCCCACGCTGTTGTCCAGCAGGTTGAAGTAGCGCAGGGTGAGGACCACGGGTACAGGGAGTATCGCCATGATGACCAGCGACACGCACACGACCAAGCCCCAGGTGGGATAGCTCCGGGACTTCTCCTGGGCCTGAGACAGATGGCATTGATACAGGGATCTTCTTTTAAGACAGTTTACACACACATATAAATAAAATAATGAGTAATATGTAGTGAGTGCAGCCGTTGGTTTGCAGCGGGGGAACAATCATTGTCGATAGTGCTTCAGAGCTTGCTATCTAATCTCCAGTTCTCCATTGGGGAGAAACTGGTGTCCCCTTTCTCACAGATGTGGTAAAAACGAACTTTCTTTTAAATCTTGGCTGTCATTGTCACCAGTTTAAATTCTGAAAACCCCATGAATGTCACTGCTCACCAACTCCTCAATCCAGGCGCTGTAACTGGGTGGAGTCATTCCTAGCTGAATCACGCTGGCCAGCAGGAGAGCTAGCAGCACCAGAGGAGTGATGTACTTCCACATGTAGTAATAGAACCGAAATGGCGAGAATCCAAGCATTTCTTTCAGGTCTTCAAAAAACCTGTAACAAAACAATTGAGAATCCTGTTGAGGAATGAATCTCATCTTAAAGTTATTATAAGTTATTATAAGTATAAATCTCATTTTATCAGTTATTATATGTCTGAAAAAATCCATACACATCTATGGAGTTGGCTGATAGACATCTACATGAAGTGTTCTGTAGTATTGTGTTGATAAACAAGCAATTGCAGCTTATTCAGGAGTCAGTGGATGGTGGATCTTACTTGTCGATGCCATAGACCCAGGCCACGGCCACATTCTCCAGACTCACAACCACGAGTAATGGGAGTGTGGCAGAGTAGTCATCAAACATTGTCACAAAGTAGTTCCCAGAGCGCTGGACAAAGAGCAGGCCAATGCTGAAGGCCAAGACACAGCACCCCACTGTGACCAGGAGAAGCAAGAGCAGGGGAACAGCGCATTACTATCACAGAGCCAAGAGGACATTTATAAATAGAATATACAATCGGAAAACAAAATTTGGTTGGATCTGTAATTATTTATATGAAGGAAACAAACTGCCTCGCAAACTGCCTAGCATGTAAGCGGTGAAATGGTTCATATGAGTTCAATGGTTCTTGAGGCTCATGATTCCAGAACCAATGATGCACTTAGCTGCTGTGCTCTTGTGCTGATGTCACAGTTCCCTGCTCACACCCACCTGTGAGGAGCTCCTTGCGCACTTTGAAGGTGTCAACGAGGGGCGTAATGATGCCCTCGATAGTTCCGAACATGCTGCCCAGGCCCAAGTTGACCAGCATGAGAAAGAACATGACCGACCAGAAGGGTGAGGCTGGGAAGTGGGTCATGGCTTCGGTGAAGGCTATGAATGCTAAGCCAGTACCTTGAACAGCCTATAAAACAGCAATACCAATAACAAAAGAGTAATCAATAACAATACCAGTTACAACATTAACATCTGTATTGTTATCGAGGCAGCTCAAGGGAGAATGTCACAGACCTCCAAAGTAATAACAGTACCTTCTTTTTACCAATAGATGGCCCCCTCTTGTTTTTGCCTTTGAGAACTGGGAGAATTCTGTTCTGGTGGATCCTTACCTTGTTCAGTTCATCCTCAATGTTGCAGGAATCCAGTCCGAGAAGCAAGAAGTCACTCTCCTTTACCCGTCTGATGATCTCTATCATCTGCGTGTAGTCCTCTGGACTCACATTGGAGAAATCAATATGCTTGGGGATCAGGTCTGGACTAATTGTATTACCCAGAAATCCGACAATCTTCTTTGTGTTTCTGGATGATCAAAAAAAAATTTCATTTTAATTCCAAAAATTTTAATTACATGTTAACCATACTACAGGAAAAGCTATATGCAATGTATCTTTATATACTATTATACTGGGTGTATAAAACTAATTTAGAGAAATTAACACCTTTTTGGGAGTATTAAGACTTTAATTCTTAAAACCTATAAACCCCAATTCCTAAAAAGTTGGGACAGTATGTAAAATGCACATAAAAGCAGAAGGCAGTGATTTGTAAATTCTCTTTTACATATATTTAATTGAAAACAGTACAAAGAAAGGATATTTAATGTTTTACCTAATCCACGTTATTGATCTTTGTAAATATATGCTAATTCCGAATTTGATGCCTGCAACACGTTCCAAAAAAGTTGGGACAAGGGCAAAAAAAAAAAAAGACTGGGGAGTTAAAAAAAACACCTGTTTGGAACATTCCACAGGTAAACAGTTGACGCTATAATGACTGGGTATAAAAAGATATCAAAAGACTTCATATCTTATTTTCAGGTACTCTTATAAGCAATACTATAACCTCTATGCATTTGAATGGATCTCTATGGTAATTGGGGAGTGGGACTAGAATAAGCTGTAAATTACACGGGACTAGTATGGAACCCATGGTTGTCTAAATGGCTGTAAATCATCAAGGGTCTGTGGTATCAAACAAGCCTTAAACCATCACTCTGCTGCCAGATATGCAGTAGATATGGATGGATCACTTTAAGGGTTGTTTCTCCTGACTCATTTTCCTATTGAACTCTATGGAAAAATAGGTCAGGAGAAACAACCCTTCAAGTGATCCATCCGTATCTACTGCACATCTGGCAGCAGAGTGATGGTTTGAGGCTCGTTTGATACCGCAGACCCTTAATGACTTTCAGCCATTTAGCCAATCATGGGTTCCTGTGTAACTTTTTGCAGTGTAACTGTATGTGCTGTTTCACCAGATGTTCATGAACAAACAAAAATGCATACACCAAACAGCATGAATGTTCAAGCATCACTGCGAACAGCCTCTCTGCTGAGTTCCTCAGAAAGTTATTTTCTTGGTACAGTAAACAGGGCAAAATGGAAATTAACTGGCCACTCTGCAGGGGTCGGGGGAGACTGCCGAGAGTGCTTCACTGTGGGATGGAGTACGTGGGGCTGGTATCGTGGAATGTTGTATTTCCTGTTTTGTTTTGAAGCCAAACTTACAGCGTGATACACTTGGCACTCATGATATTGGCCTTGAAGCCAAGCACAGCGAATACCACCAGTGTGGCCAGCACAGAGGTGAAGAAGTTGATAAAAGAGACCAGCACGGCGTCGAAGTGGCAGTTGTTGTTGCGCTTGTTGTAGCTGGAGAAGGCAATGACCCCACCAAAGCCCAGCCCCAAGGCGAAGAACACTTGGGTGGCAGCCTCCCGCCATACCTTAGCCTCCAACATGATTTCCAGCTGCAGGGAGAAAGCCAGAAAACAGAGGCGTTAACTGAGAGAGGTAAAACACTCACACAGACAGCATGAGCATGCAGTAGCACCACTGTGCATGACCTAAATGACAAGTTAGCAACATCATACCTCTCTTTTGGCCAATTCTGCAGCTATTGCAAAACTGATTATTTTCAGTATGATTAAAACAAGTGCTTTGACATGACACAGCAGATGGACAGCTACTTGATAAATCTGCATATACATGTATACAATGTATTTTTGAATGTACTTTTTCAATGGTACAGTATATTCATTCCACCCTGCCTAAATTCTACAGCAGCAGTGCTAGTCCAGTGTCAGATTGCCAGATGGGATTTTTGAGGTAATAACAGATTGATGGAGGGCTTGCTGGTGGGCATAGTGGGTCTGACCTGGGTTCTTCAAACACTGCATACCTTGGGGGTGAACATGTGGCGAATCCCGTCAACAGATCCAGTCAGGAGAAGGGCCCTCACCAAGAAACAGATCAGAACCACGTAGGGGAACAAAGAGCTGAAGTACATAACCTGCAGGAACCCCAAAATTCACACAGTATAATCAGGAACATCTATGCATATGTGCTGCACATTCACCCGAACAACAAACACTGCAGTATTGTCTACTGCAAACACTAAACACAGAATTGAATTTGGGCTTATGTAGAAATGATGAATGGCTCCTGGAATAAGGCTCTTCATAGTCCGACCCCTTTAACAAAACCTAGCTGTGATTTCCCCTCTTGGTCTATCTCTCAGTTATCAAGGTCAAATGTGTAATCAATGCATTGTGGAAAGAGGGCTGGCTGAAGCTTTAACAGCATTGACCCAATCGGCAGCCACTCTGTCTCACTCACTGTGCAGATACTGTTGGGACATATAGAAGATTTTTAGTGACTTCATTAAATGCAATCGCTTTAGCGACACATCGTGAAATGTAATACATATCTGCGTTTGCATTTATATAAGGATGCACATTTATCATGCCATAATTAAAAACAAAACAGATATTGCATTATATTTCATTGTGTGTTCTCTACAAACACTCATACTGAAATACAATACGGGGTGTATTACTTTTCAACGCCAGCTATGCAGTTTTCGGGCCAAAATTTTAATGTAAACGAGCCCATTGCATTTAGCTTTGTCAGCATAGGGTGGCGCACGGAACGTAACACAATTCAAAGCAATCCTCGTGATTGTAATTATTGACCTGCAGAGTGGTCTGGATTTGTAACTGGGCTACCTAGAAATATATATTTATATATAGAAAATTATAGAAATTAAATCAGTGGACTGTAGGCTAATTAATTAGAAACTAGGGTTTTTAGTTTTAATGGAGTAAAATGACAAACAATTTGACAAGCCAGGTATGAATATCTTATCCACGGTGGCCCCCTAGTGGTAGTTGTGAACGTCCCAATTACATGTTTCTCTGAATTATTTACAGTTTAAACCCCAAAAATTCAGCCACAACTTTCATCTTAGCCTACAGTTCGCCAATGTCCAGCAAAGTTGACATTTCCACAGCGACCACCTATCTATCGCACTTGCAGCTGTAATAGAGTACTCAAGTGAGTACGTCAGACGTATCAGTTCCTGATTTCAGAAGTAAATTCCCTATAACAGATAGGATGGGCTTCGGAGACTATCGACTATTTCTTGAAATCTGATTTATAGAATGAGCCGAAACGTTCCTGGATTAGCCAGTGTGGTATAAGGATATAGACCATATATCGCATGTTCCCATTAAAAATTTTTAAAGTAATGGATTAATGATTGTAGTTAGACTTGTAGTCCACTTTAACGAACTACATATCCAGTACTGCAACGCACGGGTGGTTCTCGACCAATAAGATCATCATCTCGTCTGTCTGGACATTCTTAGCAGATGAGAGTACTGCCGCTGAAGACGAGCTAACGTTAGCTTGCTAAGTTGAGAAGCCCGCCCGACAAAGTCAGAAACTACGCTTCGGTTAACCACATAAAGCAATTCTAGCTTTTAGTCCTTCAAGCTAGCTAGCTAACGTTAGAAAAAAGTGTTTAAAAACGGAGCTGTGTGTTACTGCTAGCTAACGTTATATGACAACGTTTGGAGATGGAGACAACGCTGCTCGTCCGGAGGGAATTATGGGACGTTGAGTTTCTAAACAGTGCCAGCGCTGGTATATTCACTAAAAAATACAAAAACATAAAATATACTCGAAGCTGGTCCAGAAAAACGACAGTTTGCGAACGGACATTATATTGAACAATCCAGGAAATTGACGGTAAGACATAATCACTAGAAATGGTTTAAAAGTAAGTTTTAGTTAATGTCTACACTCTAAATTAATTGGGAATTTACTTCCGAAACAAGTGTGACGTAGTCACTTGAGTACTCTATACATTTCTGTTGTTGTAAAACAAAGGCCTACCTTTAAACATAAGCCTTTTTTAGCCTACGTAGCTATATACAAACATTAGGCTACGTATTTTTATGGTTAGCCTATGCAGCCTATATCTAGGCTACTGTAGCTACTGTATGTGCCGATTCTGACATAGCCTAAATTTATTCTGTTGTACATTTCTGAATGGTGCAGCCTCTTCTTCAATTTGAACTTTAAAACATGGATGTGCAGTGAATAGTTTTTGAGATGACACTTAACTAGTAGGGCCTAGATGAAAATTTCTTCTTGTGGGCCAAATTTAATAGGTTTAACTGATCTTGCCAGTCCTTCACTTGAATTGAACGACTTTTGCCTTGTGGATAATGCAGACTCAAACAGTAAATGAGACAAGTTAATTAAGAAATGGTAAAACAATAAATAAAAATAAATCGCCAATCTGATGGGTTGCCAGGCTAGGACGCCTATGTGAGTAACCAGCTAGTGACCAGCCAATTCAGTTGCAAATCCACTGAACTAAACTAGGCACAGTTACCAGCCTCTGCAAATCAAGCCGGCTTCTCATTCACCACTGCCGACCTCTCATTTACATTAGTTTTAATAGGATACATCGGAAAATAAAATAAAAAAACCTTATAGGCCTACAGCATGAATCACTAGGTGATCGATTCACTTGCAAGATAGCTTCGGCTACCCACACACACTAAACCAAGTATGATAGACTTCTCCGCACTGTTTCGTCCCCACACCCCAACCCGCCGTAAGTCATCAAAGGTCTGAGGTATCAAACGAACCTCAAACCATCACTCTGCTGCCAGATATGCAGTAGATATGGATGGATTACTTGAAGGGTTGTTTCTCCTGACTTATTTTTCCACAGAGTTCAATAGGAAAATGAGTCAGGAGAAACAACCCTTAAAGTGATCCATCCATATCTACTGCATATCTGGAAGCAGAGTGATGCTTTGAGGCTTGTTTGATACCGCAGACCCTTGATGGCTTACAGCCATTTAGCCAACCACGGGTTCCATACTATTCCCCTGTAATTTACATCTTAATCTAGTCCCACCCCCCAATTCCCATAGAGATCCATTAAAATGCAGAGAGGTTATTGTATTGTAAGCCGCTTGTAAGAGTACCTGAAAATAAGATATCAAAAGTCTTTTGATATCCTTTCATACCCTATCATAATAGCATCACCTGTTTACCTGTGGAATGTTCCAAACAGGTGTTTTTTGAACTTCCCAGTCTTTTTTGCCCCGTTTTGGAACGTGTTGCAGGGATCATATTTGAAATTAGCGTATATTTACAAAAATCGATAAATGTAAAACATTAAATATATTTTCTTTGTACTGTTTTCAATTACATATGTAAAATAATTTACAAATCACTGCTTTCTGCTTTTATGTGCATTTCACTGCTTTCTGCTTTTATGTGCATTTTACATACTGTCCCAACCTTTTTTGGAATTGGGGTTTGTAGTATGTTCTAGTGTATCTTGTATAGTAAATGTTTTAAAGTTGTAGTTTCTCTTGCTTTCACAATCAAATGACAGTTTCATGAAATGTTTTTCAGGATATATAAAACAGGGTATTGGATTAAGTAAGGTGAGGTTGGTGGCCATGTGCTAAACACCTTATCCAATAGACAGTAGTTCAACACTGATATTGGAGTGAACAGTTTTGGACAAGGGAGCAAATTTGGGCACAAGATGGTAAATTGTGGGGAAAAACTATCAGGAAAAGGTAAATAAGGTCATGGCAAATACATTTTTAAAAGGCTCGATTGCTACCAGTTTTATACATTCACCTCCAACTGTACAAAGCCTTCAATCTTCTTAAAGTTCAGGCTGTGCTTTTACCCTGACATGATAACGGTTGTTAACTGTAAAATGTGGTTCCAAAGATAACTGGAACAAATGTTAGACAGGAGTTTAGATAAATTCAGGGCCAGGGCAACAAGCACCTTTCAGAGGCATCTGTTATCTGGACAGAATGAATAGAGGAGGCTCTTAAGCCTCTAACAGGAAACTGTCTGTCAGTGTTATCAGCTTGACTATTTGTAGCAGAATGAGGAATATCTGCAGCTGCCCGAATTCACCAAACACACACACACACACACACACACACACACACACACACACACACACACACACACACACACACTCCACGTTACATGCAGACTAAATTGCACACATATGAACACGATACGCACACACACATGCACGCACACAGAAGCGTAGACACAACCACATGGACAGAGACCCTGAAGCACAAGTATTAATATCTTACAGTTCCAATAATATTTGATACAAAAGGCTAATTTCAAAACCCAATGCTTGTTCTGTAACAGTGGAACAAAAAAAGTCCTTGATAACAAGGAGTTGACCAACAGGCCTTGGCAAAGCCCTCGTGAAGGTCAGTTGGCCCTGATCACATGATGGGTTGAGGATCATGAAAATCACTAACTGAAAGCTCATTTGAAAATACAATAATAATCCATCTGGGCATTAATGGGCACCTGTATTAATGGATTCCTTTCTCTTAATGTTGTATCAAGCACAGATTCACATTAAATATTCCAAAATATGATTCCGTATGCTGTCATGGAGACAGGACAAATCCTTGAAAAAGGGATACTAATTTCAATGTTGAATATATTTACCATTCATTATTTCTCATCCGCACAAAACTAGATGTGTTATTTCACGACTGGGAATATAAGAGTTAGCGGACTGCCTCCCTGTCTGTTCAAAAGGTGGGGCGTTCTCTTCACCTTCCCAGAGGACTGGATGCCTTTGATCATGGCCAGGCACACCATGGTCCAGGCAGCCAGCAGGCACACGCTCATCTTCCAGTTGAGGCCCCCGTTGTCAGAGATGGAGTCGGAGATGTCCAGGGCCATGCGGTACCAGTAATAAGTGGTGGCGGAGCTTTTCTCACACTCTGGCTCAATGTCTGCAGAACCAAACACATCCCAATAGTCACAGACTGCTTTTAACCAATTTATGGCTTTCATAGGTAAATTCAGCTATCTAGATTCACAGGATTAACCTTGCAGATGAGACATGGTCCTTTAAGCACCAAACCACACTATCATCCTC
This sequence comes from Synaphobranchus kaupii, assembly GCA_029718625.1. Classification (NCBI taxonomy): domain Eukaryota; kingdom Metazoa; phylum Chordata; class Actinopteri; order Anguilliformes; family Synaphobranchidae; genus Synaphobranchus; species Synaphobranchus kaupii. The sequence continues at coordinate 96,340,888 of CM056376.1, forward strand.
TATGAGCCTATATCTGAAAAGCTTTATCATAGCATAGTCAGTCTGGTCAATTAGGTGCTGTCTTACACCTGTTTGTGTTCAGACCAGGTTCTATTTTACATGAGTTGGTGTTCCAATCAGGCGCTGTCTTACATGTGTTTGTTTTGTTCTTGACCAGCGGGCATTCATGCCAGGGGAGGGGCTGCTGGAAGGACTGGGAGAAGTAGAACAGGCTCCAGGCGATGATAACGTTGTAGTACAGGGCGACAAAGAAGCACAGCTAGGGAAACAGACCCAAAGGCTATAATACACCCTGTAACAGTTACCAATAATGTTACCACAAGTGTACCTATGTTGAAGAAATCCCTTGTTTTCTGAAACAGAACGATACAAGACAGAAGATACTGTCAGAGGATAGATCAGTACTCAACAAATCGCTCAGTCGGCTAATGAATTTCAGTTGGAAATCCATGCCATCTTGAAATCCATGAAACATTTTACTTTTTGTGGAGAAATACCCAATTGAAATATTTTATATAGAACAGATAATCCCTACATGATCTTAATATACAGACCAACTAAATCTTCAGACCACTATTTACAGTCATACATTTACCCATCAAAAAATGGTTATGCAGTGGATGGTTTTTTCACTCTTAGCTATAACTTGGCACACCAGAAGTATAGAAATATTTTATTATGCTTATATTCAGAACACATTACAATGTTTTTATTAAAATGTATTTTTACTTTGGATGCAGCGCTACTGACTGTTCAGACATGTAGTTTACTATCTACATCTCTTAAAAAATTAAATCAATTGAGCCTCACAGGTCACATCATTCACATTTTTCTGTAGTTCCAAAGATGATTCTCTAAATTGGATTGTATATCTAGGTGTGATATTACTGGTAATATGAATTTAGTTTACACACCTAAAATCAAATAATTTTTCAAAGAGATACAAACAAAACTGTGTTACATTGATTGTTGTTTAACCATCAAGGTGAACATCATGCCCCAGAGTGACTGCAATAGGTGATAAGCAGTACGGTCCTCCCTCACCATACAGCTGGCGAATCCGATCCCCCCCAGGTGAGGGCTGATGTAGTTCCACACCCCGATACTTCCCCGGCGAACGTACTGTCCCACGGCCAGCTCCAAGAAGAAGAGGGGGATCCCGATCAGTATCAGCAGGATTAGGTAGGGCACAAGGTATGCTCCTGCAAGGGGGAGAGGTCACATGATGCGTTGCCCCAGTTTCACTGTCTGGGAAGCTTCATTATTAATAGCAAATGTGAAGATTTCGCTCTTCTTTTCTCATGTAAATGTCTGGCTTCGAATAGAAAGGTGATAATACGGAAAATGAAGTAAAACGTAGGTCCAATATTGCTGCAGTGACAATATTTCTTAAAGCAATACATTTAAGCAAGCCTTCATAATTAATACCATTTGCCCCATTTAGATTTTTTTCATATGTTTATGTGTTGAATGTCAATTGATGTTCAGTGCGTCATCACAGTGGCTCAGATAAGCCATTCGTTCTCAAGGCTTTTGTGTAAATCTGATCAAGCAGAAAATTGCTTACTTGGGGGTAGCAGTTGTATAACTGGCTGTCACATCTTAATTAAATCAAACCTAACCTCATGACCCTTATAAATATAATTAACTGCTGACAAGTGTCTCATGTTGCCAGGCTACATCACTGAAAGATGACCTCCAAAATCAAATTAATGAGAACACCATATATACCCTTGCACTCTGCCAATGTGGCCATGGTCTCTGAATGTTATGAACTGTATTAAACAAAAGCTTTTTGAATGGAAATTTCAGAAATATGTAATTTCAAGAAATAGTAACACTTTTATCAAGAGTGCCTACTACAGTTCAACGACAAGACACTGTCATAAGCACTAGATAGCACTACATTAGCCTTTTCAACACCATGCCAAGGAACATCACTTGCCATATCATAACTAATCTGACCATTGCATTCTGATTTGGTATATTAATTTACTTATTGTGTAAGAGCACAAGCTCACTCCAAAAAATCTAGAAATCTACACCACTGGCTACAGCCACCTTTCTTTTATTATTCAGCTCAAATACTGTATGTGCTGTCTGCTAAAACAGTAGAAAATATTTTATTTATTGCTACCTTTTCTGATCTACTTTGATGACATGACAGTGAACACCATGTGACAAAAAGGAAGAAAATAGACACAGCTGAAGAATGATGCAGGTGCAAGTTGGGTAACGCATGAAAAATGGAATAAAGTCCTCACACCATTACTGTTCCTAGAAAGAGTTTATTCACCCCAAAATCATATGTGTGGTCAATAAACTTTTTCTTCAAAAAACTTTCATGTTAATCTCATGAAAATGACAATGGTGCCAGTGTATTCACAACACTGGATTTGTACACCTGTGAGAACTCTGAGGTGAAAACAGGTTAAAAAAACCCCTGAGATTTGGCCTTAATTTAATTACAGCCAGTAGGCAAATGATGTCACTTGGATCTGCCTGTAAAAAGGCCAGGGGCAAGGTATGAATCATGGTCATCCAGACCCTGGCCTCTGATTCATAAACAAACACATGGTAGGCTACAGCACATATGTGCAGCGGAGTAATACTAAAAGTTACCGGGTCTCTTACCGGATGTTCATAATGCCAAGGTGAGGCAAAAGACAATTTTCCAACCCTTGGTTGGACAATAAAGTTATATTCTATTCTATAATCTAAACAGACAGAGGCTGAAACAACATGATCATATATAGTAATTTGAGAAAACATATTGTCCTTGTGCACTCTGTAATCATATGTGCATTTTCATTTCCAACAACGACACTTGCTGTTGTTAAACCTTATTTGAGTGGATTTAGGCGGTTATTTAAACAAAGTTAGCCGGGGGACATTAAAACCAATGGCAAGATGCTAATTGTTAGCATTGCTCCAGTTCAGGATTTACTACAATTTAGCTACAATGTAGAGACCTGGGCTGTGTCCAAATCAGCACCCTTCCATACTATTAGGTAGGCTTGTTGAGTAGACAGGACGAGAAAATCGCATAAATATGACGTGAAGCTTTGTTTTAAAAAATGAGGTGCAGCTTTGCTGACGTCTTCCTTCATTAACAACAAAAACAACACGTGACATGGTTGCGCAAGGGTGTGACGTTTACTTCCACAGTACGGTTGGAAAATAGTATTGAACATATTTTTTTGCGTACTGCACATCCAAGCTATACACAGCGCACATTAAACAACACACATGTACCACTGTACACAGGGGACAGGACGCAGTAGATAGGGCTCTGATTCGGACACAGTCCTGGACAGAATCACTACAGCCCTACATACCATTTTGGGGGTAAGTAAAACAATATCATATTCTTCAAAATGGGTGAATTATCCCTTTAAAGACCATTTTTTAATTTCACTCTGTACACTGAAGAAAGAAAATGTAATACTATCATGAATCTTTATGACAAAAGCAAGCACACACGCTGCTCAACACTGAAGGAACTTGAATTGCCTTCATATACAGATCCTTTCCAAAAAATTAGAATATCATGGAAAAGTTGTTTTTTTTCCATAATTCCATTCAAAAAGTTAAACTTTCATAGATTATAGATTCATTACACACAAAGTGAAATATTTCTAGCCTTTGTTTCATTTTTCATAATTTTGGCTTACAGCTCCAGAAAACCCCCAAAACAGTATTTCAAGAAATTAGAATAGTGTGTCGAAAATCAGCATTTACTTCAGTTATTTCAGAGAATTAATGTTTTAGACTGAGTGTCACACTATCATCTAATTTACTCAAAACACCTGCAAAGTTTATCTCAGTTTAGTTCAGTATGGGGAAGACTGCAGACTTCACAATTGGCCAGAAGACCATCATTGACACCCTCCAGAAGATGGGTAAGCCACAAAAGGTCATCGCTAAGGAGGCTGGCTGTTCACAGAGTGCAGTGTCCAAGCATATCAATAGAAAGTTAAGTGGAAGGGAAAAATGTGGCAGGAGAAGGTGCACAAGCAAAAGAGATGACCGTAGGCTTCAGCGGATTGTCAAGCAAAGACGATTCCAAAATTTGGCGGAGATGCAGAGGGAGTGGACTGAGGCTGGAGTCAGTGCTTCAAAAACCACCACGTACAGACGTATCCGGGACATGGGCTACAACTGTCGGATTCCTCGAGTCAAGCCACTCCACTCATTCTCTGAAATAACTGAAGTAAATGCTGATTTTCGACACACTATTCTAATTTCTTGAAATACTGTTTTGGGCGTTTTCTGGAGCTGTAAGCCAGAATTATGAAAAATGAAACAAATAAAGGCTAGAAATATTTCACTTTGTGTGTAATGAATCTATAATCTATGAAATTTTCACTTTTTGAATGGAATTATGGAAAAAAAACTACTTTTCCATGATGTTCTAATTTTTTGGAAAGGATCTGTATACGGTATAATTTAATCTCCCAACAATCAACTTCTTCCATTTTAGTATTAAAATTTTTTTTAAATGTCATGAACATTATCTCCCAAATAATCTCCCTACTCCACTCAGTTCTGTGGATCCAACGGTGGCTGCTGCCACCCGTATTTTGGTTGTAGGGAAACACCTCTGTTGAAGTTTTTTGAAATTCAGCGTGTTTCTGTTCATTTCACTGTATTTTCATCAAATGCAGCACGTTACTGTAATGTTGTTGTGGCTTATTATTTATTAATGTGCTTTGTATGTCTCGGCCACCGTAGTTAAAGGGATAGTTCGGAATTTTGGACATGTCTCATTTACGACTTACCCATGATGTAGTTGATTGATGGAAACCATTTTCAGATAATTCCACGCTGTCCCTTCTTTTGGACATACACACATTGCTAATGCTAGCACAACTAGGAAACTAGTAGCATCCACTACCAAACGCACTTAAACACTCCACAGTGCACCCAAAGCAAATAAAATACGACGACAATCTATCGGGGTTATTTTCAGTGATTATACCATCATTTGTTAAGTCAAACTATCGTTGAATCCTTTACTTTGTGCTGACCTATATTCTCTGTGGAGTACGGTGGCGGAGCTAGCCGTAGATTAGCCAGGGTATCTGCCTGTAGACTATCTGCTGTACTCCACAGTTGCAGACACAATCCGTTTTGCCGTAAAGTTACATATTTGGTAGACAACAAGTCAGCTAAACACAAACATGCTACAGAATAACACAGCATATACAAGCAAGCACACTGGCTACCAATTTGCAGAAAAAGTTTGACCACTTCCATGACTTCCCAATCGTGGCAAATAGCTAGCTAAATTGAATAGATAGATCACGCATGCAATCATTTATTAGTTACCTGCTCGTCAGTTGTTTTCGGTGCATGAAGAAAAACAGGTGATGGCACAGCAGTCTCCTTCAGTAGAGGGTGTCCCGACCGTCCTTTTTTGATTTTCACATAGCCATACTCCGTGAAATGGTCACTACACACTTTTAACTTTTTTAGAGTCTCAATTGGTGTGTTGACATCCATGCGAGCAGCAAGAAGCCACAGATGTTTTCTTTGTTGATCTTCCACTGGAAATCGGTGAAAACTTTGTTGTGCCCATTTTTTTGCATGATTTGAACAACATTGAAATACACACCGAAATAGCATCTTACCTGCATGTTAGCTAACAATACTACTAGTCTGATTCTTTCACACGCGCGATATTGTTGTTGGACGGCACTATATACGGCGGCAGAGCTATACTTTACGTTACCTACTAACGTAAAGTATCGCCCCGCTGCCGTACTTCCACTGAGAATTTAGGTGAGCACAAAGTAAAGGATTCAACGATAGTTTGATTTAAAAAATGATGGTATAATCACTGAAAATAACCCCGATAAGACTGTCGTCGTATTTTATTTGCTTTGGGTGCACTGTGCAGTGTTTAAGTGCGTTTGGTAGTGGATGCTAGCAATTACCTTAGAGTTGCGCTAGCATTAGCAACGTGTGTATGTCCAAAAGAAGGGACAGCATGGAATTACCTGAAAATGGTTTCCATCAATCAACTACATCATGGTTAAGTCGTAATTGAGACATTATGTCCAAAATTCCGAACTATCCCTTTAATCAAGGTAAATTATGACAAATCAAACATTATGTAAAGAATAGCATAGTACTACATGGTTGCAGCAGAATTTGTGCGTTTGATAAAAAGATTAATTTGAGAACAGGAGGACTTACCTCCCCCATTCTTCTGACAGAGGTAGGGGAACCTCCACACATTGCCAAGGCCCACAGAGAAGCCCACCTGGGCCAGGATGTACTGAAGTTTGCTGTTCCATGCTGGCCTCTCCTCATCTGAGAGGAAACCCTCCTCAATGTCCCTGTCCTTGTCTTCCCGGACATCGCTGACAATCAGTGAGCTCTTCTTGAACGCATCATCGCATGTATCCTCGTTGGAAAGCAGATCTTTGACGGACTCTGTGACGTCATCGTCAAGGTCTCTCTTGACAACCTTGCTATTTTTTGGCATTTGAATAGTAATCAGTGGAAAGGGGTGAAAAGGTCTTTCAGGTGGATGAACAGGGAGACACTCTCGGCAAAGCCCAGTTCACCTTTATGACAAGACTATAATGCTATCAGAACCTTCTACAGTTCAAAAGAGTTCAGTTTATGAAAAGGGGAGCTTTGATCAAGGCTTTATTTCTTCATTATCATAAGATATCTGTAAAAAAGGAATATTAATAAGACCCCATAGTGCTGTAATTGTTTAATCATCATAGACCTGCATACAGGTTAACAGTGATAACAACAAAACAATGGCACAATTGGTGTACATTTGTATTTAATGCATATTGTATTTAGCACATATTAACACTGCTTTAATCTAACACTGCCTTCTGAAACACATGTAGCAAAAATACTATTCTTCAATACAGATGATATACAGTAAATAGAATGAATACAATGTTAGACCATTGCTGTGGAGAACAGCATTAATCAGTGTACTGCAAGCCAGCATGTTCTGTGGAGTGTACACCTCTTCATAAAAAACATGTATCCACAAACAACATAAACATTAAACTAAACAAATATCTTTGTGACTTCACAGATATGTTCCTACTCCACATATCTGACCAACAAGGAAATTGTAACAAAACTCTTAAAAACTCTTCAATAATAAGTTAACCTTTTAAAAGTGTCAGGGTCAGTAGATTATTTTGATCATGTATTTTTTTAGCTGTCACCTTGTCTAAGATATTTTACATTTAGCACACAAGCTGGATCAGTATCATAAAATAAATCAGTTCGCTCAAGCCTGTCAGCCCATCCAGGATCTGAACCTACAAATGACTGAATACATCAGTGACCAAAACACAACTATAAGAAGGTGCTGTAGCTACACCTTGACATAATCAATGCAGACAGATTTGCCCACAGATATTCTATTAATTTTGAGTTTGGTTGTTTGGTACAATTGGTAGGTAATATGTGTTAAAGCCAGAGATACCCCTCAATAAATATGCATGTGCATGCTCAGAAATCATTCCAAGTCAAGGATTACCCAGCCCGAACAGCACTCCTGAGTATCATGGCACAGAGCCAAAATCAGCATCCTCACAAGGCCATCAGCAGCAGCTGAGACTTGCTCAGCACAGCTCGATGTGAGAGTACTGGGACAACAAATAGCCTAGTATTAAACCACATTTCCTGACAATGCCTAGAACATGGCATCTGAATTTCTCCAGAGTATTGTCGTTAAATTAAGTGATTTTCTAACTGCACCCTCTTTTTCTTCTGGACATGTGTAAACTCGCCCAGGTCCGTAATTTGACCTTTATGTCGTTAGAGGGTAACTGCTGAAATTCGCATTTCTTGATAGCACCCAGAACATGAACTAGCCAACACCAATCGCCCACTGCCCGCCCGGGCTGAAGTAGCCAGTGCCACGAAAGTTAAATGGTTTAGCTGCTGTCGACTACGCGTTTGCCTTGTAGCTATGAGTCTGTATTAGAACTTAAATATCTATCAAAATACTTAATACAAAATACTACATTTGTTTATCAAAATTTCCTCACACTCAACAATACATTACTGTACTTCACATAGCCACGCATTTATATAACAATCGCATTATTTTGGATCGATGTGCAGCAACTTCGGTCCTACGTTAGTGCGCAAAGCGTCACTTCTAAGGAAAGCATGACCTGACATAAACCATATAACAATAGGCTACACATCATTACATGTACCCATTTCAGGTGTAGCCTACGAACCAATCTTCGACCATTTTGTGGATATATTTAACTTACTTTAACATGCTCTGTGTAATATTGATGGTAGTCTAGTGCTCCGGATTACATTGTTTGAATGAATGATTGAACACTGAATCACGAGTCTTATCTCATTTGCATACGCACCAAAACATGGTGTTCCATCACTGTTGTCATTGCCAGTTAAGATTATGCAGACCAGACGCGGAATCATTGTTATCATTAGCTAAGTGCAATTGCACCAGCCTCACCTGATGGTCGAAAAGATAATCTTTTATAATTTATTTCAGATTTTAAAAAATCTCCAAAAATGCACAATATTGTTGTAGGGCTGCAGAATGCAGCGACCTCTTTCACCTACACAGCAGGTTGAAGTAATTTGCTAGATTTTCTTCGCACCACCGAAGCCTTATTGTCTCCTTCGCTACAATCAGATGGCAATATTGTTACACATGAGAACGCTAAACTTTCATATCGATCAAATGCCTCAAATATGCATAAATATCAAAGATCACATAAACAACAAAAGCTATATGTTGTAGCCTTTCCAGGCAGATGTAGCCTATAGCTATCACAGGCATTCATAAAAGTACCATATTTTCAAGCGCACATAAGTGCACTACTTTTGATCTTAAATATTTTTTAAATGGTCCGTGTGTTATCTTGGACATATGTTTGCGTTCATATATGCAATAGACTAGCCTATAATAACACATTCGCTATTAAGTTCGGGCAATAACATTAAAAAAAACCCTCCCAGGCTGTCTAGCATCCATGTGGCGGATTTCGTCATACATATACAATAAGCCTGTTCGCCACATTAATAAAAACAACAATGTTTAAAACAAATAGTTTTTTTTTTTTTTACCTGAGGAGATGATGTAAATGATTGTTGGGATCTTTAGGAAACTAGGCGTTCTCCTTTTCAAAACGATGTATTGTAAGGCATCAAATGATGATAGAAGCACATGTACACATAAGGCATCATCATTTCGACCAATGATTTAGTTTAGCCGGTGTTGTGCTAAGCAGGCAGTTGCACCGCCTTGTCTCGGGGTATGGCGACACACGTAATTGTATGCAAGATAGTAGGGGTGCCCGTTTGTAAATATTTTGCGCGCCAAAATTAATACAAACTGCTAATCTATTATCCCCGGGAAAATATATTGTTATACAAGGATAAATTCAAAATGAAATAGAAGATGTGTTTGAACGGTACCTGTTTAAAACAAACTTTGTAATGTACTGCCTCAGCATCACCCCTATGAGTAGTTTGGTTTAACCTACTACAACAAACGCTCAAGTCTCCACAGAATTTATTGTAAATTAAATTTATCTAGGCTATGTGAGTCCAGTGTGTGTGCAGTTTGCCGATATTGTTCATCTTCGCCATTCTTTAATAAACAATTCTGACATTTTATCAGTGGATTTTGGCCAATAAGTCTAACTTTTGTACAATATTCTCCAAACCACATTATTATTATTATTATTATTATTATTAATTTTAGTTTTTTACAGAATTGAGCACATATACACGCACACACAGGTAAAAAAAACGCATGTCATTGACATAATATCCGTTGAGCAGATCAGATAGGCTACATTAAATCACACGTGTGAAATTCCGAACTTGAAACCAAAAATCACACAAAATTTAATGCTTGCTTGTTGTCACCTGACATATCCTTATCATGGAAAGTCTTACAAAAACTTGCGGAAAGAATAGTGTTATAGAGAGAGGTTACACACAGTGGGACTGGGAATTATTCTGTGGCTTCTGAAGATCACTTTCCATGAATTAAACGGTTCAGAGGGGAAGTGCATTAATTTAAGCATTTATTGTCTGTACTAATCTGGCAGTTGTGAGTCCTCATATCTTAGGAGCTCATTATGTGCTTTGATCAGCTTGAGGGAAGGCCATGCCAACTAGTCATTTGAGATCTCGTTAAGCTTTGAAGTGTCAGAGTAAATTAACAACAAAAAACTTAAAAATCTGGATCATTTATATTTTCATTTAAGCATACTGAATTTCATCAGACCTCCCAAACACTACCCCAGAGATTTAAACTCGTATCAGAGTGTCAGCTGTTTTATGGGTTCCCTGGGGAAAGGAGTTGGGAGACTGTCCCTGGAGAATCCTCACTGAATGATGGAATGATTAGATGCTACTCATTGAATGATTGAATGACACTTATTGAATGGTACTTATTGGATGATTGAAACACCAATGCGGAGCACACATTAGGAATGTAAGGGGCTGGGCAATGTGGGAATAAGAAGGGGCACACCTGAGCTGAAAGGGAGAGCTGGGGAAGGAAAGTGAGCGAGAGAGGATTGCTCCTCTGCGCTCTCCATTGCTTGGGCAGTTTTCTTTTTCGATTGGTTTTGAGACTGTCGAGGAATTTAGTTATTTTTGTTTGGAGTGTATGAGAGTGTGTTGTGGTTTGTGTGACGGCGGAAGCACTTACCTTTGAGACGCGAGTTTGCCCGCCTCACCCGACGTGATCCCGCCAAGATCCCAGCCCTCTTCGAAGTACTACGCTAGGCCCAAGTAAGCAGTGGGGGTTTAGCGGAGGGACAGTGTGGACTGGTGGGGCTTCAGGGAGCAGGGAAGTTGGAGGCAGCCCTCAGACGCCGGTTCTTTTGGCCTGGGATGAGGGTGAATGTGAGGGCCTGGTCCCAGTTATGCGAACGGTGCACCATAGCCAAGGCCAGACCAGAGGTAAGGGCCCCCCTCACCCCCCTCGCCACCTCTTACCCCCTGGAGGTGGTGGCCATGGACCATCTAGTATATTTCATCTGATATACACTGCCCGGCCAAAAAAAATGTCGCCATTGCACCCGTCATGCATAGTGCCCACTGTACAAGCCTCTGGAGGCAGTGTTATGATCTGGGGTTGCTTCAGTTGGTCAGGTCTAGGCTCAGCAACATTATGCAGGAATAAAATGAAGTCAGCGAAGTACCTGAATGTACTGAATGACCAGGTTATCCCATCAATGGGCATATGCCAGGATGACAATGCCAAGATTCATCGGGCTCAAATTGTGAAAGAGTGGCTCAGGGAGCATGAGGAATCATTTTCACACATGAATTAGCCACCAGATTCCTGACCTTAACCCCATTAAAAGTCTTTGGGATGTGCTGGAGAAGACTTCACGGAGTGGTTCGACTCTCCCGTCGTCAATACAAGATCTCAGCCAAAAACCTATGCTACTCTGGATGGAAATAAATGTTGTGACATTGCATAAGGTTGTCGAAACAATGCCACAACAAATGCGCGCCGTAATCAAAGCTAAAGGCGGTCCAACGAAATATTAGAGTGTGCGACTTTTTTTTTGGCCGGGCAGTGTATTTGCTTTATTAGCACAACGAGTACCAGACTCGTTTTTCAGACTATCTAGCCATGTTAAAAATATAAAGTCTAAGGCTTCTTCACAAAACTGAATGTATGAAAACAGCCCAGAATTTGGCCTTTACATTCCTACTGAATATAGCATGTCTCCAAAAAGTGAATTAGACATACAGGGTATGGTGTCCTTTCGATGTCTACATCAGCTGCATAAAACCACACTCATGCTTATGGTCTCATGGGAAGAGAAAACTAGGATGAACAAAATGTTCACAGCCTAAAGGCAGTTACCAGCAGGCCTAACTCCTTGTCATGTCTTGAATGGAGTGCTCAGCTGATGTCAGGGGAAATGTAATCTCATGTGGGAGACACACATTGTCCTGGCTGCTAGACCTACTGACAGAACCCAAGGCTAGTCCTCTCTCTGAGGTATGATGTTGCCACAGAGCAGCATTGCATGGTCCTCATGTGATTGCCACACAATGTCAGGTGGCTTGAGGACACAAAACTGTTTCATGGGTCGTCATGCGTACTTCCGTCTGCACGTGTCAACATCCTTGTTTTTGGAGGCATGAGGTTTTTTCTGCTTTGTGATAAGCACTCTGCCATTTCATTGCATCTATCACAGTTTCTAGCTTTCTGACTTTTACAGCATATTTATAGTGTGAGTCGCTTGAGTTTGTATACCTGACCAGTGACCATGCATTTTGTATCTTAAACATATAAGGAGGATACATAGCATGTTTTCAATATTTAAATGTTCTTTGATTGCAAAAGTCAGAATACAATTTAAGAAATTTAAGAAATTCTGGAAAATGTTCAATTGTGTGTAAATGTATGCATATTTTATTTTCTAGAAGCAACTGCTGCTTCATGGATTACATTTTTTACATTACATTACAATTATTTGGCAGACACTTTTATCCAAAGCGATGTACAATAAGTGCATATTGAATGTCATTGACTACAAAGCAGATCCCACAAAGCACAACTTTCTCACAACGTAGGAGCTATCCCGAGTAATTAATATCAGATCAAAAACATCTACGACGTAAAAAAAGCCAAGTTACTCACGCGTAGCCTACATAGCGCTGTCCATAAGTTCTTAATTCCAACTTGCAAAAACTAGCCCTGCCTTTAAAAGTCTTGATATCAAAATGTGGCCAAGTTACAACTAACAATATTGCCTATCGTAGCTCACACTAAATAAACTAGCTCTATTCCAAAGCAATGCTATCCAAACTTTCCTAAATTATTTAATGCAACTTGGCCCTGTGTTTCTTCATCTTTGCATGTGAAGAGATTGTGCCTCATGGAACAACATATGATTTCAATGAATGTTTTTAACAGTTGATGAATAATTACACTCCAGAAAGGATATGGTTGTACTTTGTTGGCAAGTTTACTTTAGAAAACGTACAGGTTTTAAAATGTTAACTGCTGCTACAGCATTCTTTACAATTCACAAACAGACATTTATATGAAGAAACATCATGTACAATAGAGAAAGGGGTGATGAATAAATAAATGCAGATAAAAATGAGTAATATTTTTACCTAGAAAATAGCGTACATAAAGCATTTTTACAAACGTATCCAGACATGTTTGTGGGTCAGATGGTGGCAAATAAGTAATAGTACCAATTTTCTTAACATAATAGTATTTATGATATTTGCAAACAGAATTTTGTGAACACAAGGATATCTATGCTCTGTAGGATCACACAGTTTTTGATAGAAATCCAAATAAATAAATCTATAAATACATAATTATTATAATAATAATAATAATAATACAGTGAATTGTTCAAACATGCCCTATAGTGTAGTAATTTGTCTGTTTAATTTCTAAGTGCAACACATCTGAATCAGAGTATTTCCACTATAAATTATTTTCATTTTGCAATTTGATGTGGCACATACAGTTTCATTGACCACATTCTCTTGAGATGGTAAGATGAAGAAACACAGGGCCAAGTTGCATTAAATAATTTAGGAAAGTTTGGATAGCATTGCTTTGGAATAGAGCTAGTTTATTCAGTGTGAGCTACGATAGGCAATATTGTTAGTTGTAACTTGGCCACATTTTGATATCAAGACTTTTAAAGGCAGGGCTAGTTTTTGCAAGTTGGAATTAAGAACTTATGGACAACACTATGTAGGCTATGCGTGAGTAATTTGGCTTTGTTTACGTCGTAGACGTTTTTGATCTGACATCACTTATTTTTTATAGCTAACTAATGATGAATAATGCATGAAGATAAAAAAGGAGAGAGACATGCATTCCAAAGAAATGTATGCAGACATTCGCTTAACCATAACGCCCTCTATTGACAAGAATGAGAACAGTTGTCCTATTACAGACAGCACACAATTACATTAAAAAGAGTTTGTAGATGAGCAGTATTTAATGTGTAATGAAATACAATGAACAGCACCACCTGAGCTATGGATCATGAAGAAGCATGTAAATTAATGAACCAAGTCTACATGGAGACATGCATGCACAACGGGCTAGACGCAAACACATTCTAGCTGAAAGACATACAGCCTAAATAGCTAGTACAGCCTAAATAGTTTGCATCAGTAAAATATGGAAATACAGTTTTAAAATAGGGCTATTAGTATTCTATGAAATACATTTAACGTTAGGCTATTCAACACTGGATTGCCGGATGAGTAAGTCCAACCTTCCATGTGTGGGCTACGTGAGTTTTTTTTCCGGTAGTGTAGAACGTTACCTGCGGGAAATGTTTTGGTACCGGACAGCAAGGTTTAGTTTAGTTTTCTGTAGTGCAATGAATGTAGGCTATAATGCATGTTGATTCGCTTCGTAGTAGCCTAGCTTGTTTCTGCTTCCTGACGAGAAGCAGGAAGTAACGTTGGCGAACAAGCTTAATTGGACAACGCATATTTCCCAGGAATCTTAGCCAGAAAGAAAACAGTAGATACTACTAAGAAAGTACATACTAGAGATTCTTCTTCTTTTTCTTCTTCTTATTATTATTATAATTAAAAGTGTTTGCAGTAAGCTACATTATCAGCAGAGTAGCGTAGACTAGAGCCACATTCGGAGGCTATTTTTTTTTTTTTTAAGTGACTAACCAAAAATCAGATATGTTTGGGGAATTGGCGGTTTATAAATCCAATCTTTTAAAGCCTTGCAGCTTAAAAGAGGCTATCATCAATTCTTAATGTAGGCTATTGTCGTAAATTCTTAATTTTCCTAGTAGTTCATTTTATGGTGACCTTGTGTTATGTGTGAAAAGGATAAAGTGAACAGAGCTGAAGTGAAGAAATTAATGAATAAAGAAATGTTGGCCGAGGCAAGGGGTTTCCACAGTCAGTCAGTCATGACCACAAGAGCAGAGCATAACACCCTCCCCAAACCAGACAAGAGCTAGCGTCCGTTTTGGGGAGGGTGTGATATAGTACAATTGAAATACAAGTGAAACATTGAACAGTTAATATTGGAAACCTCTTTTGCCTTTGCAATAAAAATACGTTAATGTGTCAATGTGAAAATAATAACAGTCTAAGAAATGAAAAGTACTTAACAGTTGCACATTGTTTTTGTGGAAAATACATATGTGCCCTGCTGGGCTCAAACCCACAATCCACTGTGTGAGAAACTGCAGTTCTAACCAATAAGCCACAGTAGATTCTTGGAAAGCATGAATCCATTAGCTACATTAACATTAAAAAACATTAGTATGAAGCGTTTTTATTGTCACGATAAGCTTGATGAGCAGGTATACGGACCATACCCTCAAATAATAATTCTCCCCATTGGATAACATCGTGACGGAGGCAGGCAGTTTGGCAGGAAAATGGGAAGAAGAAGAAGAATAAGAAGAAGAAGAAGCGGAAGAGGAAGGAGAAAAACGGCAAAATAACCCAAGTTTGGGGCTTTATTGTGCCCCTGAAACCCTGAAAAGCGCCAAACTCTCGGTGCTGTATAGGTATGGGGCATGCCCCCACCAAGCCATACCTGCCATCCCAATGAATAGTACACACAGTCAGCTATACATTCTGAACCATAAAATAAAAAAATGTAAAAAAAGAAACACAAGTTAAATAGAAAACAAGCAAAAAACAGGAAGCAAGTACTATAGAATTGGCCCTGTATAGGTAGTTTAGTTGAGGTGGAGTCTAAAAAACTGCGTTTTCAGGCCACGACGGAAAACAGACAGTGTTTCAACTGTGCGCAGCAGAGTTCGTTCTACCACTGGGGAGCTAGGGTGGAAAAGCTCCGCAGTCGGGACGAGCAGGAGCCATTAACATGGAGGGAGGCAAGTGCAAGTCGCCCTGCAGCAGCAGAGCGAAGTGGTCGAGCAGGAGCGTACTGCTGGATTAAGTCCTGTAGGTAGGAGGGGCCTGACCTTTTGGCTGCAGTGTAGGCCAGGGTCAGAACTTTGAACCTGATCCTGGCCATGACCAGCAGCCAGTGGAGTGATCTCAGCAGGGGGGGTGACATGTGAGAACTTCGGGAGGTTGAACACAAGCTGAGCAGCCGCGTTCTGGACCAGTTGTACCCCTATGGAAAAAGAATATGCTGCAGTATATTGTAAGTATATCAAAATTATCTTCACAATATATTTAAAATATACTGCAGTATATTACATTTCCATAAGGGTAGGGGCAGAATGGTGCAGGCTGGTAGGCTTGCGAGAAGGGAGTTGCAGTTGTCCAGACATGAGGTGACCATGGTCTGGACAAGAAGCTGGGTGGAGTAGGTGGGCAGGTACAGCCGAATCCTCCTGATGTTGTACAGGAGGAACCTGTAGGACCGTGCCGTTGCCCTGATGTGTTCTTTGAAGTCCAGCTGGTCGTCCAGGACCACCCCCAGATTCCTTGCAGAGCGGGAGGTGGTCACTATGGTTCGGTCGACGGTGATGGACAGGTCTAGAAGCGGGGAGGTCTTGTATGGCATGAAGAGCAGCTCAGTCTTGTCGAGGATGAGCTTCAGGTGATGGCTAGACATCCACACAGAGATGTCAGCCAGGCAAGCAGATATCCACCTGTGGGGTAGAGGGAAGGAAAGAGAAGAAGAGTTGAGTGTCATCAGCATAACTATGATAAGAGAAGCCATGTGAATTAATAACCAAACCAAGAGACTTAGTGTAAATGGAGAGGACCCAGTACAGATCCCTGCGGGACTCCTGTAAAAAGTGGATGAGGTGCAGAGACAGAGCCCTTCCAGGAGACTTGGTAGGATCTATCTGTGAGATAGGACGTAAACCAAGAGAGGGCAGTTCCAGAGATGCCCATCTCAGCCAGTGTGGAGATCAGGAGTTTGTGGTTGACCGTGTTGAACGCTGCAGACAGGTCAAGGAGAACCAGGACAGAGGAGAGGGAAGAGGCTCTGGCAGTGGCGAGTGCCTCGGTCACAGCTAGGAGCACAGTTTCAGTAGAGATTGGATGTGTTTCAGCTGCTATCCTGACCTATGTGTGTGCAAGATCACAGGCGTAACAGGTATTTTTAAACAAAATGTCACTCACATAATGTACTGTGACACACATTTATGTACTCTACAGCATTTTATTGGTGCATAGTTTTAGTACATAGGCTAGTGCGGCATGTCTGAATTGTTTCGAATTTCAAAATCTCAGTTTGCTATATAAAATCATGTGACCCGTGATTCTTTAATCCTGCTTGCTGATACCAAATCAGAGCAAATCAGCTTTATTGATTTTAAGTAGAACATCACAGATATCTTATAATAGTACATCAAAGCATAGCATAAGTATTTCCAAGAATATTTTGTCATTGATTACATTGTTGATATGATATTTATATGTTTCTGGACCTTGAGTTACATGTGACAATATATCATTGTTTTACAGACAATAAATCCATGTAACATCTGGCTTCAAGATGTAACACATTCTCCACACATTTCAGAAACAATGAAATACTGTTTTCAAAATGGCAGAAACTGTGCAGGTGTGGAAAAACAGCCTTGATGAGAAATCAGTGAAGTCATTCACAGAAATATACGGTTTAATTTCCAAGAAGATGATGGTGCCTGCCTCCACTGTGATATCATTGTAGTGAAACAAGGGCACACCTTGTGGCATAATGACATGGCCATAGGGACAGCGAGTGGCTAAAATACTGTTATATTATTTTTACATTGCATTATTATTCAGGTGCCAAGCACCGCAGGTGCGAGGCACCCGGTTGTATTTCTTGGTATTGCTATTACACTTTCTTCTGCTGTTATTTTTATTTCTGGCAAAACCGCCTGGTCATTTTTTCGAAACTTGTCAGCTTGATAGAGGGATACTCCAAACGGTGATACCAAGATTTTGACTTTGATTGGTTACTTGGTGGAGCTAGAGCAAATCTAAACTTTGAAAGAACATAATTCCTGAACCCTATGACCTAGAAGGAAATTAATAGTCATAGAAAGAATAGTCCCTACCCGGAAAAGTGCATCTGGTTAGATCTTTCCACCATTTAGATTTTTTTGAAAAACCTTTAAAATCTACACTATATGGCCAAAATTATGTGGACACCCCTTGGTCTGGGGCTTTTTTTCATGGTTCAGGCTAGGTTCCTTAGTTCCAGTGTAGGCAGCAACACTACAGCATACAATGACATTCTAGACGATTCTGGGTTCCCAACTTTGTGGCAACAGTTTGGGGAAGGCCCTTTCCCGTTTCCGAATGACAATGCCCCTGTGCACAAATAGAGGTCCATACAGAAATGGTTTGTTGAGATCGGTATGGCAGAACTTGACTGGCCTAATAGCCCCTTATCAGTGCCAGACCTCACTAATGCTCTTCTGACAGAATGGAAACAAATCCACACAGCAATGTTCCAACATCTAGTAGAAAGCCATCCCAGGAGAGTGGAGGCTGTTATAGCAGCAAATGGGGACCAACTCTATATTAATTTCCATTATTCTGGAATGAGATGTTGGATGAGCAGATGTCCATATACTTTTGGCTATGTAGTGCATTTCCTCCTAGATGCTTTGACCGATTTGTACAAAATGTGGATTATAGCATCTACTCTTTAATGTCTAAAAAAGTTATACAAACTAAGTTGCTACATTTAAAAATGTGCAGCAAGCCAATGGATTTGCATGTGGGCATGGCTTTTTTTCATCATAAATCAAATAAATCTCAAACAGTTTGATGAAATGTGACAAAACTTGGTAAATCCACTCACAGCTCAATCCTGAGGACTGCCCCAGAGTTTTGGCCTGATTAACCGACAGAGTAGCATTATAGAGCTAGACAATTTTTTTAAATGGATAAATTCTCTAAATATCACTGCTTTCATGAAGACACGCTGTCATCATGAATTGATGGCCATTTTGGATTTTGTTGGTTCATAAGCTACTTTTCCCACTTTCACCTGGTTGATTAAAATCAAACGGCACATTGATAGAGGGTACTTTCCAAGCACGACTGACTAAATATCATGCTGATTCGCCATATGGTGGTAGCAGTTTTTTTCAATTCCCAAGAATTAAAAATGGATAAGTCCTGCTCCATTTGATTTAGCGACCTGAGCCTAATGTCAAAACATCTGACTTCTTACACAGAATAAATTATGCCATAAAGGGATAGTTTGGAATTTTGGACATAATGTCTCAATTACGACTTACCCATGATGTAATTGATTGATGGAAACCATTTTCAACTAATTCCATGCTGTCCCTTCTTTTGGACATACACACATTGCTAATGCTAGCGCAACTTTATGGCAACCGGTAGCATCCACTACCAAATGCACTTTAACACTCCACAGTGCACCGAAAGCAAATAAAATACAACGACAGTCTATCGGTGGAGCGATACTTTACGTTACCTACGAATGTAGTGCCGGTACTGGTCGACTACAACAACAAAGAAGAGTAACAAGTTGCAATGGCCACGTTCGCTCCGCCGCCGTACTTCCACAGAGAATATTAGATGAGCACAAAGTAAAGGATTCAATGATAGTTTGACTTCAAAAATGATGGTATAAACACTCAAAATAACCCAGATAGACTGTTGTCATATTTTATTTGCTTTGGGTGCACTGTGGAGTGTTTAAGTGCGTTTGGTAGTGGATGCTACCGGTTGCCATAGAGTTGCACTAGCATTAGCAACGTGTGTATGTCCAAAAGAAGGGACAGCATGGAATTAGCTGAAAATGGTTTCCATCAATCAACTACATCATGGGTAAGTCGTAATTGAGACATGTCAAAAATTCCGAACTATCCCTTTAAGGACCCATTAGCCTCCCATTATGTATTTACTGCCATTTTGACAAGATGAAAAAACACTTAAAATCTATTTCCTCCTAGACCCCATCTGCAAAGAAATTTGGGATTTATCCTCTACTCATGAATGTCTAAAATCCCAGCATATGAAAAATTGCTATGCTTAAAAATGTGCCTGAGGTAAGCCAATTAATTTTCCTGTGGGAATGTGATGAAACTTGCTAGGTCCATTGGTAACTCCATCCTGAGGAAAGCAGTACATTATAGGCCCAATTAAACTACAGGGTGGCGCTATAGAGCTTAAAATTTGAAAGATTCACTAAAAACCACTTTTTTCTTGCAGACATTTGAAACTTGCTACGTTGACTAAACCCTCGAAATATGAAGGTGTATGACTCAATCACTGTTATCTTGAATTGGATTTGGATCTTGCTGGTTCATATGCTACTTTTCACACTTTCACACTTGAAATGAAATGACACTGGTAAAGGTACTGTAACGTCCCGTTCCCATCCTGTCCGTTTTCTGTGTTTTGCCCTTTCCCTCCGTGTCATGTTTGATTCCCTTTGTCCGTGTTTTCCCCGTTGCTGCAGACTGGGCGTGTTCCCTCCGTTTGTTTCACTCCTTTTCCCCACTCCTGTCTCAGCCTATTTCCTTTCTCCATTGCAGCATGCATTCCTCTCACTCCGCTTTGTTAATTACCCACTCACACATTCGCATGCTTTTCCTGATTGTTACCAATTACACTTCCCTATTTAACCCACCTGCTATCTGCTATCCAGTGCTAGTTCATTACCCTTGTTTCGACTCTGTAACGTTGTTCGTTTGTATCCTGGTCTTTGAATCCCTGTCCTGTGCTTCTAAACTTCAGTTTGGTTTTGTCTCGGTGCTTAAATGCTCACTGCCTACTGTTTGCTATCCAGTCCTGTCTGTTTGCGGTTCTTCCTGCCTAAAGATTGCCTGTCTCGTTAACCAACATTCTACTGTTCCTGCCAGTCTGTAGCTGTTTGTGATTCCCTGATTGTGTTCCAGTTGTCCTGTTCCAGTTTTACCCGATCCAGTTCCTGTCAGCCTAGTTCCGGTGTGGAACACCCAGTGTTCCAGTAAAGTCCAGTTCCGGTTTGGAACATCCTGTGTCCCGTACCAAGTCCAGTTCCGGTGTGGAACACCCAGTGTTCCAGTAAAGTCCAGTTCCAGTTTGGAACATCCTGTGTCCCGTACCAAGTCCAGTTCCGGTGTGGAACACCCAGTGTTCCAGTAAAGTCCAGTTCCGGTTTGGAACATCCTGTGTCCCGTACCAAGTCCAGTTCCGGTGTGGAACACCCAGTGTTCCAGTAAGGTCCAGTTCCGGTTTGGAACATCCTGTGTCCTGTACCAAGTCCAGTTCCGGTGTGGAACACCCAGTGTTCCAGTAAGGTCCAGTTCCGGTTTGGAACATCCTGTGTCCCGTACCAAGTCCAGTTCCAGTGTGGAACACCCAGTGTTCCAGTAAGGTCCAGTTCCGGTTTGGAACATCCTGTGTCCCGTACCAAGTCCAGTTCCGGTGTGGAACACCCAGTGTTCCAGTAAGGTCCAGTTCCGGTTTGGAACATCCTGTGTCCCGTACCAAGTCCAGTTCCGGTGTGGAACACCCAGTGTTCCAGTAAAGTCCAGTTCCGGTTTGGGACTTCCAGTGTCTCGTACCTGGTCCGGTTCCGGTTTGGAACAACTCCTTGTTCCTGTTAATCCGTTCCAGTTTCCCGGCTTGGAGCAGATTCAAGTCCTGGAGACACTCCTGACTTTATTGTTATTGTTGTTTATTATCTGGACTACCCCAAGCTATAATAAACCCCCTTTCCTTGTACCTCTGCCTCCTTGTCGTGCACTTAGGTCCAGCCCCCCTGTTCAGGGTTGTGACAGGTACCTCACAACCCCAATTACCAAATTTGGTGCTGATTAGCCAAATGGAGGGGCTATAGCAATCTTTTTAACTCTATAAACTTCACCCCTAGTGGTTGAGATGTATCCGTCTCAATTACAGCATTCATGTTAGTCTGAAATTATAAACTACAGCTTTAAGAAAACCCCGTAAATTTTTTTGACACAGTATTTTTTAAAAGGGTAGCCTCTTGCGAAAACCTCAGCTTCTCCAGTTACACTGCAGTGTAATAAATTAGGAGGGCACTATTAATAGCCCAAAACACTTACGACCGTCCTCTGGCTACAGCCACAGACTGTAAAATGCACCGTTTATAAACGCTAAGAAAATCATGTTCACGTATAGTAACAATATTTTTTTTAAACGTTGTACAATGAGCATTCGCCGTTTTCCCTTGCTTACTGTACTATATACAGTACCTGATGCACTTTCGGTTTAGAAGACACCTCATTTTTTTTCTCCAAAATCTCATACAAATATGTTTAAGAAACCAAGTACTTACCAGTATATTCAGCTACAGCTGTTTTCTGATGAACCCTGAAGAGTTTCTTGTTATATTTCGCCAAAGTTCCGTACAGTCGACATTTCCACAGCAACCACCCGTCGCACTTACGGCTGAAATACGTTGCTGTTCTTCTGTAAATATACACGCGCTTTCATACGTTCTTTTTTAAACGTATTTAAATACATTAGGCGATGTATGTTATGGTTATTATATATATATACTGTATGTGACTATTCTGAAATAAATGTATTCTGTAGCAAATTTCTGAATGATACAGCTTCTTCTTCAGTTAGAACTCAAAACCATGGATGTGCAGAGAATATTTCTTTAGATATTGACATTTAAATAAAACTAGTAGAAACCAGGTGGAAATTGCCTCTGAAGGACCAAAGTAAATAGAGTTAAATCCCAAGAGTTAATCATTTTAAGTCCTGCTCCATTTGACTTAGCGACTTGAACCTAATGTTAAAAGATCCCTCTACTCAAATGGAATAAATATGCCATAAGGATCCATGAGCCTACCATAATGGATTTACCGACATCTTGAATAAATTAAATAATTTTACAAAAGATTAATATGTATTGTATTTTATTTTTTTTAACATTGGAATATGTACTGAGTGGGCCTTGAGCTGTCTTATTTTAGCAAACAGATCAGTCCACTTGTTTAGAGGAAGCACAAGGTTGTTGGAAAAGCATATGTACTGGTGATTGCTTTGACTGTTATAATGTGTTCTAAAGACAGACAAAATATACAATTTGCATCATAGCATAAAGTATAATAACAGCAAAAAGTATAAAAACATTGCTTGTGTGTGTGGACAAATAAAATGTGTGTTATGTATGTTGTATCTCAGGAAAACAAGATAAACAATTATGGAAACTAGGTCATTAGAAATCTTAAATATCGGTAAATATGATTGTAAAGTTAAACTAAATATATTAAATTAAGTATAAATGATAATTATTATTAATAACTTTTTCAATTAAGGTTGACTGTTTGGGAATGTTTGGAGAGACATGCCATAAAAACCAAAATATTTCATTTGCTTAAGAACCTGACCAGTGATCAGGACTGTTTTCATTGAAACATGACCAATTATCAAGATTGTTTCAATTACAATCTTGACTAGTGATCAGAAAGGTTTTATTAAAAACATGGCCAGTGGTCAAAAGGATTTTAATAAAAACCTTTGACAATTATCAAGAAGGCTTAACCTTTGGTCACTTTGATGTTTAGAGCAAAAAGCTACATGCTTAATATTTAATAATCCTCAGATAATCTGATTTGATAGTACAAGTATCTCAGGAGTTAGCTTCTGTTAAGGAAACCAATCGGAACCACTCACAGAGACCAAAAGGTAATGGGAATAAGGCTTCACTCAAGGTACACAGAAACAGGTCAGGGTCCAGCAAACAATGCAATAAAGGCAAGGCAGAATCTTAGTCAGTTCCAGGCAGGGGTCAGAGTCCAGCAAACAGGGCAGAAACAAAGTCCAGAACAGGCAGGGGTCAGAACCGGGAGATCCGTCAGAGGCTGGAGAACAGGAGGGCGAAGGGCTGGAGCAGGGCTTGGATGGGGATGAGCAGGCAGGAAGGAGGACTGGAGCAGGGCTGGACAGGAACAGGTAAGGCAGGCGGGAGAACAGGTAGACACAGGACTGGAAGCAGGAACTCGGAACAGGCAGGAGAAAACGCTGGAAAGTTTGCCACACAAGCATGAACGCAGGGCACAAGATGATCTGGCACAGAACAAAGAAACAGGGGTGCTTATTTGGCAGATTGATAACGAGACAATGAGGAACAGGTGAGACAAAACAACATAAGGAAACACATATCAGGTGCAGGAAGTGGAGATACGAAATGGGGAAAAGAGAAAACGGACTACAAATACATAGAAAAGGAAAAACCAGGAACAGATCATAGGGGCACGGGATGTGACAGTACCCCCATGGAGCCATCCACTTCTACCACAAACTGCCTACTGGGGTCAGGAAGGGATAGGACAGGCGCAGTGGAAATGCACTGCTTCAGTTCAAGGAAGGCTGAACTGGCCTCCATAGTCTAGCGACAAGGCGTCTTGGTAGAGGTAACAGCAGTTAGGGGGGTGAGGAAGGCATGACAGGAACCGGGCTCTCCAGAGTACTGGTCACGGGCAGGCAGATGGGGCTCCGGAATCCCTCGCGGCGCAGCCATGGACTGGACCTGGAGCACGGTTGTAGCAGTTGTAGGGACGTCATTTGTTCCGAGATGGTCTGTATGGATTGTTGAAGCGTTCACAGCTCAGTGTCCTGCTGTCCCAGTCGAGTGCCCTGATAACGAAGGGCCTCAGAAGCCTGTCGTGGGTCTGCTGGTTCCATAGTGGCCAGATCGTTCTGTTAAGGGAACTGATCTGAACCACTCGCAGACACCAAAAGGTAATGGGAATAAGGCTTTATTCAAGGTCGACAGAAACAGGGTCAAGGTCCAGCAAACAGTGCAATGAAGGCAAGGCAGAATCGTATTCAGCTCCAGGCTGAGGTCAGAGTCCAGCAAACAGGGCAATGCAGAATGGGCAGAAACGAAGTCCAGAACAGGCAGGGGTCAGAACCGGGAGATCCGTCAGAGGCTGGAGAACAGAAGGGCAAAGAGCTGGAGCAGTGCTTGGACGAGGATGAGCAGGCGGGCAGGAGGACTGCAGCAGGGCTGGACAGGAACAGGCAAGGCAAGCAGGAGAACAAGTACAGGACGGGTAGACACAGGACTGGAAGCAGTAACTCGGAACAGGCAGGGAGCAGGCAGGAAAAACCGCTGGAAAGTTTGACACACAAGCATGAATGCAGGGCACAAGACGATCTGGCACAGAACAAAGAAACAGGGGTGCTTATATGCCAGATTGAGGACGAGACAATGAGGAACAGGTGAGACGAAACAACATGAGGAAATACATATCAGGTGCGGGAAGTGGAGATACGAAATGGGGAAAAGAGAAAACGTAGAACAGACTACAAATACTGAAAATACATAGAAACAGAAAAACCAGGAACAGATTAAAACCTAGAGGCATGGGACGTGACAGCTTCAGATTTGTTTTAAACATTTTTTTATTCACCAACTTTCCCCTTTCTACCATTTTGACTGCAGTTGAGAAGCAGTGGTTGCCTGTGAAATGTAAGTTAAGGGTTAACCTGGGTCCTCCCTGAAGCTGGCTTGCATTGTCTGACAAGAAGAGGATTATGCACAGTATGGCCTCAAACCATTTTTTCTGGAAATGGTAAGTGTCACGAGGCTCCTGTGAATCATGTGGCTGTGAGAGGACAACACTGAGTGGTTCTTTGAAGGATTTGCTCCCTGAAGTCATCACACACCCACACATTTTTATTCCAGTGAAAGCAGTGTTCATGTTGTATGGAGGGTGTGCATCAAAGTGCATCACTGTGAAAGATGTTACAAATTTAATTGCCAGCTTTTGAATGTTATTATTACTTTCCATAATAAATTCCGTGATCCAGGGTGACTAACATAGCTTACATTTTCACACACTGTGTTTATTACAATCAAAGTTGTACTTTGCAATTTAGGTTGGGTATCCTGCTCAAGGGTGCAAAGGCAACTAAGTCCCACTCTAGATCTGAACCTGCAACCTCTAGGTTAAAACATCAAGATCTCTTCCGAAACAAAAATTACAAAATTGTGCTGCTGCCCCATACAGACAGTGAAGTTAAACAAACTGGTTTCCTTCTGTAGATCTGTTCGCTGATGACATAATACCCAGTGGGTGGTGGAGCACAGGTTTGGAGCATCACAGACAGCTCTCCCCTGGGCCAGAATTATTTGAAAAGAAGTCAGCTGCTTGTTAGTAAATCATAAATACAAAGCAAATCAAGATACATTTTTTGGCCCCACACTCACTCCAGCCTTGTAATGGCTCACTGGTTGGCAGACTCATTCGACAATGTAAAAAATTGTTTGGATGAAAGCCAGAATCTGACTGAGTCTGACTGAGCCTTACTTTAAGGAGCATTAGGACCAAGTGCGGGCCAAGTTCGACCAAAGCCTGTTAATACAGTTATGTTTTTGTGAATTATTACACAAATATATTATTTTGTAGCAATGAGATCAATGGAAAATAAATAAGCTGTTCCTAAGAAACGAGCATGAGTGGAAATTATGACACTGTCTGTGTTTCTGTAAGGACCCTTTTCACATTCCCTTTGATCTCCACTTCTAGCTAAAGAAAGCAACCTCCCTAACCCCTACATCTTTACATGAGACACACAGCCAGTGGCCACCTTGGCATCACTTTCATTAAGTTGCCAGTCTCTTAGTGTATCAGTCATATACTCTAACTTTTTAAATCTATACCAAAACATCTACAACCCCTTTCAATTCAACCATCATCACACATACTGTACAGCTAAAGTGGAAACATAATGACTTGACTATATTTCCATTAACAGGAGTAGAAGACACTTAAGAGAGCATGACCGCTCCCCATCCTTCTTTAAGTGCATGCTCCTCTTCTCAAACCATTCATGTAGAAATCAGTAAACACTTCTATGAATTAAATGAGCTATTAGAAATTATTCCCTGAAAGATATTAGGAACTCATTATTTAAACATCATTATTATTTATTTTAGTTTATTTTCCAATGATGTCATTTGATTTAAGAACAGATGCTGTATTAAATGACACACTTTGCTGTGCAAAAATATTTTTTACAAGCATTCATGGGTTGTTTATTAGGGGTTGAGTAGTGTCTGTTTGAGGACTGGAGGCCAATCTGTTCATGGTAATATTATTAATTTGTATTTATTATATTTTGTTAATGAAATTCTTGAAGCTGTTTTGCCAGATAATGGCTACAGTGCGGTTACAGAAAACCCTTGACTGTATAAACACGGACGCTATCCAAACTTGAACAGTGCTGGGAGCAGAGACACCATTGACGGCATAATCTTTGCGTAAATCTGCAGCCTCTGTCTGTCTGGTTTCTGTCTGTGTTCAGCCAACAGGGAACAAAAGATCTGGACACCTTGCCCAATGACAAAGGATGGAGCCAGTTTTCCACTAATAGGAGCAGACAAGCCATGCTGATGGGGCCTTTTTAAAGCAATTGAACTTGGTAATGCTTCTTATCAACTTGAGTGAATGGGGCTTTCCCCATCTGACTTCAATAACAGCCCCAGAGAAAAGAGAAAAGTCCCCTGTTTTGTTACTGATGCTGAGCACTGACACAGAATGACCTGTGGTTAATACACATTAGTTATTATCATTATTATTATTATTATTATTATTATTATTATTATTATTGTTGTTGTTGTTGTACCCTGTTTTAAAAACAAATCTGGTAACACATACAGGTCTTGGATAGTTGGTTTACTAAATGGTCTTTCTCCCCCACTTTTTGTCTTCTTTTGACAAAGCAAGTATTGAATACATTCCCAGAACAGAACATTTTTTGCTGCTGTCCTTGCCAGAATTTCATAACAATCCATTTGCATTGATTAACAATAGGGACAATGATTGAGAAAAAGTCAGAAGGTTGTTTTGGCTCTTTATAAAGAAATAAAATGCACAATTTGTGTTTTCTGGATACGAGAAACAAGCCCACTTATTGTAATAATTTCACAGTACATGGATTGATGGAAATTTTCACAGCAGTTTACAGCAGTAGGCTACTGTATTGTCTACTTTGAATTGTCCACAATTATCTCAATTTCATGGCTTCATTGTATCTATAAAGTATGCCAGTCAGAATACAGAGCATAGATTTACAGCAAAGTCTTTCTGATTGTGGGAAAAAAATCATTCAATCATCATATGAAACAATACACAGTAATGTGGTGAAATGTCATGCAGTGTGAGCACTCAGCTAAAATGAAATTAATCATGAAGAGCTCACTAAAAACAATTGTACCTTCCAAATTAGGTTGGGACAAACACAGCCCGCGTTGGGCGCCAAATTATTATAAAAACAAGACTCAGCCCGGGCGCCTATATGCCGCCAGTGAGGAACATGTGACAGGACACGGCGGATGCTGGCCTGGAGTATGCAGGTTGGCCAGCATCCCGGGGCGACGGAGTGCAGCTTATTCTCAAAGGCAGTGTGGCAGAGTATGGAAGTGAGAGCGAGAGTTAGTTAGAGTGATGAGCACTATTAGAACATTACCACTCCGCAAGCTCCAGTTCACTCCGGTACCGCTCAGCCTAGAATGTCTTGCTCTACATGTAAACAGTTAATACTGTTAAATTTCTTAACCTTTGCAATAAAAAGACGTTCATTAATGTGAAAAGAACATTAAAAGAAGCATAGCATTTGTACAACAGTTTTGTCAAATTAATTTATCCTTTGGTAACAAGCAGGGATCTAACCACTGATCTAACCACTGATGCACAGAAAGCTAAGAATTTAACCACTAGGCCAATGCATTTTAAGTGAAATGAGCAGGCCAAATAAGACTTTTTTGTTGCGGCATCAGATGGTGTTGGCTTACTGACCTTATAATTCAAACAGTTAATAGTTAATATTGTGAAATTTATTAGCCTTTGCAATACAAATATGTTCTTTTATGTGAAAAGCATAACATGAATATTGTTATTATCGAAAATAAATGTTTTGAAATGGTGGGGCTCAAACTACTGTATTGGACTGTGTCGGCTTGCTGATCTCAGTCCTCTGCATAATTCAAACAGTTAACAATTAATAGTGTGAAATTTTTAGCCTTTGCTAACTTATTTTATGTTAAAAGAACATTCTTAGCATAACATGCACATTGTGTGCATCACAAATAAATGTTAGGAACAGGTGGGGATCAAACCACCAACCTGCTACATGGTAGTGCAACACCTTTCACAGATAGTATGATAGGTAGACAGCCTCTTAAGCATAGATAGTGTACTTTGAGACAAGGCCATTTTAAACAGACCTCCTCATTGGTGGATTAAAGATAGTTATCCAATGGGGATAATTATTCTTTGAGGGTATGGAGGCAGGACAAAGAAGAAGAATAAGAAGGAGAAAAAATGTGAAAATAACCCAAGTTTTGGGCTTTATTGTGTGGATGTGTGGTTACATAAGGTCAGAATGTACAGAAGTTAATGTTTTTAAGGGCTGAAAGTCTGTGGGCATTGTGGTTATTTATGTAGGAAACCCTGAAAAGTGCCAAACTCTCGGTGCTGTATAGGTATAGGGCATGCCTCGCCAAGTCATACCTGCCATCCCAATATTTGTATTTCTATAGCACCACCGTGTGGCTCAATTGGGTTAAAACTGGAGGGGTGAAGTCTTGATGTTACTCTTAATAGACCTACCAAGTTTCATTACATTCTGTCACAGGGTTTTGGAATTATTAGCATTTTTGCAATAAACCACGCCCACTGAAAATTCATTGGCTCGTCATTCGGTAATTTTTCGATCTAGGCGTTAGAAAAGTAATGCATGTACATGAAATGAGTCCACCTAGAGGCAGAGTTTCATGCAAATTGGTAAAATTGTGCATTTTAAGGAATAGCATTTTAAGTGTTTTACAAAAAATGCTAATTAGCGGAAAATCCAATATGGCGGACTTTATGGGTCCTTGAGGCAAATTTTTGGCATGAACAGAGGGACCTGTACACCAAATCTTGTGACTAGGTCAACTGCGGTGCGCTTTTCAGCACTCGCAGTTTACGCATTCGCTTTTCAACAATGGGGGATCAGGCAGGCAGGCAGCCAGCCAGCCAGTCAGTCAGTCAGTCAGTCAGTCAGCCAGCCAGCCAGCCATTCAGTTACCCACATTCAGTCGTTTAGGCCCACCCGCTCTGCGTTCGGGCAAGAAACGTAAACTTCATGCATTACCCATTTTTTCCACAAGAGGGTACTGTTACGGTAAAATGCTACAGATATCCTTCCTTACCGTAACCTACTCGCTCACACTCCTGTTAGCATGTAGTACTGTGTAAACTGAGGTATCCCACACATAGACTGTAAATCCCTGCCAGTGCCAGCCGTCTGTAGTCAGCAGCCTCCTTTTGAGGAAAGACCACCACCAATGTTGGTGTTCAATCACAGGTATTCTGAAGATTTTCTCAATTCACAGAGTCACTCACTCTATTTCCATTTGCCATTTCATTTTGCTTTCCACATATCTCATAATAGTTTTAACATGTTGCATCAAGGAATTTATAGAAAATAAAAAAAGTAAAATATATTTTATGTTTCGTTTTACGTAGCCCATGTTTCAAGACATAATTATCCTGCATTACCCATATTGTCTAGATATGTACTTATTTCTGTCATTTGTAATACTTCTGGTAAAATTAATAGTTTTACAGTATCTATCCTAAGGAAGACATTATTTACCCAAGATTATTTGAATTCCTATTGAACATCAGTGAATTATAAAGCAGTAGCTACTGCAAGTTATCAATCAGTTAATGCTTTACATAAAAACCTCACCGCCTGTTTATTGGTAACATCTATACTTTGATAATGAAGAAGAAGCTGTAGATAAGTGTGTCTTTTTAAAGGTTGTTATTGTCAATTAAACGAAATTAAATAAGAAATCACTGAAATAGTATTTTCCTGATTTTACATACGCTTCTGCGTGCTGTTAGATTTGGTCTTACCTACAATCCGTAGTCTGTGTGACATGATGCTTCTGTTTCTATAGCAACTTGGGAGCTATGGAATACATTGAAAGTACAAGTCTGCCAGATTATACCACTAACGTTAGCTGAGTTGACATATTAATGTTAACGTTAGCTATTCAAGTTCGACTCTTTGAGTCGGTTTATTATTTTACACTTTACATTGTCTGTTATTAGCATTCTTAACGAAACTCGTCAAGGAGTTTGCTTACATTCGTCTCACGGTAGAATAAGCAATGATATTTGTTTAGTGTTAGGTTGTTTGCGGCTAGCTACATTGTTGCCAGCCACCCAACTTGCCAAATAGCTAGAGCTAGCTATCTAGCCAACTGTTTTGCATTTGTACCTGTTGATTTATCTGTGTTTTCCCCTGTTGTATAACCCTTATTCAGGTAGATTTCAATACGTTAATTTCGCCTTTTTTATTTATTTTTGTACGTCTTTGCAAGGTTCAGTAGCCTAGTTTTAGCCACAATTGAACGAGAATGGATGACGATAAGTTGATCGAAGAAGCCATTTCTCAAGAGTTGAACACACTTAATGAAAACAACGTTGACTCTGAATCAGAGACTTTTTCTGAAGCGGAAGACGTTTTTGATGATGATCAGGTAACCTAAGCAGTTAGTATTATTTATAGTATAATGTAACCAGCATGCATCGTAATGCAAGAAGCTTGTTAACAAACGACGTTATCCAATGTTAGTTAGCTAACATTCATTTAATAAGTAAGCTACTTAATAAATTGCAAATCACTGATGATGATGATTCTTCTTTTTCTTCTTCTTCTTCTTCTTCTTCTTCTTCTTCTTCTTCTTCTTCTTCTTCTTCTTCTTCTTCTTCTTCTTATTCTTCTTCTTCTTATTATTATATACAGTATATCATACCGAGAAAAGCACTAGGTTCTTATGTGTTGGTAACGTAGCATATTAGCGTATTATTTTTGTGTGTTTCGAAAGTAAGTCTAAAATAACCTGAATAATGACGGTAACGTAATTGCTCAAATACCTGAAATTTTTAGGTTATTCATGAGATACCCGAGTCGGTGCTTTCATGTTTTCAACTGGGGAAAGACAGATTGAATTCCATTGAACGCCTGATTATGGAAGATCCTGAGGAAAAAAGTGAGTAGCAGATTAAGGGACTCAGACATGCTGTGCTTTTTTGAGTGCCTTAATGTTTCCTAATGACAGAAGCTCACAGGCCTCAACTGTATGTGCCTTCATTGAGTTTTTAAAACTTTCAGATAGCGCGAAAGATGACATACGTGCAGTTATTCCAAATAATTGTGAGGACCTTTTAAAAGAGCTGGCTTCTGAGTGTGGGGAAGATCTCATCACATTAAAAGAACGAGTAAGCCAATCACCTTCTGCATATTTACCATTGTTAAATTTGTGGTTTCCGTTTACTGACTTAATGGATACTAGCAGTATATTGTCAATAATTAGAGCTGGTGTCAATAACTTTAATTTAGATCATATCTGAAATTGAAGAAGAGGAATCACAGTCTGTTTTCTGCACAGAAGATGCACAGACTGCATCCAAAGGAAATACTACTGAGCTCATACCACACAATGATGAAGGTATTGTATGTGTTTGCCATCGATTTGGCGCATTCTCAGTAAAAGTGAGTTGGTAGTCAACTGCTCATAAAATCTGGGGTATAGTTTTTATCCTTTCACTGTGACCTAATTTTCATGGAAATCATAAAGTATGATTTATTACTGGAGGACTTGAAAATAGTTTGTTGATTGGCTACAAATCTGACCACGAGATGTCACTGTTGTCAAATTTTACTACTTTACTACTTGTACTTATTGATGAGAAGAGTTAGGCTTCATGAACTCCAAAACAAATCATGACGTGCTTTCATTGACTGATTTTTCCATCACCAAAGACACGAATGCTCTGATATATTTACACTTCACCCATTCAAATCAGCATCATCATTTGTTGCTTTGTTCTACAAAACTCAGATTCTGATGAATACGTAGAAACTGAGCGGCAGTTCAGGACTGAACTGATGAATTTGGAGAGAAGACTGAAAGCAGAGGAGGAAAAGAGGACGGCAGAGCACAAAGTGATGAAGGAGCGTCTTCTGAAAGCACGCAAAGAAGAGGAGGAGAGGAGGATGCGCAGGCACAAATTCTTTGCAGAAGAGCTTCAAAGAATAGAATTTGATAACGTGGTGAGATAGCAACTTTATAATAATGGATTCTGCCTTTTAAAAGTGCTTACTTACATACTTATTTCCAAGATGTAGCTTCTGTCCCTAATGAATGGGAAGTTGATGTAAATATTAACTTTCATATTATGTGAATATGTTCCTGCTATTTTTTGCAGGATCAGCAGCACTTCGAACCGGATTGCAAAAACAGTAAAATAAATGGTAGAATATCAAAGGAATTATTAAAACAGCAGGTGAGTTGCCCCCTTATCTTAGATCTGTGTGATAAAATACAAGTGCTTTTGCTTCTCTTTTGCACAACAGCACCCATGTTAATGCTGATTGCCTTAATGAACAGGAGCTGATTACGGGCCTGCAGAAGCACATGGTGGAGGAAAGGCAAGCCTTTGAAGAAGTGCAGGCCGAACACAGAAGGAAAACTGAGGATAAACAGTGCAGAGCAGCCACAAAAATCCAGGCTAGCGTTCGAGCATTCCTGGTACGCACCAAGAATGCGATGGTGCTGACAGAGAGGAGGGAGGACAGGAGACAGAAGAAAGAAGTTCAGTTGCGACTAGAGAAAGAGAGGAAAGAGAAGGAGGAAAAAGTCCGGAAAAAACTGGAGGAACAGAGGATCAGACGGGAGGAAGAACAGAGGAGAAAGGAGGAGGAGAGGGCCAGGCAGAAGGAAGAAAAGAAAAGAGAAGAGGAAGAGCGGATCAGACAGAGGGAAGAGAAGAAGAGGGAAGAGCAAGAGAGGATCAGACAGAAGGAGGAGAAGAGAAGAGAGGAGGAAGAGAGGAGAAAAAAAGAGGAAGAGGATCGGCGTGAGCGGGAGAGGGTTAAAGAGGCAGAGGCTCGTCTGGAGAGGGAGCGGAAGCAACATGAGGAGGAAGAGGCCAGGAAAAGGAAAGAAGAAGAAATTAGGAAGCAGGAAGAACTGGAGAGGCAACAGAGGATAGAGGAAGAAGAGCACCATCAAAGGGAGATAGAAGAGAGGAAAGCAGAGGAGCTTAGAAAACGAGAGGAGGAAGAGCATCAGCAGCAAGAAAGGAGCAGCATGGAGGACAATCAAGAGGAAGGGGAGCTGAAAAAAAATCCACACTGTTTATTGGCTGAAGGTGAAAAAGTGTTGGTTCACGTTTCAAACTCAATATCATCCTCTGAAGAGCTGGAACGAGGCAAAAATCGCCCAGAGAGCAATAACACGGTTTCTGAGGCAGACCAATCAGAAGAGGAGCAGTACAATTGGCGCCTGAAATGCTTTTATCGAACCAGCCAGTCCTCAGTCAGCTCCAGCCCTGATGAAATCCTCACATCCGTCAACACTGGAGAAGCCTTGGAGGCAGGCCAACAGCAGCGGGAGGGTCTGGGGTTCCTGTGCTCAGACAAAGCTTTCGTCGATGACTCTGATAGGCCCGTCGCCTCCGTCTCCACTTCTCTGTACGACTGTGCTGAGCAGAAGCGTATGGAATGGGTGAGGGACTTCACTCCCTGGACCAAACCATCCCCACAGAATAAGAGGAGGCCGGTGCTGAAGACCACGATTGTGAGGAGGGGCTCGGCAAAGTCTTTGACACCGCCGGCCACAGACGCCATTGTTCAGTCTGCTTCCTGGAACTCACATAGTGAGGTACAACAAATAAACACCAAGCTCTTTAGATACTTACTACCTGTCACACACATTCTTAATATTGGCGGTTTTAATGTGTAAAAATATACAACTCACTAGGAGTCATCACCCTCTGTATGGTGTGCTGTAAGTAACAAGACAACATTAATTTGTGAATGTTATGAGGGTATATTTGGAGGCTCAAAAAACAAAACAAAAAAAAAATGAATTGGGGGCTGTTAGGTGGTGTTTGCAGCCAAAGCAGTATCTCTTTATGCCTGATGTCAAAGTCAAACTCCTACAATGTCTATATTGTCAGCCCTGCCAGGTGGCACATAATTGGCTGCAGTGATGACCTGGAAGGCAGGGTTTTCCTCAGTAGGATATTCCCTGGGGTGCGTCCCAATATTCTTCACTCCCCACCTCCTTTCCTCCACTCCCCCACTACCACTCCTCTCCGACCCGGAAGAATGCAAAACTGCCTGAACGTTTAGAGTAAAAGTATTAACATGTACAGTATACAATGTACATGACATTGCTGATTGCGTCGAGACTTTAATTAATATGTAACCATTAATACGTACTTAAGATGTAATCAGCAACGTTAGATTAAAACACGAAGATCCGTTTCCGGGGGACGGAGGAGAGAGGAGGTGGTAGTGGAGGAAAGGAGGATGCATTTTTCGAGTATTGGGACGCACCCTCTGCCTCATTGTGCAATAGAGCCTCCTTTGGTGGATCAGGTGCCTGCAGTCTGCTTGTGCCGACTAGTGGCTACGCAAGAAGTGAAATCCTGTAGTGCAGTGACTTTGCAGCTTATCCAGTGTACTGTAAAGTGAAAACTAGCGGCTGGCAGCATGTGCTTTTGGAGGACAAGTGTACTTCTAAACTGACAGAGCAGGTTGCCTCATTGAGATGTGTTGCCCCTGTCCCGACTTTTTTGGAACGTGTTGCAGGCATCAAATTCGGAATTAACGTATATTTACAAAAATCAGTTGATAAGGTAAAACATTATATATCTTTCTTTGTACTGTTTTCAATTAAATATATGTTAAAGAGAATTTACAAATCACTGCTTTTATTAGCATTTTACATACTTTAACATACTTTACCCAACTTTTTTGTAATTGGGGTTTGTATTACTACTGGACATTTGTAAATTTGAAGGAAAGAAAGTATATGGGATTAGAAATATGAAGAGAGAAAAAGCCTAAACACTCTGTACTGTAGAAATGGTTTAATGGTAGGGCTTAGTCACTTAGGAGGCACACAGGGAAAAAAATGTAAAAGCAAGAAATGATTAGAACCACAAGAGAGGTGCCAGACGATTGATTGATGTTCACATGAGTTGATATACATTATGTACTTGAACTATATATTTTCTTATAGACAACAACATGACTTTTAATGCTGGTTGCTTTAATGATCAGGAGCTGATTGCGGGGCAGATGGAGCATTCGGAGGAGGTTTCAGGCCAGGTTGACCAGACAGGGCTGGCTGAGCACGCGGAGACCAGAGCCGGCACTCAAGCCTTTCTGGTGTGCAAGAAGAGCGCGGCCGTGCAGGACGACAGGAAAGACGAGTGGAGGAAGAAAAAAGAGCAGCAGTTCCACATGGATAAAGAGAGGAAGGAGAAAGAGGAGAGGGCCAGGAAGAAAGCGTTGGAGCAGAGGAGGAGAAAAGAGGACGAGGTACGGGGAAGATGTGCTGCTGAGGAGGAAGAGCAGGAGCACTTGGTGACGGAGCAGAGGAGGGAGGAGGAAGACAGGCAGCAGAGAGAGACGGAGGAGAGGAAAGCAAAGGAATTCAGAGAACGAGAAGAGAGTGAGATGAGGGGAAAGGACAGTGAGAAGGTCCCAGAGGGTCGACAAAATCCACGCCGCTCAGATGTAAAAGGTGAAGAGGCAGCTCCAGTTCGAGACCCGCGGGCGACCTCTGGAGAACCGGCGCGAGCTCAGGGGAGCAAAGTGGGCATCACGGAGGCGGCCACAGAGCAGTCTGAGGGCGAGGGTCAGAGACCCTCTTCCAGCCTCATGTGTCTGCCCGACAGCGCCGAGCACAAACGTCTGGACTGGATGAAGGACTGCGTCCCCTGGATCAAACTCTCCCTGCAGAATAAGAGGAAGCAGGCGGTGAATGCCAAGACTGTGAGGAGGGGCTCTGTGAAGGCTCTGCCTCCTCTGAGCGCTGACACCATTCTGCAGAGTGCTGCCTGGAACTCACTCAAACAGGTAGAAACCAAAGAAACACCAAGCACTTTTGGACACTTTTGCTCATGACGACAGTTTGATGTAGTAGTTAGTTAACCAGTCTCTCACTTAAAAGGTTGCTGGTTCTATTTCCAGATGGTGTGCCTGTTGTAACTTGAAGCATGGTATTAATTTCACTTAAGCATTAGTTCATGTTGAACCAA
Organism: Synaphobranchus kaupii; assembly: GCA_029718625.1. NCBI lineage: Eukaryota > Metazoa > Chordata > Actinopteri > Anguilliformes > Synaphobranchidae > Synaphobranchus > Synaphobranchus kaupii. The sequence goes on from CM056376.1 coordinate 96,377,916, forward strand.
AGTTTATTGGAAATAATGATGTTCATTAGCTTAAATTGACCTCTGTAGATGACTGTAGGAGTTCAGTATGACAATGATATTTCTATATAAGTAGAATAATAAAATAGTGTAATCATTATTGATGAAATTTAAAATACAATTATATGGATTTAGTCATATTTCAGTACTTTTCTCTTCATTTGATAAATAGTGCTGCACTGTAAAATAAATGACTGTTAAAGGTATCACACTAAATCAGATATGCTAACATTTGACTCATTCGATGTTGTTGCTGTTGAATATGATATTGTTCTCTCACAGGTCACCACAGTCACACTTGAGGACTTACCCGGCTGTAGCCTTTCTACACTGTCTGAGTGCACAAAACTTCAGGCCTTAACCCTGCGACGGTGTGGGCTGGTGGCTTTGGAGGGCCTCAGTGGGTGCAAGGGTCTGAGACACATCGACCTTCAGGTGAAAACACAAGAGCAGCGGCTTGATGCATGTTTAAATAGGCTTGCTTACTGATTTGTGAGATCGCTTTTGTGCGGCAGTGTGGCTCATTGGTTCAGGAGTTCAGGAACTAGTGCCTGTGACCCAAAGGTTGCAAGTTCACTTCCTAACTGCCGTTTTGTCCATGTGGAAGGTACTGAATGCATAAGTAAATATACGTATACGTATAGAATAGAATAGAAAACTTTATTGTCATTGTACTGCTGTGGAAGGCAACAAACCAACAAAATTACGATGGCACTCCCTGATATTAAAAACGATATAAAAACAGTCAATAAAAGTAAAAAAAAGTCTAAATAAGAGCAATAGCGCTATCCAAAGTGCATTAAACAATATTGGATTAGGTGGATGTGTGTAATTAATTATGTTCTTGAATAAAGGGTATCTTGAATAAGTGTATCTGCTAAGCTTGTTTTCTCTTTTTAAGGAAAACGAGATCAATTTTGTGAACTGCAAGGATCTGGCCAAGCTTCAGGTGCTTCTTCTGAGTCGGAACCAGCTGACATCAATCCATGGGCTGGAGGATGCCGTTAACCTGGACATTCTGGAGCTGTCTCATAACCGCATCTCGCGTGTCAGTGAGTGCTCCACACACTTCACCGAAACACAGACCTTACTCAGCACTGCCACTTGGTGGCAGTGTTTGATTGAAATACACGATGCAGGCTTGGCGCATGAAAAATGCTCTGCTCGTGAAGTCATGAATAAATATTCCATAAAGGAGGGGTTAAATACAGTTATACAGCACTTAACCTTCAGTGTGGATATGAAGTCTAAGGAAAATATTTAAGTCATCATTGCTTTCCAAAAGGTCTGAAATTAAATGCTGAAAGAGTACATTAAAGTGCAATTGTGTCCCCCATGGTCCTTCTGTCATATTGTCTTCTCACTTGTAACTTTGTTATTTTGATTTATTGTTTCTATTTCCCATTTTAGGTGGTTTAGGGTCTCAAAAAAGACTTCAGAGATTATTGATCGATCACAACCAGCTGATCAGTACCAGAGGACTGGGCGAATTGTATACTCTCCTGTACCTTGATTGTGGATATAACCACCTCACTAGTATGGGCGACATAGAAAACTGTGCTCTCCTTAGCACACTGAAAGCACAAGGCAACAATCTCACAGAGGTAATCCATTAGCATAGCTCAGTGTTTTTCATATTGCATAAAATGATCTCCCCTTCCTCATGTCACAACTTCAGAACAGGACAGTTACAAAAGCTTTGTTTTTTCAAGCCACAGCCACACTTATTTGTTTAGTACTTTTGTTTGTTTTTCAGACAGTTTTTTCTCTCAATTAAGTATTTCCATATACAGTATTACATATACACCAATCAGCCACAACATTAAAACCACTGAGAGGTGAAGAGAATAACATTGATTATCTCGTTGTTATTTTGGTTCTGTACTTTAGCACTTTGAGTTTGAAAGGATACAATGACAATGAGGTTGAAGTGCAGACTGTCAAGCTTTAATTTGAGGGTATTTTCATCCATATCGGATGAACCGTTTAGAAATTATAGAACCTTTTGTACATAGTCCCCCCATTTTTGGGCATCAAAAAATATTGGACAGTTTAACATAATGTAGAATAAAGTAATAATTTTTAAATATTTGTCCTTTGCATGCCATGACTTCCTGATGTCTGTGACCCAATAACATCAAAAGACTCTTGATATCTTCTGGTACTTTTACAAGCGATACTATAATGTCTCTGCATTTGAATGGATCTCTATGGGAATTTGGGGGTGGGACTAGATTTAGCTGGAACAGTATAGAATACATAAATGGCTGTAAGTCATCAAGGGTCTGAGGTATCAAACGAGCCTCAAACCATCAATCTGCTGCCAGATATGCAGTAGATATGGATGGATCACATTAAGGGTTGTTTCTCCTGACAAATTTTCCAATTGAACTCTATGGAAAAATAAGTCAGGAGAAGAAACCCTTTAAGTTATTCATCCATATCTACTGCATATCTGGCAGCAGAGTGATGGTTTGCAGCTTGTTTCATAAGTCAGACACTTGATGACTTACAGCAATTTAGCCAACCATGTGTTCCATACTGTTACAGAATGGCATCAGGAGCTGGTTATTTAATGTGAAGGAGCGACGGTTATGAAGCACTAATAGTCTTTCCCTGGATGACAGTGGTCTGTCACTAGTTATTCCTGGTGAAGTGTCTTAGTGTAGTTGTACACTTGTGTTATCATGAAGTATACAGTATGATAATGCATCATTGCTTAGTACACTGTGATATTGGAGTCTGCTGTGTCATGATGGAGAATACTGTGCAGTAGTGGAGTTTACTGTGTGGTAACTGAAAATAGATTACTGTGTATGGTATGATAATAGAGTTGTCTGAAGTAGCTTGAAAGTGGCCACAACGTTGCTACTACCTTTTCTGACTTTAATAATTCTGTAGCTTATTGCAAAATCAGTAGCAGCCAACACTATCAGCACTTTGTTACTTTCTCTTTCTCTTGCTGGGTAGGGCACAATCACACTCCAGCGATATAAAAATATGACAGGAATATAGAATACAATTTGTCTGTGTGTGACCTTGCTTTTGGAGCCTACAGCCTACTGTTACGTCGCCTATTCTGCTGCGGCATTTAGCTTACCATCGGTAATGAAACACTGCTTTGCTACAATATAGTATGTTCATTCTGTCTAAATGTAAAAATGTAGCTAAATTTTGACCCTCCCACGGAGGACAGACGACACACTGGCTAGGCAGAAAATAATCGCTAGTGCTAATGCTGTCAACGGTCATGGCAGGAATGATCATACACACACGCACAGTAGTCTAATGTTATGCTGCTTGTTTATTTTTGCTTTTCACACTGTTGTGTTTTCTTCGGTAGAGAGGATGCATAATTTTTAACTGATGCTATTGTTTGATTGGTTTTAGATAAAAAAATATCTGGCTGCAGTCTGGCCACTGGGCCTGCTGTTTTAGCGTCCAAGATGCAAATTCTTGTGGCCCGGGCCATCGGAAATTTTAAGTTCTTTACTGTACAGTGTATTATTATTCTGACAGCAGAGAGATTATTTTGGGTTTCAATTTGGCTTCCATTTGGGTTCAACTATTTAATCCGTTTTCTAGATTTTTTTGTTTGATATTTTAACCTTTGTTACCATATTAATTTTTACATTTGCATTCAACTTGAATCCATGAATCCATGTCACTGTCCTAAATGTTGTTACATATATCCTGTAAATACTTTTCAATGTTACTTACATCGGATTTACTGGAAAAGGTCCCTGGAAAAATGTAAATGTAAAATGACTAATTGTCCAAAAAATAAGTGCTTATTATAAATAATTATAAGTATTAACATCACGTGGCACTGTAATGGTGACATGTAGTCCAGCTGTCTCTCGTGTTTGTGTTTGTTAATTTGAATGTATTTTGTTGTGTCTGGCTTTTGTCTTTTGTTTTTTTCATGCGCTGTGTGTCTGTTGTGGTACGGGGAAGCGGGCTGGAGATTTTTCAGGGCACTCCTGCTGCTTCTTTTGATAATATTGACGAATTGTCTAGTCGGACTACTGTCTATGTCTTTTTTTCTTGTTGCTGGTGGCTACAACTGAAGTTCCCTAAAAGGGAAAATAAAGGTTATTCTATTCTATTCTATTCCAATAATACTATTCAATGTAACATAGGGCTCTATTCAGTCAAGTCATGTCAAATTATTTAAAAGTACAGTATACTTTAAGAATGTGTGGATTTGCTTAAATAGACTATGTTGTGTGGTAATGGTTTGCAGTGTTTAATAATGGAATAAGCTGTATACACGGTGTGCTAATGGTAGCTAAAGTGATGTGATTAAATTCTGTTTCTTGCAGCCCCCCAGTTTGAAGAACCACGTCCTGATGAAGGAGTTGTATCTGGATGACAACATCGTCTCATCTTTGGACAACGTTTTGGCCTGCTGGCTTCCTCTGCTGCAGCTGATTTCTGCGTCAAAGAACAGGTAGATCATCAGTAATGTAATCACTGTGAGCTTGGGGCATATAGCTTGACGGTGTTTATTGTATTTTTCAGCATTACCCACCTGCCTCCTCTATCTGACTGTGTGTCTCTGCAAAAACTGGATATTAGCCACAACTGCCTTTCAGGTAACATTTATACTGAACTATATGATACTGTATTGTACAGCTTTAATGTTGCTTTACCAGGTTAAGCCTATTACTGTTACTCACAACTATTACTGTGTTGTGGATTTGTCCTTCTTCATTCAAATTGAAATTGAAATTTCTCTTCCTTTCTTTGAATTGTCCAAAAATACTTAAACCATGAAAGTTTGTGACAATCTGATTGTGAAGGCCTCACATTTCTGGAATGATATTTGTGTAATAATATGCCTGCCAAACATATGGAGATTTTTAATGGCTATAGTCAAGTAGCACATAGCCACATGCAATGTTTAAAATAGTGTCACAATAATTGAATTTGTGTGTTCCCAAATGAATCAGTGTCATCGGTCAGGACAAACAGCTGAGCTTCTGTGCGTGCTCTTACTGCGTTGCAGAACTGGTGAATGTTCGTCACAGCCTAAAGGGATGTTCAGCGCTCCAGGAGATGAACCTTTCTGGAAATCCGCTTCAACAGGAAAGCAACTGGAGGTAAAGAATGCAACTTATCCGTCAAGCAGTGCACATCACAGCTGATATAAAACTTGACTCCTTGAAAGGACTCCACTATTACACACATTATAGAGATATCAAACCTAAGATTTAAAAAGACCGCAAATAAATTCCAAGCTATTCTTAGGCACAATGTCAAATAAAAAAAAAAAGGAAATGATCGCTTTATTCTGGTTTGCACTAGTACGTTTCGCATTTCTTTAAGGTTCATTTATGAATTTTCTTGGTCAGAAATCGCATAAAGAAAGTTGCACAGAATGCCTGTGCTGTTTTATACTTGTCACAGAATATAAGGGTCATAACCAGCGGGTGGTTTGCTGGAGGTGAATTAGGCATGGAAGGCAGAATAAACATTCCTTTTTAATACAGAGTTTCCTGCCCACATCTGTGGATTGGTGGGCGGGTCTGTGTCTAATGTTCTGCGACCAGATTACCACATTCACTACGTACAATTCTGCGGGATCAAGTGCCCATAATTCCGAAAGTGTTTTTTCAATAAAAAAATGTCGTTCTTTTTTATTTCTCACATTAATCTCGTACTTAAAGTACCGCGTGTGGTTCTCTTTCCTTAAGGTTCAGCCTAATTACCTAAAAACATGGTTGTATTTCACAGTTGAACCACATGGGGGCGCACAAAGCACTTGATTTATTCACTTTGTCAAAAATGTCTTTCGGTAATAAATAAATAAATAAATAAACGGACAAATAAATGAATCAATAATAAAAAAATGATACTCCTATTGAGGACAGTGCAGGTGGGGAGACCTTTCAGGCCGGGTTCAGTTGGGTTTCCCCAGTAATCAGAGTTGTCTGATATGCATTATTGTGTACATACTGATTTTTCATATTTTTCATGTCAAATAAGCAAATCTTTCTGAATACCTTACTGATGACCGACTCGTTTTGTTCAAATTATAGTTATACAGATAAGTTAAAACAGTGTGCCGGGATATTTCCAACATTGGAAAAAATCACATCCATTTATAAAGCATGAGCGTCATATTGTTGTAAAGTTAATATGCAAATGACACTGTCATTGTCTGACATTATTTTTTCCATTTTCAAGAGAATCACATTGATAATTTGAGCATATGATATGAATTAAATATGAATGATGAGAAGAACATCTGTTTACTTTATATTTCCATCTTGTTACTAATCAAAATAATCCAGTCATTCATTAGTAACAGTACACATGGCTTCCACTGCAGGAGCAGTTGGACATTCCCCACCCTAACCATCAACAATGTGTAAATACAGTGTCTGTTTTTTGGTGGGAACAAAGTTTTTCCAGTAGCTATTTTAGATGCAGGGCTGCTTTGGTCGCATATGCGGGGAAAAAAAGTCAATGGTGCAACCTAGAAATTAAAATTGGAAGCATTTTTGTGACCGCAAATAATTGTCCCGATGTGACCTATGCAGTAATTTTAGCAATGAAAACAGTGTCTGAAACTCTCCCTGTCCTTACAGCGGGTACATAGTGCCAGTAGTGTGAAGCAAAGCACTATTTTTACATTTGCTGTATGTGTTTCCAGTGATTATGTCATGCCAACATTGATGTGTATACTAAATTATTTAGTTGTTGGTACTCCTTACGTTTTTTTCCTGGTGCGTAAATTTGTGCTGGTGCTTGGGACCATGTAAAAAAGTTAATTTTGAGCCCTGAGTTGACTATTTTCGACTTGTAAGCACATTTATAATGTTGAATGTCAAAATGTCAATTATTTCCAGAAATTCTGAACAATATATCTATCTGCCAGGGAACATATAAAAAAAAGTTAATTTTGAGCCCCGAGATGGCTACTTTCTACTTGTGTGTAAATTTTTAAATATCGTAATGTTCATTTTCAGAATTTCTTAACAATTTATCTAGAGAGACAAACAGGGTATGCACTTTTCAATATGTACTATGAATTATTTGTACTTTTTGCAGATGGATAGTTTATGGCCATAATTTATATTGGCATAATATTGGGGATTTCCGGTAATTGGTTACTGACTCGATGCTGCATTTGAGGTAATTCTGTGCAACAGGATAGGCTGTCCTTTCTTATTCCCTATTTGTGTCCTATATTGAAATTTAGAATTCTGCTCATCCACATGCCTTGGATAAAAGTATCTGTCAAATATTGATAATAATAATAATCTATATTATATAATTTTTGTTCTTATTTTTATTATTGAGTGATATATTATGCAATTGTATTGTGAGATAGGAATGGGAGATGCTAGCATAAATCTGTCTTTAATTACTCATAGGCTAACCTTTTTCAAGACGAGTGCTAAGCCCTGAAAACACACCAAGATACGTGTTACTTTTGGAGAGGGATTTCTGTCGTTCCGCCATTGACTCAAACGGAGACCAAATGTTCCATTGAACTTTGCCTAACCCTCAATGCCAACAATGGAATTAGCCCCAGCATTTCCCCATTCGCCCAGCGCTTTCATCCGCGGCCAGTGATAACACCGCCTAAATTAAAGCACTAAAGAATATTGCAAAGAATTACACCCTAAGAGCAGTCTGAGCCCACGGAGAAGAACGCCATTCGCTTTGGGATGATTAATTGCACCTCTTTAAGACAAAATGTTTTCAGGGAAGTTTTCACTAAATGAAATATGGACTCAGTTCTTCTGAAGGAGAAACACAGCTGGGATTGTCGTGGCTCAGAGCTCATACTTTTATCTGACGATAATCACCGCTCCCACCGCATTTCTCTTATTTCCATTTTTATCATTAATTGCCCTGTGACTGTACCGTGCTGCTGGCTGCATAAATAGCTTCATGGTTGATATATAATGCATTAGGGTGTGGCTTATGTACAGCAAAAATAAATTTGCACAGAATAAAGCATGCATTAGGTGGGGTTTTATGTGTGTCCACTTAACTGGGTGTTCAGTCAGCTAAAGCTACATTCTGCGAGTGTCTTGAAAACGGAACATCTTTAATGAACACATACTGCACAGTTCCCCAGCTTCTGCGATGCTAAACTTAAATGAGTGCTTTCCAGCTCAGCTGTATCATATGGGATGTAATTTATGGACGGTAATTTTATGTTGGAATATGTAAAGTAGAATGCTTATAGATAATATTTACAGTAATGCACAGTTTCATATATTTAACGCAGATTTACAGCAACGTCGCCATTGCTGGGTGTTATTGTTCCTCTTAATGAATGCTTTATTGAAGTTTTTACAGCTTTAGGTCTTGAAAAAGTATCAAAGGGATTAGCAAGCGCTATATATTTTCAAACAGAAAATGCCGCCAGGAAAAGTGTACGCAGACACTACGGGGCATTCCAGACAGGCTCGAAGGAAGAGGAATGCTTTCTCGCCGTGTTTTTTTCGTTTTAAAAAGTAAAATCCTAAAATCGCAATTGATTTATTTTAATGGCCGTAACAATTTGTCATACTCTATTTAGTTTAACGAGCGGTAAACACAGACTACCGAGGCCTTAAAAACGGGAAATGAACCGGGGCACAGTTTTCTCTCCCTACAATTTTTTTTCCTGAAATAGACCCTTGTAAGGATATTTGGGATTCCTCAGAAAGCACATCCGTAGCCCGAGGTGCTGGTCACCTCTCCTGGTATCTCTGAACTGGGGACTTAGACCGGGGCCAGATACGGCCTCTCTCCAATTTAATCTCCTCAGTTTTAAGTAGTAATACTGAAAGGAATAACGCTTGACCAACACCTGGAGGTCCAGGTTTGGGACTGAAGCCCAGATACCCTCTGAGCCTTTAATCTGAGCCCTGTGTCATCACATACTTCTTCCATGAGAACAGCGGACTCAAACTAAATCTTTTGTTCTGTGCGGAGAGAAATCTTTGTTGACTCTCTCGAGGCCTGAATGTCAAACTCAGTATATGTTTTATCCACATTCCTAAGTGGTTTCATCTGCTCAGAGTAAACATTTTGTCTCAAAAAGCCTTTTTGGAGAGGTTGGAGGAGTGGTTGATCTTCCGGGGACTAGTGACGGTTGTGATCGCTTTAGACATTTAAATTGCTCACACACACACCCAGGTATAACTAGCACATGCTACATTATATGACTGGCACATACTACATTTTAAAACTCACTGAGCTAAAGAAAGTAGCGTGAGCTGTCTGGCCATGTGATGATGTACAGAAAGTACAGTGGTTTTATGATGTGGTAAATTATACTTATGTAGAGTATATTTTTTCTGAGAATGCAAATATAATGAAATCTCAAATAAAATAAAAAAATTCAATAAAAATAGAAACTTTTATTGAAAAGGGTTTGCAATTGTTTTTTTCTCCAGCAATGTTACCCATAGAATATAATTAGTTACTCATATTGTACAATAAGTTGGACCAAATGTTATACAGAGCCTGAACATGAGAGCAAATAGCTTCCGCTCTGCCAAAACGGCATTTATCATTTTTGTTCCATGCTTTCTTTGCCAAATCTGAGTGGTGTGGAGAGCGATATTATGACACCATACAGACCCAGATGTGTCTTGATGTGAGAGCTATGGGTGCAGTGTACGGGTGAGGGAAAGGGTCACATGAAAAGATGAAGGGTCATTTGTTGCAGGTCCTCTTTGCTTCAGACGGTGCCAGGCTTACAGAGGATTAATGGGGAGTGGATCAGCTCTACAGCGCCTCCTTCAGGCAGGGCAGACAGCCCACCTCCGGGGAGCTTTCTGGCCTTCTGCTGTGCCCAGCTCCAGCAGCTGGAGAGGGTACAGAAGAGGCAGGAGGCCCAGCTGAGGTGAGTGCATCACCCCAGACTGGACCAGACCAAAATTGACATACCGTGGTTTAAGCTATGGACATATCAGTATCTTACAAACGTACATAGCCCAAGTTTTTTTCTTTATATATTTTTGAACTAATGAAACTCAGGTGATACACTGTTCTCAAGGATACTGCAATTGGCCTTCCTGTGATGTCCTGGGTGCAGCAAGCCCTGTTTCTTAGGCACTGTTGCACAAAACACCCTGTTTTGAAATAAACAATAAGCAAAATTGCACAGTGTTGTGGGCAAGAGCCAGAATCTGGTCATGTGGAATTGCTGTGTTAGGGAATTGGACTCGTAACTCAGAGGTTGCTGGTTTGATTCCCTCCTGGGGCATTGCCGTTGTCCCCGTAACCTGAATTACTTCAGTAAATATCGAGCTATTTGAATGGATTGTAAAAAAAAAAATGTAATCCGTGTAAGTCACTCTGGATAAGAGCAGCTTCTAAATGTGAAATGTAATGTAATAGGTTCAAAACTTTGTCCATTCTAGCGCAAGCAATTGAACCAGTTGTGGGATAACATATAATCACATGTACGTATGTGTTACATGGTTTCAAAACAGGACATGGACAAATTGGTACTTCTTCAAATTGGTAAAATTGGTTTGGCTGCATACAGGACTTATAATTTATTTATTTATGGAGGTGGATTTATCAGATGAGGGGCTGATAAGACAGGAGAGAAGGGGGATTTCTAGAAGTATGCCAATACCATGGGTATACCAACCTTTAGGATATAAAATCTGCAGTAGCTTTCAACACAGAACTGAAAGGCCTGCTGTCCTGTTTGCATGATAACATGCACATGCTGGTAACAGTTCATAAAGTTAATGAAGTTAATAAAGCCTTTTCATGTTCATACAGTATGTATGTCTGTGAGTACTGTACATATATGTATGAATGTAAATATACACACACATGTATGTATGCATGAATTTATGGATACTTTATTTCTGCTAAATTTGTGCAATCTGCGTTTCCAAAAAATACAAACCTTCCAATTTGCCCTCAGACTATTGACATAAAAGCCAGAGGTCTTTGTCTAGTGTTTTGACATTCTAGCGTAATCTTAGTGACCTTGTGGAATTATATATGTGGAACTCTGCTGCAGTTCACACCGGGGTCTCTTATGGCTAGGGAAGCACGTTTCTGTTTTTGCCCCCTTATGTTGTGGACAATGGGGGGCTTTTGGGACTGGACAGAGACCACCGGCATCATTTAACTTGTGGCCTGACTTGGTGTCAGCCGGGGTTTACAAAGGGGGAAAGTCTGTCTCGATCTGTCTGAAGACCCGGGGGCTGCACTGATGCAAAGCCAAGCCGAGAGGCTGCATGAGCGTATGAAGCGTCATGGTTTCAGAACACGTCAGCGCCGTGTCCTGTCATGCCGCTTTTAAAACTTCAGTCTAACCGCAGTACAATTGAACCTTGACTGCTGAATTTTAAACTGTTTTTTTTCAAAGCTGTATTTTAAATCCTTTTGTGCATTTTTGCGACCCGTAGTTTTGATAATGAGCAAACTTACAGTAACTGCGAAGCTCATGTGGTTGTGTAAGCGTTGAGAAAAAGTTTACAATTTACAATAGTTACTTTTGCGTAAATTCTTTATTCCAAAGTTAAAGACAAAGGCCGTTATTGTTTTTTTGTGAATATTGACTGTAGACAGTTTTTAGACTTCTGTGAAACTGTGAAAAGAACGGTATGTTTGCTGTGATTGCAGATATGTCGTTTTAGTATTTAACTTGATGACCTGTATAAGTTCTAGGGCAAATGTGCAGATATTTGCCTTGGCACACTGTGCCTTTTTCATTACCAGGATGTGATTCCTGAAGGTCCTATCTTAGCCTGCCAAGAAAAGTTGAAATTAATTGTTTAACAAAAGAAATCTATTATTTGATTAATTATCTGGCGCACTTTAAACTTTAAACGTCTCAGTTTGACTGAATTCACCAAAGTACCCTGTTTCATGGACGCAGGGGTCTTTCCGAGCCTTGCAGAGCACTAACTGGTTGGCTTGCCTTAGTATTTGGGCAAGAGATACTGTGTCTCTGTGTCTGGTTTGATCCCCTGGAGGAGCTGAATAGCAGGGGCATTGTTCCGTATGGCCATACCCTGTGGCCTGCACTACCTTAGGCAACAGCAGAGATGGCCTAGGTCACGGACCGGGGGGGAAGCGGAACTGGCCATTGCTAATGGAATAAGATGCAGATGAACTGGCTTTGTACCAGTTTAATCCTCCTAATGAAAAGGCACATTATAAGACAGGCCGCACTGATGTTGCACACTACACCTTCAGCTAAGTCCTCTAAGCCTATTGGCGATGATTTGATGCAGGAACCCGACAAGTATATATGGTGAATAATTCAACTATTCTACTCTATGAAATTATTATAATCTAAGGTATATGGCAATTCAAGCTAACCAGCTAGAAGGAAATATTCCTCCGGAAAGTAACTTTTGAATACGTCATACGAACTGATATAAACTCAACTAAAATGTGATTTTGTGATTTGTTAAATTATCACGTGGTTTGCGGATGCTGCAGGTATCGATGTGGTTTTGTGTTGCTCTGAGTCCATACTCTCTGGACTACCTCAGTGATTCTGTTGGTGTGAATTAAAACCCTACAACACTAATGCAGTAGTGGTAGGTTTTAATCATTTCATAAATAAAGGTCAGTTAACAAATTTAAAATTATGCGAGGCTTGTAATTCCAGTTCCTCAACCATGCTGTGGGTTTCATTCCCAAGTGGGGCACTGCTGTACTACCCTTGAGCAAGATACTTAACCTGAGTTGCCTCAGTAAATATGCAGCTGATTTAATGGATTGCATGTAAAAGAATCTAAATGAATGTAGGCTATGTAAGCATGTAAAAAAATGTAGGCTATGTAAGTCTAAGAGCAGCTGCTAAATGCCTAAAATGTTAAATTATCCAAGTCGAAAGGTGCATGTTAAGCGTTCCTTTCTTTCCGACTTCCTTTATCGATATGGACAAATATTTCCTCTCTGAATATGGACAAATTTAACAGTTTGTAAAGTATTGTTCAATGATCCATCAAGATTAGCGTTTTGATATCTGTGTGCAACAGCGCCCCCTGTCTTTTGGATGTCCCAACGATCGTCAGCCAGCACTGTGAGGAGCTGCTGCTGATGGCGGAGGATCAGCGGTATGCTCACGAGTTTGGGGACCTGACAGTGACTGACAGAGTCGAGCCGGTCTCGTCCAGTCGCTCAACGGACCAAGACATGCCTCCTGCTAGCACTGTTGAAGAGAGCAACCAGAACGCAGCCAGCCGGGCCTCCTGCAGCCAGGAGACTGAAGGGAACAGCAGAATTTCCAGTTCGGTTCTGGAGCCTTCAGCCGGTACCAGTGGGGAGGATGCAGGAAGTCAAAGCGCTGATGTGGTCAGCGACCGCTGTACTGATCCACTACAAAATCACGCCAAAGATAAACCAACCAAGAAACACTGTCGAAAGTTTGACCTTAAAAAGTAATTCCTCAGTTTTACCCTTTAAGTCCTAAATGCAGTTTTTTACAAACTCAATTTGGCGAAATATTAGTAAATATAAGGAGTCTACATCATACATTATACAGTCTTTTTCTCCATTCATCTTGATATTCTGTAATTTATGGCAAGTTATTGCAAGTAATATAAATGAAGACTCTCGAATTGATTTTGCATCTGAATTGGGGCTGCTATATTCTGTTATTCTATATTCTGAGTTTATCTGTAGATTCTGCTGTGCGTGCATTCTGATGTATCGTAACTCCACCTGTGTTTGGATCAGCATGGCGGCCGTGGTCATTCAGACCTTCTGGCGAGGACACAGATGTCGCAGGGCCGCTGTCCTGCATGCTGCTCAGCGGGTCGCCGAGGGAGACAGCACTGCCGTCGAGGTGGCTCAGTACCGGGCCGCCACCGTCATTCAGGTGTGATCATTTTCCACGTTTCAGCAGTGCTTACTCCTTCCTTTTTAACAAAACTCAAATGAAAAAAAGACTTCCCCAGTTGTAACATTGTGTTTCATCTCAAACGAATGCTTGTGCTTCAGTCATGTTGTGGATTCCAGAGACAAATCACATTACTTTCCAGATTCCTTTTACCTACTTTTACGTTCCAGTCGATGAAAAGTACAGTATTTCACTGGAGGGGTTCTGAGTGCATCTTATTCTTGTTTTACTGAACAAGTGCCAGAAGAACTTAAATGTAATATCAAGTTCAACTTAAAAGACTTATACATGCAAGCTTGTGCTCCCAATGAAACGTAGTGCTTGACTTTTAACTTGTCCTAAAATATTTTTTCTCTCCTTGCTGCGTTTAACTGGTCCTGGAGGACTTGTAAAATGATTAATCAGATCACAAAAGATTTGCGGTAGTGGGAGCTCTAGGATTCCAATCTTCTGGCTTGTGAAGTCTTTCCGTGGGGAATTCTAAGATTTAGAAGCGTTCTGGCGTTCCATTTGTCTTATAGCAGCATGTGTCACCTAAAGTTCAGATAACAGATCACTCAGTAATTAAACTGAGGGTAACATGTTTTATCTTCCTAATGGGATAACGTGCAATATTTACATTTGCATTTGATCTATAACCCTTTTTTTTACCCCTAGGCTGTGTGGAAGGGCTATGTTTTGCGGAAGAGGCTGGCTTCTGCGCTGGCAGCCGTTCGAGTCACGGAGACGGACGAAGAATTTGCCGAAGTGGACGTGGATGAATTTGCCTTTGACGAGGTGAGTACCTGATAAATCCACCTGACGTATCCCGAGAGTGCCTGCCCTGATTATAACTCCCTCACAGAGATGGAACCTCTCTGAACATCTCTTCTATTACCTCAGTTTATAACTGCAGACTGGTGTCCCTAATTGTGGAAGGGAGAAGAGAATCAGTCACTGCCATTCCTTTCACAGCCCCTTTGACTGGAGTTGTACTGAACAAAGTGGAGTTATAACAAAGTATTTCTTGGAAATACTGTCTTTAAAAGTAAATAATATATTTAAATGTGAAAATACTATTATGAAAGGTGTAATTCTAAATTAATTAAATTGTTAGGGGTGTAATACTACATTTAACTGGGGTAATACTACTGCTAAGAGTTACATTCAGTTCAATTGTGGCAATACCATTGTTATGGTGCTGTACTAATTTAAACGGAAGGCACTAAAACAATTGCTATAACACTATAGAATGACTGCAGTACTATTGTTAGGATGCTATATAAAGTCCCTCAAAACCCTGTTTCTCCCAAATTCAGCACATACATTCTTGTATTAATAGTCCCATTAGTTTTCAGAAAAATTACTGCTCTTTAGTGTATCATTGAATCATTTTTGCAATAAAGTAGATAAAATCTAGAACCCAAGGACAGTCTGAACAAAAATGACACAATTATTGGCACCCCTGGTAAAGATGAGTAAAAAGGGTTATAAAAAATTCACCATTTGGTGAAGTAGCTTAATCTCACACTGAAGAAATGAGAAAAATCCAACCTTTAATTGATTCTGAGAAATTCATCAAGAAATAATAATTTTTAACAAAACCAAGTGTGCCGCAATTATTGGCACCCCTGCATTTAATACTTAGTACAACCTCCCTTTGCCAATAAAACAGGAGTCTTCTCCTGTAACATCTAATAAAGTTGGAGAATACAGAGCAAGGAAGCTGAGACCATTCCTCTTTACAGAATCTCTCTAGATCATCCAGAGTCCTAGGTCCACTCTTGTGCACTCTCCTCTTCAGCTCAGCCCACAGTTTTTCAATGGGGTTTAGGTCATGGGACTGAGATGGCCATGGCAGAAGCTTGATTTTGTGTTCAGTTAACCATTTTTGTGTTGATTTGGAGGTATGTTTTGGATCATTGATCCAACGACGACCCAGTTTTAGTTTCCTGGCAGAGGCAGCCAGATTCAGATTTTAAATTCGCTGGTATTTCATGGAAAAACATCACGGAACCTCCACCATACTTAACAGTGGGGATCAGGTTATTTTCGGTATAGCCATTCTTCTTTTTACGCCAAACCCACCTTGAGTATTGTCTTTTATTGGTTTTAAGTATCATTTACAATAAAAGACTTTACATTTCATTTTAATCATCATGTTCCATGTCATTTCACATTTTAAAAGCATATTTTATCGGGGGGGGGGGGTTTGTTCCCCCTCCCTGTTTAATTTTTAAAATTAACGTACAACATTCAGACATCACAGTAAATTATATCATTTATAAAAGGGTTCGCACAACAACAAAAAAAGTCAAAGACATTGAAATGACAGAAAAATAGAGACATGCGCTCCCGGGTTAGTGGGTGGGCAAATGTTCTGTCTCTCTCTCTCTCTCTTCCTTGGGATGGAGGGGGGTGGACTAAATGATCAGTTCTTTCCAATGGTCCACCCCCCATTTCTCTCTCGCCAGACACTTGTCCTTCGCAAAGTCAACCATAACGCCGTCTTGGAGGAGGTTTTGCGCCCTCCTCCTGAGAGTGACCAGGTCTACAGTAGTCTTTTGGTAGACCTTGATGTTCCTCGCCTCCCACAGGACCTGCTTGATAGTATTAACGATCCTCCACTGACGCTGGAGCTCCGGTGTTTTGCATCCTCCACGGGGGCCGTAGAGGACACTCTCAGCAGTCAGGGAGGACCTAGGCAGCAACCTGTTTCGGGAGACAGAAGAAACAACAAGGCCCCAGACCCGTCTGGCCACGGAGCACTCCCAGAACAGGTGGTAGATGTGTTCTGAGTCAGTGCATCCGTGGGGGCAGCGCTCGGTCAGGGCCAAGTGCCGCTTAAACATAAAGGACCTGGTGGGGAGACACATGTGGGCAGACATCCAGGCAATGTCCTTTTGCTTATTGCTTAAACATTTATGTAGGACATTAGCCCAGATTATAGACGGGTCCAGGGTCGTGCTGCCCCTCGGGAGTGTCATGGTCTCCTTTGATCTTAAATGAGCCATGATGATTTTATAGCTCCACGAGGTCAGCCCGGCCCTGGGCAATCCTGCCCCAAAAGCAAAGTCCCTCAGGGCTCGATATGCATATGGGGGGTCCCAGCTGTACGGTATGGTGAGGTCCAGCGCACACAGGCCCATCGTCCTCAGGAAGGGAGTGGCATAGTACCTAGCAAAGGCACCAGAGGCCTTCTCGACCTTCCGAGTATTCTGGACCAGTGCGGCCAGACCCTGCACCAACATGATGGTAACAATATCTGGAACCCCCCTGCCCCCGTTCTGCTCTTCCTTGAGGAGGGTAGCTCTTTTTAACTTTTCCATGGTGCTCCCCCAGACAAAGCGGAAGGCCATTCTAGTAATAAGTTTACTAGTGGCCTTGTCTGGGGGAAACACCCTCCCCAAGTAGAGACAAATGGGAAGGACTATTGCCTTCAGGACCAGGATCTTACCCGTCTGAGTCAGAGGCCGCACGCCCCAGCTCTGGAGTTTAACCTGGACGTGGCGGAGGGTTTCCTCCCAGCTCAGCCTTCCTTCTCCGTCTGACTGGAAGGTCACCCCCAGGAGCTTGATCTTATCTCTGCGTACAGGGAAAGCAACGGTTAGTGGCTCCCTCCAATGACGAGACAGAAACAGCTCACTCTTGTCCCTATTGACTAGGGCGCCAGTGGCTGCACAGAAGTCATCCAGCACCTTGTTGGCAACGGTGATGGAATGACTATCTGTGCCGACGATGGTGATGTCGTCCATGTACGCCATCACCCTAAGCCGCTCCCCCTGGGCCCCGGGCAGTGGATACCCAGCGATGCCCGGGTTGCCCCTGATGGCCTGAAGGAACGGCTCGAGGTAGATGACGTACAGGAGGGATGCTAGGGGGCATCCCTGCCTGACGCCAGACCTAATGGCAAACGGGGCGGATGGCTGCTTGTTCACAACCACCCTCCCCGAGATGTCAGTCAAGCACATTTTGGTCCAGCGCAGGAGGGAGCTGGGAAAATTGAACCTCTCTAGCACCCTCTCCAAGCACACATGACTTACCCTGTCAAAGGCCTTCTCCTGGTCTAAGCTGAGAAGGCCCAAGGGGGACCCGCGCTCCCCGGAGTGGATTATGACATCCCTCACGAGGAGCAGGTTGTCATTTATGGACCTCCCTGGTATACTGCACGTTTGGTCAGGGCCGACCACCGATGTCATCAGGTGTTGGAACCTCCTCATCAGCGCCTTCGCCATGATCTTATAATCAGCTGAGAGGAGGTTAATCGGCCGCCAGTGCCGGAGGTCCTTCAGGTCCCCCTTCTTAGGGACAAGAGCAACCGCACTCTGCCTCAGTGAAGCCCCCAACCGCCCCTCCCTGTACGCCGCTCTGAAGACTTCCGCCACGTCCTCCTTCAGGAGATCCCAAAATGCCTGATAAAATTCGGCCGGGATCCCGTCAGGACCAGGAGCTTTGTGCTGATTAAGGGAGCGCACGGCCCGGGTGAGCTCCTCGGCGCTCAACTCAGGTTCCCTGCTCTCATCCCCCAGGCGTCTGTCCAGGCAGCCCAGGAAGGTGTCCATGAGAGCCCCATCAGCGGGCCTTATGCTGTATAGACCCGCATAGAACTCCCTGGCCACCTCCCGGACCTCGGCCTCTTCAGACACCACCACCCCTCTGCTGTTATAGAGGGAAGAGATGTTGTTTGCTTTTGACCGTGCCCTGCGGAAGAAGTACCTCGTGCACTTCTCATCCTCCTCAAGGCCCTGGAGTTTGGAGCGGAAGGTGTATTTTTTCCGCTCCTCCCGATAGAGGGCGGAGAGGCTCTGTTTAGCGAGTGCAATCTCGCTGCTTACCTCCAGGCCTCGGGACTGGAGGAGGCTCAGTCTCTGGAGGGCAGCATTAGCGTGGTCGAAAGCCGCCCTCCTTTCCTTTGCCTTCCTCCGCCCGACTGCCCGGAAGTAGCCCTGCACCCGCTCCTTCACCATCTCCCACCACTCTATCGGGGAGTCAAAAAGATGTTTTAGACTCACCCACTCCAGGTACCGCCTCGAGAAGGAGAGGCACACTTTGGGGTCCTGGAGATGGCTGGTATTCATTCTCCAGAGACCCCTGCCGACGGTTATGGCCTTCTCCCAGGCCAGGGACACGGTCACCATGTGGTGGTCCGAGTAGTGCACTGCCCGGATGGAAAAGGCGTGCACTCTCAGGCCTGGGGAGAGCAGGAACATGTCAATTCGAGAAGAGGAGACACCAGAAGAGCTCACCCATGTATGTTGTGGGGGAGAGGCGCCCCCGGCGTCGTGGAGGGAGAAATCTTCTATGATAGACCGCAGCTCGTCGCTCGACCGATCTTTCCTTGGTCTGCTGCGGTCTTCATCCCTGAGGGCACAGTTGAAATCCCCCCCAACGACAACCGGCATATTGCAATGTATAATGGTTCTTAATTTTGAAAAGAGGGAGACCCTCTCGGCTACGCTGGTTGGGCCGTACACATTGACCAATCTAAGTGGGGAACCCCCGACACTAATGTCTGTGACGAGGATTCGCCCACTTTCCAAGATGTTATTGCCTGTGATTTTTACGAACGGATTTTTGGTCAATGTGCCGACCCCATCGGCTCGAGCGACGTTCGAGCCGGACCAGAGAGAGTCCCCCATTCTCCACTCCTCCCTCAGAGTGTCATCCATAGTGCGGAAAGGGATTCCGCACTCCTGGAGTAGGATGACATCCGAGGGGATTTGCTGCAGAGTGGAGAAGACTGAGTGGCGTTTGTTGGGGTCCTTGATACTACGGGTGTTTGAGGTGGTGAGTGTGAGTGTCATGATAATGTTTATTGCTTAGCTGTGTCATGTAATCCGGTATTATTTTTTGCAATGTCTTGACAGATTTTGTTGAGGCGGTCCATAACTGTGTCCGGGTTATGAAGGCGCCTACTCACCCCCTGACTCGGTCCGCCCACAGGTCTCCCCTCCTTACTGCCTGGCAGGTTCCGTTCCGGAGAGGTGGGACGTGATGGTTTTGCCCCAGGGTCCCCCTTTGCTTCGGAGGGCCCTTGAGAGGAGAGCTGCTGAGTGCTCTTGTTGGGTGCGGGATCGGGGCCAGGAGGTGGCCGGTCATTATTGGCCCTGTTATGAAAAGTGATGGGTCGTGAGAGGGTTTCTTTTGGATGTAATAGTGGTGGTGAAGATGGCTTACTAGGGCGAGGTGGAGGTTCTGGCCTGACTATCGGTGGGCTTATGTTCCGAGTGTTGACATTTTTCTGTTGTATTTTATGGGTTGGTAATTTTATGTGGCGAACTATTGCTGGGTTTGGGGGCTGACCGGGTGGTTCTGTTCTATTAGTTTTGTTGTGTTTCCCTTTCCGTTTCCTATTTGCCACATGCCAGTTTGTAGTTGTATCTAAATCTGTGTCTGCGCTAGAGGAGTCCGACTCCTCCACCATGATGGGGGTGTCGGAGTCAGGCTCCTCTTTCACTGTAGTGACTGTCTGTGTGGGTAATATATCTTCAGAGGGGACTGTGCGTAGGGGAGAACCGGTATCAATGGTGCTTGGGGGGGCTTGTGCGGTGTCTTGTGTGGAAATGATTGTTGCAGGCTGTGGGGGGGGGGTTGTGGTTGGCGTTCTGATTCTGGGTGCTGGGGTAGGGGTAGGGGTAGGTAGGCGGGGGGGGGGCAGTAGATGGTGGAGGAGGTGCGGTGTTCCTAGCCCTGTTCGCGTACGAGAGTGGGCAATCTCTATAGAAATGCCCACTCGCCCCGCAGAGATTACAGGGCTTTGGGTCCCGGCATGCCCTGGTCTCGTGCTCGCCTCCGCAGGTCTTGCACTTGACCACTGTGCAGGCTGCGGCTAAGTGACCTAACTCACCGCAGTTCCTGCACAGCTTGGGCATGCCGTTGTAGAACACCACACCCCTATCTCTCCCCAGCGTGATGGTGCTGGGGATATGACATACCCCCCCCACTACTGAGGGGTCGGGTTTTAGCTGGACCAGCCACTTCCTGGCCCCGGTCCACACTCCATCCTCATCAAGGACCCTCCTGACGTCGGATTTAACATCGCCATACCTGCCCAACCACGTCGAAACATCGTGGTCCTGCACAGTCTCATTGTAAAACTGTACAGTGACCACTTTGTTCTCCGTGTCGGACAGGGGCTCGACCGCAAAGTTGTTGAGGGGACGCCTGTCCTTCCCCTCTCTGTAGAGGTTCCAGAACCTCTCGAGGACATTAGGGTTCTTAAAGCTTACCTCAAAAATGTCCCCTTGGCCCGGAACCTTTACCAGGCAGTTGAGGTCAGCTGGCACGAAGCCCATACCTCTCTGTAGCACTGCCCTACTAAACTCCAGACGGGTCAAACCTGTCACTCTCGTCTGGGGTCGAGTTGGGTTCGGGCCTGCAGCACGACCTGCCCCCCCTGCGGTTGCTGGTCCAGGGGCGCCCTCCGTAGCTGCGCCCTCGGCCCCCTGTCCCGCCGGGGAGCTCCCACTGGTGCTGCCGCCTCCCTCCTCGACCCCCTGGATCCATGTCAGGCGTACGGCGTTATGGCGTCGCGTCCCTGGAACAGGTCTGGCTGCCATCCCCCTTCCTCTCGACAAGGCCGGACTCTGCACTGTTCGAAAAAAACACAGAGACAGCACTCAGGAGATGGTGTTCCTTCCGGGAGAACCAGAAGAACAGCAACGCAAAGCAGGCTGAAAAGGGACCAGCCGAGGGCTGGCCCCTCACACCGCTGCGTGAGGACCTCCCTTTCTGGTGCAGGCGGCAAGCGTTGATCCTCAGATGGTGTTGAGGTCTGGATCGCCGCCTTCCGTCTCAGGGGGGTCTGCTGCTCCGGTCCTCCCAACTGCCTGCTCCTCAGCTTCGTCCTCCGGGTCTGGCCTGCTGGTTCTGCTGCGGGCCTAGGAGGAAGGGAGGGAGAGACGGATCACCAGGGCGAAGGCCCAGCTGGTGGCTGGTGAGGCCCGGAGAGAAAAGCAGCCCTTCCGGGCCTACTCTCCGGGCAAGATCCGCACTCCCCTCGGGCCTCCTGGCGTCAAGCGTCCACAGCAGTAGTGTCGATCCCGGAGCGCTGGAGTCCTACGGCAGGGGTCCTCCTGGTGCTGTCCTGGCTTCGGCGTTGGGGTTTAGCAGGCCGCGGTCAAGCCACTGGTACCTGCCTCGCCCCAAACGCTGGTGACGGTCCGGCCTTGTCCGCCGGTCTGGTTTCGAACCACAGCCGCAGGCAAGCCACTGGTACTGTGATTCTCCACCAGACCTTCAGGGAACAGAAGGGGGCAGTAGAGAGTAAGAGAAGAGAGAAAGAGAAAGACACACCCACCCAAAGTTACAAAACAGCCGAAAAGACACTCTGTCTCCCACTGGTGGCAGTGTGAGGCAGAGGATCTGTTCGTGCTGAAGAGAAACCCAGGTACGCATGTGCACCTTGAGTATTGGTTGCTGAAAAGCTCAATTTTCGTTTCATCTGACCATAGAACACGGTTCCAGTCAAAGTTCCAGTAGCGTTTAGCAAACTCCAGCTGCTTACGTTTGTGGTGAAATTACAGGAAAGGTTGTTTTCTGGCATGCCTTCCAAATAATTTGTTGGCTTGGAGGTGACGTCTAATGGTAGTTTTGGAGACTTGATGACCCCAAGATGCTACTTTCCTCTGTAATTCTCCAACAGTGATCCTTGGGGATTTTTTTTGCCTCTCTTACCATCCTCCTCGCTGTGCGTGGGGGCAAAATAAACTTGGGTCCTCTTTCAGGCAAGTTTGTAACAGTTCCAGTTTCTTTGAACTCTTTAAGTATTGCCATAATGGTAGATACGGGCATTTTCAGGTGAGTAGCTATTTTTTTATAGCCATTCCCTGACTTATGAAGCTCAACACAATTTTCCCTCATATGATTTGTGTGTTCTCTTATCTTTCCCATGTTGATGTATGAATAAGGGAATATGGCCTCTGTGTGTGCATCCCAGTAGTCGAAAAATGCACCCTCCCTTCCTCCACTACCACCTCCTCTACTCCGTGCCCCGGAAACGGATCTTTGTGTTTTAATCTAATGTTGCTGATTACATCTTAATTACGTATTAATGGTTACATATTAATTAATGTCTCGACACAAACCGCAATGTCATGTACATTGTATACTGTACATGCAAATACTTGTACTCAAAACATTCAGGCACTTTTGCATATTTCTGGGTAGTAGAGGAGTGGTAGTGGGGGAGTGGAGGAAGGGAGGTGGGGAGTGAAGAATATTGGGATGCAGCCTGTGTCACCTCATATTTATACCCCAGTGAAACAGGAAGTCATTGATTACTGCTTGAAAGTTCCTAAACACTCTGATCCACTTTAAAATGTAAAATATAAATGGAAAAAATGCTTCAGTTACATTTTGTTCATAAGAATTTGTAGGGGTGACAATAATTGTGGCACACATGGTTTTGTTAGAAATAATTATTTCTTGATGATTTTTTTTCTCAGAATAAATTTACATCAATTAAAGGTTGGATTTTTCTCATTTTTTCAGTGTGAGATTAAGCTAATTCACCAAAAGGTGAATTTTTTTATAACCCTTTTTACTCATCTTTACCAGGGGTGCCAATAATTGTGGAGGGCACTGTATGAACATTAGACTACTGTTTTTATTTTTCCCCAGTATGGTTTAATCTCTAGTTAGGAATAGTGGACCTGCTTAGAAGTGGTTTTGATGTACAAACCCAAATTCCAAAAAAGGGACAGTATGTAAAATGCACATAAAAGCAGAAAGCAGTGATTTGTAAATTCTCTTTTACATATATTTAATTGAAAACAGTACAAAGAAAAGATCAAGGAAGTCATCAAGGGTCTGTAAGTCATCAAGGGTCTGCGGTATCAAACGAGTCTCAAACCATCACTCTGCTGCCAGATATGCAGTAGATATGGATGGATCACTTGAAGGGTTGTTTCTCCTGACTTATTTTTATTTTTTTGGAACGTGTTGCAGGCATCAAATTTGGAATTAACGTATATTTACAAAAATCAATAAAGTTGTTAAGGTAAAACATTAAATATGTTTTTTTGTACTGTTTTCAATTAAATATATGTAAAAGCGAATTTACAAATTACTGCTTTCTGCTTTTATGTGCATTTTACATACTGTCCCAACTTTTTTGGAATTGGAGTTTGGTGTTATAAAGTGCCAGACCGTGGGAGGGGTGTGAAAATACATGCACATATAGTTGGATTTTAACCATAAACGGTTTTAATATATTTTCTTGCAAATAGGCTGCATTGGAAAGGGACTGGATAACCCTGGATTCCAAGCACTCGCCTTCCAAAACACTGCCTTCCTGCGACCAGCCACTCTGGCCAAAGGTAACAGCATGGAAACATCTCCTGCAGGATGTATGGCCCTGCAGTGATTAATGTATGAATTTATTACCTCGAAAAACACAATTACTTTAAGAAGCTTTGAGCTTCCTCCGCATCAGCAGATGTCATTTGTCAGTGCTCTCTTTTGTGCACATTCCCGCTCGCTCTTTATCTTGGACGGCGCTCACGCCTCTACATCACAGTAGCAGGGTGGTGAGACACAGCAGCTGGGAGAGCAGACTTTGTTTAACATTAATAAAGTAAAAAAACAATTAACCTTCGCTAATCCACAAATGGGGGGGGGGGGGTCTCGTGAAGCAGTTGAAAGCCCCCGAAAGAAATACCGTCAGTGGAAAGATTAGTTTTTTGATTCTGAATGGTTCCCCCATTTTGTTTGAGTAAAGCGGTTCTCTTTTGACACAAGGTAGTGTGATGAGTCTGTGACAGCTGAGACTAAGGTGATGTCAATTTTTTTAAAGTTTACAAAGTCAGCCAAATGAAATAAATGCTAACATGGCACTGTGCTAACATGACATGTATTCATTGTGCATTGTTTTCTGATTTAGGGGTGCATTCGATCAAACCACTGTGGCAATTTATTCTTAAGTTAGGTAGCAAATGTAATGAAGTGGTGAATTTATTTGACATATAATTGCCAATTTGTTCTCTGAAATTGAATAAATTGTGAAATTATTCAGAAAATGTAATCCTGCTTTTTTCTGTAATTTGTTACTCCAAAGAAATTAGGTTGAATGACCTCCTTATGGTGTGTTATAGCCCCCAGCAGACCAGTCCTCACAGCAGACTAGTCCATCTGTGTTGCCGTGGCAGCCCAGACAAGCATGGCTAGGAGGTGAGAGTGAGAGAGTTGCTCACTCGGGACGTCGTAGCATCTCACCTGAAACAATTGAACTCACCCACAGGTAATTAAAGATTAGACCAGCATAGATGGTAACACATCTGCACTCACACAGGTAACTAAAGACAGCCAGCATGGATGACACTCATACAGGTAACTAAAGACAGAGCCAAAATGGATGGCATTCATAACACAGGTTACTTAACAAACATGCATACGCATGATTGCAGATGGTTATTTGGATATACTAACTGAAATTTTGAATGTAGCACCTCTTCCTACACTGCTAGTAACTAAGGGCCTAAGACCTTTAGCGTATGCAAAACCTTTTAGCACATGCAAAATACAACGATTATACACAATGATTGGTGCAAAAGAAATATCATGACCAATCAAGTGGCGTTTTCAGCATTGGATTGAGTGCTTGACTCGCCGTGTGCCGAAGTGGGAGGATATCCGCTGTGTGGGTGTGTCAGTCCATGGCGAGTTGCTAATTTTGGGGCTTTTCCAAGCATGATCATTCATAACCAATTCAAAAGCCAATAAACCGTTTTCGTGGATCATATGCCGGTCTGATTTGGGTTTAGAGCAGGAGAAATGCATACTTTGCATTTATTGTCCATTGTCTTTTTTCTTTTTTTATGTTTAGCCTGGTTCTTGTATGTATTTCTGTTTTTAATTGTTAATGGCTGTTATTATACTGCATTGTGGTCCCGGGGGTAGGCTACTGTAGGCTATTCCATTCTTTTTCTTACACTTGTCTCTAATGAGTAGATATAAACGCAGCTGTGCGATGATTAGGTATAGGCCTACTTAGTCTGTGATTTTAGACATTCCCCAGTGAAAAAAAGGCATTATTACATTGATAGGATACATTTCTTTTTGCTAAATAGATATAACGTTATCCTTCCTGCAGTCCGCTGTGAGCTGTGGCTCCTCGCCTCTGGTCGGAAAATAGTGAAATTCAGTAGCCACGCCCAGTGCGCCATGCGCTGTGCCATTGACTATGACGGCTCGCCGCACGCCTTGCACCAGCTGGAAAATAGAGCCCCGCGACTCATTCGGGATAAGAGGGTCTTTTAAATGAATGTAATGTGAATAATTTAACACACGGATAACACACAGTGTCTAAACACAGAGCCACAGTCACACACTTGTGCACGCACACACAAGCACAAACCCGCAGGTAAATAAAAAAACTGAGGCATTATAATCATGCAAAAATACTCAACTAACAAAAGACAGATCCAATGTAGATCACAGGTACTTGAGCCTAGACTATGAGACTATGAGCCCTTTATAAGGTTGTCTGCCGAGCACGTTATTATTATTATTATTATTTTATTTTTTATTATTTTAAACTAGTAGTGATTGAGATTGCTGACTTTTTCTCGAGTGCCTTTAAGACCTAAAAAAGAAAATATACCAAAGGCATTGTGTTTATTTATTGTGCAGTACAGCAGGGGTTTTCAACCTTTTCTGCTCCACAGACCCCCCACTCAGAGTCAAATGAATCCAGGGGACCCCCATCATAACTTTAAAAGGGTTATATTTAAAAAAAAAAAAAAAAAAAAGGTTTTATATTGTGAAATATCTTTCCAAATCTATATATAGTCTTTGCATATCAAGTCTGGCCTGGGACCCCCTACAATACCTTCAAGGACCCCCATGGTTCTGCGAACCCCCTGTTGAAAACCCAGGCTTACCACGACTAGGTGTTATTATGTCAGTTAGATTTTTGTTCTTATTTTTTGTAGAACAAAGTCACCATTGGCGTGTGTGTTTGGGCCACCAAGAGAGAAATCTGAAAAAATTATGAAGGAGTGGTAAGTTTTTCAACTAAATGCATGGCTGTAATAGAAAGGTTTAGCCTGAGCAGAATGGAATTGGGGAGAGGAATGCTATCATTGATATAATCAGATAACCAGTCCATTTCTTTTCATTAAAAATGAAAAGTCATGTAAGTAATTACTATTGCCATGTCTGCTTTTGTATGTGCGATTCTTTATTCAGTAATAAAGGATGGGCCTATTTCATATTTCCCGTATGATGTAATCTCTCAGGATACAATTGTTCATCAAGCAAGTACAAAACAAGCTTTTGTAACATTTATTTTTTGGGCTATGTAACTTGGGATTTTTTGCAATGGTATATTACTTTCCGCTGTCTTGCCTTCACAGGGGACTAAGCGACAGGTACACAGCTCAGCTAATGTTGAAAAGAGCACAGAAAATGAAACCAAAGAAGAAGAAGGACAGGAAGTCAGGGGGTAAGTTGTTCAGTATGAAAAGAGAGTCTGCTTCAAAAAACTACCTTCCCTATTCCATGAACTCAGAATTTTTTTTTAGCAAGCCATGACCATAAATAGCCTCTCATTTTCAATAAAATGCAACTAACTGTAACAGCAAGCAGCTCCCTTTGTTTTTTAACATAACGTGACTCCTTGTTGTCACAGTGCATTTTCGAGTCAGAGAGCAGTTGCAGGAAATAAGCTATTTTTACTCCAGTTTCAACTTCAATCAGTCTCTACACTACCCAGAGAAGTTTTCATGATGATCAGCCATTGCACAGCGGCCATGACGTCAATGGGCTTTGAATCCGATTTCATGTAGAGCGGGTCCGAAGACAGTAGTGACAGAGAAATGCATTCCTTCGATTGTCTTTCAGAGCGTGGCCCTAATTCCAGAAATCCAATCATTTTTAACTGTCACGCAGGTCTGCGCAGAGCTCCAGGGCTGCTAGCATATGGGAATGCAATGGGATGTGGAACTTGTGGTGTTTTGCTAATTGTGGCTGTTCGGTTATGGCCGGTCAGATGTCAGTGGCACCGATTTCTGGTGCCGAGGGTTCGAGTGGAGTGTCCTGACTGTGGGTTCGCTCCAACTCCTCTGCAGATCCAGCTGCGTATCTGGATCTATTCAGGAACAACGAAAATAAACAGGCCCCCGTCAAGGCACCCAAGAGAAACCAACCAGAAAAAATTCTGCCCTTCAAAGGTGGGTTTTAGTTGCTGATTAAGCATGTATGATGCTGTGCCCATGTTCCACTGAGAGAAGTCCAATTTCAGAAGAGAAATCTCTAGACTTCATTTAGCCCTCCTATTATGTTTGGGGTCAATTTGACCCCATTCAGTGTTTGGCATCTGTTAAAAACCAGTTAACCTTATTTTTTCATGTATGATTTTTCCTAATTTGGTGGGATTAAATAGAAAAACATGCAATAAACATAATGCTGTTTTCAAAAGTCCAGTACCAGCTTTCTATACAAAGGTGTTGTGTGGGGCATTTTGACTCAAGGCTCTGTAGCCGTATAAACATAAGGAAATATACAAAATGTTTTATTTTTCATCTCTGATTTTTGTGGGTGATTCTGGGTACTTTCCCCACATAGTTTTTAAACTTAACAAACTTCCACTTGACCTCCAGCTCTGAAATGAGAAGTTTATCACAGGTTTTTAATATTTAGGGATAAAAGGCTCGCCAATTGGGAGACATAAAAAAGGCGAGACACAAAGTGTCAAAATTGTTCTATTACAATCATTTTGTGTCGGTTTAAACTGTCTGAGTCAATTTGACCCCAGACATAAAAGGCGTCATAAAATGTCAACATAATAGGAGGGTTAGAACAATCAAATTCCTTTTGAAGTGAAATTATTTCATGTCGAATTAACGTTGAATGAACAGAATTGTTCACTGATACGCAGGCAGAATGCTAGGGTCCTTGAAATGCGACAGAATTGGAGTTAAATTCCTGCTGGAATAAATCAGATTTATCACAGACCATATGAAACAGACAGTGTAATGTATTACTTTGGTCCTTTCCATTGCATTGCCCAAGGTGTAAACGGTGTGAAGCAGCGGATGCACTCTGCTCTTAATAAAACGAAAACCTGCAGATTACGTGATTTGAGTCAACCATGCAGAAATAGTTGTTAGTGGTTGCAGATTAAGTTGTTTAGGATGACATAGGATAAACAAGATGATAATGTTTCAAGGGGACGTATGTGTGAAATTGAGTTAAGTACAGGGAGGTAGACCACTGAAGCGTTTCGGGCTGCAAAAGACCTCTGTCTCCACTTTAACATGGGGGCGGGGAGAGGGGGTATAT
The DNA here is from genome assembly GCA_029718625.1 of Synaphobranchus kaupii. Taxonomy (NCBI): domain Eukaryota; kingdom Metazoa; phylum Chordata; class Actinopteri; order Anguilliformes; family Synaphobranchidae; genus Synaphobranchus; species Synaphobranchus kaupii. Next base: position 96,407,035 of record CM056376.1, read on the forward strand.
ATATATATTTTTGGGGGGTGGGTTGCTGGTACACATTTCCAACCCTGTGACATTTATTGGCATGGGCCTATGGGCCTCGCTTAACAATAGACATCAACAAGAGGAAATATTTTCTCCCTTCACAAAAAAACATTCATGGCTCCTTACCTGGTCCCCCGCGTGTGTAAACCGATAGCCACTGCGAGGCGGTTACTCATGTCCAGTACATCCACCAAAGAGCTGGGATAAAATAAACACGGCGAGTCGGATATCTCGGAAAAAAATCTGTCACGGGTTTGGGTTAATTGCCTGCAGAAGAGGTTGGACTGTGCGCCTGAAATGTAAGCCTTTGCCGGGGGAAGGCGGCGTGGCCCGGGGGCGCTGTGGATCTGAAGGGGTGCCTTCTGCGGGTCAGAGCCACGCTGCCGGCGGAGGGCACGGCCGGTTCACGGCGCCGTGGCTCAAAGAGGGGCTGTGAGAGGGCGAGGGAGCCGCTCTCGCGTGCACACAGCCTGGGTTTGGGTTACAACTTCACCTTCCTCCCCTCTATCGAACCGGTCGGGACAGAGCCCGTAGACTTGGCCCAATTCTCCGACCTCCTGTCCATCAGCTGTTCCGTTCGATCTGCCGCAAGGTTCACGGAACGCGGCGTTGCTTTAAGTTTCATGTCGTGATTCGGAAGAGAGCATAGCTACTAAATTAGTGCTTAACTGCAATAGGCTGTCTGGAAAGGCTGAAGGCATGCACTTCTTTTGAAGTGGCTCATTAGCTGTAATTCATTATCAATAACAAATTGAAAGATTATAGACATAATATACCTGGAGTCGGTCACGTGTCCGTGCAACTGAAATATGATCATAGCCATTTAATTATGGTCAAATAAAGATTTTTTTGTTGTTGTGCAGAACAGAAAACAGAAATGTTGATCTTGAGTTTAAAAAATGCTTGTTGTTGTTGTGTACCCTCTGTTTCAGCACAAACATTGAATGGCTAAGTACAAAAAATAGCATTTATTTAATAGCAAAAATAGCAAATTCAGAGTGTAAAATAATTCCCTCTAAGTTAAGCTGTATAGTGCAGCGAAGTTGCATTTATCTCACATAAACCCAGAATTAAATCAAATGTAAACGGTTCTATTATTTAGCACAATATAAGTATAAGCTTCAAATCAGACACGTTATATGCAAAGGACCTACCTGTATTCTGAAACGTATTAGAATAGCCTGTAAGGAATTGAATATGAAATGTAACTTTCACTGTGGAAACACAAACCTAAGCATGTTCTGACCGCTGGATGACCAAGACGAGGTTGACTATCCCGAGGTGAGGTCCTGACCCGCATCACAGAGGCCAGGAGACTGACCCTTATGATAAAAGCTGACCCCCTGCTTTAAGTCTGCTGGTGGAACTCACAACGGCAAAGACCCCAGGGACTGTCTTAACATGCAGGGTTAGAAAGTAAGGTCAGTTTCCTGTGCCTGAATAAGAAAGTGTTTTTATTGAAAATATTAGTAGACTGTGGAGAATATCCTTATATCAGTTAAATCATATGACATTAGTCCTAAAAATGAACGCTCAAACTTTTGTTGATGCAGAAAATGCTTTTAATTGCAATATTAGCTGTCTTTACATTAAGTAAACTAGACTTTGATTTGTGAAGATGAAAAGATGAAAGCACAAGCCCGCTTCTGTGTTAGAGTATAGTGTTACTGTATTTATTCTATCATTTTCACACTGATAGTAAAGTTATTAGTTATTAGTTGATAGTAAAAGGAAATTATATATTCGATGATAAGGAAAATAATAGAGAAGGAAATATATACATCCACATACATCCTGTAGGCAAATATTATTTTTTGATCGTAAACAAATATAACAAATTTGATTGTATACTCACAGTGACTAGCCAGTGATTGATTATCCTGAAGTTTTATTGCACTTTCTTCTGTGATTGCGAGGTAAACGTCATGAGTTATGCGGCCCTCGTCCCTATCCCTTGTAAAAAAATTAATACTGGTACATGTACTATAAATGCTATAATAGTCTAGTAACAGTCTTGTTATTTTGCTTGTAAATCTCAAGCACTCTCCACATTTTGGAAATTGAATATGAAATGTCATCACGTTTTTCTGGCCGTGCTTCCCCGTAGGATTAAACTGAGCATGACCTTGGTTGTGTTTACTCAGGGGAGGGTCTCTAAAGTGCCCGCAGTGTGTTGCTCTCAGGGGAGGGTCTCTAAAGTGCCCGCGGTGCGTTTGCTGCAGGCCCTGACCTCCTGGACTGTCTCTGGCTGACCCCCTTCAATAGCTTCATTCTCTGATGATATGACATGGCTCCTGTTGCCTCGATAGCGGCTCAAGATTGAATAATCCCCCTCAGAGTCTCCCTTAACAGGCGCGACTCCTGAGGTCTCGGAGGGGGGGGTCTCTTAGCGCTACCGGGACTGTTAACGGGATGGATGCTGTCAGTCAACCCCCCCCCCCCCCCCATCAAACGACTTGAACTGTACAATGCGGGTCGGCTAAGATTGTACGATTTATAGCCGTAACTTCTGAATATGTGTGGTTTTTCATGTCATAGTCAGCAGTGCGTCAACATTGTGTCCTGAAAAGGCCCGTTGTTAGACACTCAAATTGTTTGCAATAATTCATTGAAAAAGTAAGTATCCGGTCCTTTTACAGGGCTGCCGAGACCAAGCCACTTGCCTCAAGTATTCGTTTTCACACCAGCAAGTGCGGGTTTCAGTTTCCTTTTGGTTCAGCCTCAGGGGAGGCATTAATCAATTGACATTTTTAGTGGATTTTCAATTAACCTAACACAGCTATAAACTATAAAAAGTTTTTTTTTCCCTTTTACAGCTCGGTAAACCATGAAAACGGGCTAAATAAATGGCGCATTAGTTCCAGCATTAGGCTGTCACAAGTTATTATTGCTGCACACTTAGGGTGCATTACCGTCTGTCACACAGAATCATTTACTTAGAATTATGAAATGCGTATGGTATCTTGATGTGGTTCAGAAATTAATTTATTAAAACCCAGTTTTCATATTGATCCATTACATCCGAACCCTTCACATCAAACCTCAAAACCCATGTAAACAAACCTCTCGGCTTGCGTTATTCACAGTCTCAAAGTCTGTTATCGTAATGCCTTCTGAGCCGTCCAAAACAAATAGGTCTTAAGCCTAAACATAAAGAGTGTAGCCTCTCTGCAATGGGCCCTTATGGTGCACTAAATCAAGCAGGGTTTAATTGCAGTGAAACTACTGGAAAATATATATTTATTTTCTTTTCCTATTGCCTGTGAATGTGGGGCATTGCCCATTGGGTATTTTTCATGTGTCGAAAGATGAATACATTTTAAAAACTTAAACTGTTTCTTCAAGTTATTCAAAAGATATTCAACGATAATAATCTATTGCGTGTGCATGTGTAAGACTGTTTTGCAGCTGGCGAGGAGGAGTTTGATGAGCAGAAGATGATAAGCAGAGAATGGACCGACTTGTGGCTGCAGACGCTGGCCAATAACCCCGATACTGACAGGACCTCCCCAGCTATGGAGAGGTGAGTTAATCTGACACGATCACAGAACGGAGAAAAAAAACGTTTATTTAAGGTTTGCTGCACCCTGCCAGCTTCAGCGTCAGCTGTGCAGCTCCTGCTCGTGCTGCGCCAATAACAGCCCCGCTCTGACTAATGAGTAATGAGGGTTTTATAGGCTACGGCGCTTAATGGCTGGTCCAATGAGGGAATAACACTTCCGACTGAAGCATCTTTATTGGGCACAGGACAAGTATGCGTTTGTAATAAAAGTTTCACTTATTGGATATTTGGCAATTCCCAAGTGCCCAGTTTTAAACTGTTATTTTTGCGCTGTCTCCTACTTAGGAGCGCATGAATCATGGCGGAGTACGAGGTCGTATTTGGAAGAGCGTCACTAGCTCCCACGCCTGGCGGTGCAGTCTGCCTGAGTGACCTATAACGACGTATAGAAGTGTGGTCACGGTGGAAAAGTGAATAGTGAAGCACTTAAAACCAGATGGTGGCTCGTACGATGCTTTATATTCTAGCTCGGTGGCTTCGAGAAGATGGAGGCCAGACCCACATTTCGCTTTGTTCCAACCTAACCGTTCTAAAGCAAATGTCGGGCCTTCTCATTTCTAGTCCTTGCGCAATACCGTTTCAATTACCGAGCACCAAATATTTGATAAGAAAATGTGTAATTCAATTTTGCGGATTGTAAATTAGATGTAAAAACAATTTCCTTTGTAATATTTCATTGTGGTGAAATAAAATAACAGGACATTTGTGTGAGCGTCTCAACGTTAATGTCATGTTATTTTATTTCACATCAAAATTTCTTAAGGAGGTGTCATAAAACGAATTTGTCTGGATAAAATATTAAGTGATAAAATCTAGGACAATGAAGTCAGTTATTACGAGTTGAAAATGGGAGATGATAGTCACGCAATGTTAAGGTTTTTACTCTGTGCCTGAAAGCAACAGCGTACAGTTTGTGCAGGGAAACAGCATATGATGGTTACACTAATAACTACATTTATGGACCTTTTTAGTGAACATTTCCTGCCAGAGATGGACGTTGACATTCTGAATGGACGGAGAGTTCAGCTCGTGGTAAATGCAGTTCACTTTATTTCCTTTTTCTTTTCACTGATACATCCCCTCTCTCACACACAGCTGTAGATAAAATATTGTCTGTTTGAAGGGGACACTGTTTCCTAATTTTTTGCTTTTGAATCCTCTTAAATTCCACCCAAATTTTCATTCTTATTCCTTTATGACCTAAGCATGTCTAATAATGTGCTAAACTTCTTCAACAATGTTTTTTAATCCTCAATGATGTACAGTATGTGATTAGATAAACACCCAATGACAGTTCATCTAATAATTGTTCTTAGTTTTGGACCTGGCTTAAAATACAAGGCTTTCCAGTGGAACATAGGTTGAACAAAGTTAAATCTTGATGCACTTTGAAAAACGCAAACACATCCATAGATATTCCTGTGCAGACTTAAAATATAAGGCTTTCCAGTGGAACGTATGTTGAGCAAAGTGCAATCTTGATGCACATCCGTAGATCTTCCCGTGCAGATCACTTCTTAAAGCACCACCAATAACATTGGCCCAGGGTTCCTGGAAGCGTATATTTTTAAGGACGTATCATAAAGCTTTTCCGTGGACGCGCGCGAGCAGCCTCGGGTCCCCCTGCCCACAACTCATATTTCATGAATGCCGTGTTTGTTTATCCAGGGCCCGTAGCGTGAGCCGCTCAAGAGAAATGTCATCTTTTATTTGCAGAGTGTGTCTGCGCTCCCCCGCTGCTGCCAGGCTGGCCAGGGACACAGAGACGGGCCGGATCAAGAGAGCGGGTCCCGGGCCAGCGCCGCTGCTTTGTCTCCGCCTCGCAAAGAACACAATCAAGCGCGGGCGAACGCAGTGGGACACGCAAGTGAGTCTCAGAACACAGTCTCTCTCATTCTTTCCAGCCTCTTGTGTCTGCGTGTGAGCGTGTGCGCGCGCGCGCGCGTGTGCGGGCGGCTTTATTGTGTTACGCGTGCAATGAGACGTACACGATACACGCAAGGAGGGCAGCGCGTGTGATATGTGTGACTTTTTTTGTGCGTCACGTGTACAATGAAGCACCTCATTGATAAATAGATAAATAGTAAGTTCCTGTGCCATTTGTACAATGGAACGTCGAAATTTCAACGACGCTCGTCAGGGAAAGAATATTTGAGATGAATGTTCATAGAACGATATCTTTTACAACTGCTGTTACTTTTTTTTAAATACATTTTTTTATTGTTTTACTTCAGTTGCATATCTGTAGAATGCAGAATGTATAATTTTATATTTAACACATTTGTTTGTATCCTTCATAATACTTGCACGAAATCAAGCCTAAATATATTAGAAGGCCTATGTGCAGTGTGACAGCAGCTGTCTGTTGTCATTGCAGAACAAATATAAATCAAGTCTAAAAATGTCAATTTATTTAAAATACTTAAATCATTACAGTGCCAATGATTGTTTGGCAAAAAACCTGTTAAATTGAATTTTTTTTAAATAGCAATGGAAAACCTTAAATGATTAAATGACTTTATTTTATTTTATGTAATTCACAACACCATACCATGTAGTCGCTTCATTGACCTTCAGTATGCACTTATTGTACGTCGCTTTGGATAAAAGCGTCTGCCAAATGAATGTAATGTAATGTAGATCTCATACCCCATACTTAAATTTAGTTTTTTATTATTACTGGGTGTAAATTAAATCATTGTAATATCTACCGTGCCATTGATACCTGTTACCCCTGGTTAGCACTGTGAAATAAGAAAAAAGCTTAATGTTTAAGACTTCGCTCTCAGTTTGAATCGTTAAGGTCAAGTGGCAACACAAACACTGACAGAGAGGGTGATTTTTAATAATCTACTGTAAAGTGCAATGTGCATATTTTGGATAGTGGAACTCCATTGCAGATTACAGCGCTAGATGTTACCTATTGCTGGTAGTCATCTGAAAAAATGGGAAATTGCAGTGATGATGCCCACACTTTGAGCTGAATTTTTATGGAATCAAAGTCCTTTAATATCACGGCTGTGTTGTGAGAAGTCATAATGCAGGAGGCACAAGTTTGCAGTATGGGCATAATAGATTTGGTGTAGTTCCTTATGCTTGTTGGGAGGGAAGCCATAGGGTCACAGAAAGGACACAGTGAGGAGGATTTGCTCCAGCAGGAAATGGCAAAAGGCCTTTGAGAAAGAAAGACTACCCCTCTGTCAAAGGTTTAACTCTGGGGTTTGAGTGACAAAGATGCTACACATGAAGCTGTCTAGGACGCCGGAGCAACCAGATTAAACAAGTTTAGCGAAAAGCATATCGAAATAAAGGAAAACACTGTCCGTTTTTAACAAAGACAAATTAGATCTTGATGGCGAATGAAATGAAATCCACGAGGAACGCAACCACTGTGCGAAACAAGCAGTTTGTCATCACAGCATAAGAAAAATGCCCTCGTTTATTCTCAGGATCAAACGGCAGTTATCTAAGCAGTCAAGACTAAATTAAATTATGGTCTGTATATGTGTGCAAGGCGAGTCAAAAAGCCATTTAAGCGTCATGTCCAAGAGCAAATACATTTAGCATATACTGTAGGTAAATTTTTTGTGAGTATTGCCATATCAAAATGACGATTTTGATATGTCTGAAGTAAAATGTTGTTTGTGTGCTTTCCCTGATGCTGAATGATTTTACAGCAAATTTTAGTGAATGTGTTCCAAATAAATGCATTCATATTCTCGTTGACTAATCTGTACATGGCCGATACTGTTATTTGTATTGCGCCCTAATTTTATTTTTAAGGAAATAAAATGGATCATCTTCTGAAACAGAATGGATTACATCAAGGTTTAGCATTAGATATGGCCAGTTAGAAAGTGTGCTTGGATTGAGTCATGGCTATAAATTATGTAAATACTCTATAACCAACTGTAGCTTTTGCAACATGATACTCATTTCTCTCTGGGGTGGTTCCATAAAATACATTTTCTAAGCCACATATGTATTTTTTTTGCAAATGTAGAAGAAAGAAGTCACTTAAGTTTATGGATCTGCGCCCTCTGTTCTCTAAAGGCAGCAAAATGTATGTAGTTTGCTTCGTTATATTGGTTAAGTAAATGTAAAATGATTATATAATTATTTCCTTTGTTATATTAAAACAACCACAACAACATTAAAACATGTAACAGTTGTACACTCAGTAGATATGGATTAAAAAATAACAATATTTTTTTACCATAAAAACAAAATGACGATTGTTTTTGTGGAAGCAGAGGGTTTCATCCCACGTAAAAGATTGTCTCTTGCAGTTGAAATTGTCACAAGACCAAATTAAGACAATGCAACAACAGCCTGTAGAAGATATTTATAGCCGCGCACGTTAACTGTCATAAACCTTCATCTCCTGCCCCCTACACGTTCATTCCCGCTGTTAAACTAGCTGTGTGGGATTGTACCATCAGGCCAGCGGTAAGTTTTACACGTGGAACACACTGAGCAGTGAAAAGGTTCTGCTTTGTTCCCTCTGTAAAGACTTGTGTTCCGCCCCCGGCTGACGGCGAACCAGCTCTTCAGCGGTGGAAGAGTGAGCCCAAACTCAAATGCCACCATCCGATAAGTGTAGTTAAGTGCTGTTAAGTGCAGTCGGGAGTTGCAAAGATGTTTTCGGTTTTAACATTTAATTAATTCTGTCGCTCTGCAGAGAGAGAGGCACCTGCTCCAGTGCAAGCCACCGCTGGCCCATCCAAAAAAGAACGCATTTCCTTCCGGGACAACCCGGTCCAGCTCAGCCTAGGGTGGGGAGGAGGGAAGAAGAGATCCAAACTGAACAAGTAATTTTGGTCAAAGAGGAAGAGACAATGTAATTTAGCAATACTGTCCTTTTGTGTGTGTGCGTGTGTGTATGCATATATATATATATATAACATTAGTGCCATTTTGTGTGTGAAATAAACGTTGTTTTCAAAAATATTAAATGAATTTCACATTTATCCATGCAAATTCACTGAAACCTCATTTCAAAGGTCGCTGAAATTTATATTCATATTTCATTTAAGACAAATGTTATTGACAAAGGAGTGCAGTAATAACATAATAAGTACATGATAAATCATCTCCACGTTTCAAGTCAAAATTCAAGAGGTCCATTTGAGTACTATATAACAATGAAATTTGTCATTTATATTGTGACTTGGAATGAAATACATGAATGCATAATAACAAATGACAATTTTATTTTAACTACCAGAATATCAACCATATACTGCCAAACACAGAGATACATGCATTACTTTCTCTTTGCCATGGCCACAGTGCAAGTGAGGTCTAATATCAAAGTGCTACAGTTAATATGGGTAATATGTAGGGGACATGTACTCTTCTATGTACACCCATACTTGTATCAATATCACTAATCTATTATTCATACTTATACACATATAGTACAATAGTGTAATTCATTCCAATATTACTGAATAGTGTGTATGTAGTAGGCTACATTGCAAAATATTCAGTGTTGAAACAACTCTGATACAGGAAAATTCTGCTAAAGTGTATTCAATTCTGACAGAGTACATTTTATCAACATATAAACTTTGTTAGAGTTGAACTAATTGTGTTGGAGTAGATTTCATTCATTCATTTTGCTATGTATAATCTTATGCAAAGGGATGGCTTCAGATACAAATTGCAAGTGTTCCTGAACCAGATGAATCAATTATGGCTCAGAATACAGACAGTCTAGTCCCCTTAACGAAGAAAAGCTTTCAAAATATATTCTAAATTTTGAACATTCTTTACTGTGAGGTGAGGTTATATATTTATTCTATAATTGGGTGCAATGAATATGCACTGATAGGTTTGTTGTGATTTATTGTTGGCAAGTGGTACACAAAAAGTTGTGATTAAAGAAATGAAATCTCATGTAAGTTTATGAATGCAAATTGCATATCTTTGATTGAACTGGTAAAATGCATGTGAAGATGATTCATGGAACCGATTAGATGTTGAATTTATAACTATCTTGAGAAGTGACCGAATCCAAAGATAAAAGATTAGACAGGAATTGTGGTATGCTGCCAAAAAGCAGAGAGAACAGTGCGTACGAATTTCGCTGTGCAAAATCTTAGTGAATCTTTAATAGATCTATGAGAACTGTAGTCATATTTTCTAATTGGTTGCAATCTATACTTTCAATTTGTATGTATTTTAACAACATTAGACCCACAGAGCAGAACCGTTACTACGTAAATATTGGAGTGGTTGATTTCATGTGTGTGTGTGTGTGTGGGGGGGGTGAGGTATTTGCTGATCTGTTGCCTGGAAATAATAATGTAATGAATTTAAAAACAAACGCATGACGCTAAAGAGTGGCTCCCTGCCAGGGACTGCATGTAGTCTGTTTATTTTCCTCCCCCCCGACTTTAACTTTTTCTTTAGTGTTTTGGCTGTATGAACACACCAAGAGTTTTGACTGGGGCTCATAATTGTTTGCCCATGATGGAGGAGTTCTGATGATTAAAAGCTGTGTTATCCCATGAAACCTTAGTGCTCTGTCGTCCCTTCATGGTAAGGCTGAACTCTCCTCCCCATGAGAGAGCGTTCGTCTTTACTACGGGTATAGTGACATTTATTTTTAATCTTCACCTCTACTCAGCATTCACCTGAAAGTTGAAATATGACTGCGTCACATTATTTCAGCAGTGCATTATATCATATTTCCTTTGACATCTTTACATCTTCTAAAAAGCCATCAATAATCGCAAGATCAAGATAATTGGCCTGTATACTTTTAAAGCCAGAGACTTCTGCCACTGTATAAATAGTTTTAATTATGGCTTCTTAACTGGTCATTGAAGATGGTACAACTGCATATAAATGTTTGTTGTTGATTGTGCAGCCAAAAAAAATCATTCTTACAGGTTTCTTTTCCCCATAATTCTGGCTCTTGTTATGTTGTGCAGCAAGTAGCTGATTCCGAATGAAGACACACATCCATGTCACAGCCTGTATATCTTATAGCCTGCTGTGCTTGCCTTTCAAGGCCACCAGCAAAGCACTGATGATTTTAAAAGTGCTTTCCCATGCTTCTTTGAGATGTGCTTTGTGACTGTTAATACGTGATGGCCAATCAGCACTGGCTTTATGCTCAGCTTACAGTTTTTTTATCCAAACACCATACAAGCCCTGCTATAAATGAAAGAGAAAATATATATATATTTTTTAAAACCCATAAAACTACCTCCATAGATATACCCGTACAAGCTCAAAACACAAATTACTTGAAGAAGTATTAAACTTATGCAATAGTTATTTGCATCAATTCTTTTCAAAAACAACTATAAAACAATAATTATTTAATATTATTAAAATATTATGATATATTATTTTAATCCTCTTGCGTCAAATGAGCCTTTTTTAGACTTTTTTGAAAGCATCATGGAAGGTTATAATAAGTTGAAGGTTCTTTCAGAGCATTTTTCCCTGTTCATTTATTGAACCTGCATGGAGACCGGGTGTGCCTCATGCCCTGGTGAAAAAAGCTGATACGTTAGTGCAGCTGGAGGAATCGTATGCCTTTTGGACAGAGGTTTATTATTGCTTAATTTATTTCAGCGTCGATAGGGCACGTGCACACAAACTGTAGCTGACATGTTTCATTGGAGCCAAGATAAAATAAAACTGTTCTATGCTTGCCTTATGAAGTAGAAAAACATGAATCAGCTGTTCTGTCTTTCTAAATGTACAAGTTTTAAGAATATACTTTTTTCAGTTGTTTCAAAGAGTTTCTATTTAGAAATCAAATGTATTTGGCATTGAAATACAGTGCCATCCACTATTATTGGCACCCCTGGTAAAGATGAGTAAAAAGGGTTATAAAAAATTCACCGTTTAGTGAATTAGCTTAATGTCACACTGAGGAAATGAGAAAAATCCAACCTTTAATTGAATTAAATTTATTATGAGAAAAGAAAATCCCTCATCAAGAAATTATTATTTTTAACAAAACCACGTGTGCCACAATTATTGGCACCCCTACATTTATATATAGAATAAAGTAATCATTTTTAATATTTGGTCGCATTTCCTTTGCATGCCATGACTTCCTGATGTCTGTGACCCAACAACATCAAAAGACTCTTCATATCTTATTTTTTGGTACTCTTACAAGCGATACTATAACATCTCTGCATTTGAATGGATCTCTATGGGAATTGGGGGGTGGGACTAGATTTAGCTGTAAATTACACTGGAACAGTATGGAACACATGGTTGGCTAAATGGTTCCAAGTCATGAAGGGTCTGACGTATCAAACAAGCCTTAAACCATCACTCTGCTGCAGAAATCTCAGAAATACAATAGATATGGATGGATAACTTGAAGGGTTTCTTCTCCTGAATAATTTTTCCATAGAGTTCAATAAACAACCCTTAAAGTGATCCATCCATATCTACTGCATACCTGGCAGCAGAGTGATGGTTTGAGGCTCGTTTGATACCTCAGACCCTTGATGACTTACAGCCATTTTTTCAACCATGTATTCCATACGGTTCCAGCATAATTTACAGCTAAATCTATTCCCACCCCCCAATTCCCATAGAGATCCATTCAAATGCAGAGATGTTATAGTATTGCTTGTAAGAGTACCAGAAAATAAGATATCAAGAGTCTTTTGATGTTGTTGGGTCACAGACATGGCATGCAAAGGATATGCGACCAAATATTAAAAATGATTACTTTATTCTATATATAAATGCAGGGGTGCCAATAATTGTGGAACATGTGGTTTTGTTAAAAATAATTATTTCTTGAATAAATTTACTTCAATTAAAGGTTGGATTTTTCTCATTTTTTCAGTGTGAGATTAAGCTAATTCACCAAACGGTGAATTTTTTACTCATCTTTACCAGGGGTGCCAATAATAGCAATACGGGTCACTGACAAATTACAGTCACCCACACTGGCGATTTTTGAAGAAAAAATATTTTTTAAATATTTTGTAAAATTGATTGAACCATATGGAGAGTGTGGTTTACCACATATTTAGTTCCTCAACAAGTCACAGATAAGCTGAAACCTCAACTTGGTTCTTGTGTGTACTGCGGTTAAAATGAGAATAACCTCACAGATATACTAATAATTTAATTAGAATTAAAGAATAAGGCTTTATTGTAACTGACACACAAAACATCGCACCTGACTGTAAAACCCCACAGCTTTACAGTAAATGATTTGTAATTACTTCAAGTTTTAAAAGACGACGAACGTTGTGGCTTGTTTGATGTGTGTGTTTTGGGGTAGATGTAGGTAGGTACTGGGTTTTTTGAGCCATTAATATTGTATGCCTTTCAGAGATGTGGATTCTTGGAGGACTTCAATGCATTTAAACAGATATAAAATATTAGTGGTTATTTTTACACCATAAACTATGGAGAATCTGGCTGGAAGGAATCTTAATCCTGTTAGAATATCTGATGCCAACAGAATTGCCACTTGTAGCAGATCTGAGGCCAAGACCCCAGTGAGCGCGCTCAGATCTCCGAGAGAGACACATTTTCTCCTCAGCATGGGGTCCAGCCTGGAGATCACCCTGCAGCCCCCAATAAAGGACACCCCCATTCATATTTGTTTGGATTTTTCCCCTTCTCACACCGTCCAGCCAAGGTATTATTGTTGACCTAATAGCGACCCATTTCTAAATATGGAACGCTGTCTGGCACTGCAGGGGGAAGAGGATTAGCAGAGTAAGGGGCCATGCAATTTGTGGTCACACACAGGCAAACTCCAAAATGTTTTATTCTTAATGAAAAGGTTTATCAAGAAGAGGCTGTGTTAAACCTTTTTTTGTTGTTGCCTGCTCATAACAGAATATGATTATAATTATTTTTATTATAGGCTGCAATTCACTAGCATTCTATGATATTTTATTGCAGCTTCTATTAAAATTTATTTGAAAAGCCTTGGCCTTTATGTTGGCTTTAGCTATTTTTGCTCTGTGGAAATATTTTTGCTTCTGCTACAGAGAAGGTCGTATCCAGTGAGAGCACCTCCGGTCGTCTCCAGGTGACTCCTAGTGCCTCAGTTGGAGCACACACGTTCATTTAAATACATTTGAAATTGAGTCTTTTTGTTCCACGACCTAATTTAAAACACATGAAAAAAACACGAAATAATTTCACATAAGCCTATGATTGCAAATACATTTTTTTGGGGGAAAATAGCAATTTGTTGCAGTCCAATTTTCATATATATCTTTCAATATGGTGTTATAGTCTATATAAGATGGGCTACAATAACTTAAAATAAACATATTTAGTACGCATTCAAGGAAGTCAGTAGGCATGCAACGTGGTTTTCGTTGCTTAAATTATAGCGTAATCTATAGTGATGTTATATTTAAAGCAGGCAGCAGTATAGAAAGCCTATAGTGTATATTGTTATATATTGCAATTATGTGCTGTTGATTGAGCACATTTGGTTTGCTTTTGAATTAGGCCTTAAAATACAAGGTGAATAATTACTTATTTTGAATAATACTCGCCATGCTGATGATTGGTAAAATATCAGTTCCTTCTGATTGTAACTGTCTCTCCTTTTGGATTCAAGCAGAGACAACAGTTCGTGTCAGTTCTCTTAAGCCTTCATTGTGCAAGTTAGGCTAACGCATCATCCCGTGCCTCCGCATTTCGTGTGAGTTGCAGCATTTTAAAGTTCCACAGATTCTTAGCTAAATTGAATTAAGTGTTGAACATGTAAACACGAAACATTTTTATTTTTACCTGACGTGTTATCTAATTGCTGTATATTTGCAATCTTTGACATTCACTAAATATAATTTAAAAGATTGTCCTCTAAATTTGTGAAAATGTTCTATATAGGCCTATTAATTTATGAATTAATATACCAATGTTAATAATAATAATCATAATGACAATAATAATAATTAGAAGAAGAAGAAGTCTTTTTTATGTTTTTCTTTAAAATTAAATATTTACATTTAAACGTGGAAATTGAAATACAGCCTATATACGTATTTGTGACAATTTTTTCATGAGGTAACGTTGATGACATGCACTATATAGCTTAATAATTACCCCAGAGTTGCTTTGGGTTTAAAGTAAATATGCGCTCTACTTTTCTTAATTTATATTTAAGCTGGAAGGACAAAGCTCTCAATTCATCCGGTACAAATAAATAGCTCTTGTGTAATAAAACATTGCTTCCTAATAATATGGGAACCGGTTACTCTGTGGCTTACAGTCAGAATTAACACTTAAACACTTAAACATTCATTATTTAAACGCAAATCTGCTTCTATGCGACCATGAAAACGTATGTGACATTTTCTTATAGTCATCATTAAGCCCAAACCACAATGCCACGAGTTCAGCACTCATTAGGCTGCGACGTATATAATTAAGTATAACTTGTACAAAATCGCAAAGTGAAGATGTATAAGAAATAAATTACATGAAAAAAGTTGTAAAGAGTTGAAGTAGTTCTTATGTTAAGCATCCAATTCCAATTCAGGTTTATTTTTTAAAATGTAGATCTATTATTTTGTATAGCCTAGACTATATAATGCGGTTACACCTTTAGTAGGCTTATTTCTTCAGAACATAGCCAACTTGTGTTTTCAATACCTACTTGTCACATTTCTAAACAATTAGTAAACTAATTTAGCCTGTACAAAAATCATGATGAATCATTAGCCTACACACGTTTACGAAAGATGTCAAAACATTTACTGAAAATGAAAGTAAATTTAATTGCTATGTAGCTACCTACCTTTTCAAGGCGGTACAGAAGTTTTGTTTAACTTGGATTCTGGGTCTGGGAGGAGTTGGCCTACTTCATATTCATACGGTGGGAGGCTACATCGGGCACCCCGTTTAGCTTCGCCGTATAAAAAGAGGCCTCGGGTTTCCCAAAGACTGGACAAATTAACGGGCTTTACAAACCGAGATTCTCGGTACAGTATCGCTTTTTTCAAACTTCTTAACGCAACGAATATTTATGCTCCAACTTGGCAAGCTTTGGGAAATCGACAGGTCTAAACAGGATGATGGAATACATGACTGAGAAATTCTCCATGAAGAGTCAAGGGATGAAGAGTGGTGATTACTATATGGGATCGAGCGGAACGCTGGACCAGGTCATGGAGAACTTGGATAGCGTGCAGTACTATAGTAATAAGAACTCGCCAAAGTGCGTGCAGGCCTTCAGTCTTCAAAGCAGTGACCCTCACACGAGGCTGGATCGAACATCTCCATGTGAGGACCAAAATGGTGAGCGGCAGTTTTAATTGACTGACACATATTATATGGCATCATTAACATATGCAGGATATTCATGTTTAACTGCGTTGCCATCTAATACTTATTTATTTAATTTTACTGTGACATCTAAAACAATTCGAATGATCTTTAAAAAAAATAACTTGTGTTAATATCATTGTGAAGTTATGAACTGATTTCACGGACAGTGAGGCGACATTCACAGAGCTAAAACGTAAGGAAATAATAAATAACAGCATATAGCGCAAGACCGGCCTGAGTATGAGAAACAGTGGGCTGTAGTTATGATAACATAATTAAGTGGATCTAAATCAAGAAATGATCCACATGATTTTTTTGCAGACCAGTTGGGATATAATTAATCCGAAGAAATAAAATGTAAACAGACAAAGCAAAACTGCTGGATGCTATTCAGTAGGCCTCTCGACGTTTTGGGAGAGGCATTGCAACTAACAACATAATTTCAAAGTGATATATTTTCAAATATAGCCTATCTAAATGTTGATGATATTTAGGCTAAGAGGTCTCTGTCAACATGCAGATTTGTTATTTCAAAATGTATTAGCCTGCATCCTGTAAGGGTTTCGTCACATATATCTCTATTTCAACGCTATTGTTAAGTAAAAAAAAAAACAAAAAAACTTTATTTTCTATTTATGTAGCAAACTATGGTGTCCAAAAACCCGAGGATGATACTCTGCACACTGATATGGGAAGGCCAATGGAGAATTGTTGCAATTTGAGAGCGTCGCCAGTAACGACAGTCCAAGAGAAGACGGACTTGGACGACATTAGCGAAAAGTGTGACAGCAATGTGAGCAGTAGCAAGAAGAGGCGACACAGAACTACCTTCACCAGCACACAACTAGAAGAGTTGGAGAAAGTTTTCCAGAAAACTCACTATCCGGATGTGTACGTCAGAGAACAGCTGGCTATGAGGACAGAACTTACAGAGGCGAGAGTTCAGGTAGGCTACCATTTTTGCGCTTATCCGAATGTGTTGCGAATAGTCATTTGAAGTAGGCTTGGTTGCGTCTTAAGTCATTTGGTTAACTAAACGAATTTTTATGCATGTTAAAGGGCAGAAAAATAGCACAATTTGGGGTTTATAAAGTGATATTAAGACCAAGACCTAGCTTATGAATCGGACTTTAGAAAAACTGCGTTGGAAAAACATTAGGCCTATCACGACTAGGGTTGCCAACCGTCCCTTGAAATAAGGGACGATCCCTTATCTGTTCAATAAGCCTTATTGAACTGATAAGGGATCGGCAACCCTAATCACGACCAATTTGTTTTAATTGAACGTTAGTTATTTAGTTGCACGCTGTAATGTTGACTTGGCGTCGCCTATATGACGAGTGTTCGGAAACAAAAATAAAATGGTGAACTATTACGTTTGATGATACAGTATTAGCAATATTCCTGTGAATTACTAGTCTATTTGTAGTTGATGTTCACTCGTAAAATCATAGGCTACGAGTCCAATAGGTACCATATGTAGGCAACTCTGTAAGAGTTAATATAACACTTGACATTGTACTGTGTATTGGCCTATTCCATCGACCTGGAAGCATTGCAGTATTTCTACATAAAATCCACGAACTGAAGTTTTGCGATGATCAAATGTTTTCCTGAGAGCGAACACTTGCTAAAAAACCTTTCAATAGCCAACGTCTTGAGAAAGTAGGCCTGAAATTAGTATCTGGTTGCATCTTAGGTATGGTTTCAAAACAGAAGAGCCAAGTGGAGAAAACGAGAACGTTATGGGCAGATCCAACAAGCGAAAAGCCACTTTTCGGCCACATATGACATATCAGTGCTCCCCCGCACCGACAGCTATTCACAGGTGAGAGGTCTTATTTGTGTTTTAGTAGGTCTTTTGAAATGTGCCGTACCAATACGAAGTAAACGTTTATTTGATTTATTGCTGCAGTTGTTTTTGATACGGAATGTTTAGTTTAGGACTGAAATACAGTTTCCGCTGAAATATATATTTTGTCACCCCTAGGCACATGTTTAATAATATTTTGGATCAAAGCACAGGGAAATATTTATCTATTTTAGACTTGAGAAATTTAAATTAGTCTAGTTTAGACTTTACATAAGACGAATTCTTTTCTACAGCTTTTCACAAGATACATATCACCATGTCCTAAAAATAAATGAGAATAAGGCTCTTCCCTTCAGAAATAGTTGACTGCACGCAAAGTCAAGGTAATAATGTAACCAATTTAAGCAGCAGTCATTTTTGGTTGTGTACAAAAAAGTATACATTCATGAAAAACTTCATATTTTACATTTTATTCTGTTCTAATAAAAAACAGCATAATAAATAATGTTTTTTTTTACCTTTATTGATAGAGTGGTCAGGTAAATTCCTAATGACTTTTTCCTCTTCATTTATGAACATAAAATTCTATAGTCTATATTCTAGGAAATATTCATTTTATCCGATTGACTATTGATTGATCTTTCATATATAAACATGAGGCATCTGGGTGGTTTTGGAGTTACTACATTTATTGAATTTTAGGTTTCAAGGATAAAATCCCTTAGGGTGTATGATATAATTTTGGTAGGGAATTATATAATTTTTGTGAGGTTATTCTAGATGAGAAGATTGTTACGGTTTCGTCAAACTACGCTGTGCACACAGGCCTAGGTGCATGCTTTGCAAGAAATGCGTGTTTCAGCCATTTTCCATAAATCTATCTGTCTGTAGATCTATTTGCATGTTTAGTTCTGTATAAATAAAATATTTATTGACATTATTTTTAAAGAGCACATAGTCTTACAGAAGATGCAGTGACACTATATGTATGTTCATTACCTGTTTTGAGAAAGAAACACATTTGGTGTTGAAACAATATGGCCTCAGCTCAATGTCATTCAGAAAAGGAAATTGTGAGATTAGAATTAGTTCTTGCATATTTGTGGGGAGTGGTTCATATAAGGTAACAAGACAGGCCACACAAGGATACATTATGTGTTGGAGACACAGTGCAGTGAGGTCTTTAACGGATTTATCAAACTTGCTTCCTCAAAGGTCTACATGCAGGTTTTTGTTTCTTTCTATTCTCCTGAATAAATGGATCCCAAAAGTGAATTAAGTATTAATATGTGTAAACACATTTCTTTTGTGTAGCGTAATTTTTGGAAGTCGTTGATCATTTACAATTGTGTAAAATAAGAAACACAAAGAAAAAAAAAAAGAGGATATTGTAAAAAAAAAAAAAAATTAGCCAATTAAGAGCCAGGGCATATAAAAGATAAAACGAAAACACAAAAAGCATCCAGGAACAAAATTTGAGACACCCCCTAGCCCAAAGGCGTTTGGAAAGGGTGTAGTTTTCCTGCAGAATAATATTCAGAAGTACAGAGACCAGACCGTATGTACTGGAGATTTACTGACAGAAACTGACATAATTGTTGAAGGGGATTAGTTCAGATAATATAAATCCAACCACAGTGGAACTCAATGGCTTGGCACAAATCCAGCCACAAATCCTGTTTAATTCTGTCTTCATTCCTGCTCATATGCTTCTCATATAGACATCAGTATAAACCCAATTTACGCCAGTTTACATATTACAGCGGGCCGATTCACAGACTGCAGACTGCATGTTGTATTACATTTCAGTTTTACAACCATGGTAAATATCAATTTACTTAGAAGTGGACTTATATATATAAATGGACAATATATATATATATATATATATATATATATACATATACACTGTATATACAGTGCCCTCCACTATTATTGGCACCCTTGGTAAAGATGAGTAAAAAGGGTTATAAATAATTCACCGTTTGGTGAATTAGCTTAATCTCACACTGAATAAATGAAAAAATCCAACCTTTAATTGAAGTAAATTTATTATGAGGAAAAAAATCCCTCATCAAGAAATGATTATTATATATAAATGCAGGGGTGCCAATAATTGTGGCACACGTGGTTTTGTTAAAAATAATTATTTCTTTATGAGGGATTTTCTTTTCTCATAATGAATTTACTTCAATTAAAGGTTGGATTTTTTAAATTTTTTCAGTGTGAGCTAATTCCCGAAACGGTGAATTTTTTTATTACCCTTTTTACTCATCTTTACCAGGGGTGCCAATAATAGTGGAGGACACTGTGTGTGTGTGTGTGTGTGTGTATATATATATATATATATATGTATATATATATATATATATATATATATATATATATATATACAGATCCTTTCCAAAAAATTAGAATATCATGGAAAAGTTGTTTTCTTTCCATAATTCCATTCAAAAAGTGAAACTTTCATAGATTATAGATTCATTACACACAAAGTGAAATATTTCTAGCCTTTATTTGTTTAATTTTTCATAATTTTGGCTTACAGCTACAGAAAACCCCCAAAACAGTATTTCAAGAAATTAGAATAGTGTGTTGAAAATCAGCATTTACTTCAGTTATTTCTGAGAATGAATGTTTTAGACTGAGTGTCACACTCATCTAATTTACTCAAAACACCTGCAAAGTTTATCTCAGTTTGGTTCAGTATGGGGAAGACTGCAGACTTGACAATTGGCCAGAAGACCATCATTGACACCCTCCAGAAGATGGGTAAGCCACAAAAGGTCATCGCTAAGGAGGCTGGCTGTTCACAGAGTACAGTGTCCAAGCATATCAATAGAAAGTTTAGTGGAAGGGAAAAATGTGGCAGGAGAAGGTACACGAGCAAAAGAGATGACCGTAGGCTTCAGCGGATTGTCAAGCAAAGACGATTCCAAAATTTGGCGGAGATGCAGAGGGAGTGGACTGAGGCTGGAGTCAGTGCTTCAAAAACCACCACGTACAGACGTATCCGAGACATGGGCTACAACTGTCGGATTTCTCGAGTCAAGCCACTCCACTCATTCTCTGAAATAACTGAAGTAAATGCTGATTTTCGACACACTATTCTAATTTCTTGAAATACTGTTTTGGGGGTTTTCTGGAGCTGTAAGCCAAAATTATGAAAAATGAAACAAATAAAGGCTAGAAATATTTCACTTTGTGTGTAATGAATCTATAATCTATGAAAGTTTCACTTTTTGAATGGAATTATGGAAGAAAAAAAAACTTTTCCATATATATCTAATTTTTTGGAAAGGATCTGTATATATATATATATACTTATCCAGTGACAATATGTGGCAATATGTAAGAAAAAGAAAAGTGGGTTTATAAATTGCAGATTTATGGGTTGTATATTTCCAAGAGCATAATATGGAGTGATTTAAAAAAACAAACAATGCTGCCATAATAGTCACTGTGTTTATACTTGGCCAACTTTGCATCTAAAATTTCTGGCTGATGTCATACAGTATGTTTGTCAAAGAATGCTTTTTAAAGGAGGATGTGGTAAACCCATACATTTAGAAACATTTATACACACAGACATGCGTATATATTCTTTCTTTGTTGTTTTTCTACCAAACCTGTGTTTAATGTTAAAATTGCTGTTGTAATATCTGTGAGTCCTTGTTTTAAACTCCACCTGTTATGTGCTATTCCGAGGGGCATATGTGACCTCATGTATGTGCTTCCAGTTCAGAATTTAAGGGAGTGTTACCCTTTTGTGATACTTAAAGTACACATCATCATCGGTTTTGTCCTCACTGAGATTACTGATAAGTTGCAGCACACATTTGATTCTGTGAGTTGGCTGGAAAAACACCATAACATTTATTTGAATCCCTGCCGCAGATCTGTTCATCTGAGCCTAATAAGAACCCCTTACTTATTTTCCACAGATTCCTAACAATTTGTGGGCGGGACCAACCCCCAGCGGCTCCGTTGTGTCTTCCTGCATGATCCCACGAGGTTCCCCCCCCTGCATGACCTCATATCCTCACTCCCCCCGTGGAGAGCACAGCTATGTGGGGTTCCCCAACCAGCAAAATCAGTTCGGCCATGTCTCCCTGAACAACTTCTTCACTGACTCCCTCCTCACCCCGCCTCCCAACGGGCACGCCTTTGAGACCAAGCCCGAATTCGAGAGGCGGTCATCGAGCATTGCCGTCCTGCGGATGAAGGCAAAAGAGCACACAGCCAACATCTCCTGGGCAATGTGAACATTTGGAGGTGCGCCAAAAAAACGAATATTGTTGAATAATAACAACAACAACCTGGTACAGAGAGTATCTTGCTATAATAATAATAATAATAATAATAATAATGTACAGAGAATATTTTACTTGTTAAAGTAAATCAAAGCTCTGTATGAGGACTTCCCACAGTTGGGAAAGTAGATTCTATATACAGATCACTATATAGCAGCTGGCAAAGCAAGCTCAAAGCTCTGTTCAGTCAAACCTAGAAGCATTTTGAAAAACTTTATATTGTTTTACTTACCCCCCAAAATAGTATGTAAGGCTGTATTTAAACAAAAGTTAGCCAGGGGGCAATTAAATCCAATGGCAAAATGCTAGTTGTTAGCATTGTTCCAATTCAGGTTTAGCCTATTTTAGCTACAATGGTGAGACCAGGACAGCATCACTACAGCCTTACATACTATTTCGGGGGTAAGTAAAACAATATAACATTTTTCAAAGTGGGTGAACTATCCCTTTAACCTTCAGTATGAAGAAGTGATGCCTATTTTTTTTTCTTCTCCTTTTTGGCACCTTCAAAGTTACTGGGAAAAGCTGTATGTTTCAGAAAATGAAAGTTTTGGAAATTAAAACAACACTTTCTTAGATTTCTGTGAAGGACAGAATGTATTGTGGTTTGAGTGCATCTTGGCTCTAAGGGATAGAACTCAAAGTGGTCAGACTAAGTAGAGGCCTTATGATTTTGTTGCACAAACAATGGCATTGATAATGTTTTTCGCAACTTCAGTGTTTATAGGGGAATAAACCTCAGCTAAAACATTACTATGCAATTCTATAAACAACTTAGAATAAAAAGAACTGTGTCTTCATGATAGCCTTTCCTGGCACCTGGAGTCACATAGATTTGTGCAGACTATTGCAGAATATTTTAATTTTTTTCTATACCAGTTGTATTCTCACTCCAAACTCAGGAATTCATCTGAGATAAATTTAATTGACATACTAACATATGTCTGTGTGCTTTGCAGCAAAGCTGTGTATTTCATGAACTGTGTCAACTTAGTGTTGCAGCACAAACTAGATGCAGTTAGTCTTTTTTGTAATATATGTTTTTTAAGCCTTTACAATTAAAATACAAAAAGAATGCTGGTATTTTTTTATTTGTTCATGAGTTTTCCCATGTTTAATAAGAAACTTGTGGTGTGTGTGTTTTTGTGTATGTGCATGATGCACTCCAGTGTGTTTGTGTCAATGTGTACGTGTGTGTGAGTGTATGTGTAAAGTACACTCGAGTATGTGTTTGTGTCTGCATACATCTGAGTACATTTGTGCGCGTGTGTGTGTATGTAGTGTATACTAGTTTATACATTTGTGAAAGGAAAAAGAACTCACTTATGTAGTTTGGTTTCAATGTTGTTAATCAGTGTAATTTTTCAGTTTTAGAATCTTGGGTGAGATACTGGGTGTTGCAACTACATCTTAATCATGATCTGTCTGAAATACAATATCCTAGAAACATATCAAATACATTTATATCTCCAGGGATTTGTTGGGGGTCAGGGAGGCAAAATATCGGTTTGAGTTATTGTGTTTTTAAAGACCTACAATACCCTTTACATATTTTATCCTGCTCTGCAACCTCACTCACTACACCAACCCCCTCCCCCAACACACACACACACACACACAAGCCCACACCCTCTATGAAAACACGTACACCCTGCTCCCTTCACACACAAACACACAGACACACGCACACAGACCCACTCCCTTTCGTACACAAAGAATACACACACACGCATATAAACACACACAACAAGCAAAAGAAAACAAGCAAATATCTCCTGCATGCATCGTCAGACAGCTGCCAAAGTCATGCCCAGTCAGTTAGTGTGAGGTCACTTCCTTTGCAAGATTCCATCTCCTGGCTTCTCAAGGAAAACTAGTCCATATGAATGATACTGCTGATTGAATTAGAGCTGAAACTCATGTCAGATGCATAGATAGACATCTCTGCATTTGCGCTTTTAGGGGCATGTATTTGGAATATGGTAACATAGTACATGTTGTTGATCAAAAATATGACATGATCTCAGCATTCAAATGAAAAGGATCTTTGGATTTTTGAAAAGGACTTTCCATTTTGAAGTTTTGAAAACTTTCAAGTAGTTTGAAATGGAAGCCCATCTGTGTAAATATATTCAAATGTCGCGGTGAATATCTTGGCCCTGGTGTTACTGTTTTAGTTAATTTTTTGTTTAGTTTTTGGAAATAAGGAAGGGCTTAAAGGCTCTGAGCCAACTACAGGTGAAGCTGGGAGAGTGGGAGTGTGTAGGGGAGGTGAGAGGGTGTTTTGTATTAGCGACGGAGGGACGCCTAATCTCTCGCAGAGTTGACTCTGTGCAGTATCTGTTTGGCCATCAGTTGCCCCTCAGGGGTTCTTTCCATCTCCGCCTAAGCGGTGATTGGGCGCTCGATCGCGCGGAGATGGATGTTCTCGAGCGGTGTGCACGCGTTAGCCGAAAACATCCCTGGGCAAGCTCGGCAGACGAGATCCGTCAGCGGCCTGAATGGATTTGACCTTGTGAGGTTAACCGCAGCCATTAATAAAGCGCTCCTGCGGGGGAGTGAGCCGGGGTGGGGGCCGGGGAGGGGGGAGGAGGAGGATGCCGATGCCGGGATAGGGATCGCTCAGAACGCCATCCCAGCTAAGCCGCAAAGATATAGGCGTTTAACTCTAAAAGATCAGAACTGGAACTGCAGCCCAAGTACTTACCGCACCACCAACAGCATGTAACCTCGTACGCAGGGTTTCATTTTTTTCAATTCACAAATTATAATTTTTGAATTAGATATTAACACCGGAAATGCTTTGCTACCCCATTTGACTTTTTTTTTAGGGAGGGTAGCCGGTGTCCCTGAAAAGGCTGAGCCGCATGCACTTCTGCTCCAGGCCTCCTCTTCACTGCCACTGCGACCCATTCTCCCACCGAGGGCTGCGATGTCACCGGGATGCCCACCGACCCCACCCAGAAGCTCATGCACAGAACATTGATGCCCTCCCCCCTTCCTGGGCCAAGAGCTTTTATACAGCGTGAGCCCTCTTCTGTGCAGCGGTGCCAGGACATAATAGTGAGACGGCACTGTAATTTCATTAAGAAGGGATGAACTGTCGCACCATTAACTCTCAGTGATCCAACCCCAGAAGAGTAGGCCCACCTGCAGACAGCTGAGGATCCCCTCACCGTTTGGGCTATAAGGGGGAGGGGGTGTGGAGAGGTTTGGGGTCCTGAGGTGCAGTTACATCTCAGCGGTGTGACAAATTGAGTATCTGGCCTGTGCAGGGCTCGAAGGTTAGCCATTGTAGTGACTTCATGATCCATGCATTTCTCAGGCATTTTAGTTCTCCCTCGGCCAAGATTTGTGACTGACGTTGGCCCGCATCCAACGTCTTGCAGAGAGTCAAACAGGGAGCCAAGACAGCCTTGCAAGATATTGATACAGAGGGTATGTTTGTGACCCCCTTTAATGTAATAAGAGGCAGGAATTGCCAGGCCGTGTACTCTGTGTGTGCGTTTTCGACGTCGGTGCGATCATTGTATTATGTGAGTACAGCCTTTCACAAAAACGTTAACGTTAATAAAAAGGCTCTTTCCTTCTTGCCGGAGGGTTCGTTCCCTTGCGTGATTAGATAAGTAGGTGAGAGTGCATGACTGCATCTGAGCCTGACTAAGGAATTGATGAGACTGTATTTGTGTTGCTTGCTTAGAGGCGATGTGTGTTTCGGGCACCTTTAGGGAGTTCCTGGTGAATTATGCTAAACGTGTCAAAGACGCACATTAGTTTCCCTCCTCATTTTGTGTTACAAATATGGAAAGCATAGATCACCAAAGAGCCTGTGTGTCAGCACAAAGCCTCTGTATGTTTTTCCTTCGTCGCCGTAACACACAGGAAGTAATGTTTGCATCAGCGGGGTCCCATCACTCAAGCGAAGTCCCAAAATGCAACAGGCCCTCATGTTTTCAGACTCCTGGAGTGCAAAGGCCAGGCGTCCCCTCATTTCATTGCACTTCCAGTTGGAGCTGTGTGACGAACCAGCATGCAGCCTGCTGATTTACCGCTGATTTACCGTGGAAACAAAGGAGAAAACCCTTTTCTGAAATACTGGAGGAACTGAAGGAACCTGGATGATTTATGATGTGTGATTTTTTAATCAGTTACGTGAGGCCAAGTTGGTGTATGAAAGCAAGAAAGTGTCAAACTTTCAACAAAAAAAGAAGCAATATAACGGATAGTTCCTCAATAGTCTTATGACACTCTGTGTCAGTACCTCATCGTCTTAGTAACACATAAAAAAACATTCATGAATATCGAAAAATTACAGAATATGTAGTTTAGAGTAGTTACATTGTAAATATACAGACACTGTAAATGGGCGGCGAGAATGGTTACAAGTGGTATTCAAATACAAATTTTGTCAGCTTCTCTTGATTGGGTTAGGTCACATTATCAACACATAATAGAAACTGGGCTTAAGCCTTAGAAAGATCAGAACTTGTCCCAGTATGAGTATGTACCCAGAGCGGGACACCAGTACACAGCAGTCTTTGGTAAGACTAGGAACTGAACCCAAAACTCCAGCGTAAGGTACTGAATTTATATATATATATATTTTTTAACCGTCTCCATCTAAAACGCACTGTACAGAGTCAGAACATTAAGTTGAGTCAGGAGATCACTGCCACTTGAGGTATGGGACAGATACTTTAAATTAGAAATGTCTCAAGTTTCCCATTAGTGAGTCACAAGCAGTTAACCCAGCACGTTATAGTCACAACATAGCACTGCAAGTCCATTTCTGCAAATTAGTCACAGAAATCACCAAGCCCATGAATACACAGACGAGGTAGCATCCCACTGAGGTAAAGATGCTTTGTTTATGTGGTAACTGTGGCAATAATAAACAAGTAATTATGCCTGAGGCAAGCAAACGTGCATCTTTGGCGAAGGCAATCAAATGAAAAGCATCCGTCAAACGCAAACTTCTTTTACTTCTCAGGAGATATTACAAAGTCATCATTAAACTTTTGCAAATGAAGCAATGCAAGGCAAAACAGAAGTCAATATAATTTAAATATAGAATTTTGGATATTTGATGCAACCATTAACTCATTTATGAACTGAATGATCGTAATAAATAAGAATATAAAAGCATAATTTATTGTCAGGGGCAGTAGCTCTGGCAGCAACATCTACAAAAGATTGAACTGTAAACATGAGGAAAATTAAAAAAAAAGAAACTTACAAAAGGTATGTTGAAGTATGCAAAGAAGGCTTAAAGCAAGGACAGTGGAAAAAAACAATGAAAATAAATAAGGCCTAACTTTGCTGGCACACTTGAGATTAGTTTATACTAATGGACTCCCATAAAGTGGACAATTACAACATTTGTACAAATAATAATATATGTACTCTTCTACATCCCATAATTTAAAGCATACATCACACTCTAAATTCATGTTTGATGAATTAGGTTTGTAGCAGTTAACAGTTTTTTATGTGTGAGTTAACATCAGTATACCCTTGAAAAGGACAAAATAAATCACAGCACAAAAATACATGAATATGTGAGAAATGTACATGCAGTAAGTTACAGACCCGTTGTTTTTTTTTAAGTGAAGCCTACTCTTTCAAATGTACATTGTCATTTGATTTATCATGCCATGTGATGGCAAAATAAGTTCTTAGAATGGCTCCTTTGAGTGGAGGTATAAAAAAATCTTTATCAGGCTAGACGCAAGCTACTGTGAGTAATCTGACCCAGACGCTCCTATCGGCCCAGTTTGTTTATACAGACCAAAAACTTGGCCTCCAAATCATCCACATAGTGCACCCAGGGCTACAATACCTAAAGAAAATACATTATATACAATGGATATGAGCCTTTTTACAAATCCCATAATCAATTCTTTCACAAACAATTCATGTGTGATTCAAAGCAACTGGCACACCCCTGGGAAAATCTGTTTACATGGAATGTAGTATATTTAAAATTCTACACCTTTCAGGGCACTGATTTAATGAGTACATGCCACTGATTGTGCACAGACGCTGTGGGAATTTCAGGTCAATTACAAAACAAATTGAATGAGTAAGATCCATGTTTGTTGACATGGTCTATGGAATTATATAGTTATTGAATTCTGCGGAGTGGAAATATTAATATGAACAGCACCCATTCCATTGTCCATATACAAAAGCAAAAGACGATGCACGCGCACACACACGCACGCACGCACACACATACGGACACATACACAGTTCTTCATCACAAACAAGGCCATATCCTGTTATTTACCATACTACACAGGAGGATGAAAGCCCCTTCACTCTTCTCCCCCAATCTCTCTCTCTCCTTCTCTTCCTCTCCCTTTTTCTCACAGCGGCAGATAAAATGCTCTGCTTTAATTACAGATATGTTTATTCTGTAACCTGCCTTTCATGTGGGCTCTGGCAGATCCCTCAGGCTGTACCCTGTGGTGCGGGCTGAGTGTCCCCAGCCCCCGGCCTGCCTCCCTCGATCTGTAGGCAATTAAAAGCACCTGATGTCCCGGGGAGTGGCCGGCGCTCTCCCCACGCAGCAGCCCCACCCCCCTACTTTGTCAAGCGGAGATACAGAGCGGAGTGCCGGGGCCCCGCTGTGCCGGGGCTCTGGCCCCCAACAAATATTTTGACACCCCCTTCTTAATCAGAGTCCCGCTGGGCCACAGCCGGCGGCTCCTCTCTGGACAGCAGAGGTGCTGCTTTTTAGACCACCTCATCTGCAGCCTTGTTAGCAAAACACATTACACTACATTGCAATCACATAGCAGGCGTTCTTATCCTGTTGCTTACAAAAGTGGAGAACATCAGTGTTAGATTCACGTATACAAAAGTGTGACATCAACAAGAAGGCACAGAAGTAACCAAAGCACTCCAGTATTCTGGGGCTTATGTCAACACGGTGCGCCCTAGAATACTGGCGTGCTTTGGTTGATACTTTGCGTGGATATACACAGTTGGAATTCTTAGGTAGAAAGTATTTTTCTAAATAAAACGTGCACAACAAGGTCTGTGGATGTTCGTAAGTAACCGTGTCATTATATTTGGAAAGAGATGTTGCTGTTGATTTTTTGCGCTAGACTTCTGACCCGTTGAGGTCCGTTCTATCAGGGTGATATCACGTTGAGTGATATCATTTTAATTACTGTACATTTTTGTGTTGTACTTTGGCCATTTGAAAAGTGTATTACATTTTTTTTTATTATTCTTTTTTTAAATTTAACCTTTATTTAACCAGGAGAGTCCCATTGAAATTACAGGATCTCTTTTTGGATGGAGCCCTGGCCAAAATAGCAGCAATACAGTGTTGCAAACAACATTATAGCATTGAGGTCTAACACTTCTTCATAAAATAGCTGTGTATTTTGCTTGCATTGTATGTGTTTTTCATTAATGACAATTAAACTCTTGCTATATTGCCAAGTGCAGATATGGAATGTGTGTGATGAGATTTTGTGAGTTTCATCTTGTACTTTTCTAGATCAGATAAAACATGACTTTGGTACTGCTACATAATTCAGTACTTTCAGTAAAAAAACAAATGTAATATGTTTTTACATGTTCTCATAGCATTTACAAGAAAATGTTGGACAGAAACATATAGCCACTGGATGCATAATGAAATGTTGTAATTTAAGACAGCTTATTACTGGTAACCAGATCCATTGAGACTAAAGTAATTGAAACCAAAGAGCCATCATGTTTCATTCATTAAGGCACCAAACCTTCTCTGCTATGGATGCACTTTCGCCACAATCACATACAGTATTTACGCTCTTACAAAGCACATATACATGTACAGTAACTGTAGAATGTAGTTCAGCCAATGAATGTAACTACATGTTCAGTCATGAATGTAACCTGAATGTTCACAGAACACTGGCATCCAGTGGCGAAAGACATTCAGGATGGTCTTGTTTCCTCATTCAATATCCATGATCCTAGTGTAGTCAATATTTCTCATCCTCTCTGCTCACCATAGCAGATGGACCACAAGTCATCAGACATGACCCTCATGCTCTGTTATGTAATCCATTATATATCAATATCTAAATACTGGGTCAACTGTTAGGTCCCAGACTTCCTTACTTCATGAGAAGGAGGATGAGAGGAAGTCAAATGTGGTTTCATTCTGCTACTGTTAAACCCAGAATGATGTGATCATTGTGAAGGACTACATGGTGAAAGTCACTGTATGTCTTCTATGGGTGTGGCCTGATCCTGCCTCCATCTGGGCCTATGGGATCTGAGGCCTGAAGTGTCCAGGGCCACCACCTACACCTAAAGTGCTGACAGGACACGAGACAGATCCTGGGATAGCCACTCAAAGGAATCACAGTCACCTCATTATTCTCCTTCACTCCTCTCACCGCTCCAGAAGGGGCCCTGCATGCCATGTGCTCTTCAATGTGCCGTACCCCTTGACAACCCCACTCCTTCCCCTGGAACCCAACAAAGGCTGACTGGCAAGAGGAACACTTACAATTTTGGTCATAAATGCTTCATGCAGGTTGAGCAGTTTGGATGCATACTGTCCCAAACATTTTCATCTCTGGACCTAGCTCCCCAATGCAGGAAAGAATAAGCAAGAATGTCTTCACTAGATTGTAGGAGAGGAAGAATTCAGTCATGCTGATGGTGACTCTTCTTGTCCTCATTCCTTATTTTCCTCTGCACAAAACCAGCATTCTCTTTCCCTGCTCATTTGCAAACACGCAAACATAGCAACCCTGTGGAAATAAGTCAGGTGTTCCATCAGGCGACTTGAAGGGTAGGGTATCACAATTAGCCATTTATTTAGTGGCGTGATCTCCCTGCATACTTCTAGATAAATGGAAGCAAAGATAGTGAGTGAGTGAGTGAGAGAGAGAGAGAGAGAGAGAGAGAGAGAGATAGAGAGAGAGAGAGAGAGGACAAGGGAAGTACAGGAAAACAGCTGAAAAACAATTCAGCAGGATTTTCTGGAGCACTACTTCTAGACTCGGGCCCTGACAGTAAATAAACTACAAAATTCCTATTATAGCTATTAATACAGTAGTGATGTTATTATCGTTGATATTTATTTAGTTATTAGTGCGATACTCCCTCAATTCTAATCATCAATGTACCATCAAATAACCTGATTCATCACTAATTGTTGCATGTTGCTATTGTTAAGCTGTAGCTGTAGGATGTGTGTGTGTGTGAGAGAGAATGAGAGAGAGAGAGGGGGGGGGGGGGGGGGGGGGGGCAGAAAGAGAGGAGGATTGGTCCATATGTTAGTAGTTTGAAACTATTCCCTCAACACTGTTTGTTTGTCAGTGGTCCCACTGAAAGCGATCAGGGATTAGCACCCCGCAAAGTGTTCTTATCCCCCTGGATGGAGAGAGAGATTTGGGCTGACTGACAGGGGCTCCCCAGCCTGCCACATCTTTTCTCAGGAGATACCATTAATTTAACAGATAGGCACAGAGGGGTATCCAGCCAGGGGGCCACAATCATGGAGTAACACAAACAGGTCGTGTGGTCTCTAGTGCTACTTCTATCACTAATCAGTGGCACAGGGCAACATTAATGACCCACAGAGAAAGGCTTAAGACTACTCCTCCTTCTCACTTAAAGCCAAGAGGGAAAACCCCCACTGGATGAACCAGGAGTGTATTAGAGCCCCCTCTGGTTTAATCTGCACTAATTGTTTTCATGGTTACCAGTAGATACTACCATGCAACTTCATTGCCCACAAGCCTCTGTACACTTGATAACTAGTAGTAGAACATAAACACTGGTCAGTGTTCTCACAGTGTTCACATAGTAGCTCACTGCTCAAGCACCAAAGCCCTAGAGGTTGTTTTGTGTACACAAATTTGTTCATTTCTGATTGTCGTTAGGTTTTTTTTTGTGCATACTGCTTGTGAATTTAACTGTACAAAGCAGCTGCTTGAGGGATGTCATACTGGAAAGGAATTTGACTGGATCTTTTTTGTGTCCAGCCAAGTTATTAAAGGATCTCATTTTACCACCATGTCCTTTGTGCAGTATCCAAAAATAATGTCTAGAATAGTAAAGAACATAATAAACTGTATTGATCCACCAGCAGAAGAGCAGCAAAGGTAAGGAGACAATGTTAAAGCAGCCTCATATATAAAATAGCATGAATATGTATAACAAAACCAGAGCAGAGCTCTCCTGTCTGCTATCTAATATATCTGTCTCTTCAATGTGTTTTCCACCTCCTGCAGTGAATATTCCAAGAATTAGGACGATGGGTAGGGGACAGGCATGACAAAAAGTGAAAATAAAGATTAAAATTTTTTTATTTTATCACTTTCACCCATCCAGGCATGAATATTGATTTTCTTTTTTTTTCTTTTGTTCTCACTCATTTATAGACGTGTCAGATGGCTGTGATACATCTATAAATTAATAAGACATATAGGGCAATCTTGTGTTTAATGCAATTGCAGCCAGCTGTGTTAAACAACAAAACAAACTAACAATACCAAAAAAAAACAACAAAAAAAACTTGGCAATCCAGGTTTTTTTGTTGGCAGTGGAGTCTTAATTCTCGAATGTGAATGTGGAGCTTATGGGGAGTGAGGACACATGGTTATGAATCAGCACAGTTTTAGTGCATTTTTTGTGTGTCCATTTATTTAAAGGATAATGTTCCATTCTAGATCCCTGAAAACATGCTGTGGTTTCTGAGATTTGTAACAGTAACTATGTTTGTCATTGTTTGTGCCCATAGAGCTTAGATAAAATGTAAAGATCCACAAGGATGTTCTACAGACATATGATCCTGATGCAGATATGGGAAATAGGCCTACAAATTATTTTTAGGACCTCAAACTTATTTCATTGTAGCACTGGAAGGGACCAAACCTGGAACAATTCCTTTGTCATTTTAGGCCAGCATGATATGGAACATGTGACAATAATAATGTAGTTTATTTTGATCTAAAAAAGTTACATTACAGTAACATTTTAAATGTGTAGTATGTGTATAACATATCAAACTAAACATTGTAACTTTCTGTATTACTTTCCTTTGTAGAACACGTACTATATTATGTTCTGATTATTCCTAAAATTAAAAATTTAAAAATGGTGTGGCGGAATCAGTCCTATACCTTATAATCCCAAACATTTGAGATAGCATTGCCATCTGCTGGTGAAATATGTGTATAGTTCTCTTCTCAGGTACCTGTGTACTTCTGGAGGGGGGAAGGGAATCTTTTTACTATACCACAGATCCAGATTTTCATGGCTCCACACTTTTACGTGCGGGCACATACACATATTGGACAAATCCACAAAGATGTTACTGGGATTCTGTAATGCTGTTCACACACAGTCACATGCTTGCGCTTACAAGACCTAACCAGGACTTCATCTCTGGCCAAGAACGGTGACGTGAGGCTGGTAATGATCCAATTAATCTCCATAGTAACCCCTGCAGTGCAGCATGGGGGAGCGTCATGCTCTGCTACTGTAATGTACCTGCATATACTCCACCCCCGTTCTTCAACAGCCCCTGTCTACTGACGTGCACCGATAGCGTGAATGGTATGAACTTTGTTGCTCTCAGACATATGATTACTCTAGGTTTGCATTCATTATGAGATCACTAAACCATGGTAACATGCGGTTCTTTTTCACAGGTCCTGCCCTTTGTCATCAATAAAGGAGGCTTTTACCAGCTGATTGAATCGGCCCAGAATGAGATACTCAGGTTTCTACCCACACAATCCTGCCTTTCTGAATAACTGGTGACCAGAACACTGAACAGGCCCGTATGGGACAATTCAAATACCATTGAAGGGTGGCTATTACACACTCCCTGCCATGTGCCCCCACCCTCAGTGGAATGAAATGGTCAGAGAAACCAAATGGTTGATCTTATTGGATACTGCTAGATCAGAATATCAGCTCAAGTTTATTCACTCTCAGGCAATAACTGATGAATACATATCCCTGAAATTAACCTAGCTATGGATGAAATCTTTATGAATAATAGGGGCCCCTGAAATCAACCTTAATGTGAAGTAGGTATTTATGAATAAAATTGGTTGAAACAATTATTTGGATGATGAAAGATGTGTTAAACACACACATACTACCAACATATGGACCTCCTCTCTCTCTCTTTCTCTCTCTTTCTCACACACACACGCACGCACGCACGCACGCACGCACGCACGCACGCACGCACGCACGCACGCACGCACGCACGCACGCACGCACGCACACACACACACACACACACACACACACACACACACACAAAGCCCACCTCAAAAAACAGAATTAAACTTATTTAACATATACCACCACAATTGAACAGTGCAAAATGTCATTGGTTGATTTTTATTAGTGTTTTGTTTTGACCTTTATCTCAAGGGATGTAATCAAATTAAACTGGGGAATAATTTCATGGCCAGATTGAGACAAGTACTGCAGGACTGTGCACATGCACACTCTCTCCCCTTTAAACTAAGTCCCATGACATCTTTAAAGGCTGCAGTGAATCTCAGCCATGCTAATGTCTTCATAGCACAGTGAACCCCTTACTGCACTGGATAATTGGTTTAGTGCTTAGTCTAGAGAGAAGACCCAAACAGGCCCGGCAACACTACTTCTAACAGTAACTTCGTTTCCAAAGGACCACTCAAGCTCTGCCATGGTTATCTTCAGCCAAGAGACAAGAAGAAGGCTATCAGGGTGGAATGGTAGCCTCAACAAATAGCCTTAAAGACAAAAAATGTATAACTACAGTAGGCCATTTGATTATACTAACATTGAAAATATTTGTAATATTAGGCTACATCACCTCAAAAACAACTAGTTAAACAGACTAATAAATCATTATTTTTTTTGCAATAGGCTAATACTTTCAGTAGACTTAATTGTCAATGTAATTTATCATTAGTATCAGTATCATCACTTCATTAAAAAGAAAATTAACTTTCATTAGCCTACATTAACATCAACAGGCAGAAAGTTGTGATGGTGAATGGAGGGAGTAGACAGGAAGAGGGGATGACCACCATGAAAACTTAGAACCATTTTTATGGAACACCAGGACTTAAGATTTTATTATTTTTATTATTTACATTTTTTCCAGGTCTGAACCATAGCTCAACTTTATTTATATGGCAGTGTTATGAGAAATTGTGTTTGAATTGAATAATAAACACAACAGCATTTCTTATTCATTCAAGCTTATATTTTTGCCTTTTAAAAGTTAATTGAAAAATTGGAATAAAAAATAAAAAAAACGTTATTGGATAGAACAGGGGTGATGTGGATGCAGGTTTCTGTTTTATCCCAGCACTACAATTCAACTTTATAACTAATTATGCTATTCAATCAAGACCGTGATAAGTAGAATCAGGTGTCGTCAGTGAAGGTTTTTGTGTGAGCCCTGCACTACATCAGCCCTTTTCGGTTAACATTGGAAACCACTGGTATAGAGAATTATTCAGACTTTCACAAGAAAAAACCATTGATTAATTTTCAAAGACCAGGTTTGTTTTTTAAAACGCAGGTACTGTATTTGTCAGTTATCTCTTTTAAACCTTAAACTTTTCATTTGACCAGCACAATAATGCCCTTCACACTCATTTTCATTTGATACCAGCCTCAAACAAGCAGGATCATTTGTCCTATGCAAATATATTTTAACTCAGTATTTGGAAAATATTTCAAAGTGAAGTACAGTAGTGCAATTTGTGGTCTATATTTTAACATGCATGGGCAGAGATCCCTGCATATACATCTTGTCAGGCCAAAATTCATTTCTTTCCCCTATAAAAGATGAACTATTTGTGTACAGGCGTTTATGTAAAAGTATTTGAATAATAATTTGACTGTGGAACACACACCCATTCCTCACACAGAAAGAACGGGGATCAGTCATATGGCTAACTGACATTAACTGCCACATCCATTCAACTGAAAACTGAAGGAACATTTTTTTTTTTTGCCCCAGAACCATTCTACACCTGCAGATTTATTGAATGCCAGAAGTTCTCTCCAGAATTTCTACTTTCCAACAGATGGCAGTATAACTGCAGCAACAATATCCAACACTCAATTACAAATTAATTGATGTAAATGGTCTGTAAGACAAAAGCATAGTTCATATCTATTTTGTATTAAGCAGCTCTAGCCATGGTAGTGTACTGCACTGAATGAATGACTGTGTGATTACCCAAAAGTAATGAGAGTACATTCTTTTAATGGTAGCTCTAATATTTAATGGCTGTAATATTCTTATCCATCAAAGTTTGCTGCTGACCAGACTGTTATTGTTTGATTGAATCTTGTAACTTCTAAATGCGGCTAAAATTAATTAACTAGATTGAATTCACTTAATTGTATTAGAAAAAAACTAGCCATTATCAATATCTGCAGTGGCAGTCATGTATCTTCATTATTCCAGATATTCAGAACATGCTAGAAATGTGTCTCTTTTGGATCATCACCAGGGTATTTCCTGGCATGAAAAGGGTATTTGGTGCTCCCCATAATTCAGCCAGTGCTCGCACCTAGGGTCATCCAACATTGTTAGCAACTATCCTAAATTGGCCCCTAAGTGCTTGGCAAAATTGATATTTATTTTGCAAGTATAAGACTGAACAATACAAAACATTAGAAAATGAAAAGAAGGCTGTTATGTTTTGTGATCTCCCTCTTTCAGTGGTAATCTGTTAACATATAACTTAGCTATAGATCAACTGATGAAACCTTTTACAGTGTGTATGGATGAAACATGTTAGGTCTAATAATTGGTCTCTGCTGTCATGGCACTGATTCAAAATGCCATCCATCTAATGTTTTGGATAAAGTATGGTGTGACCTGCTCCATCATTTCGAGTTGTTTTGACCCAGAAAAACATATTGTGTTTTATCAATATATAAAAGGATAGTCTCAGCTTTCTTGTCATATTAATATTATCGTTCTATTCCACATTTTCAGTGAGATATGTTTATTTAAATCATAACTGTCAGAAAATTCTGTTTTCTAGAAAAAAGGCTCCACTGTCTGTGTCTGATTAGACTAAAATGACATTTCTGTACCAACAAGCCATGGTGACCTCCATCTGCTTTTGTCCGATTATCAGAAGGCATTGTGCTGTCAAATAAATTATATTCTAACTGTATTTTTACTAGTTTGTTTTCCCTTTTTTCCACTTTAGCACTCTCAAATTTTTCTTTGGTGCATGCCATAGGTTTCTCTATGCAGGAAAAACCCTTATCACTAATGGGAAAAATCAAGACAAGTTCACAAATCGTCAATTACCCACTTCATTAATATTCTAATAATGTTTCAAGGTCTGAAAAAAAAAAAAAGAAGTGAACATGAGTTGCGTTATAATGCAGAGTGGCCAATGATTTTTGTAGTACAAGGTCTTTGGTGGCCCTGACACATGGGGCTCAGCTGTTAAATTTGTCATTGGATGAGCCTTCCCACATCCTCTCTGTTTCACCTTTGAAGTTCAGTCTGAAAGGTTAGAGGCAGCCTTTCAGAGCCAAATCTCACTACGCATTGGGATGATTCAGAACAGGCTGCACTGCCAACTGCTCTTTGTGCTGATGCAAATGAGCCAGTACCACCATATTTTCAAATACATGTCACACTGTGCAAAACACCACTGCCAT
This sequence comes from Synaphobranchus kaupii, assembly GCA_029718625.1. Lineage (NCBI taxonomy): Eukaryota > Metazoa > Chordata > Actinopteri > Anguilliformes > Synaphobranchidae > Synaphobranchus > Synaphobranchus kaupii. The sequence continues at coordinate 96,444,719 of CM056376.1, forward strand.
TATCAACTCCCAAACATTTATATCTTAGCTGTAATGGACCAAGGATGTTGAACAATCGCATGGGCTAAAGTGTTGCACATGCTAATCTGACAGGAAACATCTTCCCCAGATATATTCTTCCCATTCACCAGGTTTCCTACTTCAGGACTTTGAACAAAACAATGCATTTGAACAATAGCTGATTTTCAAATTACAAGCCAAGGAATTCTTGATTTGTATACCATTTTTGCAGAACAACTGGACAAATAAGGATCGAGGGAAAACAATCTATAAAATGGCACAATGAAAAGCAGGTGGAAAACTACGTGCTGTCATTTTGTGCAGATGAAGCTAAAGTCACTTTGCATTCGTACAACGTCACTGGCCTTCCAGGATGATCTGAAGATAGACATCAGCCCCTCAGGGAGAGCAGGATTGAGACACACAAAGAGCTGAGGCTTCATCTGCACTTCAGCATTCCCATCTCGAGTGTCGCACTCTTGTGAAATGGACCTCTCGAAGAAGACATGAATCAAAAACGATCCAATGGCTTTCTGTTTGATGTCTTAGTATTTGTAGCCCCCTTGTAGAGACACAAAGACACCTGTCACCAGTGTCTGCCCCAAACTAGGACTCAAATATTTCAATTGGCATGGGCAGCCATCTATGATAGTATACAAAGTATACTTTGTCACTCCATTGTTTAAAGCTAAAACCCATTACTAATAATGCCATTCTAACACTACACTACAGAGTATCATTCAAATACCCAATGCATGTGCCACTCTAACACCCATGATTGTGTATTTATAGAACACACTCAAATCCTTTCCAATGCATTAAATTACATTTAGAAAACTCTTAGAGAACACTGACAAAGGTGAACATCATTTAGATGGTAAATACCTTAAAGTCTGTTGTTTCCAAAAGTCTTTCGTAGATCCTGCAAACAGAAAAAACGCCATCTGGCAATAATGAATACATGGGAAAAGCCCAATAGGCTATCAAATGACAAATTGTCCACTACAGGTTAGTTGACTTCCCGATGCATATTCTCTTATACTCTGCAAACTGGTTACACTGTATACAAACGCCCCTGAAATTCTTCACCATCATTGTTATCGTTGAACATTTATTACTGTGCTTGGAGTGGAACTGGACCCAAACTATTTATCTCCTATTATCATTTTTCTAATTGCTGTAAATGAAGACTGTTTTGTATATGCTGGAGCCCTTGAGCAGTGGGTGGAGAGGGAGTCCCAGGGGCCGCATTTACGCAGGTCTCCGTCTTTCAGGATCAGCTCATCTTTATTCTCTGTCATCCCAAGGCCCCATAACCAGTTCATGTGGATTCTGTGGGCGACTCCCATGTAGGAACTGACTCAAATTTAGAACTGCGTGCGCAAATCAAATTATGTTTTGAAATACATTCATGAAAAAGAAAAAACACTGTATCTTCCTTCTCTTCCTGAAAGAGCACAATATTAAAGGTATTTAGTCTTTTATAAATTCAGTTGCACTCAGTACTTCCACCGGTCACATCCTTTCCATAATTTGTTGCGAAGTGCAGACTAGATTTACTCAGTTACAGCTCATTGTTCTCGCCCTGCTATTCGGTACACAACTCCCACCCCCAAGCTATTTTATTCCTGTAGGTACAACATTTGTAAGAGCATGAATGACAAGGAGTCTGAAAGGCATGAATGACTGCTGTCCACGCTTGCCCTGAATCTGATGAGGCAATCACAGCAGCAGCACCAAAAAACAGTGTATTGCACCTCTCCCTCCATAAATCACCCCATAATTACTGGTGGATTTGGATAACTCACACTTACGGCAATGCTTCAAAATTCAAGAGTGGTGTAATATAACTAAGCTAGGCACGCACACACTATATGAATTACCTGGCTCTAACCGTAGTTGATAGCTGCAAATAAATAGATAAAAATAGCCTTGTAGGGCTTGTGTGGTGATGAAATTTGGAGAGCCAAATACCTTCACAGAAATGTACTCGACTAGTTAGTTAATGGATGTTTTCATCAATATTAGCAATAAATAAATAAAATAAAATAAAGAACCTATACAGAGGCAAATACTGAGCTACCTTTAAGGCTAGGTTAATGTTGGTCATTGACAGGAAAGAATCCATTTTAAGCTATGTCATTTTCATAATGGTGGCAGCATTTCCCAACCTTTATTTGCCAGGCAGAGCAAGTTGTTTTTCTTTTGCTTCCACTGCTTAAATGGGTTTGATATTGTTCTAATGTGTGGGGAAATCATTTGTTGTGTGTCCAAGATTTTTTCAAATGGAATTGCCAAGATAAGGGAAAGACTCATGTCAATTGGTCTTCACACAAGTCGCAATTTGTATTTTTAAAGTCTTACAGACAAAACAAAGGGTACATTTCATCAATCATCCAGAGATAAGTTAAATAAATAAACAAATAAATATAGCAAATAGATAATTTTGAATTAAGTCCTAATGGTAGAAGTGTTTGACTAGCTGTTCTTCTTTATTAGCTTTCTTGTCTTAAACACACCTTGCACAGGAAGTCTTTGTTCATGAAATTGCTCCAGCATGACAAATGTCAAGTGTTGCACAGTCTCTGCAATTTTTCTGGTCAGGCTGTCGCTGTCTTTTTCTGCCATTCACAGGTTTCACAAGTCATCAGGCTGCATCTGTAGTTATGCGTCTTTACATTGTATAACTGACCAACCTGTCTAACTTCTCTGTTATCAGAAACACTTGAACATGCTGTCTCTCCAACCAACTGTCTCTCTCCATCTGCAACAGAATAATCAGGTTTCAAAGTCTGGTCTCTCAACTGAGAGGCTCTCCACTTAGCAAGAGCTAAGTCACTGAGCTCTGTCTTCATTCTGCTTTACTTGTCTGGCTTTGACACCCATCAACCACCAGATCCTAGTCTCATCTCTTGTGGAGCTGGGCATCTCAGCATCCGCTCTCATATGGTTTAATTCATATCTAACTCACCGATCTTTCTCCTCTCATTCCCACACTCCCTCTTGACCGGTGTCCCTCAAGGCTTGGCGCCTGGTCCTCTCTACTTCTTTCTTTATGCTAAATCACTTGGGGCAGTTATCCTCGGTTATTAGGCACATATCTCTACATGGCTGCCTGAGATGACAGCCTGGATGTTCACCCACTATCTCAAGTCCTTGGGAAGACAGGGTTAGGGTTAGGGTTCTCTTCCTTCCAGCAATGGGTTCTCTATGGATTTATGCTTCAACCACTGCGGATGGCTAAGCAGTGTCTCTAGCCAGGTTTGCTAAGAACCTTAAACGGTTAGTTCGGAATTTGGGACATAATATCTCATTTACTACTTAGCCGTGATCTTGTCAATTGATGGAGACTATTTTCAGCTGATTCCATCCTGTCCTTCATATGGACGTCCAGCTATTGCTAATGCTAATGGTATCAGTTAGCGTCCACTACCAAACGGACTTAAACACACTCCACAGTCCACCCAAAGCAAATAAAATACCACGACAGACTATTGGAGTGGATTTGAGTGTTTATACCATCATTTTGAAGTAAAAATATCAGTTGAATCCTTTACTTTGTGCTATCGCCCTATGTTCTCTGTGGAATGAGCCAATGCGTTGAAGTGCAGCAGTGGAGCGATACTTCGTAACGTTACCTGTGATAGTAGTTGTGACACTGGAATAGCAGAAGCAACAATAATTCCACGTGGGTTGGCGGTAAGTGCAACACAGGCATAACCTGAAAGAATCAACGTAGTATTCGTTACTAGCTATTCACATAAAATGGTATTTCAGTGTGCATTCCTAGGTTGTCCAAATGTCGCCAAAAAATTAACACTACAAAGTTTTCACCAATTTCCAACAGAGAAAACAGCTGTGGCTTGTTGCAGTTCGCATGGATGTCAACACACAGAGTGTAAGATTGTGAGCAAGTTGCGTGTGTAGTGATCATTTCACTGAAGATGACTAGCCTACATCAGAATAAAAAAAGGACAGTTGGACAGCAGTTTTCTGAAGGAGACTGCTGTGCCATCACCTGTTATTCTCCATACACTGAAAACAACTGATGAGCAGGTAACTAAAGTATAATAATGTATAGCATGCGTGATCTATCTATTCAGCTTAGCTAGCTAGCTAGCTAATGTTCGTTGCCACGATTGGGAAGTCATGTTTAAGTTAAAAAATGTATCCTGCAAATTGGTAGCCAGTGTGCATGTGTGTATATGTTGTGTTATTCTATAGTATAATGTTTGTGTTTAGCGGAGTCGTTGTATGCCAAATATGTAACTTTACTGCAAAACGGATTGTTTTGGCAACAGTGGTTAGCCATGATGCTGAGCACATAACCTAGGCCTACAGGCAGCGATCTTCAGCTCTACCGGTAGGTACAACATTTGTAAGAGCATGATCTACAGCTGGCGATTACTTTGATGGTTTATCAATATTTGGAACAACCCAGAGCCTTGTATTTTATAACTGTCATTGTTTTTGGTTGTCTTCACTATTTGTGACTGTCGTTTATTGGTCTGTTGTGTTTGAGGTCCAAAACAACTAATTGATTCACAAAGTATTGCTCCGCTACCGCACATCAACTGCCGCTCCTTCCACCTCGCAAGCTCAGCCTTTCCTCCAAAAAGAGGAAAGCCTGGCAAACAATCACTCGAAAAACGGAGATACATTTGCAACAGCTCGGGTGGTGCTCTTCGGTCAGTTGCTTCAATCGACTAATTGTAGGAAAGCAGGTGTTCGGCAATAGGAAAGTGTTGCAGGTGAGATCGTCTTTTTCGGCAATGAGATTTTTTATGCAGAGGCGCTGTATTGGCTTCAAAGACACAATTTTGTGAATTATGCACGTCTCTTTAATTCTTTAATTACTTCTTAAAATATCTGTCCAGATGCAGTTGAAGTCGGAAGTTTACATACACTTAGGTTGAAGTCATTAAAACTCATTTTTAACCACTCCACAGATTTCATGTTAGCAAACTATAGTGTTGGCAAGTCAGTTAGGACATCTACTTTGTGCATGACACAAGTAATTTTTCCAACAATTGTTTACAGACAGATTATTTCACTTTTAATTCACTATATAAAAATTCCAGTGGGTCAGAAGTTTACATACACTAAGTTGACTGTGCCAACAACATCAAAAGACTCTTGATATCTTATTTTCTGGTACTCTTATAAGTGATACATTCAAATGCAGATACGTTATAGTATCTCTATGGGAATTGGGGGGTGGGACTAGATTTAGCTGTAGATTACACTGGAACAGTATGGAAACACATGGTTGGCTAAATGGCTCTAAGTCATCAAGGGTCTGCCGTATCAAACAAGCCATAAATCATCACTCTGCTGCCAGAAATACAGTAGCTATGGATGGATAACTTGAAGGGTTTCTTCTCCTGACTTATTTTTCCATAGAGTTCAATAGGAAAATTTGTCAGGAGAAACAACCCTTAAAGTGATCCATCCATATCTACTGCATATCTGGCAGCAGAGTGATGGTTTGAGGCTTGTTTGATACCTCAGACCCTTGATGACTTACAGCCATTTTACCAATCATGTATTCCATACTGTTCCAACATTATTTACAGCTAGTCCCACCCCCCAATTCCCATAGAGATCCATTCTAATGCAGAGACATTATAGTATCGCTGTGACTGAACGACTGTGTCCACCTAGTGCATGATCATCAGTAAATCCATTTTAAGTGTAGCCTATTTATTTTAATTCATTGAGTACATTTCAATTAGTGATTTCAAAGCCATCTTGCGCCTTTGACGCATGCGCATTTGGTGGAATCGATACATTTCCCCTGTGACCTGCCTGTGCCCCAGTGACGTAATTTTAACACTTTTCGACTCGTACCCACAAACTTGAATATGTATTCGTAAGGAAGAATTTGTAGCTGTAGAAATCTGAGTTGTATCCATAAATCTTTGCAGTCTTTACAACTTCATATTTTATGTATGATTTACGTATATGAAAACATAATTTTGTTTACAACAAATGTATTTACGGATTAATGTTTAAAGTTATGCATAGGTCTTGTGTACAACAAATGTATTTACGAACAAATGTTTAAAGTTATGCATACGTATTTTTGACAGCGTTCTTACTCCATAAATATCCCCCACATTGCACCACAAAATGTAGTGTACAAATGATGTACACTATTATTACTGTGTTTAATGGAAAATGCAACTTAGCTAGCTAGCTACCTCGTTAGCTATCTAACTTACCTATCTACCTACAACGAGACAACAAAACCCTTGTTCAAAATATAAAAAGAACACTTTTTTTACCGTTTCTTGCATGCTTTCTCACCAAGCCGGTGAGCACTGTCACGCAGCGTCGCGCGTTGCTAAGTAACCTGCTCAGAAGCGGTAGTGTCCCAAATCGTCTCCTCCTTTTACCAGTGAATCCCTATCTAGTGCTTTATGTAGATTTCCCTAAGTAGTGTATAAGGAGGGAGTGAATGAGTGAGCCATTCCGAACACAGCCCAGGTTCTGAAACGGGTCTGCGAAGGAATGCCAGGGGGTCCGCGGCTAAATGGGAAAAAAGTTAAATAAATTAAATAGCCTAATTATAATAAAACATATAATGGGTCCAACCATTAGCCTATTATTATTATTTAAGTATTGAATGTGATATAATTGTTTAGTAACCTTGCAGACAAAATTCAGTAATATCATTCTATTTCACTCACTCGTCAATTGGCTTAATTAGCCTCTTCCAAAACACGTTTTTACGCCCCGAACCCACCAGACGCGCAATCGCACGCGCACGCACACGCGCACTGCTGCGCTTCACTTCCGCTCCCATGTTAACGAATTGCCACGGTTCTCACCGCCCACGCACGCACGGCTGGCGGGCAGACGGCACGCGGACATGTAGCTTATTTTTCTGCTCTGGGCGGAATTTTCTGGGCGCCGCATGCGCAACCTTATAGAAATACATTGTATATGCTCAATATCTGCATCATATCACTACATATTAATGTTTTTCAACCTACTAATAGTTTTACTATTGTTATTGTTTTAATACATATTATATTTTAATATATACCCTAATGAAAAAGGGAACAGAGACAATCACCATTGTAGGATGAATGAAGTTAAATCAAGTCATACATTTTGTATATAACCATATAGCAGTATTTACTTATCCATTATTAAGCGAAGCTCACAAATCCGGAATGTAGACTGTTTGTTTGTATAGCGTGTCTCTGTCCTTCACGGAATGTGCTCTGAAAAAGCAATAAGAGCGTTTGTGCCTTCTGGTGGGTTCAGTTCTGCTCAAATCTGCGCGGGCAATAAGCGTCTGTGCGCTTGAGTGTCTGGTGGGTTCGGGGCGTCAACAGATCGTAGTTTGCGCACTTAGGGCACTGTACAGTAACGTCTGCGGTTTCCGGCTACACTCCAGCAAGGCTAGTAAGTTCACGAGAAGTAGAGATATCTTTTAGGCTAATTTATAAATATTTTAGCCAGCAAGCGGACACGTTCCGCTGCTAGTAGCCTACGTCAGGTCCAAGTGAATGTTCCAAAGCAATTGCCAAAAAACAAATTGAGGAAATATGAGACGTTATGGTTTTATCCATCAAGAAAAAAGATGGCCTTGATTATCCCCAGTGTATACTATACCAATAAGTCATAAGAATGCTAAAACCATCTATACTTAAAATATATTCCTACTAAAACATGAACATCATGCAGACAAACCTGTTGAAAGAAAAGCATCAGAGCTGGCTAAACAAGCGAGTGTTTTCGAAAAACATGCAACTGTCCCAGAAAAGACATTAAATGCATTTTTCGCGTTGTATCACATTGTTCGTACAAAATACCACATACAATTGGGGAAGACTTGCGATTACCCGCAACCAAAGACGTTCGGTAAATGGTAGGCGAGGATGCCACCCGGAAAATTGACGTAGTTCCTTTGTCAAAAAATATGACAAACTTGCACATATGAAAAACTTGAACATACTAGGCTAATCCACTATTTAAATCAAGAAGATATTTTACATAATAACCAGTTTGGATTTAGGAAGGCTCACTCTATATATATGGCTCTTAATATCTTTGTAGAAGATGTTTGCAAAGCTATCGACCGAAAGGAATATTGATGTATTTCTTTATTTATCGAAGGCTTTATTTATTGCAGGTTGTGCTAAAAAAAAAAAAAATCTAACAAAAGCTGAGCTTTAAGATCGTTTAATTTCCATTAATATTTTTGGAATTAAGAGTGCGGAGAACGAAGAGCACATGTATCGACAATTATAATGTTATAAAGACACACTTATAAAGACACTACAGAGCCGCTGTTTAAACTCCAAAAAAGGGCACTGAGAGTTGTATATTGTGTCCCATATAGAGATCACACTAATGATTTGTTCACTAAGGCAAAGTTTCTCAAGTGGCATGACATAATTAAGTATAATACCTTACAAATATTATTTTTAGCCTCCAAAAGTCTTTTACCAGTAAATATACAGGATTTGTTTTTAAAGAGAGATAACATACACAGCTTAAGAGGAAACATGATTTATAAACAAAAATCGATAAAGTCAATACTCAGAGGTCATTCTGTATCTATTGTGGGGGTTAAGCTTTGGAACAGTTTACATCAGGGATCTCAAACTCAAATCCTGGAGGGCCGCTGTGTCTGCTGGTTTTCGATGTGTTCCTGCACTTAAGTGTTTAATTTAAGTCATTGATTGGCTAAAGAGTCTGCACACCTTGTTTCCAAGGCCTAAATTGGCTGCTGATTGAAAGGAAATCACAAAAACCAGCAGACACAGCGGCCCTCCAGGACTGGAGTTTCAGATCCCTGGTTTACATGATGAGATTAAATCATCTACGAATTTGAAGGTCTTCAAGAGTAGGATAAAAAATAAGATGGTAGAAAACTACCAAGTATAAACAATGGTGGGTTATCAAGAAATGAAAACAATGTCACGATGTGCAAAAAACATTGTACTGAACAATATTCTGGACTGTTTGCTGTTGAAATGAAACAAATTGTTTTGACTAATGTATGACATGTACATTTAAATCCGACTTATTTGGACTTTAATATTTGGTTTATTTTATTTTAGCTTATTTTTTCTTTCTCGGTCTGTTTTGTTATAAAGAAAATTCAGCTATGCTGTTGTGATAAGAAAAAATCTGTTTTAAACAAATGTATAATGTGAACATTTAAATTTGAGTTGGGAATTGGGGCGGGACTTTTGATAAGCAGGCTGCTTTTTCCCGTATCCCTTTTCAGCAGGTGCTGTGTTTGTTCAGGGCATATTACAGAAATTGTGATGAAGTGTGACTATATGCATGCCGAAATAAATAAATAAATAAATATATAATGTTGATTAAAATGTGCACAATTTTGCGACGCAAGTTAAAATAATGTTATTACTTGCCTAATAGCCTAATTGAGGAGAACCGGCTACATTTGATGGCATTGAGTAATTGGTGAATTAAACGCTGATGTAGCCTATTGTTAATCAAGGAAACGGATTGAAAAATTATTAAGACCAATAATCAGTTTAAAGGGAAGTTTTCCGCTACCCCAATTTTCAGCTCAGAAGCCGCCACTGCTTTCATTGAATCATTGTTTTGTTGATTTCTATGTGACATAATTAGCATGCGTCAAGGTTGTTGTGTCTAGCTAGCACATGAGGTTTTCACATGTTGCAACTGTTAGGGACAACTTGCAACTGTCCCCAAGCTAAGCAACCATATCAGGTCCCGCTTTTCCTAATTGAGAAAGGACAGTTGACCCAAATATAAAAATTTGCTGACTGTAATCTTCCCATGTAAGCCTCATTACAGGTCCCTCTGCTTATGAGGAACAAATTTGCCTCAAGGACCCATAAAGTTTGCCATATTGGATTTTTTGTAAAACACTTAAAATGCTACTCCTACAAAATTTGACCAATTGACACAAAACCTGGTATATGGACTCATCTCACATGCTTTTTCTAAGGCCTCGGTCAAAAAATGGCCGAATGACAAGCCAATAAATTTTCAGTGGGAGTGGTTTATCACAAAAATGCTAATAATTCCAAAACCGTTTGACAGAAAGTTATCTTAATATCAAAATTATGTATACAAGTTTTATGAAGCATGGTCTAAGGAGAGTGTATACCAGGTTTCGTGCAAATCCGTCAAATTCTCTAGGAGGAGTAGCATTTTAAGTGTTTTTAAAAAAATGCTAATTCGCAGAAAATCCAATATGGTGGACTTTATGGGTCCTTGAGGAAAATATGGATATGATCTACATGGATCGGCGCCCTTGATCTGATCCCCTCTTGTGGATATTTTTGAAACTGCATCGTAGTATGTCACCTGACAGTGACATTGAGACAAAGGCAAAAGTTCATTCGTAGGTTACAGTGTAATGTATTTTTTACATGTTGCAACTGTCCCTGGATCATGTTGCAACTGTCCCTAGGCTTGGTTGTAACATCTGACAACTTCCATTAAAATACATTTTAATGAACTACATGTCAAATGTGATTATCTTTAAATAGATTCATATAGGTTTGGGTAATAGTATTGGGTAGTAGTAGTATATGTAAATTTAATATATTAAACTTCGGCTTGTCTAGTCCAAATAATCTCTGAGTAATTGAGAGAAATGCAAAAAATTGTTGCAATTGTCCCCTCTTACACCTAGTTGGTTATAGGCTCCCGAGGGAAGTCCACACACTCCACAAATCTGTTGAATAGTTGATCATTTCCGAAGATGGATCACAAAATGGAGAGCTTCCGCAAACACATTTTCTATAGATTTTTCAATGATAGTAGCTTAAATTAGTTTTCAAAAAATGACTTTTACATTTTATATTTTTAGACGAGGCGCCAAACTTTGCCTGGCAGCATGCGCTGACTGAATGAAAAACGACAGCGCGCATGACGTAGCGTAGCCTAGCTGTCAGGAATACATGCTGAAATCGATAAGAGAATTTATAAGCTCGAAGGCATTAGATTCCGAGGAATCAGACAACTTGGAACCGTTTCTCGATTCCCACCCCTACATATTTTATGTCTAGTAATTGCTGTTTTTTATTTTTCTGTAGAAGGGGGCATGGCTTCACACTACTTGACTGGTGTATTGAATGGAATGACAGATGAACTGCAGAGACATAATTCCGCCTCTCTGTTTAACAGCCAAATAAATGCCATCCCTTGATGCAGAGTTCGTCTCATTAACCAAACATTCCACTGGTTAGTCAACCTTGTGGTATTTACCTCACCCTGTCACCCACATGTTTCCTCGGTCGATGATTACTGCATTCTCTGAACTCTTTATGAGTAACTCAACAATTACTCACCTGCTTGCAGATTAGTTAGAACACAGCCTCACTGCTCAGAGCTTATTGCGCGAGCCCTTTTTCTGAAAATTAAAGAACTAATTTAATTTGCTACAGAGCTATCTCTACAGACCTCTCCTTCATAATAGCATTAAAATGTTTTTTGTGGTTGATTTTTTTTGTAAATTTACATTTACATTTAGGCATTTAACAGATTTATCCAGAGTGATTTACACAAGTTGTTCTGTCATAATCTTAATAAATGAAGGTTTAGTTAAATCCGGCAGGATTTATGTGAATCTGACTTGCTTCGTTTTTTGTCGGCTGCATATATCTGCCATTAACTATTAATTTATATGCTATACTTGCTATTGTACATTCATGTGTTATGACAATTTACTGAAAAAGCCTTCACTCAACTTTTCTACAACTGGTCTCCAGTGATTTTTTTTTTTACATTTTGTTTATTTTTTTCCGTTAATGGAACCAGGATGAAATATCAGAAGAGACAATAAATGTGTCTGACCTTTAGTGAGATTCATGACAGAAATACTTCTGCAGAGCCCAGCAGAACATTAACCTTATTGTTAAGAGCATAATAGAGACTACTGGCTTCAGGTGCTATTGAGGATTAGGAGTCTATTTGGTGCCTGCTGGGCCCATCAATTTTCTTTAGCCAAGAGTAAATTCAGGTGTTCCCCACCCACTCCATATCCCACTCCCCAAGCAGACGACATATCCTTCCCCAAATTTTACAACCCTTGCCAAGATCAAGGGTCCATATTGACATGAGCAAATAATGGATAACAAATGTGTCCAACCACATGCTGCACCAACTATGATGGACGACAATGCACTGTGTTGTGCCATGACTGTTTATATATAAACCCTTAATCTCTAAAAGGATGGTGAATTTTACATTTGGCGTAAGCAGTAACAAGACCAGAAATGGTGTGGTATTAGCGCTAGCTGGGTACTGTTGAATAGAAATCCATGGGACCACAGAATTGATGAAATATGTCATCATTAAATGTGGACAAAAACCAAGAGGAGGTCAGCAATTACCTCGAGCTATGCTTATTTTTTTTGAATCTGGTAAGCCTTGAAGTCTTGTCTCTGCCCTTAAAAAGAATTAACTGACTGTGGTTGTTTTCCATAATCTGTGCATAAGACTTAGCTATAGACTTGAGGAAGAATTGATGTTAAATGGGTTTGCAGAGGAAAGCAAAACAACAAATTCACATAAATGACATGGTGGGATTTACTAAGCAGTAAAGATGGTGATTTTGTTTTCAAAACCTAAAGGTGGGCACACTTGTTATGGGAAGCCTCTTTGTGAAATGAAACGTGTGGAAGAGAGATTTTGAAAGTTGAAAACAATCACATTAATTTATCTTGGCAGGATTATTACAGATCCATAAGAAACTGAAAAAATGAGATTCAATACTGGTGAGATTCAGTGTGGCCTTACATGCATCAGGCAGAGCACCCAGAAGTGCTGATATAATATGTATATACAGGACACAAAGAACTGATTTTTTCATTATTTATCAAGGGCTAATACAATTATGATACTCAGTTTATACGTCTTATTCAATAATACATACATTTTTAATAATATAAGTAAAGAAAGGGCACTATCAGTATAATGTATAATGTAAGGGCACTAGCAGTAGCGACATTAACGGGTACAATGTCATATTCATTCAATTAATAGATGGTTTTAGTTTTTAATAGCCCAGATATTTGCAGATTGATCTTTTGGAACACACATTTGGTGATATTTGAACGGAATAAAAGGTGTGACGCTGAATAGAGAAACAGATGAAACATATTGACATAGCTTCCCATTAGCATTTTGTAAATGTGTTAAAATTTTGGTTTCTAACTGTGCTCAATAACATATTCTTGAATAAGAAGTGTAAGTGGAGTATCATAATTACATTATTTCTTGATAAATAATGAAAACAACCAGGACTTGGTAGTTTCCTCAGACTTTTGGTCCCCACTGTATATACTATATATGTCACTGATTGCAAGATGCTGCTGCCAATTAATGGGGGGCTTAAATGTTTACGTAACAATTAGCCCACATTGTTTATGGTGTGGCAAGGTATTGTTTGATAAGCCACTGATGATAGCTGCAATGTCAAAATAGAAAAGTTTTTTTTTTTTATGTGGGTCATCTTGAACTAACTAGGGCCATCTTATTGGAGTACCAATGCAACAATAGATGCATTCCCATATTGGCTTTCACAACAAATATTCTTAGGATATTTGTAAAAATCTTGCTGTTCCTCAAGCTCAGAACAGCTATGAACATCTTTCTAACATTTTATTCCTTAGATCTGATTTGAAGAACAACAGTTTTATTTTATTTTATGCAACTGAGTGTTTGCAGAATCAGTCCCCAAGGGTTCAAGACAGTTGAGAACAAACCAATAACCTCAGAGTACTAAACCCACTACTTGACTATTCATCTTGGTGCAGTGTGTGGTTTAACATAGTATCCCCTGCTACTGGAAGCACCGTCGATGTAAGATTGCTACTGATTACATGCAGAAATGCCAAGGGCTCTTTATGGTGACAGATTTATGGAAATTTTCACAGATGACTTGAAGGTCATTTGTGTGATTTCTATAGCCCAGTGTAAAAAAGAATGCCGGCATTGTCTCTGGTATGTTTACAAAGACTTTGGCTGACCCTGCTATTGTGACAATGTTTTAATACCAGCTCTGGAGGTCACAAGCAAAGAGTTCTCCGGCAAAGTTGTACTCCAGTTTCCAGCATAAAAACAGGGATAGGAGCAGTGCTGCATGTGCTACTGCTACCAGAACAATCTCTGGAAGAGACTATATTATCAAGACCTCTATGGGCACCATTATGCAGAAAGTAACTTAATTAGGTAATGCAGAATAACATAAGTGAACCGTAACAAACTGAAAAACTGCCCTTACAACACAAGTGTATCTGTTATCACCGACGCATAAGGAGTGTGGTCTGGTCTTACGTGATGTCGCAATTGTTTCAATGCTATTTACACGGTGCAATATAAGTGCGTCTACATAGGCGTGTGAACTACACGCGTACACTCTCCTGTGTTACACACAGGGGTGCGCACATTACATTGTGAAATATGGATTCATATTTTTCCCAAAATTAAAAAATGTTCTCTCCTGGAATAGACACACGTTAACCCTGGAATCGAGGTAACGTGGGCTTGTTTTAAGCCATTAAGCTACCAGTAAAAATGCGTTGGTCATATTTCCATAAGTAGGACAATATAAAACAAGGGAAAATGTGCGTAAACCTATGGGTTCCCAACCTGACAGCTTTACTGTATTTAGTGTCATCATTAAAGAAAAATAACACTATTGATCTTATTAATCAATATTAGAATGCACGTAATATGAACTTCGGTTGAAGCTTGAACTTCTCTAGCTGAAATTCAATGCCTGTGATCTGTCTGCTGTGAGAACAGCCTCATGGAAATTATGTTTGACAATGCTTATAATCAAACCAAATTCGTTAAACAAGCAGGCTAATTTGGCGTTTTCTAAGCTGAGAGGGAAATCAAGTTCTGGTTGCTTATGCTCAGCTGTTGCTGCAGGTGTTATAACAAAATGAAACAGCATATACACTGCCTGGCCAAAAAAAAAAGTCGCAGTTGCACCAGTCATGCATAGTGCCCACTGTACAAGCCTCTGGAGGCAGTGTTATGATCTGGGGTTGCTTGAATTGGTCAGGTCTAGGCTCAGCAATGTTATGCAGCAATAAAATGAAGTCAGCTGAGTACCTGAATGTACTGAATGACCAGGTTATCCCATCAATGGGCATATTCCAGGACGACAATGCCAAGATTCATCGGGCTCAAATTGTGAAAGAGTGGTTCAGGGAGCATGAGGAATCATTTTCACACATGAATTGGCCTCCAGAGTCCTGACCTTAACCCCATTGAAAGTCTTTGGGATGTGCTGGAGAAGACTTTACGGACTGGTTCGACTCTCCCGTCGTCAATACAAGATCTCGGCCAAAGATTAATGCAAGTCTGGACGGAAATAAATGTTGTGACGTTGCATAAGGTTGTCGAAACAATGCCACGACGAATGCGCGCCATAATCAAAGCTAGGTGGTCCAACAAAATATTACAGTGTGCGACTTTTTTTTTGGCCGGGCAGTGTATTTTGTATAATAACAGCAGTGGTGTAAGCTAATGGAAAACATTTTCCTGTTTTCCCCTTATTTTATTTCCGGGAAATAGTTTGGTCGGGAATTACCGGGAACCTGTGCCGGTGTTAAACACTAATGAGAAAGAATATTATTGTGTTTATCTAAGTATATTACGTCATAATGGTTAGTCAGAATAATATTGATCATAATATTGATCCCTATAGCCTATTCCTTGCTCGCATGCTTTAACTATGCGCACGAGCATGTCTGTTTTGCCACCTGTAAATCACTGTTTTCACAGTGTTACTATCCACCATCATATTAGCAATCCGCCAAGGTGCAAACGCAGGTGGCTTTTAAAGGGAATGGGATATGACATTTTGATTGGTTTATTGCATGTTACGCCCAAGACACACCTATAATTAATGAAGAGACTAAGTTCAGCCCATTTGCACCTTGCGCCATACTTAGCGCTCAAATAACATGCTGTCTAACTAGCAAAAGTGGACTTGGACATGCCCTAAATGCACTTGCGCCATGTGTTTTAGACCAAGTGCTAAGATAGTCAAGATAGAGCCCAATGAGTTTCTCTTCCCCATATGGTTCATGAAATCCATACTACCCTTCGTAACTGTAAACGCCAGGACAGGTGACTGACCTTTAGCACTAATGATTTTCACAAAGATTTGCATTTGAACAACAGTTCTTTTGACTAAAGTGAAGTGTAATTGGGAGAAGAATTCCTTTATTTCAGATGAAATGTGCTCCCTAATCAGAATTCCAGCGGGGAACACACACGCACGCACGCACGCACGCACGCACGCACGCACGCACGCACGCACACACACGAACACACACACATGTATTGATGCAGTGCCCACCAGAATTATTGCAACCCAGGAAGAAATAAGGCTATAAAAGGCTATAAAAAATATGTCTATAAGGCTATAAAAAATGTTTTTGTCGTTTATCAGCATGACCTTACACTCAAAATATGAGAAACATCTAATCTTTAATTTTAAATTATTTAAATTATTAATGTAATTATTCAAGGAAAAAAACTTAATCAAAATATTTTCTCAAAAAAAAAAAGACGTCACAATTATTGGCAACACTAGAAATAGTTGCAGACAAGACCTAACTGAAGTATATTCCTATTAATATTTCACTTTATTAAAGGAGCTATATGTAATATTGACACCGAGTGTTTAAAATGGGTACTGCAATCCAAATTCACAATATTGGAGCGAGTCAAGACACTGAACGAACACGAGCGCAAGACGAGCCGAGCGCAACATTATATTTTGAGACGACCTTATTCTATTTTGACAATGACAAGCGACGACGAGTCCTACACTGTAAGTTGATCAGCTAATGTATACATTTGCAATTTGTTTATTATTTATTGTTTGCAAATTATAAACCAGCTCGTGGATTTTTTATAACTCTGTCAATGTTAGCTAGATGCATGGCTGGCTATGTTTACGGTCACACTGATATAATCTAATGTTTGTGGTATGTTTAGTGAGTAACTATATACATATATATATTTAAATCTTTAGCTAGCTAGCTAAATGGAAACGATGTTGAACTTAGCTTAGGCATTCATAAATCGGCTGTCGGAGTGCCGGAGTACATCTGGTTGTTCGTAATGGGCAGTGGACTCGGAGTCAACTCGGAGAATAGTGAATCACACAGGCCAAAACAAATACAGACGTTCCGACCCGGAATGGAAATTTCAAAGGAGAACATACTGTAGCATTGTTGTCGGAGAAGCCAGTATTTCGAATTAGCATGTTTCCTTAATCTCTGATGACATATCATGGTCATTTTATGATTTAGTACAGTAAATTTGTTACATATAGCTGCTTTAAGCACACTTGAGTCTTTAGGAACTATTATGTGGTCATTCTCAACTTCCTGTTTCAAAAGCCTGTTATATAAGGCCAAATTTCCTATTTCCACAATTAGGGCAATAATTAAGAAGTTTAAAGCAAGTGGAGCCATGATGAACCCACCTGGAAGAGGAAGCAAGTATAGTTTGCTCCCATGCACAGTGATGAGGATGGTATGAGAAGCAAAAAACTTCACAGTTGACAGTTTGAGAATTGTAGAAGTTGGTTGCATCCTGGGGTCACCAAATCTCCAAAATTACAATTAGATGCCACCTCAATGCCAACAAGCTATTTAGAAGGCTTGCCAGAAGAAATTCTCTGCTGTCATCATACCACAAATGTAAGCGCCTGCAGTTTGCTAAATGTTATTTAGAGTTGAACCGAGGGCTATGGTCAGATGAGATGTAAATTGAGCTTTTTGGCAATAAATACCAAAGGTGGGTTTGGCGTAATAAGAGGCAGTTATGCAGAAAATAGCCTTATCCCCACTATGAAGTATGGTGGTGGCTCTGTGATGCTGTGGGGCCGTTTTTCCTCCAAAGGTCCTGGCAACCTTGTTGGGATACATGGCATCATGGACTCCATCAAATGCCAGGGGATTTTAGACCAAAATCTGGCTGCCTCTGCCAGATTTCTGAAGTGGGTTGGGGTTGGAGTCTTCAGCAGGACAATGACCCAAAACATGCCTCAAAACCTACACAAAAATGTTACACTGACTACAGTATCAAGGTTATGCAATGGTCATCCCAGTCCCCTGACCTGAACCCCATTGAAAACCTGTTGGGTGAGCTGAAGAGGAGAGTCCACAAGTGAGGATCAAGGACTGAAGGATCCAACCTCTTCAAACATTGCCGGAGAAGTGCTGTTATCTTGGCAAATGGAGGGTGCACAAAGTACTAAACACAGAGGTGCCAATAATTGACATCTTCTTCAAAATAAAAATTATTATATTTTCCCTCTGATCAATGGTTAACAATTAAACTAAACTCTTCAAAAAAAGTTCGGAAACGTTATTTCGGTCGATTATTCCTCCCCTTTCATAATACCAATTGGTATTGTATTTTATATCGCTGGAAAGCCTGATTAGTCACCTTTACAATGAGGTACAACTTGTAAGGATCATGCATTCGTGGAATGAGCAACACAGCTAACCGTGTGGGTAGCGGCCCAAAAAAATGTGCCAAAATCCCCTGCAATATTCTTCTGTTGGTATTCACTCTCGTTTTGAGTTGCTTGGTCGATTGGGTGATTGCACTCTCCCACAGTAATAAGGAAAAAACAACACATATTGGCCATTTTTACACTTTATTCATTTTACACTGTCAGGGACCTCAGTAGCGTGTGGAAGATCCATACGCAGTCACAACAGCTTGGCACCTCCTCCTCATGCTGGTCACCAGCCTGGTCACACACTGCTGTGGGATGGCATCCCATTCCTCAACCAGGATTTGCCGCAAGTCAGCCAACATGATTCTAGAGATATGGGATCGCTACTGGCTCCAGAATCTCATTCCGATATCTCACTGCATGGAGATTGCCTTCAATGATGACAAGTTCTGTTTTGCCTGTGAGAGAGATACCGCCCCACACCATGACACTGCCCCCATTGAAAGGTGTCACGCGATCTGTGCAGCAATCTGCATAGCGTTTCCATACTTTGATCCTGCCATCCAGCTTCCGCAGACAGAACCTTGATTCATCACTGAACATGACGTTGCCCCACATTCTTAGGTTCCACTGTCGGTGCTGTCGACACCAGCGCATACGGGCCTGACGGTGAAGGGCAGTCATTGTAGGCTTCCTGGCAGCCTTATAAGCACGAAGACCGGCCATGCGCAGTCTGTTCCTCACCATCTGATCAGAGATCTGTCTGTGGTACCGTTGTGCAAATCTTGCCTGTAAATCTCTGGAAGAAAGCCTACGTTTCCTCAGTGAAGCAAGGGTGAGGAACCGGTCTTCTTGGGGTGTTGTCTTCTTGGGACGGCCACTTCATGGTCTGTCTTTGACTTCACGTGGTCTGTCTCACGGAACTTGGTCCTAAGTTTGGAAATGGTACCAGGACTGACACCAAATAATGCTGCCACTCTGCGTACCGGAACACCAGCTTCCACTTGCCCTATTGCACGGGCCTTATCCTGAAGGGACAAACGTGGCATGTTTATGCTTGGAGCACACACAAACTCAACAAAGTTGCAGGACCCATGCACACAAGTGATGTCAATTAGGTGCCAATCAGGTGCCAGTCACACACCTGTGACTGGCATACACCTGCCAGCACTTGAAGCTCAAAACGAGAGTGAATACCAACAGATGAATATTGCAGGGGATTTTGGCACATTTTTTTGGGCCGCTACCCACACGGTTAGCTGTGTTGCTCATTCCACGAATGCATGATCCTTATAAGTTCTACCTCATTGTAAAGGTGACTAATCAGGCTTTCCAACGATATAAAATACAATACCAATTGGTATTATTAAAGGGGAGGAATAATCGACCGAAATAACGTTTCCGAACTTTTTTTGAGGAGTTTATATAATGTTCTTATTTTTCTGAGCATAGAAGACATTTGATAAACAATAAACTGAGTTGAATCCTGCACATATTGAGGTTGCCAGTAATTCTGGTGGGTGTTGTATGTGGATAAATACCATAGATCCATAATATATCCTTTTGTGTAAATCCAAAACAATGGATCTCGGGAAAATGGAGACAGATTATTCAGCCAAGGGTAAATGGTGTCTTTTTTGTGCCGCTCATTGTGGATCACAGTAAAAATTTTCTTTTTTTTCTAGGGCTGAATAATTTCTGTTTTCCAGATTTACAGGAATCGTGTGATCTGTTCCTTATCTGTGTGTGCATTACATTTATGACCCACAGGAAACTATACTATATATACCTGTGAATTTATGCTTTTCAACTGCTCACCAGGATGCATTTCTAAGGTTTTTATTGCTGGAATTTATGTTGATATTTGAAAAATGATTAAACTCACAGCACATTTTATTAAGGATTTTATTATCTGAGTATGAGATAAGCTCAATCATTTGAGTAATAATAGTGGAGCCTGGAACTGAATAAATGAATACATGAATTAATTTATTTTTCTTATGTTATTTTTCTTATGTTATTGAAGCTGATAAAGCGTGTTACAGGCTGTTCAGTATTCAGAACTACAGTATATCTGAAATATATAGTAAATAACAACAATACAGGGACACTGTGAGGTAAATTTATAACTCATCCAGGTGATGTGCTTCAAAGCTGTGGGTATTACAGTGTACCACGATGTACCACAATTAATCCAAACTCATGACCCATGATACCTCTATAAACATCAAACATTTCTTATTCTCCAGTGAGTTTAATTTTTTATAATAATAATTTTTTACAGTAATAATTTTTCTCCTTCATATGTACATTGGACAATTTACCTGGGTTCTAACTGCCCAGTGAGATGGACAATATAATTATGGGTTTGAACTGCCATTAGTTCAACTGATGGTTTCATAAAACCTAAATAGTTTTATGAAAACTACTTCTCATCAGTCTGTCTTGCATGATGGGAATAAAACTAATATTTCTCATGCAGTATTCCTACAATAAAATATGGGTTGTATCTGATGGAAAAAGCAACACTCCTATTTTTCAATCCACCAGCTGCACCAATTAATGCCTTTTTAATCCTTACACTCCCTGAAAATTACAGTAACCGTGCTGTGTGTTGCATTCACAGCCTTCAGTCCTCCACAAATAATTATTATATGAATTAGTTGAGCGTTTTTCATAACACACAGCTGGGTGGTATAATTAACCTAATTACTCAAACCGTACACAGCCTAAATGCACCTAACATCCGACCACAGCTTTCCACTCACAATGGGAAATGTCTTGCAAGCAAAAGGCTTCATTTGTCTTAAGTAGCATTTTCCTTTGCTAATGGTCACATGTGGCCTCTAAAGACACACCGCAAATGGGTCCATGATTGTGGGTCTTGGCAGTGGACACAGTTAGCCTGCTTAAAGACTGTTTCATTTTCCTTTGGCTGGTCTGTGAGGAACAGCTTAGTGCAATTTACCTCCAAGACAGGCTTTACGTCGATGCTCACAAGTTTTAATGCGCCTACTTGTTTCAGAAGTCACGACAAATACAGCAATTAGCCCTGCCGCAAGTATTGTAAAATAAATGCTTTTGAATGCAACCTTATGTTTATAAAGGAATCATCTAGTCAAACACAGTTGAGTGTCAAGCTCAGATGAATGGATAGCAAATATATTGCAACAGAGGAGTGAACATTACTCTCTAAAACAACAGGCTTTTAACAACAAATAACAAATAGATTTTCTCTGTGGAACATGTCTGGCTCTCTCTACAAAGACAGAAGACAAAATATGGAAATACATTTTGCTTGCCGCAGTAATAATGACCTGAGAAATGATGCAGGCATCACGCCTGGCCTCAAACCTCGTGTTCTGAACTACTACTTATCTTTAATGGGAGGATCAAATCATTGGGTATTGTGTATTGCTGATCTTATCATTTCTGTGACTGTTTGTGTGCGCGGAGGGATTTTGTGAGACAGAGGCAAGACCTCCTGCTGCTCAACTCAAAATTTCCCAAAATTAATACAATTTGCAGAAAAGATAATTGATCAAAAATCATTCTCAGTAATATTATTATTGGTTCTGCGTTGTCCATGGTGGTACATGGAACATTCAAAATTAGCATAATTTAGGCTATCTGGGCATAAAGACAAAATAACACAAAAAAAAACTAGTTTTATTCCAACAAACTCTTTGGCACTTGTTTTTCCCTTCTGGAAAATGTAATGCGTTAAAGTGACGTGAGATACATCTTTTTTTCATTACTGAAATGAACTACATGGCTCCTTACCTTCTCTAGATAGTGAGTTGTGAATCAATAATAATTAGCATCAATATTGCCTGTCTATGATATGATTGTGGATGTTGTGGATGTAGCATCTGCAAATTGATATTAGGTTTCTTGGCCAGCTACTAAGTACCTCTCATTCACATCAAAGAAATAATTTAAAATGTGTGTGATTTCTTTGTGCAATCACATTATCACAAAGTGCTGGAAAAAAAAAACATTTTCATGCAGAAAAAGAGAAATGAGTCGGTCATGGGAAATTCCCTGAACAAAAAACCTTATGGAAACAGTGGGACAAAAATAAATTGGCAGTAAAATATTTACCTGGTTTACCTGGAAATTACATGGACACTTATTTTTGCTTTATGACCTGAAAGAACTAACATTATTGTACACTGTGCTTTACTTGTTCTCAGTATGTAGGGTCTCTCTCCCTAAGACTGTAGAGAGGAGCAGTTAGATTTCTGAGACAAGCTGCTGGCTGAAGTAATCAATGGCGTCACTGCAATTGGGATAATCGCTGTACGGTGACCTTGCCTTTTGATGATGTGGATCTTAACTTCTCGTTCACAGCTGTTGTTCTCATACTCTCATATCATTATTTGTACAATGCTCACCCAACCATAAAGGCAAATACCAGCACTGGGGAATTAAGCTAACACTATTTTGAGATGCTCTTCTTTAATATTTAATATTGACTTAAAATATATTACACTTTACTTCAGTCTTGGGTCAAAACTATTGATTATGACTATGTTGTGGTTCCTGCTCGCTCATAGCTTACTGCTGAAGGACTGTAATTGAAATTTCAAGTGTGGCTTTGTCTTTTTTTAATAAAAATGCTTGGGTCAGAGTTGGCTCTTGTATTTGTGTGTATCTACATTTGAGGACCCTTTAGTACAATACCTAATGTAATGAAATGTATGCATATGTAACAGCAGTATGTTCTGGGGTTTTTTAAATAAGAGGCTCTGTAACACTGAGAAACTAACCTAATCAAGTGTTATATTTAGGCAGTTCTTACAGTAGTTATTTTGTGTGAACACAATTAATACAAATTGTACATCCAATCAAATCATTATTTGCCAGTTTAACGGAGCTCTAAACTTGTAATAAAGTGTGAGGACAAATAATTGTCTTCCATAAACCCATTAGTCCTTATTAGTTGATGAATAAAAGCTACCACCAGTGAGAGACAGGTCCTCAGATTGGCATACTTACTAGCTCTCTGGTCGTAGTGTGGGAATTGGTCACTGGATTGTGGGTAAGTGTAAGGGGAAGTGTAAGGTTCAAAGAACCAAATGCGACCGATAAGGATTTCTAAAAGCGTATCTAAAGAGAGACGCCACAAAATGCGGAAGTAGCCGCACCAGGACTGAGACAACACAGGATCGGGAGCAAAACTTCCCGAGCACCAGGCAAAACAAAGCAACCTCCAAAAACTGAGGCGATCTCGATAAACAGCGAGAATAAGTAACAGAAGAACCTCACACACTAAATAATTAGGCGTAACAAGAGGTTGTGAAACAAAACTAAACTCGATAAGACGAGTGAAGGAAAAGAATAGAAAAGACCTGTTAGCTAAAGCTCTTGTGGCAAAAGAGCTGAACACAACTGGCAATAGGTGAAAAGAATGAAGGATAAAGAAAGATTGGAAAGGAAAGAGAAAACCAATCTAATCTAAATCTTATAACCGGACTTGCTGCGTTTCCTATTCGTACGAACCAGAAATGCAGCGACCGACATTCCTTTACCTTACCGACTTTGTTTGTCAACATAGCAAAGACAATATCGAAGTGCGGAAATGCGGAAGTCCTGAGGTATTTATAGCCGGCAGGAAACGCAAAACAGGTGAAGGAATAATTGTCGGGCAAGATACGAATACCAGTATGGAGGCAGAAAAAATCAGATAGAGCGGCCTGACGACGCCAAACCGAACGCAGAAACAGCAGAGGCTGCTAGAAACCATGACAGGTGAGTATATGCAACTTTCAGCTCCAGAATGACACAGTGGTGAGAAAATGGGTACAATTCCAAAATGGGGAGAAAAGGGGGACTAAGAACTGACTGAACATTTCATATGTGATTAACTGTTGAATTATCTGTGGGTGATACCTTACAATCTAAATGCATAGTCACTAAATGTAATTATGTGCATGTAACTCTAATTAGCCATGAGCTATTTCAAGCCGACTGGCATAAAGATGATTTTTTGGTGGCGTCCATATTGATGGCAATAGAGGAAATGAGCCTTCAAGCATGACTGGCTGTGACTAAACAGAAATAATTTGTTAATGGGTTATTTACCAATCTACATTTAGCTAGATTTTTCAGCTGAGTAGCTTTATTGATTAACCATAAATCAGAAGACTATTGTTGGCAGTCATTCACATTTGAAGTGCATCCGCTTGGTTGGTCACATTATATTAATCGCAATGAAACCCAGCTGCGCAGAAACCCCCCCTCCACAAATCCTGACTCACAGGCTCCATAGAGTTCAAAAGGAAAATAAGTCTGGAGAAACAACCCTTAAAGTAATCCATCCATATCTACTGCATATCTGGCAGCAGAGTGATGGTTTGAGGCTCGTTTGATACCGCAGACCCTTGATGACTTACAGCCATTTAGCCAACCATGGGTTCCATGCAATTCCTGTGTAATTTACAGCTTAATCTAGTCCCACCCACCAATTCCCATAGAGATCCATTCAAATACAGAGAGGTTATAGTATCGCTTGTAAGAGTACCTGAAAATAAGATATCAAGAGTCTTTTGATATCCTTTATATACATGATAGCATCACCTGTGTACCTGTGGAATGTTCCAAACAGGTGTTTTTTGAACTTCCAGAAATAAAGGGCTTTCTTTCTTAATTGGTTATTTACCAATTTACATTTAGCTAGATTTTTCAGCTGAGTAGCTTTATTGATTAACCATAAATCAGAAGACTATTGTTAGCAGTCATTCACATTTGAAGCACATCCGCTTGGTTCGTCACATTATATTAATCGCAATGAAACCCAGCTGCCCAGTTTCTACTGGGATATTGGTGAGAGAACTTGAGCAGCAGGGTACTCAGGGAAACCTCCATCTGCTGAAATGTTTAAGCCTTGCTGGATTAGGACATGCATTAGGAGAGTACATAAACCCATAATGGGAAGAAGAAAGTCTATGCCCTTAAAATATTTCAATATTTCTAAATCAATTTTACTTTTAATGTGTAGATGTAAATATTGTTTGCTTTTTACATACCTTAACTGTGAAAATCAAAGAAAAATGTCAGTATCAGAAATCAGTAGTGGTGCTTAAATAGACAATGTTATTTTCTGCAAAGAGATGTGGTGTGCTTTTTAAAAAAAAAAC
Source organism: Synaphobranchus kaupii (assembly GCA_029718625.1). Classification (NCBI taxonomy): domain Eukaryota; kingdom Metazoa; phylum Chordata; class Actinopteri; order Anguilliformes; family Synaphobranchidae; genus Synaphobranchus; species Synaphobranchus kaupii. Next base: position 96,470,327 of record CM056376.1, read on the forward strand.
TAAACCTTTCACAATGCAGGGCAGGCTTCCACGTTCTAAAGCCTTACTTCTCCAGTGGGGCAGATATGACTGAATCAACCATTCCTATCTGCGCTGTGGTAATAATAAAAGAAAACAAGGTGAATATTCAAACCTGTGCTTGTTCAAGATAACCCCATTATTCATGTGAGGACATTACAGATTAATGTAGAAATAACATTTTTATGGCTAGAATAGCACTTTCTTTGAGCACAATTACAATATATGACCAGAAAATCACTTACTTAAATTAAATATTTAGCATTTTACATACAAAATGTTAGCTGTCCAGAACACTCTCTCTGTCCCCCCCCCCCCCCCCCCCCCCCCCTTCAATTTTTCAATTCAATATGCTTTATTGGACTAAAATACAAAGTATTATATATATAATTCATATAGAAAGAAAAATTTAAACAAAATTCTTTTTTTTAACATTTAATTGTTAACTAGTATAATATAATATTGAACAGGTAACACATTGAACTTTTTATCTGCACAGTGATTATATACATGTTGGGTGGTCTCTCTCTCTCTCTCTCTCTCTCTCTCTCTCACACACACACACACGCACACGCACACACACACACACACAAACAAAAGCCTGCCGCCATTATGGATGTCAGCAATTAGTAAAATAATAAAAAGTAAAAAAATTGATTATTATAAAGATTTTTTACATTTGTAAACAGCTGTTCTGGAATTTTTATGATCCCAGGCTTATAAATACTTTCCATTAACTGGGAAAAAATGCCTTAAAATATTCCTTAGACTTGAGTACAATGTGCCATGGTGGTGGGATTGAATACGCCCCCTTTTGTGTTTGCAGGATCTGGATCACTTTCACACCCTCAGTCATGGCCTAAAGGTGTGTTACCCTTTTTTCATCCCTTTTCACACCTTCTTGCCTCTGATTTATAAAGATGGAGAGAAGCAGTCGGGAATCTGCAGTAGATATGTGGGTCAGTTGGGAACCCCGGGGCTAGAACACAATCCCCATCTTCAGACAGAAACACACAGGCCACAGTGCTGCCAACTGCACCAAGTACAGAGAGGCATGCCTTATTCGTGCCGGTGGGGATATGTGGACATTCACAATGTTTGGAGAATGGAATCTTTCTGTGAAAAAGCATAACTTGGGCAGTATACTGTAGCAATTGATTTAGTAATAGACTATATTCCTATATATAAAAGAAGGCAATATATGCTTTTTCCATACAATATAACCAGCACCAAATGTGACCTGAAGGCAATGCATTTTAAACCATGGCACTGATACACATGATGATACACACCAATAGACAATGAAAGAACATTATTGATGCTTGCAGTACAATATTTCAATATATTACCTAATACCGGTATTTTTCAACGTTTATCTTACGTTGCCTTTTTAAAGGACACCACCTAATGGGCAAACCGTATTTACTAGGCTACACACACGATACTAGCTAAATTACAGAAGTGATTTTCTTTCCACCGTCATCAATATCATTTTGTACGTCACATGGTGTCCTGTTGGAAAATGGTTGTTTTCTGTAGTATGTCTGATTTAAAATACATTCAAGCAAGTGGGTGGTTATTTTCAAAATGCCCATGTTCAAATGATTCTTCAAAGGAGGCGGGGAGAAACCTGCTTCACGGTAATGGAGGCACATGAAAGATTTATAATGCCATGCAGTAGCCTGGCTGTCTCTCAGTGGTTGAAAGTACTGGGAGGTAAGGAGAACAAAGCCAGTCTTTGCACACTGTCAAAACACTTCACATTACACCCTCAGGCCGTGAAGCCTTGAACTGGATCCTGGAGACTCTCCTGTAAATGAAAGATTAGAAGCAGCACATGGAATCTATGCTAGACGCAACAATAAGGTCTTCCTCACTCTGCATGTCGTGGGGATTCAAACAAGTTTAATATTGTACCGCAACCTTTGAAAATGATGCTGTTACTATTTTGTTTTATTGTATTTTTTTTGAATTGGCAATAAGCAAATCATTTTGTTAGAGAATAGTACTCACAGAAAAGAAAATGAAAAAGGTTATATGTGATGGAATCACAGGCTCTTTATGGGGAAAGGGATAGAACACCAGATCAAATTTCTATTTTGTTTAACACCTAATATCTGTCTCCAGAAAGAATCATAAGTACTTTTGTTGAATGCGCATTTTTCAACCATGGCACTTTCACAAGTGCAACATGTGGGAAACGTTCTTTCATTATTTAGTATTTCCACTGTTATGCATTTGCTAACATGGTGAATGCCTCACCTTTTAAAAACAAGAGTATGAAGTATTTTACATATATGTGTCACTTTCTTTAGCTGAATATGGCCAATTCCGTGGTAATGGAATTACAATTCACAGAAATTTTGGCCTTAATTTTACTTGCTGTGGATAAGTCTTAAAGCCTAACTGATTATAAAAAGCTTTATGACTTCAGATGATACCCCTACTATCATATCAAAATAAAAAATTGGAAACTTCCTGCATGCCTTTTGATTTTCCCATGATGTCAAGCAAAGAGGCACTGAGTTTGATGGTAGGCCTTAAAATACATCCACAGGTACACCTCCAATTGACTCAATGTAAATTAGCCTATCAGAAGTTTTTAAAGCCATGACATAATTTTCTGGAATTTTCCAAGCTGTTTAAAGGCACAGTAAACTTAGTGTATATAAACTTCTGACCCACTGGAATTGTGATATAGTGAATTAAAAGTGAAACAATCTGTCTGTAAACAATTGTTGGAAAAACTTTTGTCATGCACAAAGTAGATGTCCTAACTGACTTGCCAACACTATAGTTTGCTATAAATCTGTGGAGTGGTTAAAAATTATTTTTTATGACTTCAACCTAAGTGTATGTAAACTTCTGACTTCAACTGTATGTGTATTTTTTTTATACTGGAGAGATTTCGAGGGACAAGATTATTATTCAGATTATTCAACTTATACACTGTTCTTAACAAAAACCTACCCATCATGTGAAACCTTATAAATAACAAATATAAATAAAATAACTTCAAGACCGAAAGTCAAAAACTTTTTTTCACCACAGACAAAATGTAATCGTTTTACCACCATTTTGGACACCAAAAATGTGACGTAGAAAACTGTGCCACATTTAGTCATGAATATTTAATTCATAAATAAACTTTATATGACCCCTCATACTTATACGTTTTGATAATGTTTTAGGGAACAATATTCATGAATACCAGAAGAAAATACAGTAACATGTCTGATATTCTGCCTAGCAAAGATCCGGTAACGGTCGTTGTGCTTGGTGTCAATTGCCACAACGACCGTTATCGGGATCAGCACCTCCGGAAGCTAACCACGGAGGCTCCAAACCCCTACTGCTTTACATGAACACTTAACTGGGTATCCTATGGTAGCAGTAATTTTGGGGCGAGTTAATTATTTTTTCTGATATTCAGATTGGGATGGCAGGTATGCCATCCGCCAAGTTACGGCTTGGTGGGGCATGCCCCATACCTATACAGCACCGAGAGTTTGGCACTTTTCAGGGTTTCCTACAGAAGTAACCACAATGACCATAGACTCTCAGCCCTTAAAAACATTAACTTCTGTATGTTCTGACCTCATGTAACCACACAGCATTCAAGATACAACTTCACACGTCCACACAATAAAGCCCCAAACTTGGGTTATTTTGCCGTTTTTCTCCTTCCTCTTCCGCTTCTTCTTCTTCTTCTTCTTCTTCCCATTTTCCTGCAAAACTGCCTGCCTCCGTCACCATGTTATCCAATGGGGAGAATTATTATTTGAGGGTATGGTCCGTATACCTGCTCATCAAGCTTATCGTCCAATAAAAACGCTTCATACTAATGTTTTTTAATGTTCATGTAGCTAATGGCTTCATGCTTTCCAAGAAGCTACTGTGGCTTAGTGGTTAGAACTGCAGTCTCTCACACAGTGGATTGTGGGTTTGAGCCCAGTGGGGCACATGTGTATTTTCCTCAAAAACAATGTGCAACTGTTAAGTACTTTTCATTTCTTAGACTGTTATTATTTTCACATTGACACATTAACGTATTTTTATTGCAAAGGCAAAAGAGGTTTCCAATATTAACTGTTTAATGTTTCACTTGTATTTCACTTGTACTATATCACACCCTCCCCAAACCGGACACTCGCTCTTGTCTGGTTTGGGGAGGGTGTTACGCTCTGCTCTTGCGGTCATGACTGACTGACTGTGGAAACCCCTTGCCTCGGCCAACATTTCTTTATTCATTAATTTCTTCACTTCAGCTCTGTTCACTTTATCCTTTTCACACATAACACAAGGTCACCATAAAATTAACTACTAGGAAAATTAAGAATTTAAGATAATAGCCTACATTAAGAATTGATGATAGCCTCTTTTAAGCTGCAAGCCTTTAAGAGATCGGATTTATAAACCGCCAATTCCCCAAACATATCTGATTCATGGTTAGTCACTTAAAAAAATTAAAAAATAGCCTCCAAATGTGGCTCTAGTCTACGCTACTCTGCTGATAATGTAGCTTACTGCAAACACTTTTAATTATAATAATAATAAGAATAATCTCTGGTATGTACTTTCTTAGTAGTATCTACTGTTTTCTTTCTGGCTAAGATTCCTGGGAAATATGCGTTGTCCAATTAAGCTTGTTCGCCAACATTACTTCCTGCTTCTCGTCAGGAAGCAGAAACAAGCTAGGCTACTACGAAGCGAATCAACATGCATTATAGCCTACATTCATTGCACTACAGAAAACTAAACTAAACCTAACTGTCCGGTACCAAAACATTTCCCGCAGGTAACGTTCTACACTACCGGAAAAAAACTCTGCTGTGCAGAAACTCACTAGCTCGTAGCCCACACATAGAAGGTTGGAGTTAAGCATCCGGCAATCCAGTGTTGAATAGCCTAACTCTGCTGTGCAGAAACTCACTAGCTCGCTCGCTAGCTTGTAGCCCACACATGGAAGGTTGGAGTTACGCATCCGGCAATCCAGTGTTGAATAGCCTAACGTTAAATGTATTTCATAGAATACTAATAGCCCTATTTTAAAACTGTATTTCCATATTTTACTGATGCAAACTATTTAGGCTGTACTAGCTATTTAGGCTGTATGTCTTTCAGTTAGAATGTGTTTGCATCTAGCCCATTGTGCATGCATGTCTCCATGTAGACTTGGTTCAGTAATTTACATGCTTCTTCATGATCCATAGCTCAGGTGGTGCTGTTCATTGTATTTCATTACACATTAAGTACTGCTCATCTACAAACTCTTGTAATGTAATTGTGTGCTGTCTGTAATAGGATACCTGTTCTCATTCTTGTCAATAGAGGGCGATATGGTTAAGCGAATGTCTGCATACATTTCTTTGGAATGCATGGCTCTCTCCGTGTTTATCTTCATGCATTATTCATCATTAGTTAGCTATAAAAAATAAGTGATATCAGATCAAAAACGTCTACGATGTAAAAAAAGCCAAGTTACTCACGCATAGCCTACATAGCGCTGTCCATAAGTTCTTAATTCCAACTTGCAAAAACCAGGCCTGCCTTTAAAAGTCTTGATATCAAAATGTGGCCAAGTTACAACAAAACAATATTGCCTATCGTAACTCACACTAAATAAACTAGCTCTATTCCAAAGCAATGCTATCCAAACTTTCCTAAATTATTTAATGCAACTTGGCCCTGTGTTTCTTCATTTTACCATCTCAAGAGAATGTGGTCAATGAAACTGTATGTGCCACATCAAACTGCAAAATGAAAATAATTTATAGTGGAAATACTCTGATTCAGATGTGTTGCACTTAGAAATTAAACAGAAAAATTACTACACTATAGGGCATGTTTGAACAATTGTTTGCATCCACTGCTTTGGGTCTATGAAAAGCACAGAATGAATGAAATTTATTATTATTATTATGATAATTATTGTTATTATGTATTTATTGATTTATTTATTTGGATTTCTATCAAAACCTGTGTGGTCCTAAAGAGCATAGATATCCTTGTGTTCACAAAATTCTGTTTGCAAATATCATAAATACTATTATGTTAAGAAAATTGGTATTATTACTTATTTGCCACCATCTGACCCACAAACATGTCTGGATACGTTTGTAAAAATGCTTTATGTACGCTATTTTCTAGGTAAAAATATTTTTATCTGCACTTATTTATTCATCACCCCTTTCTCTATTGTACATGATGTTTCTTCATATAAATGTCTGTTTGCGAATTGTAAAGAATGCTGTAGCAGCAGTTAACATTTTAAAACCTGTACATTTTCTAAAGTAAACTTGCCAACAAAGTACAACCATATCCTTTCATCAACTGTTAAAAATATTCATTGAAATCATATGTTGTTCCATGAGGCACAATCTCTTCACATGCAAAGATGAAGAAACGCAGGGCCAAGTTGCATTAAATAATTTAGGAAAGTTTGGATAGCATTGCTATGGAATACAGCTAGTTTATTTAGTGTGAGCTACGATAGGCAATATTGTTAGTTGTAACCTGGCCACATTTTGATATCAAGACTTTTAAAGGCAGGCCTAGTTTTTGCAAATTGGAATTAAGAACTTATGGACAGCGCTATGTAGGCTATGCGTGAGTAACTTGGCTTTTTTTTAATGTCGTAGACGTTTTTGATCTGATTTAATATACCAAAATCATTGTGGTGTCAAAAACGCAACGACCGTTTTTGATATATTTTTCGACTTTTCAAAGTCAATAAAACATTTTATCTGGCATAAATTGGTTCAAGTTGGCAACACATGGTTGCTTGTTTACCTTGCGTATGCGCCAAGTCGCGAATTCATATACTTCGTGTCAACTCCGGAAGCCCTACAACGATCGTTACCAAGACGTTTTACTTCCTAAAAAATCATCCCAAATCAAACCCTTTGACGAACCATCGGCCATCGATATAGCTCAAATCCATAAGGTAATGTACCGTTTTGTCTATTTATGGATACAATTTATTGTAATGTATATTTTCTTACGTAACGCACGTCGCGGTGTCCACTCAGATGGCTGCAGTATTCTACCACATGATCAGGTGAATGAAGTGGAAACAGGGTTTGCAATGTTATTGTTCCATGTGGTATTCATAAACATAGGAAGGAATAACAAATATGTGCACTTACTGTGCCAACCAGGTCACTGGTGGACACCACGCGACAACCGTTACACAAAATGCATTTGTGTATTCTAATGCCATTTTCAGAAACGTGCCGTCAATATACTATCTTTTCTTATATTTTTGTTGATACTATGTATATTCATGAACCCAATAAAGTGCTTGTCAGCTCTTTTGAAGGAATTAGAAATTTGACCCCCTTTGTCACACTATTGTGTACCAGTATTGTAAAAATACACATATAAGACAGCATATTGATTTTAACTACATTAAATAAGCTATCTGAATATCCTCAAATTTCTCACTAGTTTTTTACGTAGTTTTACATTTTGATTTCAATTAAAACTTTTAGCTTTACTTTGATTTAAGAGAGGGTTGCCAGTTTTAGTTTTTTTTTTTCAAAAACTCTACGCATGCGTAAATTTAGAGTAATTACGGGAAAAACACACACATCCCATGCACATGCTTCACTGGGAACACACTTATCAAAACAGCCACGTGATTGCTATTTTATCTTGTCACCTATGCCTTATCCTACCACATGTCAAAGTAAAAAAAACGATTTGGTAAATTAATCTGTGCTAACGTACAGGTTTTATGTTTTATTGGTTGATGGAGTGGATTGTTTTTAGTATCATATCTTGTCGCCTCTGCCTACCCTATGTGTCCTAACCTTTAAAATAAATGTACATTTTATGTGGTATCTAAACAAAAAAAGTGTGATGTCCATTTTTATCACAATATATAAATTACATACCTTTTCCTCACTGGCTGCATACAGGCGTCCGGGCTGAACTATGCTTGCCTAGTCTTGTTTCACATCTAATTTTGAACTTTGTTTTATTTTAGCTACCATAATAATCTTGTTGAGAACACATATAATTCATTTTGTTTACTGATAAAAGTGATGGATAGTGACGATGATTTGCAATGATATATAAACCCACAAGTGCGCAGCCAACCCTGCTGCTGCTACTTTCTACCAGGCGATAACTGTACAGCAATATCGTACAATCACCGATCGCTGGAGACCTCACAAATGATTTTCTCGTCCATGTGTTTCAAACATCTCCCGATTTACCTATCCAGAATGCAGGGCAATGTGATCTCGGTTCCTAAGCCTGGCTCCGTCAGGAGCAGAGACCCAATATGAGCGTTAATTTGCTCTATGGCAAACCAAAGGAAATGCAATGATGGATAGGTGATCACAGCCTGACACTTAGCAATGACGTAGGTCTATTTGCTGCTTTTGGATAACTTGGCTAATCATGCCTCGGGTAGAAAGCACATCTTTATGGACCACACAGATATATTTCTGGTGAGCGATGAATGGCTTATGTTTGCACACAACCCTGAAGTTGGCATGGCTTTATGGGATTGCTAGGGTGTTTCCTTATGCAAATCACCATGACAGGGCATATGCCTCCAATTTAGAACAATTGGCATTCATCCTCCAATACAGGATATGCACAAAATCGATCTGCACATGTTTCATGAATCCCACATTGGTTTTTCATAGAAACTTTTATTAAGACCAAAAGTAGGAAGAATTTAAGAAGATTTTGTGCATCTCCAACCTTAAATGATTACACACCAGAGTGTCTGATTCTCAGTGGCTATTTTCTTTATTTATTAACACAGTTCATCCAAAGTTATTTCATTTTTCATAAAAGCGAATCAGTCTCCATGTCTTTGTACTGAGAATTACAAAACATTGTATCCGTTCCTAATTCACTGTTAAAGATCAGTTACATGCTATTATAGTTCTTCACACTAGCTCCACTTTTGCCCCAACTGCTTTATTTTTCAGCATGATTGTACAGATTGCTTTACATTCTGTTGCCTTGCATGTCTATTTCTATCCTATAAAATCATTCTATTTCTAGCTTTGCAGAACAGCAATTGGTGATGCCTTGATGTTGCTATGTTGACCTGTAAATGTCTGGAATTGTACATTATATTCGCAGCTCTCAGAAATAATCAATTGTCGTTGGTAAATGGTAGAAATATACCACAGTGTAATTGAGAATTGTGTTTGGTATGAACAATACCAACATCAAACAAATGAAAACAGCAGATTTTTTACAAGTCTATTATTAGGAGTATGACTTTCTCCTATGATAAGAAAATTACTTTAACATTTAATAAGCAAAACATGATAAGCAGACACTGCTTGCTTGAATGGTGGTAATGGGAAAGTCATTATTGGTCTCCATAGAAGTAATATCGATTGTGATAATAATAACAATATTCAATTTTATTTGCTAAGCATTCTGGTCCACAGTTGTACACATCCACAGTAATCACAGATGCAAAAAAAAAAGGTGAATTTAAATTAGAATAGAATGAACACATTGTGGTACTGTCGTCTTGTTGTCGAAGATGGTAATTCTCTTGTAACACTTGTAGTACTGAAACTGCAGTTATGTACTAATTTTTACCTGATATAGCAGGTAAAAATTAGGTGAACAGCTTGTAACATACATCTCAGTGTAACAAAACTTGTGAACCTTTAGATTAATTTACATTAAAAATCTACTTACAATTTTACTTTGTATCACACTTATCTATAATCTATCAATCAACACTGTTAATCATTTACTGACTGCTATTCAGGGGTATATTGGTGTTATTTTGCCAAGAATAATTTGTCATGACGGATTTATTAAAGGGGCTATATGTAAGATTTTTACATGCATGAATCGCTTTCAATTGCCAATGTATGAACCGATTGTAACGTAATTTAAAAAATTAGACTTTCCCTGACTCTCCATTGCATATAAGACCCTATGGGTTGGTTTTTATGTAAAGAATTCGGGTCGGGTTTGCTGGGAAAATCATTTTGAGAATGAAGGATGTGACATCAAAGCATGCTCCCGAGTGCCTTCCCTCTCTCTGGCTGGCCCGCCCCCCACAGCACCACAACATAAGGGCTAGCGAACTGAACTCGCGTAACACAACACTAGCTATTTAGCTGCTGAGAAATGGACCAGTCAACCAGCAATTGACCGACTCCCATCCCAATACCATCGTCAAGTCCACCAAAGGTGAAGATAAAAGTTTTATGAAAGCCTGTTTAGCCAAAGGCATTGTGACCGAAATCGGGCAAAAACAAGGGTGAACATTGGCCGGGCATTCCAGCCATGGAGAGACCTAACGTTATGTTTGTTGTTGGGGATCAAAACCGACCTCGAGCTGGCGTTCTTCTTATTGGACAGGTAATGTTACTACAAAGCATGTGAAATATATTGTGATGTTCCTGATGCCGACGTGAGCTTGGAATGTGTGAGATGTTGCTTACTTGATTGCTAAGCTAGTTAAGGTACATCTAGCTGGCTAACGTTAGCTAGCTTGCTTGCTAACATTATCACCTATGGTTATCACTAGCAAAATACTGTCTGACTGGATAACATCAGCTAGGTAAGTTACATCATTTCAAACCCGACTCCCGGGGCTGATCTGGCTGGTAACGTTAGTTTGCCGTTTACAAATTACTTTACCAGCTAATGTTACCAAACCGAATCCTGGCCGGGTAGTAGCTAACGTTATTCACCCAGAAAGTGTGCAAGCAGCAGGCTGCTGGCTGCAGTTCACTTATGGCCACCGGTGTCAGTAATGAGAAGGATTTACTGAACGTTACATATAGCCCCTTTACCTAGGGCTTGGGGCTGCTGGGCTCATCCTGCTAAGGGACCAGGTTCTGTGGTATGGCTACACCCTACAGCCTGGCATTGAATCCTGACTGCGCCAGTGCTGACTGTGGTCAATGCATAACTGAATATAAGATTCGGCAGCAGGCAGTATGTCCCTATGAGTCGAGCCGCACTTGTTTACACTCTCTGAATTGATTTAGAATGATGAAGTGATATGATGGGCATTCAAATTTGGGATTTTAAACGTGAGCATTTACTAATGGGAGCGTTATATACAGAGGTGCTAATTTTCCGGTAGGTCTATAGTGTGAAAAAAAAATCACAGAATTATGCACAATAAATAAATAAATAAAGCAAACATTAATGCAACTGAGCAGCTTTTCCCTCGCAGGATAGAAAATACAGTGGGTCTAAGTTTGTATTTTACAAGATCAGAACCAATTCTGATTGTGGTGTGCAGAGAAATAAGTAAATAAATAAAATAAAATTGTAGAATTTTCTGTTTTCATACTCTTCCAAAACAGTTGAGTGTAAACTGTTGACCATTGCTTTTTAGAACCTTCTTGTTTTATATACAAATTTGCATACGGACAAGGCAATTCTGCAGACCAATGATCAGTGAAGGACAGGCTTAAAACACAATTAAAGCAGTTCTAATGTAGTTCTGAAATGAGTTAGATAAATATGTTGGGACAAAAAGGGAAACTTGGATGACATATTTGTTCAATTTTCTGAACAATCTTCCTTTCCTACCCACTCCCCTTCCCAATAATTGATAGCCCAAAGAATGAATGTGGAACATTAATATCAGCTTGTTATATTTATGATTAGAAACATGTTATATACTAGTAGGTGTGTAGTAAGTGCATTGTAATTATACAGAATAAACATATTTATGTTATTATTGTCATGGTTCTTGACCCTTTTTCCCTATGCGGCCGTTTTCCTCAGTGGCCACGTGGGGGCGCTGCCTTTTTGGTGGATGCTTGCTCCGCCCTGCTTGGATTGCGGAGCTTCTGTTAGCATCCACACCTGTGCGTGGTCACCTTTAGAGCTATATAAGCCTCCCGTTTCCTTCGTTCGGGGCTTCTATATTGATTGTTTGTTGATTTGTATTGTGGTGTATGTCTGGCATCATTTATGCTGTTTTGTGTGTGGTATTATTCTGCCCTTTGTATGTTAAGTCAGTGTTATTTTGGTCTTGGTTTTTAAGGAGACTGTTTTGCTCCGTTGTGCTTCATTGGACTTATGCGGGACTCGCCTATGTGGAAGTAGCTATTAGGACTCATCCCCCCTGGCGTACCTGCCTATGTGAATGTAGTTATTCAGACTCTGTCTGCTTTCTTCCGTGAAAGCGAGAGGAGTCTTTGTTTGTTTGTGTGTATCTGTATAGTAGTTTCTTACTAAGAGACAGGGCATTTTTTTCATACTGACTTTAGGGCTTTATTTATTTGGTGTGTGTTATTTGTACTGTAGGATATCTAATATTTCCCCCCTTCTCTCTATCTCTGTCTCTCTCTCTCATTCTCAACCCCCCATCAAAGATAAGCCAGTCTGTCATAAATGACCCCTCTCCCCCCCCCTCCCCCACACCTTAACCCAATCAGGACAGGGATGGTCTTCCTGTGGAGGTATTTTTATGAGTGTACCGCAGAAAAAGAAGTTAGTCAATTGTGGAGTTTGTTTGGAGAAGTCATTCTTTTTGGTTCCTCGTGCGTTTCCTTTTGTTCCTGTTCAGCTGGAGGGTAAATAATTTGGCAATTTTTGGCTTATCTCTCTCTTTACTGGTATTTCCTAATTAATGTCTGGTTTAATGTCTTCCATTTTGTAAATTATAAGTAGTCAGCCTACATTCCTTAGTGAATGTATGATTTCAACTCATTATTCCAATTGAATGTTTTTCATTTAATAAAATTATTTAATCTCAAGACCTGATTTAGACTTTGTTTTGGCTTGTTGGTTGATCCACCAGGTTACTGTTCGACTTACCTATTAACGAATTTGGCGATTTAATTGATGATTGTAATTCTTAATAATAATTATTAAATTGAATCACGTAAAGCTTATTTTGAATGTAGGTTAAGTGAGGGGTTCTAGCACGCAATATCGCTTGTGTTCAGTATTCAGAGTGCTGAACGTTTTAACAAGGGCATTGACTGTTGGAACCGCTGGATTCAGAAAATACACATTTTACCTAGTCCTCACTTACCCGACAGTACCTTTTGTGCTACTCGCCTGTTTTAACGTCTCGTTGCTGAGGCAGGGCTTTATTCTTGCTGGCTCTTTAGTTACTTATCTTGTAGAAGTATGGGACTGCAGATCTCTGCTCTATTTCGCCTGTAAAATGTTTCTCTCTCCTGGGAGATCGGGCGTTCACGCTTCTACTTAGTTACTTAGCTCGTAGAAGTATAGGGTAGCAGTTCTTTGTTCCATTTCGCCTTTGTTTGGTTTTCTTACTGAGAAACCTGGCGTTTGGGCTTCTACTCATTTCCGTTTTACAGTGAGCCGGTTAGTAGCTTTGGTACGTTTGTTCCCTGTTTTGTCTCCTTCTCGTGGACTACGTTCCCCTTTGTTGTGAGTCAGGGTTTTTCTATTATATTGAGAGGCACTGCTTGCTATTTTCTATTAAGTTTGCGTTGGTCTTTTGTTGCAGCTGTCCTGTTCGTCCTTTTTTACCTGCGGGACGATTTTGTTCGGAACTGTTGTTCTGTTCGTACTCCGGGTGTGTCTCTCCTTATGTGGAGCTTGGGCGATGTTGTGGACATGTTTGTGTGTGACTGCGTGTTTCTGAAAATAGCCTTGGAGCGTTAGCTCTGTTCCTTCGCCTCGTTACATATTTCTTTACTGAGAGGCTAGGGCGTGTGTTCTCAATTAAGCTTGCGTTAGTCATGTGGGATAGTAAAGTTATGGGACGACGGTGCTCTGTCGGCTCGCCTGTAAAATGTTTCTCTCTCCTGGGAGATCGGGCGTTTACCCCTTTATGTTTTCTGCATTTGTCTGCGAGCCTATGAAACTAGCCATGGAATGTTAAATCTCTGTTCCTGTTCGCCTCATTATATTCCTGATCATGGAGAGGCAGGGCGTTTATTTTCTACAAATCTCGCTTTGGTCTTTTAGCTGGTAAATGTCCGGTGCAGCCTCTCCTGTTCGTTCCTTTCGGTACCTGTCTCCGTACATGGAGCTTTTGACGATTTTGTTCGGAACTGTAGTTCTGTTTCGTCCTTCGGTACGTCTTCCTATAGGGAAGATTGGGCGATGTTGTGGACATGTTTGTGTGTGACTGCGAGTCTGAGAGTAGCCTTGGAACGTTAGATCTCCATTCCTTTTTGCCTCCTCGTATACTAATTCTTATTAGTTTTCAGTGTTTGTAGGCTGTGTGTTTTATGTGTACCATTTATGCTACTCGCCTGTTGTAACGCCTCATTACTGAGGCAGGGCGTTCGTTATTGCTGGCCTTTCAGTCACTTAGCTCGTAGAAGTATAGGGTAGCAGTTCTTTGTTCCCTTTCGCCTTGTTTGGTTTTCTTACTGAAACCTGGCGTTTGCGCTTCTACTCATTAGTGTGTGACAGTGAGCCGGTTAGTAGCTTTGGTACGTGTGTTTCCCTGTCTTGTCTCCTCCCGTAATAGACATCTATTTTAGACGTCTAATAAATGTCTATGTTAGACGTCTAATAGACGTCTATGTTAGACGTCTAATTGACGTCTATTTTAGACGTCTAATAAATGTCTATGTTAGACATCTATTAGACGTCTATGTTAGACGTCTACAGACGTCTGTGTTAGACGTCTAATAGACGTATATTTTAGACGTCTAATAGACGTATAATTTAGACGTCAAATAGACGTCTATGCTAGATGTCTAATAGACGTCTATGTTAGACGTCTAATCGACGTCCATGTTAGCGTGTAACAAACTTCTATTAGACGTCTATTAAACGTCTTTAATACATCTAAATGGTCACTGGAAAAATTTGTTGAAATTGGGTCTAAATGTGAACGTCTAATAGACATCTACAAATATACATTGAAAAAATCACTTTTGAACTATTTTTAGATGTCTATTTAACATCTTTTAGAGTAGCAAATTCTCACTGGGTTGTTTGGCTGACCTCTCTCTAATCAGCATTTGCAGTTCCAAATGTTTTATTTAACGTATGAAAAAACGATTGAAGATGAAAACATACGCAGAAGGTGAAAGACTACATACACCACGCAACGGGTCTTTCTAGCTCCAGATCTCTTCATGTTTAGAGATGCTCAGCTGTTTACCTTTGACCTTTGATGCATTTTTCATCACCTCGGTCATCTCGGGGACCTCAGGATGCGCCCGAGTTGAATGTCAGATTTCCGAGATTTTTGTCATTAACTCGTCACTATCTCATCACCGGGGTGTCAGGTCCAAATCCTTTTTTCTTCTCGTAAATCGGAAATATTCCGACTTCCGAGATCATTTGAATACACCATTTGTAAAATGATTTCCCATGTGATATGATGTATGTTTTTGTATAATTTGTCGGAGTCGCAATCCGAATGTGTACAGACAGGGGGCGGGGTTTGGTACTTTTCAAAAAAGTCACTGCTCTTTGCTAACGTTTTGTGGGTGTTTCAAATGCTAAAACCCGGAAGAGAATGCCAATGCGTGTGGGCCTTTAATATAACAGTAGTCTATATATAACCATTCCAAACTTTTCATTATATTCATTTAAATATGGTTTTTATGTAACAAAAGAGCTTTAAGGCCCGGAACATACCGCAAGCGAAGCGCACGCGGAAACGCAACCGCTTCACTTCGGCGTCCATTGTAACCAACCAGGAAGAACATACCAGCCGCGCGCGCTGCGAAGCGCCATTTCCGCGTGCGCTTCGCTTGCGATACTTTCGGCGGTGGGTCTATTTTTGGCGCGCCAGAAGCAGAGAATTCTGGTTTGCCTTGTTTCTATTTCAATTTACGGGATTTGAGTCAATCCTACACTGCCTGTTGTTATGTTTACATATTTATGTGTGTGTATATAGCCTATATATGTACAAATGTATCTATTTATTTAATTTATTATTATTATTATTACTATTATTTTCTCCTTCCTGTATATTATCCACCTACCTGAAATAAAATAAAAATTTGATCACCCAAAAAACATTACGATGCTGTGTGTTATTTTATCTGTCCATACAGTAGCCGACAACACGTAACTCATATGCCTTCCCCCGTGGAATAAATCACCTTAATAAAAAAAATCGAGAATATTCACATTTTTAGGCCAGTTATTAGGCCAAACAAATAAACTGTACAAATAGGAGTTTGCTAATGACCATAATTAAATCTGAATTTATATATCAACGATCACCAACCTATAATCTGTTGTTGTTATTGTTAAATAATAGCCTACTCGCTTCGCTGATATTCATTTTAAATCGAGATGGGATATGAACATCGGTTATTAAAACTACATTAAACATTTATTATCACTTCAGTGGGCATGGATAAGCATTGCATCTGTTACAGCCAAATAAATAAGAATAGGTTATATAGGCTTATTATGGATTTACAATGAAGTGTCAAACTTGGCGAAAAAAAAACGTAGTCTAAACAACTGCATGTGACACACAGCAAAAAATGGTGGTGTATATTTAACACCCTAAGGTGTTTATATCATATCATATCATATAAACACCCCATGGTGTTAAATGTACACCAGCAGTTTTGCTGTGCGCGAGACTAGATGCGGACATAAACTGTAAAGAAAGCAAAGAAAGAAGATGGACGACTGTAGATTGATCTATTAAGTAGAGAAATACGTGGCGCTGTATGACGCGCTGGATTATTTCTACAGGGACAATATAAGAAAAGAAAGAGCTTGGAATGCAATTGCCTCGGCTGTTTGAGCAGATAGGAAGTATTGTTTTTTTATTGTGATAATGTTTACTTCACTAAAAACCTGTAAAAAAAAAAATTATTTCCGAAATTGGTATGCAATACAGTGTTTCCCCTAGATTTTTTTTCAGGCCGGGCGGTGAAAGTGCGCCATTTTGCGTAGAGGCGGAAACTATAATTACACCCTCATAATAGCGCTGCCATTGAAAATTTTAATTAGGCCTAACGGGAAACCGAAGCTGTTTTGGCAAGGGTTTTTCCCGATGGTATTTTGATCATTCCCGCATTCTGCGGTAAGGGAAATATTGCAGCTACATTTTAAAAAAAAGAATAATATAAAAAAAAAAAATTTTTCATTAAAATTATTTATTTTCCCTCTTGTTCAAGCCGGGCGGCACGTGAGTTTGACCGGGCGGGCCGCCCGGCCAAGATAACGGTAGGGGAAACACTGCAATACTTTACTGAAGTATTGTTACGATAGTTGAAAGTTGAAAGAGTTCTCAGGGATAGTTTTGCATAGGCCTACCTATCCTATTTAAACAGCAATCATCATAAAAATAGCTGCTCATGGTGCAGGTATTGTTTTCAAAATCTAGTTTTGCACCTACAGCCATCATCATTAGATGTGGCTATACATGTGTTAATTGCTACTATATTGTTAACAAAATCTAGTTTTGCCCCTACAGCCATCATCATTAGGTGTGGCTATACATATGTTAATTGCTGCTATGTTATCAAAATCTATTTTTAAACCCATGATTTAATTTCTCTAAAAATTAGACCCCCTGTTACACCCGGATTGTCACCAGTGGTTTAGAGAAAAATGCTTCTGAACTTTCGCAGACTTTTTGGTGTAAGCTACATCTGTGTAAGCTACATTAATAACTTATGTTCGTTTTATGTCTACGATTTAAAACCTTCCATGGCGGGTTTTACAAGTGTGCTATAGCTTCTTGTTTTTTTGGACCTGAAAAATTACGATATTATGTAAGTAATGTAGCCCATTTTGTTCCGAAAAATTGACTGTATAAATCCGTATCTGAGAAGCGCGGACGTGAGTCTCTCCACTGGCTGCCAGTTGCAGCCAGGATCAGGTTCAAAGTTCTGACCCTGGCCTACACTGCAGCAAATAGGACAGGCCCCGCCTACCTGCAAGACTTAATCCAGAACTATGTTCCTGCTCGACCACTTCGCTCTTCTACAGCAGGGCGACTGGCACTTCCCCCCCTCCGTGTCAAAGGCTCTCGCTTGTCCCGACTGCGGAGTTTTTCCACATTAGCACCTCAGTGGTGGAATGAACTTCCCATTCCCCTACGTTCTACTCCAACCCTGCCTGCATTCCGTCGAGGCCTGAAGACACACCTCTTCAGACTCCACCTTGACTGATATCCTCACCTAGGAATATCAGTTCCCTGTTCCCTGTGTTTTCCTGTTTGTTTATTATAGTTTATAATAGTATTTGGAATGGTTTATAATAGTATAGTTTATAATAGTATTTGGAATGGTTTACAATAGCATAGTTTATAATAGTATTTGGAATGGTTTATAATAATATAGTTTATAATAGTATTTGGAATGGAAGTGTGGTGTTGCTGATTTGCCCACAGCTTACTGTGAACTACAGTCAATGTTCATTGCTAGGGATAGCTGCTACATTATGCAAAGGATGTGCTTTGCCTTGTCTGTTCTGTAATGATGATGATGTCTCTGTACGCACTTACTGTACGTCGCTTTGGATAAAAGCGTCTGCTAAATAAATGTAATGTAAATGTAATGTAATGTGAGTGGCGTGCGCTTCCGGTATGTTCTCAATGGCGCGAGCATTCCTACCATAGCTTAACAGCTTCATCTCTTTGCAGGTAAAAGCTACGGGACAGTGGTGGGCTGGATGGACTCCAGTACGGATGAGGCAAATTTATGGGAACGGATGATGGATTCTCCAAACGAATGGGTGGAGGATGTCCTGCCTTTAAGGATGCTGACTATGGCAAAGGATTTGTGGAACTGAGACAATGGTTACATGGCTTTGAGATGAGGGTGTCTGACCTAGTAATCAACTGAAAATTGCATTTTAAATTGTGAATATTTAGAATTAAATCTGCGGAAAATGTCATGCAACATATAGCACTAAACATTTCGATTTTTCTCAAAAAGAAGGTAAACAAGGCTTTATACTATTATAGTTTTTTTAAACCGGACTCAGATAAAGATTTTTTAAAAAGGAATGTATTGAATTCTTAGATTGCTTATTACTCTACCAGTTTCTTATTAACATAAGACTATATACACTGCCCGGCCAAAAAAAAAGTTGCAGTTGCACCAGTCATGCATAGTGCCTACTGTACAAGCCTCTGGAGGCAGTGTTATGATCTGGGGTTGCTTCAATTGGTCAGG
This sequence comes from Synaphobranchus kaupii, assembly GCA_029718625.1. Lineage (NCBI taxonomy): Eukaryota > Metazoa > Chordata > Actinopteri > Anguilliformes > Synaphobranchidae > Synaphobranchus > Synaphobranchus kaupii. The sequence goes on from CM056376.1 coordinate 96,489,406, forward strand.
TCTAGGCTCAGCAACGTTATGCAGCAATAAAATAAAGTCAGCTGAGTACCTGAATGTACTGAATGACCAGGTTATCCCATCAATGGGCATATTCCAGGACGACAATGCCAAGATTCATCGGGCTCAAATTGTGAAAGAGTGGTTCAGGGAGCATGAGGAATCATTTTCACACATGAATTGCCACCAGAGTCCTGACCTTAACCCCATTGAAAGTCTTTGGGATATGCTGGAGAAGACTTCACGCAGTGGTTCGACTCTCCCGTCGTCAATACAAGATCTCGGCCAAAAATTAATGCAAGTCTGGACGGAAATAAATGTGACGTTGCATAAGGTTGTCGAAACAATGCCACGACGAATGCGCGCCATAATCAAAGCTAAAAGGCGGTCCAACAAAATATTACAGTGTGCGACTTTTTTTTTGGCCGGGCAGTGTATATATATATATATATATATATATATATATTCCACATTGCACTATTTGTATATTCCCTTTGCACTGTACTTGTATTTAGAATAAAGATTCATGCTTTATATAAATCTGTGAGTAATTTAGTTACTCAGTCTTGAACAGTGATGAAGAAGACAGTGTGCTAAAAAGCATTTCATAACGCTCAGTAGCACAGAGGATTTGCTCCCACTCATCCTCCCATCATAATCCCTTAGAATCCGGAGGCTCCTGTATATCAGTTATATTTAATCTTGCTCCGGGAGAGTCGCAGGGTTCCGTTTTTCTTTTCATCTTAAAATCAACCAATCCCAGAAACCAGTATAGGTGAGTAAAACGTGAATAGAAATGGTTCAAAAATCTGTATGCATCTCTATTTCTTTTAAAATAATCTTTGCAATATTTATTACTATTGATCGCACATCAGGGGATTAACTGGAACTACTTTATTTTAATATTTATTTCAAATACACATTACAATATGGTGCAGTTGTGTTTGTATTAACTGCGGGGTTTCCCACCTTAAAGAATCCCCTTGCTGCGTTTGGCTCCCCCTACATCACGCGCCACGCCTCATTACAATTATATACTGTAATGGGTCAGGGTTGATATTGGGATTAGTGCAAGGGTGGAATTAGGGCAATTGTAGAGTTTATTGAAGTGAGTTGAAAGTGCATTAATTAGAACGGTTAATGCAGTCTAATAATGGCCCTGTAAAATGGGCCAATGAAATACCTTGAGTGGTATTTTGAAGTTAAAATCTAAAGGTACACATATCCGATGCACTTCATTTCACTGTTACTTGTTTCCCAAAGTCCAGGAAGAGCTGAACGTTAACCTTGATCAACGTGGTACTGTTATTCGGCCTTGTGTTTTCTGAAATCTCGGCGGGTGTGGGCCACTGAATTGGAACAATAGAGGGTGTTTCCTGTAGAAATAAAAGCTACCACTCTTTTGACTAATTGAGATAACTGCCTCTAGATTTAAGAGAGGAGACTTCTACAAGTGCAGGGAGCAGAGTTCACCACAAACCGGATCAGGCTAGCCATTCCCACTGGCCCTGTATGAAGGGGCGTCACACAGATGGGGAGCATGGGTACTTCCTGAACTTAGAGGCAGTGATCCCAGAACAGAGGTCCTGACTCTGGCCATCCCAGTGCGTCAGTCAGCAGGTGGTCCTGATGCTGTGAGTGACATCATATCCTGCAATGAAGATACACAAAGCTCGTCTCCTGCCAAAGAAAGCAAAGCATGTACAACTGCAATGATAGCACAAATATAGCTTCTTCAGGAGAGTCGTTTTCTTTGATTTCCTTTCCCCAACCTTAAAATATAGTGCAACTATGTCAGGATGTTCTCTTCACTCAGACATGATTGGACTCATTTATGTTAACCCAGCCGATAATAATTTCAAACCAGTTGCAGAATGTTCTATCACATTACTCTTCTGGAATAAAAGGGACACTCCTTTTCCTATAATATTCCCATCGCAGTGACATCATTATAAAACATTCTTTGAGGTCTAAAAGAAATATGGGGTGGGGTTGTGGGATAGTGTTACATACATTTGAACTGGGAAAGCTTTGTTTCTTATAGGCTCAAATGTCTTAGTTCCCAGTGAAACATTGGCTGTAGGAAGGAGTCGTAGGACATGGTTGTCCACTTACGAGACTAAAGCTAAGAGCTGACTGGTCAGATGTAGAGGCTATGGGAAATGATTTGTGTTATTTTATTCTTGATATTTGTTTACAGGAATTTATGATTACACTCTGTAATGGTCACGCAATTCGCACGCAATGGTGAAGTGAGAATACTGACACGAAAACGTGCTGGGCTGTGTAAATGCAGCATTTATGAATCACTTTGTCGTGCTTACTTCCCGTCTCGCAGGGTCAACATGATTGTGACTACGAGTTTCTCATTGTTTTTAGGTCCACCCTATAACCATGTACCATTTAAAACACACAAAAAGGTTGCAATTCTTGTTTAATTATTCGGGCGATGGGCCTTTTTCTCTCACTTTTTGAAAGTGTGTAACTTCTCTGACCACAATCGAGTTTTCTCTCTGACAATGGCACCTGGAATACAGACTGTGCTGAATATATGTGATATAATCCCATCTGACATATACTGCTAAAGCTGAGGACTAGCATTCAATCATAATAGGAAATTATAACAGTAGAAACAGTGGGATGAGAGCAGACTATGCTTCATCTGTGAAAGAAGAGAGTCAAATTGTTGGAAATAATTGACTACTGAAAAAGGCAGTGAATTCCAATATTGTCTGCACAAGGTCTTACAATTCCAGGGAGCTATGTCTCTGTTTATTTAGCTTCCATCTAGGATCTTTCGTCAGTCTAGAACCTCAGAGGCAAGGATTTGGCCATTTTACAAAGTATCACAAGCTAATAATCATTAAATATAAATTTGTAGATGCTATAAGAGTTATCACAGTGTGGATTGAAAAATAAATCCACGGTAGAAAACAAAGAGTAATTATGCCAGGTATCATGCCTCGGCAGGGTGCTGTGGGAAATCCCCCCTGGGATTGATTTAGGATCTCTGCATAATTGACCTTGATTTACAAGTCTTAGTAGAAGATCCTGGACAGTCTTTAGACAACAGACAAACTTACAAGTCTAGGTAGGTTGAATGCTATGTTAATTTCACATTTCTGTGTACAGTTATATAGCCTACTGTAGTAAGGTGCCACATAATATATTTTCTCTTCAGAGTGAAAAACTGCAAAAACTCATACTTTGTTAGGCCTCCTAATTTAGGAGCAGAGAAACCCCCCCCAGTCTTCAATTTCCAACTTGGATTAAGAACAAATCTACTTTGACTATTTTAATAGATATTGGAATAAAACTAAAAGACACAGAACTGAAATCTGTGCTTCAATCAAGAATCAGCCTGTGTCCTGACTGTGTCCAGTTGAGGTTTACAAGCTGAAAAAGATGGTGGAACTGATGTAGTGTTTTCTGTAAATTGTCATTTCCTGTCCTTCCGGTGCTTTGAACCCCAACTCTCCTGATTTGAATCTTATTTACATCAATGAAACAAACATTTTCTGTAACTTGCGGTAAACTTTAAGCAAGTACACATCACAGAGAATATGTTTACCCTCAGAAAAGCTGTTCCGCCAGAGGGTAGATCCTATGGGGATGGGGATCCTACATTTTACCCTTGAGAAATACAAGCTGTGTTGGTTCCTTGGGTACTTGGTTTCCTTGTGTCTGCTGAGTGATTCAAAGTATAAAGGAAAATTGAGTTGTAGAGTCTTTACCAGTTTCTCTTCCAACACTGGTTGTGCAGAATTCTATTTTGGGAATATGTAGGCCACCATCATTTTAAAACTTCTGCCTGGCAGCTACCCATAAGCGCAGTTAGTTATGACACCTTTCTTACCCGATGAAGACTGAATGTTAGCTTTCTCCTTGCACTGGTTTGCTACTGCCATTTATGCTGTGCTAGCCAGGACACTGAGTAAACATTCTGCCTATGCTTGCTTGAGTTCCCTGCACCCTGAGTTATGATTTTGGAGCAAAAAAAGGATAGCAGCAAGCTCTGCTTATAATACTGTAATAAAACAAAGCTTCTTACCCCCTCATCTCTTCCTTGGGGAAAGCTCGAGGGGAAAAAAGGCAACAACTTGTCCACTTTACTGTGCGTTTCACACACTCAAAATGTGTGTCCACATGATAAGGCCGCCAATCTGAAATGTCAGAAAGGGTGATCCATGGCCCTCCACCTTAGAAGCCTCATTCCATGCACAAACATTCCATTTCCCCAGCTTCCTGTAGCCGAGGGCTTCTGAACTCTGGGGCCTCATTATCAGCCAGCGAACCCCTCTTACTTTACAGAGTATCCTTGCAGAATTAAGAGCTTTACTGAGTGAAAGCCACTGCAAAGGAAAATGGGAAAATGCATTGGAAGGATTGTATGGTTTACATACAAAATACCTAAATGAGATGTTCCATACTGTCTAGTGCAAACCAATATGCTCTTAACATGTTCATTTGTTTAGCTGACAAAAGTTGTGTCAGGCAGATTCTATCAATCCACCTTGTTTTAAACTTTTGAAGAGAACTAAAAATTGAAGAAACCTACTTTTTTTTTACTCATTATGTGAGCTTTTGGGTATTTTTGTTTCCAGTTAAAGAGGATCAAAAATTCACAGCTTGTCAAATGTTTACCACGGGAAACCACTCCCTTCAGCTTCACAAAGATTGTGGAGAGACACCAGAGCTGCTGTGATTGGCTTATCACTGTAGAAATACACAGAGACAAATGATTGTAACTGGAATATACATTTGGTTGTGATACCATAAAAAGGTGTCATAGGCTAACTGGTGTCCCAAATGTAAAAAAAAAAAAATTCAAATAATTTATCACCTTCAGTGTATCAGTTCAATTGCGAATTCCTCCACAGTGGCAGGAATAAAATTGGGTTACAAAACAACAGTAAAATAATTGCAAGCATTAATAACTGCCATCCAAGCAGACTGGCCAGGAAGAGCCATGACTAGTGTAATATGCTCAGTGGATGCTAGGTTTGTTTAACTCTGAACTTAAAGCCTAAAATAAACTTAAATATACTACACATACTGTATATACCACAACACCGTTAACCAAGACATGAAAACCTTTTGCACACCTGTCATACTGAAAAATGCTAATTACAATGTTTAAGAAGTGCATACATTTAATAAGTACAGAATAACCTCTGAAGATCATATGTGCCATATTTGTCGATATACTATACACACCCGAGGAGTTATGATATATTTGGATTTATGCAGCTATTTATTATTATTTATCATTATTATTTATCTCTTTTTCAATTTCTGAAGATGTGTGCCAAATGTTGTGCAACTTAGATTAATAGTTCATGAGAAGATGCAATCTCAATGACCATTTTTTTTAATTGGCAGAAAATTCCGTATGACATAGCTGGGCCAAGTAAATTGAAAAGATGTTTGGGATGTCATTAATGTCGACCAGCAGAGATCAGAATCTTTCTTTTTTCTTTTTCCACCAGTTACAAAATAGCAACAGTACTGACTGACTTGTGTAAAGCACACATATCTATTCTACAAAGGGATATTAATCAAGGCTGAAATTCAAATGCAGTCAAATATTAGAAATGTAGCGACAGACAATGTAAAAAAAAAAAGATTTGCCAAAGCTATAATTTTGCATCGCTGTGGTGCATCTTCAAGTGTTTTGCTGAAGCAGGGGATATGATAATTTAATCTGCCATCTGTGTGAGTTGATTGCAGGAATGGATAAGCACCTGGTGATTGCAGAGGTGAACACACCCTGTGCCCTCAGAGTCGATGCAGAGCACCACCCTGGCCATTTCAGATGATGGACAACATGTCTAATTTCCTTTTTTTTCCAGACAGAGCCGAGCTAATTTCACACCAGCAGTCTGTGAAGCACTCAACAAAAGATACTCTTTCTAAAACATTACCTGATCTCATCACTTGGGCCTGCGACATCCTGTGTGCACTATAATTAATCATTATTTATTCATTTATTTATTTGGCAAGCGCCAAAGGGACTTGAATGCTAACATGCTAATGATGCACTAAATGTCACAGGGGAAACAAGAACAACAATAAGTGCCCTCCACTATTACTGGCACCCCTGGTAAAGATGAGTAAAAAGGGTTATAAAAAATTCAAGTTCAAGTCTGTGACCCAACAACATCAAAATGCTCATGATATCTTATTTTCTGGTACTCTTACAAGTGATACTATAATGTCTCTGCATTTGAATGGATCTCTATGGGAATTGGGGGTGGGACTAGATTTAGCTGTAAATTATGCTGGAACAGTATGGAATACATGGTTGGTAAAATGGCTGTAAGTCATCAAGGGTCTGCGGTATCAAACAAGCCTCAAACCATCACTCTGCTGCCAGATATGCAGTAGATATGGATGGATCGCTTTAAGGGTTGTTTCTCCTGACAAATATTCCTATTGAACTCTATGGAAAAATAAGTCAGGAGAAGAAACCCTTCAAGTTATCCATCCATATCTGCTGTATTTCTGGCAGCAGAGTGATGGTTTAAGGCTTGTTTGATACATCAGACCCTTGATGACTTAGAGCCATTTAGCCAACCATGTGTTCCATACTGTTCCAGTGTAATTTACAGCTAAATCTAGTCCCCCCCCCCCCCCAATTCCCATAGAGATCCATTCAAATGCAGAGACGTTATAGTATCGCTTGTAAGAGTACCAGAAAATATGATATCAAGAGTCTTTTGTTGTCGTTGGGTCACAGACATCAGGAAGTCATGGCATGCATTTAATATTTGCGACCAAGTCTATTTTTTAAATTGCATTGGCTGTGCAGTTCACAATGCAACAGCTTTTGGGAATTTTATAGGTTTTTTCCGATCTTTGTCTTCTTCCTGCACCGTTGTTTTCTACAGGAGCGAGAATTATTCCCCCAAAGTGGGGCGTGGCATTCACAGAAACGCTTTAGTGACATATGACCGCGGTTCTCTATTGGCTGAGAGGACTTGATGATGTGTACTGGTCGCGTTTTAGCAGTGGCGTACTTTGGGAGTAGAACTAGGCCTTCTGTAAACTTACCTTTAACGGATGATCACTCTCAATCTGTTTCTGTTTACTTTGCCTGATTGTCAATCAAATAATTGATTCACTCAATAACCAAGAACAATAAGTTAATTATTAGGCTACCAAGTTATTTTGAAATAGCATTATTGTTCTGTGCATCATATACTTGTGTTGCCTTTTTCTACATCCACATTTATGATGATGTGTTATCATGCGAAGGTTCTGACTTTTAAATGCTCCATGTTTACATGTTCAACGTTTCGTAGACTTTCGTAAATTCGTTTTTCTAGCCAGAATTATGCGTTACTCTCAACGGTTCAAGACACTTAAGAGGCTGTCCTCTTTAAATTTATGCTTTCTAATGTTTAAATCGCTTTGACTAATTTGAGTGTCGTCTTAAAATTAATTACATTCTTTAACACATTCAGATTATTGCCTGATCCTTGTTAAACAATCTCAGGTTGTCTCTTTGTCGTTATCATTTCTAAATCATTATAGGCTACAAATTGGTCTTGATTATTCAGTGAATTAATTTTTTGATTGTAAGCTAAATATACGGAAACAAGTAATCCTGTACACCCCACTTTGTCCATCGCTATATATATATAAGTGCTACCCATTTTATGATGCAAAGAAAAATACTAGCACAGAAAAACTTGATACATTCATTGATGTTTGTTATTTAGTTAATGAATTGCTTGATTGATAATTAAGAACTATAAGTGGAAACAGGTTGATTAATATCCCTATAAAGGTAAGGTTACCAAATGCCTATTTTACAGCCGATATTACGCCACTGCGTTTTAATCCCGCCTGATCAAAACCTTGCCTGATCAATTACAGGCAATGGTGAAAAAAAGGATGGCATATCTTAATTTAGGCACATCACTTAGTACTGATATTTGGGTTATGTTTATTCCACCAACAATTAACCATTGAAAAGCTGAATCATCGATTTGAGTTGGCAATCCCTTTAATTTCTAATTATTTGAATATTCTTGTAACATTTTCTTAATGCCAACCTGATTGCATACAATACATTGTAAGTCACCGTGGATTACGTAAATAAGTGAAATGAATAAATGCTAATTTAATTATAATTTTTTTAAATTAGTGTTGACATCATTTTGCTTAATTAAATGGCTAAGATCCACATGAAAAACCCTTCCTGTTTCAGACGAAAACACTTCCTGTTTCAGCCAACAGCCATTTCCTATAGGGGTTTGTGGACAGTGAACTATATAAGGGGCAGACTCTTAGCATAAACAACATGTGCACATAGTCATGGCCTCACATTAAACGTATATGGATGATATTAAAAATGGACTCAACCAGAGATGTCTCAGGCAGCCACACTCACACAGTTCATGGACGGTGAAAATATATTTAAAGTATCTTAACCTGTCTCGACCATGAGAGAAGCCACACATCTGTTTCACAGTCAAATGAGAGTCTTTGTTTTCATTCTTCCTGTCACACAATGGACAAGTGTTTGAACAGTTATCTGTAGCCAGCGATGCTGCCAGGGTCTCACGTTGGGCTCCACCACCACAGGCCACCCCACCCCTGCACAATTATAGCACAATCTTTTGAGGGCCACTGTCAATCAGGGCCCCTTGGAAACTCCCCCACCTACCATATGGTGCCTTATCATACATTGCATTAGCTTCCTCTGTTTATCCACAGGAAATAAACATGTAACAAAAGTGGCACACTTAAATTTGTCTGAGAAATTATAAGTGTGAGAAACATTTATCATAGTTCTTCTTGGGAGAAATATGTATGATCATAATTTTACTGCTGATAAATATGCATGATTATATTTCTACTGCTCATAAGTAGATAACTGCACAATGTGTCTTAATCTGCCTGTGTCTGATAATCAGTTTATTATTATTAAAAACATGTTTTTAAAATACATTTAATTATTATATCTTACCTTAAAATTATACATTTCACCCAAATCTACCTCTGACCTTTTCAGGTAACGTGCTCTGTCAGACACCTGGGCCGTGTCTGAATCAGCACTCTTCCACACTATTGAGTAGCCTTGGTGAGGAGACAGGACAGAAAGTCGTTGAGTAGGCGAAAATTTTTCAAATTGCAGTATAGTTGAAACATCCGGATGACACACTTACTTCCGGGGTTTTGCTGAGTTACATTCGGGAGCACACTTTTCAAGAAGTAGCCTACACAAACATTTTCGTCGCATAAATATGACGTGAAGCTTCGTTTTAAAAAAATGAAACGCAGCTTTGCTGATGTTTTCCTTCAAATACAACAAAAGCAACATGTGACATGGCAGTGCAAGGGTGGAACGCAGGGTTGCCAGATCTTGCAAAACTTTCCAGCCAAATAGCGACTCAAAACTAGCCAAAATATATTTTTAACCGAAACCAATGTATTTTAAATAGAAATCATATTTTTACTTTTTAAAATAAGTGCGTGCTTTGCGACTTTTCATTTTTACCCGTGAAAATTCCCAATTTAGCTGTAAAACCGTGGACATGGCAACACTGGTGGACGTCTTACGACCTGCTTACGACACTCCCACAGTACGGTTGGAAAGCAGTATGGCGGATATTTTTCGTGGACTGCTAAACAGTGCACATTAAACAGCACACTTCTGCCAGTGCATTGTACGCTGGAGACAGTAGATAGGGCTCTGATTTGGACACTTTCTTTAGCGCATTGTCTAAAGCTCATGGCAACAAGTGAATTTTGTCCAAATCCATTTTTGCTAGTTAAACGGTAGATAATATGAGCACAAAGTAAGATGCAAGGTTCAATTTGGCTTTATTAATAATAGGTGTGTCTTGGGCATAACATGCAATAAACCAGAATGTCATTTCCTGTATTTGCACCTTGGCGGATTGCTAATATAATGGCGCATGCATGCAAAAATGTCCAAATAAATGCAATATTCACTGGACAATTCACTTTTTAAAAAATCAAACAAACCATTCCGTTTGCTAAACAGGCTGTAGATGAAGCAGCTCTTCTGTCAGATGATCCTTTCTCACCTGTGCTGCTGCTGGTGTATCTGGCATCGGCATCGGCACATGCAGTTAAACATCACGCCTTCTTAAGTCCTGTAATGCGTCCTCATTTATGTCCTGGAGACATCCATGACTTTTGGCAATTGTTATGCAACACACAAGACACCAAAAGAATGCTCCAACCTTCTGAGGGCTGTATTGTAATGTTCCATCTGACTTATTCATACATCCGAAGAGCATTTTCAGCACTCCAAACATCCTCTCTATTACAGTGCATGCTTTTGTGAGTTTTTGATTGAAATGCAATTCACGCACTGTTGTAGGCATGATATACGGTATCATCAACCATGTCTTTAATGGATAGCCATTGTCCCCTAACAGCCACCCCTCCAGGGGGATCTCCCTGGAAGACTATAACAATGTCATGACTTGATCCAGGATAATTAGCGAATACATGTGTAACCTTACACGTAGCATCGCAAATCACCTTGTGTTGATGAGTGGGCTTTCTTACGGTTCACATATGTAGATATGTGTCATGGTTTTTAACCCTTTTTGCCTATGCGGTCGTTTTCCTTGGTGGCCATGCGAGGGCGCTGCCCTTTTGGTGGATGCTTGCTCCGCCCTGCTTAGATTGCGGAGCTTCTGTTAGCGTCCACCGCCTGTGTGTGGTCACTTTGAGAGATATATAAGCCTACCGTTTCCTTCGTTCGGAGCTTCGAGATTGTTTGTTTATTGTTTTGTACTGGTGTATGTTTGGCTGTGAGGGATTCGTACCATTTGGGCTACTCGCCTATTTTTTACGTCTCATTGCTGAGGCAGGGCTTATTTCTTGCTGGCTCTTTAGTTACTTATCTTGTAGAAGTATGGGGCCGCGGATCTCTGCTCTATTTCGTCTTTGTGTGCTTTTCTCCGTGTATGGAGATTTGGGCGATTCTGTTCGGAACTGTAGTTCTGTTCGCCCTTCGGTACATGTCTTCCCATAGGAAGATCGGGCGTTTCGCTTCTACTTAGTTACTTAGCTCGTAGAAGTATAGAGTAGCAGTTCTTTGTTCCATTTTCGCCTTGTTGGGTTTTCTTGTTGTGAAACCAGGCGTTTGTGCTTCTACTTATTGGTGTGTAACAGTGAGCCGGTCTGTAGCTGTGGTGTGTGTTTGTTCCTTGTCTTGTCTCCTCCCTTAACTGCGGGGTTTCCCGCCTTAGTGGCCCTAGGGCTTAAAGAATCCCCTTGCTGCGTTTGGCTCCTCCTACCTCACACGTCACGCCCCATTACAGATATGTAAGAGCATTCTCTGCTGGGGCACCCTCCTATGTGCACCCGCTTATGTAGGCGCACATTCCTATCTTAATATTGCATCCTTAAAACAACAATGAAATAACCAGGTTTTTATTGGTGTTTGCGCAAACGCTTTGAGTGGCATTAAAATAGCAATACGCAAATAATGCGTCTGACCACACCTCATCTTAAGACCAACCCCACCCAGATGGGTGCAAGTTTATTTGCTGTTTAAACAACATGGGCGCTGGACAGGAAAATGACAACTGCATTGCTCTGAAAGTAGCAAAGACACGTTAGGTTACTACTGCTTAGCGCCGATGTGTACGATAGAGAGCCCATACAACGAGTGTCATTCAAATGCACAAATTAATTCATAGAAAGCTCAGGCAAATATGCTTTTGTAATTTAGAAATATGTATAATTTATGGTGTTATATAAGTGTATATAACTGAAATATGTCATTTGTATGTAGGTATGTATGTAATTTCCATACAATTACTTACTTTTTTAATCAGATTGAGTACTGGAAAAAAAAAAATATTATAACATAAATACCTTGGTTGCACAATGAAAATCATGTGTTTGCGAGGCTACATTTAGAATGCATTGTTTGTTTTATTCAAGTATAAATAAAAAAATATCACAGTAATTTCAATGGACTGTGTGTATACTTAATGATTGATGATTTGCACTAACTACTAGTTTCTCTACCTCAATGTCACTCCGCAACATTAACATACCCTCAAATAAAATGGCAAAAGAGATTGATGAGCTATACCAGAGGATAACATGACACATCATTTTGATTTGAACAGAGATGTTAAACAAAATGGTCAGAAATGGCTTTCAAAAAGGAGCATGCATTTTGTTACCAAGGCAACATGCAGAATCAACTAACAGGGGATAGAAAGGTGCCCCTCAGGAAATCTGATTAATCTTGCAAAGAGATTCAGGTCTTCAAAGACAGGGCTTGTGAAGAACCATGTTAAGATCTGCAACGAATCCAAGATGTGCTTCTTGTTAGAGTTGGAAGTTTTGCACAGGATCAAAGGTACATTGATATTTGTTGTTGAGATGGCCACTTGAAAACTGACAGAGAGAAACTGTCAATAACCTGCTCCTAAAAATCTATATAAGAAACTGCTTTCAAATTGCTTTCCAATGTGAAACATGAACTGTAATCCGTTTTCTACCCACTGTGAAGCTTACTTTGTAGGACCAAAAATTTCTGGATTTCAAATGTTTATTAATTTTAGTTTGAATATTTGCCCCCCCCCCCCCATCACTTTCTAATAGGAAAAAGGTGTTCAAAGTGTTAGACCTGCAAAACCTATTGTATCCAATTCTACCCTGTACAGAACCTGGAGGCCCTTTCTCATACGGAGTCTCCAGTCTCCACACTGTCCTGTCAATATCAATATGAACCTGTGCTTTGATGCCATCACTGATAGCAGTCAGTTGTTCTATCTGATGTTCCACTGGACATTGGACTTGGAATCAGAGGGCTACAGGTTTGACTCCCAGGTGCGGCACTGCTCTCGTACCCTAGGAAAAGATGCTTAGACTGATGCTTCAAGAAATATTCAGCCATAAAAATGGATAACATGCAAGATTCCTTGAGTTCCTTGCTAAGTGAAATAATGTGTTAATATTCTGACTTTGGGTTTAGCAGGATGACACAAAGCAGGAGTGAGTCTGGACAAATTTGTTACAGTTATTTATGCTGTATGCCATTTCCAGCCGTTATGAGAAATGAATCCTCCCCTGAGGTGCACATGAGTGTATTAAGGCTGGGAAGCAGTGTCTGTAAACCACAGGGTCACAGATGTTTGCACAATCAAGCTAATAGGAAGCACTCGAATGCAGGCAGAGTTCACGGGTCAGAAATACGCCAAAGATAACAGTAATGCATTCCGCAAAACCTCTGCGTTTGACATAAACAATGCCACGACTCACCATGAAGCTAATCTCTCGTCAGTTTAACTGTGAACAAGCAGTTGTACACATTTCATAATGAGTAATCACAATGAAACATTGTAATGTTCTTTTCATGTATTGGGATGTGTTGTTCAACATTGTTGAAAGAAAGAATTCACCGCACTTGAGGGGAAAAGCCTTGTCTCTACACCTGTGTTTGTAGTCTCTGGGTGTTTGTCACATAAAAGATGGTGCTTCATCATTTTTAACGCATGAGCAAATATCTTATTCTCCGTGGCGCCACAGTCCAGGCTCCTCCTGCTCTAATGAAAGGCTTCAGCACCGTTGCGGAGAGAGAGTCGGCGAGCACCTGTGGCAAAGCAAAGACTTCATAAAAATAATATGGGAAAAAATCTTTTAATGTCTGGGTTCGAAATTAAATGTTATTTCTTTTCCTCAGGAGCGGAAGCTAAAGGTAGGCCAGGTAATAGGTGGTAGGGATTAAAGCTGCTGTCCGTCTGAAGTCTCAATCTGGATTGTCTGATTTGAAGCCAATGCAGTTTGACTTGCTGAAAATGCATCATCTCAGTGAAAATGCAGCCAGCTCCACTGTCAATTTATTAATTTTTGATGTGTCACATGGGGTTGCACTTTCAACAACAAGAAAATAATAAAAACCAGGCTGAGATACGTTATTTATATAAACATGCTTAAATTCAAAACAACCCGTCTTTTGTGTGTCTTTCAAATGTCATGAGACATGCAAGAAACTGAATTTGATTAATTCATGAGGTTGGCAGTATGTTGAAAAATAAACACAATGAATAAATTATTTCAGAAATACATTTCATTTCAAAAATCAACAATTGCAGTCTTACTTTAACTTCCTGCTGAAATTGGCTGGCTCCTATTTTCTACCCTGTTCTTTATCTTATTCTCTCAATGTGTCATATTGATTGTCTTTTTCATCTTTGGTTTAATTAAAATAAAATGTATCAGCATGCAAATCGGTATGGGCTTGCTGTTTTGTTCGATGCAATTAAGCCACAATGTTTGAACAGACATGCCTTCTGCAAGTATGCACATGATTGGAAGGCATGGATTTATATTGATTTTTTTTACAGCTTGAATAAATAAACACAACTAATTTTTTTCCTGGATAATTTGCTGAGAATACAGTTTTGTGAATTTTTATTTGTTTTGTCCTCTCTTGCAACATGGCAACCCAAGCAAGAATGCGATAATTTCTCATCTAGCTTGTTGCTAAGATATGGAGAGGTCTGCTAAACAGTAACAGTATTCCAGTCTGAACAGCCTGTCCTCATAATAAGTCATTGTGAACTCATTTTAGATGGCTTCAGCTGATGGCGCAGAGGTTGTGATTGAGCTTGTGAATGCGGTTATCAATGCTGCAGTAGAATGGGTGACTTCACTCATATTTCACTGCTTAGCATTTACATATTATCATTTAGACAGAGGCGTCTTGTGGAATCACTTGGTACTTTGCCACAACTTACCAATTTCACTAAAACACACACACAAATACACGCATACACGCACGCACTCTTTTGCTCATTCTCAGTTGTCACGTTCCCTGAGGCAATATCCTATTCAGTCTCCACCATATGATGCGTTCATCTTCTGGCATAATTCCAAAGTTTATGCTCGTGAAATGACATAATAAATAGACAGCAGTTTTACATGCTTACAGCCCTCATTATATTCACCATGGCAGCTTTTTGGCGAGGTTCCTTTCCTGGGTTATTTTCACCTTTTTAAAGAAGGGCAAATGGCATTGCACTTGTAGGCAATTAGCCAAAAGGCTCGAACCCTATTTTCGCCAACATATTGGAAAAAATGCATTCTTACACACGTGTATTATAATCCCATAGTTACTGAGCCCTTAGGAAATGTCTTGGGTTAGGCAACCCTGGTCCTGGTGTGCCGGTGATGTTTCTGGTTTTTGTTCTGTCTGAGCTTGATTTATGATTAAAAGTCTGAACCTGAATACTCTGAATGGTGAAACGCCTAGTGCCTCCAGCACATGGTTACTGCATTCATTACACCTGATTAATTCAAATGAATCCAGTTATGTGGCTATAGGTTTGGATGGAGCAAAAACCAGGGCCGTCTCTGGCACTCCAGGACCAGGGTTGCCTACCCCAGGATCATACTTGCTGCCATTGAAATCCAAGAAAGACTTAGGGCCTGATTTACAGAGATCTTTAAAATGTGTAAAACCTTTTATCACACGCAAAACTAACACAACCAATGATTGGAACAAGACAAATACCATGGCCAATTATTGGTCATGTTATTGGTTTTGCGTATGCTAGAAGGTTCTGCACAGCTAAAGGTCTTAGTAAATCTGGCCATTTGTGGGTTCTCTGATGCATTCAGAATACATTCTATTCCATCCAACCCAAGTCCAGGAGAGTCACAGGGTCTGCTGGTTTTTGTTGTCATGATAAAATCAGAAACCTATACAGACCGATGAATCCTGGTCAGACAAATTACATGTAATCAATTCTGTGGCTTTCAGCCATTTCTCCTCTTTTCCATGAACACCACTTTTATGACACTGTGCAATTTGTCCACATATCAAGCATAGTTTAGTGGTTATCATACGTTAATCGCTCATTAAAACACACATCCTCGTGTGCATGTCCAAGTCCTAACATTACAAGTCAGAGTGGCTTTTGCGGATTGATCATTTGGGGGGGCTTGTAATGGGGTGAAGTTCACAGTAAACTTGAAAAAAGGCAAGGTTACTGTGACTGGGATGTGCAAATCAACACATGGGGTCTGTATTATGGGGTTCTAAATGGGAAGACAAGTAGAGTGAGTGGAGGGTCTTTTTGCAACAAAAGAGGGAGATTTTTATGGTTAGGATTTTTACAGGTTTGCAGTGGGCTTTGTGAGCATGAATTTAAGAGATGAAAGGTACCCATCTGCTGGGGAGGGAGGAGGTATTTGGTAATCAGCTCTCAGTAAGTGTTAATTGGAATTTGTGAGATTTATTGTAAAATAAAAAAGGTGTTAATTGTTAGTTGCTCTACTTTTATTCCAAACTGGTAAGAGAAAGCAAGAGCCTTTGCAAGTGGACATACAATTTAAACAAAACTGTGTAGTCTTCTAATCCTTTTGCCATTTATGCTTATTGTTATCAATTTAATATTAGTAACAGAAACCAATAAAAAAATATTTCTGTAGTATGAAGTGGAAGAGACATGAATTTAACACTTTACTGGCCTAAATGATTGATTTACTGGCCTAAATGATTGGGTTTTCTGTCCCTCCTTCTGAAGCTTGTGTTCCACTTTCTCCAGCTCTTGTTTACTGGTAGACCTCTCAATAATGAACTCCTTTATCACAAACACCAAATCCATACTCATCACCCTAATTATCGCCAAGAAAACTATTCTCTATAATAGGAAAACCAGAAATATATTTAACACCGCGCAGTAGTTAAACCTTCTCACAGAACACAATTGGAAACTTACAGCCTCTCACAAAAACCATAATACACGTTTAGAAGAAAATTGGGCCCAAATGATACATTTTTATTTTTAAAACTAGTCCCACACACATGCATGCACGCACACAACCAAATGCACCAGCACTAGAATTGTAGCACTCGCCATGCATCATATTTCATATTCTACGGTAAATATGCAACTCATCTTCCTTGTAAGAGACAGGGTTTTTTGTTGAACAATGGATCATTTATTCCATCTGAATGAGTCATCATTGAAGAAAAGGGAGTATGATCAGACCATCACTGAAAATGGGCAACTTTTTATGCCCATGTTTTATGAAATGTAAAGAATAAAGGTATTACTACCTTCAAGAATAGATATGTTCTTAGGGGTCCTGTGATGCTGTGGGTGCTGATGAGTTTCCAAAAATATAGTCTCCCTAATTCAGTTGACATAACTGCAGGAGACCGAACTCAGCCCCTCTCTACATGGGGTGAGATTCTGCAAAAGATTAATTAGATGTGCTGGGGGCAAACAAAAGTGTGAGGTCCACAGCCCTAGCTGTGAGGTCCACAGCCCTAGCAGTGAGGTCCACAGCCCTAGCAGATTAATTAGGTTGATTTTATTGGCTTTATTTTTTGTGCAATGGTGGTGGTGCCATTGGTTTTTTCTTTCATGCAAACAAGAGCCACGGCTTTAATTTTTTTCCTCTTCATACATGGAGTCAATAAACACAAGGCATATTCCTCTCGTCATCCTTCCAAGACTGCGTGGTGATTTCTATGCTACAGGAAAGTTTTTAAAAAACCTTGCGCCCAATGTGGAGCTGAACATGACCAATTTCAACCATAATTTGGAATGTCCAACTATCTGCACTTGCAGCCGCTTTCATACGTGAACCCCACTTCAGATTTGAGAGTGAAGACATCCGCAGTTCTCTCCGGAACACATGGAGACTTCTGACAAGTGGAGAATTGCTTCTGCCTCTTTTCACACCGCACACTACAGCTATGCTCGCGTAGAGTTGGAGGAAGACCTTTCATATGCAGCTTTGACATGCAGTCCATGATCGACCATCTGGGGTTGCTAGAGAGCGCTGAAATGCTAGTGAGAGATGAAACATGGACCCTTGACTGACTGTCCCCCCCATACTCTGGGCAACACAATGGCAAATTGCACATCGACCAATGGAGCTACTGGTCACAGTCGGCACTGGCATGGTCTGGTGGTCTAGATTTGATCCAAGATTGTGGGGCTCATCATCGCACCACGGTGCCTTAACTGAATGAGCCACCCAGCCGACCCAGGAAAGACATGGTAATGAGGTGCTCATGCGCACCAGACCAAACCACTTCTGGGTTTATGGCAAAAGGGGGCAATCATTTCTTTCAGTGTTGGTTTGGTGATGCAGCCTTAGTGTTTATACACTTAGAAAGTAAATAAATAAATAATGCATAATAGATATTAGGATTGTGACAAGTACAGATAAAACCTATATTGTACACAATGGAGTCATTCACAGACGAAGCCCAACTAAATTTTCAGATGTATTTATATATATGAGTCTAAAAAACATGTACACATTGGGACACTTGTGGCAACACAAGGATGGCTGAGTGTGAATCAGATTAGTAGCTTTTATTTTTCATTCATAAGTGTCAAAAATAATAACCTAGGAGTTATACAAACAAATAAATTATAAATTAATAGAAATACTGCTAAAGTAATTACATAGTAACCACTGTTTACCTACTGTGAAAAGATTAACAGTGTGAAAGCATTAATATGTAATACAGTAGTAGTTTATGTAAGGACACTTTATATGAATAACCAGTACAGCACAATTTGGAAAAATCCCCCACACCAGTCCAAACTCTACCTCAACTATCTATAACTCACTAGAGTGCTATAAAAGTGACATATTTTCAGAAATCATATGTGACTGTGTCTGCCGGCTCAGTATAAAGTAGGATAAAATAACTAAGGGCAAGATGCATTAATCACCTCAAATTAGAGATGTAAATAATGGCTAATCTGGTAATCGGATACCTGCTGTCTGTACTTAGCAGTGGGGTTTTACCAAGTAGAAATGAGAGGAGACTAGAATTCAATTAAGATGACAATTGCTCCATGTCCATGCAGGCCACAGTAGAATGCTTTGCTTTCATATGATTATTAGTCATTTATGCTAGTTGTTCCACCCATAGATTTTCTTACTGTGCCGCACAATTTTCACTTTATATTCTCAGTTTGTTTGCATGAAATAACTCCACAATGTGCTACTATGATTTTGATTCAATTTCGATAGCAGATGAGCTAACAGAAACATTACTGACAGTCACCTAACTTAGCTTAAATGGGTTTTGTCAACCTCAGATCAGTATTTGTCTAATGTTGCCCTCTTCTATTCAGATGTGTTTCAAACAGTTTTGGCTACAAAATTACATGGCTATAAGAGTTCTTTGGAAATTAATGAAATTACCTTTGTGTTACATTTCAAATGAGTCTCCAAATATTTTGATATTCACTTACATCCCTTACACCTGCTTTTTCCATTTTTATTACTGATACATTGTGCATGCAGTGGGTGTTAGTGATCTTTTGATAGCAATATACTGATATGCAGTCCATATCAAACAATGTAAGTTGGAACAGGAAAACTGTTATGGTCTCTGTTCCTCCCACATATGTTTGAACAGGAGTGTCTGCACTAAACTTTAGACTATACATTTTAAATAGACAAATGTTATTAGTTTAGAATACTGTGAATATATTATATATTGAGTTTCATGTGGCTGAAATTCAATATATAAAGCATGCAGACATGCACAGCAAAAATAGCGGTGTGAATTTAATACCTTAGGGTGTTTATATGAGTCTGTGTCATTTTACACCAACATTTTTGCTGTGTGGTGTAGTTTTAGTTGTTGTTCAATTAAACATTAGAATGGGTGATCTAAGCGTGATCTAACTGACTTTGACCGTGGTATGATTGATGTTGCCAGTCGTGGTGGTTCCAGCATCACAGAAACATCTGCCCTCCTGGGATGTCCACGTTCTACAGTCACAGTGTTTACAGTCTAGAGTTTACAGTGAATGGTCCAATAAACAAAACAAAAAGACTCATTTAAGCTAACACAAAGACCACCAATGCTCTAATAATAGCTGTTGCAACAGTGGTGTAAAGAAGGGCATCTCTGAACGCACAACATGTCAAACTTGAAGTGGTTTGGCTACAACAGCAGGAGACCACACCGGGTTCCACTTCTGTTAGCTAAGAACAGGAAGATGATGCTACAGTGGGCACACAATCACCAAAACTGCACTTTTGAAGACTGGAAAAACATTGCCTAATCTGACATCAACATGGTAGGGTCAGAACTTGATGTAAACAGCATGAATCCATCCTGCCCTGTGTCAACAGTACAGGTTGGTGGTGGTCTAATGGTGTGGGGAATGTTTTCTTGGAACAAATTAGGCTCCTTAACCCTCAAGCGACCAGCTTGGGTCAGATCTGACCCTGGGCTTTAATTTAATTTCTACCTCTTAGGTTATTTATTTGATCCTTCAGAATTCTTTTCACTTTGCCAATGAAGTTGTCTTCAATAAATATATATATCATTTTTTTTCTCATTAGTCTCTGCCTTAATTTGGACTTTTTGTGATGACATATCCCTTTGGGTCATATCTGACCCCAGTAAAAATCAACTAATTCAGCCTATGTGACTTGATAAACAGAATCTTTATTAGAATTCATTTTTCTGTCGGGACCAGGTATCAGTGATGCATACCCACATGGGGAAGGGGAACTTTATTCTGCAGATTTTTAGCAGGCAGACAGTTCATGGACAAAGACCTCTCCAAATTCTCTGCTGATTTCCTTGGAAAATTCTTCTTTGCCAGATAAAACCATACTCAAAAGAAACATAATCTTCTATTTGAGTATAGGTAACATATACCATATTTTATAACTCATTTTAAATGTTTAAGTTTAAATGTTTTACAGATACCAACACTTCGAGCTGCAAAGTGTAGTATGGGAGTAAAACCAACTTATGCTGTAGGGACACCACCTTCTGCTGCAAATCCCACAAAACAGAAAAGTCCGACAGGAAGGCATCACATATGTGCTCATCCTGTCAAAAGCCAGTATGCACCACACACAGTTTGATTTAGACTGTGTGCACTGACTGCCTGTAAAAGTCAATGTAATTGTCTTTTTTAAATTTGAGACTTTTTTTATTTTTACAAATACAAAAAATACATTTTAGAAATAGAAAACTGTTTGTGTATGTTTTTACAAGTTTCAACACAGGATAATTTCTGACACTAGTCATGTTCAAGTGATGTTCTCATATAAAGGTTAATTATTAGTGGTTTAAAACAAACAAGCAAACTAAAAAACTGAATAGTTCCAATAATTACAATATTAATGTGTTGGTATTTTAACATTTATGTCTAATTTGGATGAAGTTTCCTTTTTTCATAAACAAAATATGGCTGAAATACAAAATCATTTTATTTTATAAAGAGTAATCGCAAAGAAAAATCATATTGTAATTTTTATTCAAATTAAATGTTTTGTGCATGTCTAATGGCACTGTAAATAATAAAAAAAAATGTTTTTGAATTCATTTAGTGAATACATTTTAGTTTGAATTACTCAAACGTGTGTTACTTGTGTTGTTGTGGGGTCATATCTCAGATTCCAGTTGGTCATTTGTGTATGCGAAATATGCTGGTCGCTTGAGGGTTAATACCAATTGAGCATCATTTGAATGCCACAGTATACCTAAGCATTGTTGCTGACCATGTGTATCCCTTTATGGCCACAGACTACCCTTTGTCAAATGCATACTTCCAGCAGGCTAATGCGCCATGTCACAAAGCATGCATCATCTCAAGCTGGTTCCACAAACATAACGGAGATTCAGTTCACTGCAATGGCCTCCAAAGTCCCCAGATCTCAATCCAGTAGAACACCTTTGGGATGAGGCAGATCTGGAGGTTTGTGTGACGGAAAAATCTTCAGGAATGATGATATTGCGTCAGAATTGACAAAAATCCCTAAGGAATGTTTCCAGCTCCTTGTTGTATCCATGCCACGAAGAATCAAGGCTATTCTGGAGGCAAAAGGGCTTCTAGCCAGTACTTGATAGGCGTACCAAATAAAGTGGCCACTGAGTCTATATAACAGCATGTGTGGTCAAGTTACCCTTTGTGTTATAGCTATAAATATATTAAACATAACATATTTTAATTACAGAGCAGGCCAAATATCTTATGCGCATTATTATATTTTACAGTGTGGACATTCCACAGGAGGTTGTTTTATATAGCACTTCTCAAGATGTATTACAAATGCAGGTTATATTACTGTATATAAAATCAGTAATTTCCTTTCACCTGGTAACTTATGAATATGGATTTATGAGTTCATATCTATGGGATTCTTGGATTATAAATAGATTATGCACAGCACACTTCAATAGCTGAATGTTTGCATATTACAGCTGTATCTGGGAGTGTCTATGTGTGTATATAATCTATGTGTTATTATAAACATTTTTTCAAAATAATATATATATTTCATGTTATTTTATTTACAGACTATTTAAAAAATCTGCTTATTAATTATTTGTTTTTAGATTTCTGCAAGGACCTATGTTTATGGGACCTTCGATGTTATAAATATTAAAATATATTTTTTAAATCTAATAAAAATGTTAATGAGCACATCCTGTTGAGATTTACGAATGCAAATACAACAGAGCAGCAGATCAAGCACATTGAAAACTGGATTATGGAAGGTGCTGGAATATTAAAATATAGTATATTTTAACACTGCACGGATCAATCAAAAGTGTATTTTTGACAAAATGATTATACATCTGTATCCAGATGGGGGATGTCCCCGTAGGGTGACAGGGAGTCCTGACTGTGGGTGGAGCTTATTCCAGTGTCCGAATCCGTGTCTGCGGCATCTGTCTGTGACAGGATCTGACCCAGCTTGTTCTGTACACTACAGCTCATTGCCTGGAAAGTTGGGACATCTGAGATGGTGTATGCTGCACTGTCTGCTATGCACAGATAGCTTAGCTGCATTGCCAGGTGCTCACACTCCTGACTCTTTGAGCTCAGCACACCCTCGTTTTGATTCAGCTCCTTCTCCAGTTCCGTCGCCTGCACTTGTAAGGCCAGACCTCGCCGCATGCTATGCTCCAAGTCCCACCTCAGCCTCTCCAGCTCAGCATCGTTGCAGCCGCTAACTGCATCAAAATCCATGCTCGCCGCTGCCCCCTGTGGCTCCTGGGTGCCTGTGATGCATCTGCTCTTTATTTCTGAATCAATATCATGGGAAAGCTTCTCGATGAGGTCCCTGTGCTTCCTCAGTTGTGTCTCCAGTTGGTCGATGCCGTTGCTGGAGTACAGGTACTCCTGAAGCTGGTCGTCCTTCAGTTGGCCACCGGTGTGGTCGGAGAAGCTCAAGCGAGGAGAGACGTCCTGGTCCGGACTGGCAGACGACTCCCACTCAATCCGCTCAATCTCCAGGTCCAGCTCACTCATTCTGTGGATCTGCTGGCGGATAGTATGGTCCTGAGCGATGATGAGCTGGACCAAGCTGCTGATCCCCTCTTCATCCCTGTCCTGGGTGGGCGTCCTGTCCTTGTGGATCTTCTCCAGTTTTCGAAAAGCCTTCCTCACCATCCTCTTCTGCCTGTCCACAGGCAGCGAATTGACATATTTTACTGGGCCTTGTTCCCATCTCTTTGATTTTGACAATGGTCCCTTTGGCTTGGAGGATCTCTTGCTGGACAGTGTCACAGACTCATTGACCTTCACTAGAACAAACTGCACAAAGGGCTTCTCATCTCCCCAGGCATTCCAAAGCCGGATGATCCGAGTGAGTGGGGGTAGAGCTCGTTCAAAACCCTTCCACCTCTCCAGGAGGCAGAACTCCTTGGGCTCACCCTGCAGGGACCTCTTGTCCTCCGTAGCAGTCTTGTGGTCCTCCAGCAGGGCCTGAACCACATCTGCGCAGGTGGTGTGCTTGGAGACTCCGCAGACCACCTTCTCCTCCTGGCACACCCACACCTGAATCTCCTCTCCGGCTGGCAGGGCTCTGTCTTTGTTATCAGACCTGAGGCAAGACAAACCCAATAGTAATTGAGTCAGCATAAACAGAATTGCATTTGTAGTGATGGGAGAATGGGGCTTTGTCAACCCAATAATGGATGAAGCTCTATATACTGTCTCATACGAAACAGTCATGAGTCAGACTTTTCTCTCTATTCAAGGATTGGTTTGATAGTTCCATACATTTCAGGGCACAGTCATGGAACCTGACTCAACTATAACTGCATAACAGTTACATTTCTTTTCTAAGATTCCAATAACTTACATGGCTTACTCTCCACTCAGTGGATCAGCCTGTGGTAGGCGACTGTTCATGATAAAACATAGAATCTTTGCAATCTCTCAGGGAATGAGAAACCTCCTCAGACAGATTGGAGACACTGCTGCAACAGGGATGCAGACTGCATTACACTTAATATGTTCTGATACAATTGTAAGATTTCATCACAAACTACTATTCAGCTCTCACACTCTCTGTATCCTTTTTTTGTGGAAGAATTAGTCAAAATACATACACGTATGTAATATTCACATCATTTTATTTGTGACTAAAATTCCCTTGATTGAAGAGCAAAAACAAACCTAGCATCATTGCATTTTAAAAAGCCCCATCTACATGATGGTACGTACACCAAGAATGTGGGACAGTCCGACAGCTCATTTTGCAATACTTATTGCAAAACTGCAAGAAGCAGTCAAAGAGAGTTTTATATTTTTACCTGAGTGCACCTTGATAAAAGAGCGGCAGCTCATTAGGCTTTCACATCTAGACTATGCAGACATCGATTGTCTGGCAAGCAGACATCTAGCAAAAGATAACTTCTGCCCCTTGGACATTGTTGTGGTGTAATTTGGGACAGCTCACCCTGCAAGAAGGGGTCAGACAAAGCGCTCGATTTACAGTCAGATACCACAGCCATATACTC
The DNA here is from genome assembly GCA_029718625.1 of Synaphobranchus kaupii. Taxonomy (NCBI): domain Eukaryota; kingdom Metazoa; phylum Chordata; class Actinopteri; order Anguilliformes; family Synaphobranchidae; genus Synaphobranchus; species Synaphobranchus kaupii. The sequence continues at coordinate 96,514,178 of CM056376.1, forward strand.
AAGGGATGAAACAACCCCAAGAAGCATGTTGTTTTGAGTTTTCTGAGGTGATGAATGACCTGGTTAATGGTTAAGGGTTTTGGGTTGATAAAGCCATCAAGGCACATAGAAAAGGTATGTACAAGGCAAGCAAAGCACAGGACAGCCTGTGCATAAATGTAACGTGCACTACAATCTACAAAGTTACTTCAGCGGAAGCCTCAAGACGATCAAAAAAATGTATGCTAGTCTGTGTGTGTGTGTGTGAGTGTGTGTGTGTGTGTGTGTGTGTGTGCGCGCGCATGCACATTTGTGAACAATCAAAATATTTCCTGTATATGATGTTACTATATGTTGGAAAAATATAAGCAATGTTTGATCAGATTATCAAAATCACACATCTGTAAACTGCAGTCTTTTTACTATATGTGCTATTTGTTATTCAGTGTTAAAGTCTCTTTTCCATGGTTCATTAATAAGCAGGAGCACACTTTCCTCCATTACTCAGCTTACAAAACATTTCTGGTAAAGCAACACACATCACAGTGTGTTTCTTTAAATATTCTCTAGTTCCCAAGAGAAGATATTTGAATAGTTCTGATCCTGAGAGTGTGTCCCCAATATGCCATAAACCCAACAAACAGCAGAAACGTTTGAGGCGGATCTAAGGGTCGCTTCACCTGCTGTAGCAAACTGAACACAGCTGAATCACACACATTCCAACTTGTGATTCTGGAGGAGAACATCACCATATGAGATCTGCCTACAACTGTGAGGTTACTCAGGGAGCAAAAAAGTTTATTTCCTCTTCTCTAAAAAAAATTAGCTTTTTTTAAACGGCAATAGTTAGAGCTCATTAACTCATTGTTCCATTGAGTCTATTGAGAACTCATTCTTCAATCACTCATCTGTACTGAAAGTCAAAAGATTATGGAGGGAAGCACCTGTGTTTGTCTTCCACAGCACAGGCAGGCACACGCCACTGTTCACATCCTGCCACCATGGAAACTACATCTGCAATTGGCAGCTACAAAACGAACAAGGTATACAGTGGACTACTCATAGCTGATTTTTTTTTTTACTTGCTGAATCTGTGGTATTCCTTTTGATTCAACATCCCTGAACATTGACTTAAAAATAAAGCAAAATTTCAGTTACTATATACTGTATTACTATATATTTTACTTTAAAGTATTTATTTTAGAGTGTAAACAGTAATTACTTAACTATTTAGTCATCGTAATAATTTGGACAGTGACACAATTTTTGCTGTTTTGGCTCTGTAGTCCAGCACATTGGATTTGAAATTAAACAATGTGCAGACCGTCAGCTTTAATTTAAGGGTATTTACATCCATATACAGTGATCCATTTATGAATTACAGCCCTTGTTACATATAGTCCCCCCATTTTAGGGGACCAAAAGTAATTTGAGAAATTAACATAATCTTTGTTGTCAAAAGTTGTCATAATTAGAACTTGGTTGCAAATCCTTTGCATTTGATGACTGCCTAAATTCTGTGACCCACAGACATCACCAGACGCCGATGATCTTCCCTGGTGATGCTCTGCCAGGCCTGTACTACAGCCATCTTCAATTCCTGTTTGTTTCAGGGGATTTTTTCCTTCAGTCTTGCAAGTGAAACGCATGTCCATTTGGATTCAGGTTGGGTGGTTGACTTAGCCAGTCAAGAACATTCTCATTTTTGGCCCTGAAAAAGTCTTTGATTGCTTTAGTAGTGTGTTTGTGATCATTGTCTTGCTGCAAAGTGAAGTACCGTCCAATGAGTTTTGAGGCATTTGGTTGGACCTGAGCAGAAAAGATGTTCCTGTACACCGTTATTTCTGCCATCAGCAGTCATATCATCAGTTAAGACAAGTGAGCCAGTTCCAGTGGCAACCATACATGTCCAAGCCATAACACCCTCACCACGTTTCAAAGATGAGAGGGGTGCTTTGGATCATGTGCAGTTCCTTTCTTTCTCAAAATATTTGTCTTCCCATCACTTTGGTACAGGTTAGAATAGGCGTAGATTCGGGTCGGGATCCGACCAACTTTCAGGAAAAACTGGAATATACCGACTAACATCAAGAGACATATTCATGTAGGATGAAACAGACAGTGATCTGGTTAGTCCAGTTGTCGTTGTCATGCGCTAGAGCGCTGCTTTTTCTGTTCACTGCGTGAACACACAGTGCATGATCTAACATAGGCTACTGTTGCTATTTTCAACCCGAAAACCGTAGCAAAACGTTTTTGGATTGAACGTGCCCCTGTGTTGCACGGACGCCGTTTTTACCATTATGACATATGGGGCCCTATCTTGGCGATCTTTGCGCTTAGTCTAAGCGCATGGCGTAAAGTCCATTTAGGGCGTGTCCAAGTCCACTTTTGCTATTTTAACGGCGTGTGTTTTGAGCGCTAAGCACGGCGCAATGTGCAAATGGGCTGAACCTAGTCTCTTCATTAATTATAGGTGTGTCTTGGGCGTGACATGCAATAAACCAATCAAAATGTCATATTCCATTCCCTTTAAAAGCCTCCTTTTCCACCTTGGCGGATTGCTTGATGGCGAAACAGACATGCTCGTGCGTGTTTAGTGCGATCAAGGAATAGGCTAAATGGATCAATATTTTGATCAATATTATTCGGACTAACCATTAGCCTATGAGTTCCCGGTAATTCCCGACAGGGCTATTATTTTACAAAATATATGCACTTACATTTCGTTAGAAGGACCTGCAACAGCTGAGAATAAGCTATCAATGGCTTCAGTCGCACCTTAGAAAACGCCAAATTAGCCTGCTTGTTCAACGAATTTCGTTTGATTATGCAATGAAAGTGTCAAACATCAATTCCATGAGGCTGTTCTCATGGAGTTCTCGAAGTTCAAGCGTCATCCGAAGTTCATTAGGTTACCTGCATAGTAATATTTGTTAATAACATAAATAATGTTATTTTGCCTTAATGATTCAATTCAATTCAATTTTATTTATATAGCGCTTTTCACAGATGACTGTCACAAAGACGCTTTACAGAACAGAAAGGGGAGGAAAGGGGAAATGGGAAATGCCAGCTCTAAGCCAGCTCTAAGCCCCCAGATAGCAGAGGTAAAAACTCTAGTAGGAGAGAAAAACCCTCATACTGTGGCGAGAAAAAACTCCCCGATGGGAAGAAATCTCGAGAGGAACCCGGCTATTGGGGGGATGCCCATCCTCCACTGGCCTATGGGTTGATTATGTCATAGGGAGGTATTCGATACAGATGACTCCATCATGTAGAGATCAGCAGTGGCAGGTGGGGGGCGCCTAGCTGGTCTTGGGCTGGAGCTCCGGGGCTGGAGCTCCGGGCCAGGAGGGGGGGGCGGGGGAAAGACGCGGGAAACTCTGGAAACTTGGGCTAGAGCTCCGGGCAGGTGCCCAGAGCAGGGAAGAGGAAAAAAAAGAAAAAACATTGTTAGGGGGTTCGAATTAATGATGACACTAAATACAATAAAACTGTCAGGTCGGCAACCTATAGGTTCACGCATATTTTCCCTTGTTTTATAATGTCCTGTTTATGGAAATGTGACCAACCTGTTTTACTCGTAGTGTAATGCTTTAAAACAATCCACTTTCCCAGGAAGACTGTGAAACGTACGTCTTACAGCAGGGGAAACAGAGAACATGCAGCGCACATGCAGAGAATGGCATTAAAATTAATTGTGAATTAATTGTGCAACGTGCTGCAAATTTGTTTTCGTTTCTAATTATACGCTTAGTTCTCTTTAAAATAATTTTGTTCAGTTATGGAATAACAGGTGAAATCAGCTGGGTTTTAATAAGCTGAGAGTATAGAGCTCCGTAGTCCCGCCCACTTTGGTGACGAACTTCTGGTGCCAGTTTTCGGAAAAAATATAATGGGAGTCAATGGTCTGAAAAAGTTTTTTTTCTATATTCAGGCAGATAGACGTTCAAAACACCCAAGAGAGGGGTTGTCATATTTTTAAATAATTTATAAAATTGGTAATTTGAAATTATGTCCAACAAATAAACAACAAGAGCGTTTTCAAAAAAACAACCAAAACAACTACAACATCCGGTCTACTCACTTGCTCACACTGCTGAAGTGAAAGCTGACACTTTCGACATGGTGAGACTGATAGTGATTCTCGCCCTTGGTGATACTGTTAGTTTCACTCCCATAATAAGACAAAGTGATCGCCATTTTCGCTAGCAGAGCGACTGGTAGCTACTTCTTTGCCCGGTAGTTTCCATAATAAGTTACAAGAGCAGACCGAGTGTTAGCCATTTTCGCTAGCAGAGGGGCCACCCGGTAGCGACTTCGTTAGCTAGCAAGAGCGGGAGCCAGCTATGTACGACCGGGGATTCTGGGTAGTGTAGTTATGTTTCTCAAACTCTGTTAATTATACGATTAAAATTAGATTTAAACGCAGTGATGAGTATGTAATGGACTATGTATCACATATATGTAAAAATTTTGGTCCATACAATGCCATATATCATCATAAGGGTGAGAGGTTGTTCCCGAAGTGGGGAAAAGTAATGGCTTCCGGCAGTCTTCCGGGACCAGCCAGGGATAGGAGGGGGTGGGACCAAATATTTTAGATATATGACCCTCTTTGGCGGGACTACGGAGCATTATGGAAACCTGGTCACTGTAATTTAAAAATATGAAGGACGAAGAATACTAAGGTTCAAATTCAGTTAACATGGTGACATTCATCTCCGTTGTTTAACCGTAGGCTATGGAAAAAACCTTATGCACAGCGAATCCGCTGTAGCTTAGGCTATTTGAAAAACAATAAATGCAATATTCACTGGACAAGGTTTTGAACTTTTTTCAGTCAAAACCATTCTATTTACTTACAGGCTGTAGTAATGACAATTCACGCATTATGTGTAAATGACAATTCGTGCATTAGGCTTGATATAGGTGTTATCAGCAAATGGAAAGCCATTTTTAATGGATAGCCATTGTCCCGTAACAGAAAATTGTCCCCCCAGAAGATTACAGGAATTATTGGCAAATATCGGCTAAGTCATAGATTGATCCAGGATAATTGCGAATAGTCTATAGCCTACATGTAACCTTACACGTACCATCGCACATCGCCTGGATGTTGATGGAGTGGGCTGAAAGCAATTTAATTTGGCACTCCCCTTCGCTGAGGGAAGGTAGCTATGTGGTCTTTGACCTATGGACCCTCTTATTATTATGCATTTTTTATATAGCCTTCACAATAGTAATATTTCACATTGTAATCTTATGTAGACGCACTTATATGCGCCGTTAAAATAACATGTAAACAACTGCGACGTGACTTTAGACCAGGTTTGTGGTGGTTTTAGCGCAAGCGCTTTCTGCTGGCTCAAGATAGCAATACGCCAAAAATAATCCTGGCCACTCCTCAGTTCACTTGTAATGGGCGCAAGAATACATGGTATTTAAACGACGTGAATGCAAGGCATTATAATGAACCATGCGCCGGGTGTAAGATAGCAAAGACACTTAGCTTAGGGTTAGAGCCGCTTAGCGCCGGGTGTAAGAATAGGGCCCATGGTGTGTTCCATTTGAATTGGGAAGTCGGAATTTCCGAGTTCCCAGTCGGAAATTTCAACTGGAACGCCCCCTGAAGTCGGATTTCCGACTCGGAAAGTCGGAGGAACACCAACCCCGACCTCAAAATCAAGATGGCTGCTCCGCGCAGTAATGAAAGCTGTAGTAATATACTGTTTATTAGCACTTCTGTCTTATTTGTGTCTCATTAAATCAGTCGTACACACAATACTGTCCAACTTCTATCTGTGGTGTCTGTATGTGCAAAATACCGCATAGTGCGTTGTTGTCAACTTGTATTGCTAACAATGGCTAACCTGGCTAGAACTGGTAGGCTATTGCTAACAATGAGACCATCTAGGTTTTCCGACTTTCGGGTGGGACGTCATTCCCGGCTCCGACTTCCGGTAAATGGAACACAGCATTATATCGCTTGTAAGAGTACCTGAAAATAAGATATTTTGATATTGTTGGTTCACAGACACCAGGAAGTCATGGCATGCAAAGGATATGTAACCAAATATTAAAAATGATTACTTTATTCTACATTTGTCATGGTTTCTAGCAACCTCTGCTGTTTCTGCGTTCGGGTTTCCTTTTGGTGTCGTTGGGATGCTCTATCGGATTTTTTCCGCCTCCGTTTTGGTGTTTGAATCTCGCCCGGCAATTATCCCTTTCACCTGTTTTGGATTTCCTGCCGGTTATAAATAGCCCAGGACTTCCGCATTTCCGACGCTTCGATATTGTCTTTGCTATGTTGACAACGAAGTCGGTAAGATATAGGAAATTCAGTCACTGCATTTCTGGTTTGTATGAATAAGAAACGCAGCAAGTCCGGTTAGAGTTAGGATAAAGATTTATTTTTAGTCTTTCTCTTTCCTTTCTCTCTTTATCCTTTATACTCCTCTACCAGTTACCTTTTTGTTCAGCTCGTTCTCACCTAGAGCTGTAGGTAACAGGTTCTAGTTTCATTTTCATTCTCTTGCCCATTTATACAGGGTGTTTCATTTGTTTTCCTCTGACCTCCTTTTATCGCACCTCGTTTGAGAGCGTGAGGTTCTTTTGTTATTTGTTCTCGCTGTTTATCGAGATACGCCTCCGTTTTTGAGGTTGCTTTGTTTTGCCTTGTGCTAGGGAAGTTTTGCACCCGATCCTGTTATCTCTGTCCTGGTGCGGCTACTTCCGCTTTCATTATCGGTCGCGTTTGGTTCTCTGAACCTTATACTCCCCCTTACAGAATATCGACGCCAGTATTGAAGAACCAGTGACACCACAGGTTTCTCACAAAACACTGGCCAGTCAGGGCAATACAGGGGTTACTTCTGAGGAGGCCATTCTCACCCTGCAAATACAACAAGGCCAGTTGATGGAGCAACTATTGACATCCCTGAAAAAGACGTCGTTTAGATGGCAGCATATGTTGCTCCAAAATGCATATGTACCCTTCACGTTAATGGTGCCTTCACAGCAAGTTACCCATGCCATGGGCAGTAACACACCCCCAAAACATGACAGATGCTGGCTTTTGAACCTTGTATTGGTAACAATCGGGATGGTCCTTTTCCTCTTTGGCCCGGAGAACACGACGTCCATTATTTCCAAAAACTATTTGAAAGGTGGACTCGTCAGACCACAGCACACGTTTCCACTTTGCGTCAGTCCATCTCAGATGAGCTTGAGCCCAGAGAAGTCGGCTGCATTTCTGGATGTTGTTGATATATGGCTTACGCTTTGCCTAGTAGAGTCTTAACTTGCATTTGTAGATGCAGCGACGAACTGTGTTTACTGACAACAGTTTTCCGAAGTATTCCCGAGTCCATGCGGTTATATTCATTACAGAAACATGTCGGTCTTTAATGCAGTGCCGTCTGAGGGATGAAAGGTCACAGGTATTCAAAATTTCGGCCTTGCCGTTACGCACAGAGATTTCATCAGATTCTCTGAATCTTTTAATAATATTATGGACTGTAGATGGTGAAATCTCTAAATTCCTTGCAATCCTGCGTTGAGAAACGTTGATTTTAAACTGTTGGACTATTCCCTCACGCAGTTTTTCGCAAAGTGGCAAACCTCGACCCATCCTTGCCTTCGTGGATGCTCCTTTTATACCCAGTCATGATAGCATCACCTGTTACCTATTCACCTGTTTACCTGTGGAATGTTCCAAACAGGTGTTTTTTGAATATTCCACAACCTTCCCAGTCTTACGTTGTCCCTGTCCCAACTTTTTTGGAATATGTTGCAGGCATAAAATTCGGAATTAGCGTATATTTACAAAAATAAATAAAGTTGATAAGGTAAAACATTAAATATATTTTCTTTGTACTGTTTTCAATTAAATATATGTAAAAGAGAATTTATAAATCACTGCTTTCTGCTTTTATTTGCATTCTACATACTGTCCCAACTTTTTTGGAATTGGGGTTTATAGTTAAACTAGACTGTTTCAAGGCAAACAATTTATTTTATGCCTGATTCCGTTACTGTGTAGATAACTGCATCAAGTCCAGCAATAATACATTTTAAACACATAACTTGTTACAAATAAGTTGTTGCATGTTTTCCAGATGTGTATGCTACTGTGTGTCCCCCAGATCAGATAGGTCATTGCAGCAGTGAGACAACTGTACATTTCCACAATTGGGAATTCAAATTGAAATATTTTAATTGTCAGGTCGCCCTGTAAAATAAATTTCCATCTCAATGTTTTTTTTCCTGCTGAAATAAATAAATAAATATATTGCTAGCCAAACCAAGCAATTAGCATTTTAAACAAAAAGCAAACACCAATAGACAGCTAACCTATCTTTACACAGCTATAGGCTTTCAGAGTAATCACAGTATGTTCTGGATTTAATTTCAGGGACACATACTGATATGATGTTCATGGTGCAATTTTCTGACATGGATACATGACAGTAAGTTCTGCCAAAGGAATTGAGCACTGGTTGTAACTAATACAAATTGTGACTGTTCCTCCAGCACTGTGTCAAACAGTAAACATGAAAATTGATGGCATCATTCCAAGTAATAAATATCAGGTAATTGTAACAGACACACATGAGGACCACCCAAATGGAAATTTCCTGATTTTTATGCCATTACAAAGTCAATACCCAATAGGGGGCTGGTTATTGCAGGTTGTTCTAGTATACCATCAGTCATCCAGATAGAATAAAAGAGCCATAATTCTGAAAATTAATTCAAATCTGTAAAATCTGAAACACCAGCCTATTATTCTCATATAGTGAAATCATATCCGTTATTATATGCAGGTGTACTGAAATAGAAATAGCAGATGGAGTTACACCTCATTTTAAATGTACTACGAGTGCCATGTGGCATGCCGTCAATAGTTTAAAAATAAACATAAGTATCAAGGCTCATATTGTGTTATGGTAGAGGACTTCAGGACAAAAAAAAAACGGCTTCCTTTTTATCAGGATATGTTCATCTCTTATATGATTCACTGCCAGATACCGATCAACAAAAGACAAAACACTTGCTTCCTCTTTGTGGCCTTCTTCGATAAACCCACACACTTAACCTCATAGCTTACTCTTCGGTTACTATGGAGGCTTTCAGAGATATACCAAGGAACATAAATCTGTTCCTTTGTTTTCCAAGGAATCCTTTTTTACACATCACCCTTTGTGCCCCAATTTCAGAGAATGTTTAAAAATTTAAAAAGAATGCTGATAACATTGGATTTTTACTATAAGGACTCAGATAATAAAAACCTACATAAATATGTTTACAAATTTGCTTGGCATGCAGTCTGTCATGGGTACGGGGCAAGTGTTCTGTCCATTCTTTACTCTGCTTAAAAGATATACTGCACTAATCTGTGCTGAGCTTGCTCAGTGGTGCAACAGTAGCACCAATGGAAATCGCACTTACATCCTTGCTGTTATAAGCTCAGTTCCATTGCCACTGCACTCTGTAACATGCTCTTCGCAACACCTGTTAAGTCATAATAATTTAATCATGCACACACATGCTGTTATAAATCAAATTGGACTGCCTAAATGCACTTGGTGGGACCTTAAATCATTATTAAATTGTAGTTGTAGAGACATAATCAAAATGAACAGCATGTTGGCCTTGTCACAAATCTATGTAGTAGGCCTAACCATGAAAAAATATATATCCTTGATACCGTAAACACAGTAGGGCGCAGGTCAAGTGACTATCTGAGTTTGGATATCACTTGTTTAATCTGAGTTTGTGTGCAACATATGTGCAAAATATGTGCATGTGTGAAGACTGCAACACATTACTAGCACACAAGTGGTATCTAGAACTTAATGAGACCTGGAAGTTTTTTTCTCAGATTCCCTGTTTCTTGGAACCACAGAGTTTGTTCAGAGTGCCAACCACTTTAAAAGTGGATTTTTTTCCTTTAAAAAGTATTGACTACACCATCTCCGATAAGGACACTGCCTGCATGTCTCTCGCGCTTTTGGCAGGGGATACGGGTTGTGGTACATTTCTATCCATTTAACTTGTAAACGATATTCTTTCATCTCAACCACAGCAACGTTTTGCGGAAGGGACGATAAACAGCAATTCACGCGTCTGTGAGTAGACGACGCCAACGGAAAATAAATAAATTTGTCAACACCCGGGCCTCCTCCCGGAGTGACTTAGGGCAAGGAACATCAAAAAAGTTAAGCAACACCCGAATAATAAATTGCAAAGAAATTAAACAAATGTGATTCCACGCATCATATGTTAGAACCAAGCTTTTAGAACTAGAACAATCAACATACACGAACAGGTGGGTCAGTTTAGTTATTCCGTCCCAAATATGGTATCTGTCATGCAATCTAATAAAATATATGCCTATATAGCCTATAAAATTAAACGGTGTGCTACTCGAGATTTAGAACGCCTGCTCTGGAGTCAAGAACAGGCGTTCTATACAGATACAATATGCACTTTGCTGAGGAAAAGGATAATACGCTTGCCACATTCAAGCAGATCATTTATTAAGTTGCAGGCAAGGGAGTCCAATACTTAATTTATTTTAAAAGGGAAACAATTCCATCTGCTTATTATCTTTAAGCCAATATATTGCTCAGTATCAGTTACTGAAATTCAATATAGCCTAATCATCATTGTCGTGGTCATAATCATCATCATCACCACCACCACAGGTCTTTCATGGCACTGTTTAGCTTATCTTGGCCTGCAAAAACAGAGCTTAACTACTTTCAGCACTTAATAGCCTAATGAAGCCCAAATTAATATATTTAAGGACAATAGGCTACTTTTTACAACTTGAGATTTTGTGTAGCCTAGTGCTTGCTCTGTATTATTGATGGCAGATCCTGTACTAGCCTATTAGCGGCATTGGAACACGCATAAAAAAAGAACTAGGCTCGGAAACCGATTCTCGGGAAATGTGGCCCTTTTAAAAGTAGGCTACACTCAAATTGATAAATTACTGCTGGTCATATTAAACAAACAGTAAGCTACTTGCGTTGTAGCCGATGGGCTAGGCTATCTTCTGTTAAGCCTCACGCATCAGCATATCTCTTAACCAGCGCACAGCAAAAATGGTGCAGTATTTAACACCCTATATGTGTTAAATGTAGATCTACATCAGTGTTAAATTTACACCGGCGTTTTACTGTGAGTGTATAGGGTACGCTGCAAGTTATTGATAGCTTGCATTGTACATGACACATAGCCTATTCCGCTATGCAAATATGAGCAATATATATATTTTTTTCCGCTTTAGTCCATTACGAATATCCATAGCTACAATAGCCTACATCACAGAGTTGCACCGGCAGAGGCTACAAGCAACGTTTTAGCAAATGCTTTTCTAAACTGTGACGTTTAAATAGCCTACCAAGAAGTGCTCTATAATAGGCTAGCATTCAGAAATAGGATATGCCTCCAAATTATGAATAAAACGATCCCTTAAATGGTCGACATACACGTAAGTCTACTTTCAGTGTACAAATACGTTTAGGCAAGCATCTGGAATGATCATTTGCCAGCACAAAAATCGAATAACGTCAAACACAATCAAATACAATATACATCGTAAGACTCCCCATCATATTGTGTATCATGCAAAAAATAACAAAGACAGGCGACCTATGTAAGAATGCACCACTAGCCTATTTGCTTACAATGGGATCAGATTACCAGACATCTGATCATCATCAGAGTCCTTATTTCCAAAGACATCGCAGGAAATGGGTCATGGTGATAAATCGTACAAAATTTTTAAAAAGCTTGTGTTTTTAAAATGTAAAATAGGCTACCTGTTTCTCAAACGCGCTTTGAGAAAGTTTCTTCCGAATGGTGCCATGGCAACACTCACAACTCTACAAAATATCCTGGGTCTTCAAGTCAATGTGCCGGCATAGCGTAGACTAAGGTAACTCGAAATAGCCCAGGACAAAACGGGACAGGAGAAAAAAGTTGGTAAATTCTGGAAGTTACACTCACTCTTTACTGTCGCGCGTTCCTGTGCAGACCCTCCCTTTTTATCAGAGGGTGGCGCTGCAAATGTGTTATGCCGGAAGAAAAGGAGGGAGATCCTTGGAGATCTTCGTTCAGCCTATTCCCTGCCATACTTGCCTTCGTTTTAATCATATAAACTTTTGACTACATAGAAGAGCAAAATAATCTGCAACTACAAAGTGCCACTATCCGGCAACAAAATGTGAGATTACATGACTAACTTTATGTGCACACACTGGAAAATAGCACTGCATTAATGAGAGGCTGTAGAGTAGCCTAGGCTGCAGAGCATAAAGACATGATATTTATTCTAAAATGTTTCATAAAAGTATAAACCTTAACACGCACCGTAGGTTCGTAGTTATACTGTTCGAGGCATGTTTGTCTTAATAGCCTAGACATTTGATTTGTGATAGGCTAATCTTACGCATAGGCGAGCCTACATTTTATTTAGGTTTAAGTGAAAATAACATTTTGTTTCAGCTAATGCTTGGGGCGGCGCAAAAACGAACAACAACAAATAGAAAACAATATTTATATTCAATTTAATATTTTACTTTTCTTCTCTCGAAGACAACTGTCGCGTCGTTCGTTTTATGTGGACAGCAGGAAAGTTTTTTTTGAACAGTACGCTACCTGTAGCCTACCTTCATTTAGCTGCCAAGCAACAGTCAGGCGCACCATTACTGTTGCTTGTGCGCAGGCGCACGAACAGGAAAAAGCGGCAGGACAGAGACGTCTAGTGGAGCGTCTCTTTTCGCCCTCAGGTGATGATAGCGCGGACGTGTTTTTTAGGTCCGTGGTTATCAGTGATTCCAGATCTTACAGTAATTTATATAACTGCAGTACTGGGTTTAAGTTCTAAGTCTACTCTAGAATACATCAGTTTAAATTTAAATAATTAAAAAGAAGTAGGCTACTAAATTATTGTTATGCTAATAAGTACATTTTTAAAACGTTGTAAATTCTCCTTTTTTTCAAATAAAATATTTTTTCACTAGTTGGTGATGTGTTTGTATCCAATAAAATGGAGCAATTATTATAAATAACCTCCAAAAACAGAGAAATGTTTATGACACAACAATGACCCCATGACACACGTAGTATTTAATTGTATATGAACTAGTATTTTAATTGAGGCAGAAGTTGCATTTAGATTCTATCTTTACTGAGCTGCGATCTGGCTAGAAACCAGTGCGGAATGAGCATAAACCCAACTGCAGTAGATATGAGAAGCTACAGCTACTGAAATCACAGATGTTGTCTTTGGGAGAAATAATGTAATAAACATTATGTTCAGGAAATTATCTTGGTTGTTTGTGATTTGTTTACATTATAAACAATATCTAAAAGCATTATCCTCCTGGCAGAAAAAACGTTAAAGCATAAATTTTTTTTTGATATAATACAAATATTGCATTGAAAATTAGTATTTTATGTATTTATTTTATTTTTATTGTCCCTTGTAGCGTATGTTTCAACATAGTATATATAATATATCGTTCTTGAGATTAAGACCAGAGACTCATGTCCCCTACAGGGGACAGCAATTAATTGCTGGGTTTAGGAGGTTATAGCAAAGTCAGTACTACCAGAAAAAGGTATTTTTTAACTATTTTTCCATATAAGTCTCCATTTAGTACTTTGCATAATGGTCAACTATGGAAACTACGTGCAGATTAATGAATAGGCCTATTACTTGCATGTCTTTGATGGAAATCACTGCACAGCAAAAATGGTGGTGTACATTTAACACCCTAGGGTGTTTAATGTACACCAGCAGTGTTAGATTTACACCAGCAAGCTGTGTGGAAATATTATGATTATGTGAACATTTCTTTTCTGCGAAAATTTAAGGTTTTAAAAAATATGCATAGTGCAATTCCATGTGCCACTCAACAACTAATGGCAGGGTATCCAACTATGTGACGTACAATCCCGCACAAAAATGAATGTGCGCAACAGAGGTGACGTCTGCTGCGCTGGTGACACAACAGTAGGCTGGAGGGTACGGACATCGGGGGGTGGGGGTGGGGATTGGGGGTGGAGGAATAACTTCTGACATCACACTGAAGCCTATATACTGACAGAATGGAGCCCACAGCTCCTTATTCTGCACCCAGAGAGCACAGAGACTGGACAGGGCAAAGACAACGAGTGCCGTTTCTCTCCTCCTTAATCCCTACCTTATGGACCTAGCTGCTGCATAGATGCACAGAGACCGTGGATTTGGCAAGATGAGGGCTCTGACTGTTTGCATGGTTTTCCTCTTTCTAGCTCATGAAGGGATGTGCTCAGGTAAGTATCACTAACTTATTTTTCTCCTGAATGTGCCGTGCCTCCGGAGTTGGGAACAGTAAATGCAGAACACAAAGGCACACTGAGCGATTGATTGGGGTGAAGTGGTGGGAGGGAGTGCATGTCAGAAGTAAATTATTTTTTCACAGTAAGTTGCAGAGCCCAAAACTGTGCTGAATATATATATTTTAACAATTTTTTTTTACTGTTTGTGCATGATGCATTATTTTGGCTGCCAAAAATTTCACTCGCTTTGAATTTTCCAGTCATTCATCACAAATTCAGTTAATTATTCAGGGTTGTAAAATGAATGTAGAATAATACAGATTAAGAAAATGTACTTTTCAAAACATTTGCCAAAACACAAACCTCAGACACATTTCAGTTTTGAGTTTCATTCTGATAGCCAAGAACACTCTACTTATAAATAAAGTTTCAAAAGAGGTAGAGTGAACATGTGCTTGAATGCAACCGATTAAAAGCCCATTACACTGCAAATTATTATTATTTTTTTAAACTGTTGTCATGTAAGCTTGGTACAAAGTTAAACAATTATGACAGGATTACTGAGCAGCTAGCACACTTGACTGGGTTAGTGTTTGTAAGCTTTCCTCAGAAACATATTATGATCAAGGGCGTCACTTTGTTTTGAAAAGTGGTGGGGCGCAATACACTAGTACCATACTATCTGTTAGCAACAAGTGTAGATACAGGATTCACACTGACAGGCTACCGCCTAATCACAACCTTCAGGACAATATCAATCAACAAAATTGGCCATTTCAAAAAGCGGTGGGGACATGTCCCCAGCGTCCCCAGCGTAAATGACACCTATGATTATGATATACATTTAACCCTTTATGATTTATTCAGGTTAAACTGCATATGCAATTTCTGTGCATTTAAATGTAAGAAAGAATACCTACAAGGTGACCACATCTATTATGACTAATGCATTGTACTGGAAGAAACAGTTCATTACATAATTTACTGATATGAATTGTTATTCATAAATGGCATAGGCCATAATCTACTGACATTTTTTCCAGTTATTTGTGGGTGTGCTTGCTCTATGGAGCTTCTGACTATTCTTATTGAAACTTATTGCTCTCTTGACTGTGTGTGTGTGTGTGTGTGTGTGTGTGTGTGCGTGTGCGTGTGTGCGTGGTGATGGGATCAATGTAGAATCCAATAATTAATTTTAGCTTATACAAAAATGGCAGTGTTCTTTTTCAAGAATTGGTGTTGCATTCTGATCTTATAGGTACACTGAACTTTGTGTCAGGCCCAGTTTATGTTAAGTTTCACTTCATAAAGCCATCATTAAGCATACAAAACATATATGGACTTCATAGTACTTCATTATAAACAACTGCAGTGCTCAATGAAAACTGGCAGAGTGATGGCATGTTATACATGTGGCATGTCACTCTATTTTAGCTGTCATAAAACAAAACAAAACAAAAAAACGTTTTTAGCTGCTTTATAAGACGCTTTTGACATTTGTTCACTTTCAGTTGGGAGCAAAAAATTGTTTATGACTGAGCTATATCACACAGAGTGATAGAGAAGAGTCAGGTCATTTGGTCTCAGTGAGAAAAATAAATGTTGCACTGGACAATATTAGCTGTGATGTATGAAATGTGACAGTGAGACATGAATTGTTTTAAAGGTTTGAGCAAAAACTCTGAATGCCAAAACACTGCCCGTCTCTTGATACAGATTGATTTTGAAATCTATAAAGGGTTTAAAATGGAGGTTAAGAGCTATTCATTCCACTTTTTCATCCACAACAAGCTTAAAGCAGGTGGTTGTAATACTCTCCCTGGGTGCGGACCGTAATCTGAAAGCGCGGGGGGGTGGGGGGGGGGTTAATAAATACATCTCCAAACGGCTGCAGGGGATTATAAGGAATAAGCGTTGCCTGCAGAGACAGTGCTGTTACAGAATGCGAGCAGACCTGCACATTAATAACCAGAGCAGTGTGTGTGTGTGTGTGTGTGTGTGTGTGTGTGTGTGTGTGTGTGTGCTAGAAGGGGGCAGGTGGCATGAATCAAATGAGCTATAATGTCTCCATCTCATCAGAATAGATCGATTTCACAACGGTCTTTTGTTTGTTTGAATGGTTTTAAAAGCATGTTTAAGAAAATGTCTTTAGTGTGCCCCTTCTTCATTAAACCCATGCTAATGTGCTTCCAAAAGAGAGCCAATTAGATAATGCAGTGGTGCGCTTGCTGGACATTAAATAAACCGTTGAAACAAATGTTGAACAAATTTACTTTGCTTGACACTGTGACAGATGCTGAGCAGGAACGGAAAGGAACAGAAGAAGAGTTCCTGAGCAGTCTCTTCACTTCAAAGGTATGTCCTGTTGGGATCTTTTGATCCATGTCTGACTGTAGAGAACAAAGCACACCATACTGCCTGCTTTCTGTCTGCCCTGACATCTCCAGGGCAATGCAAAATACAAAATACAAACTTTTATTGTGGATGTGCCGTGTCTATGAGTTCTCACGTTGAATTCATGTTTAACATTTTGAGTGACAATCTATAAATCTATAAACACGCACACACACACAGAAGCATCAGATGCACTGTGTTAAGTGTTTTAGATGTTAGTTCACAAGACCTGGATATCATAGACAAGTGGTTACTTTTTGTTAGACTGGCAGCATATTCAGACAGCACTGCTTAACAGTAGTAGAAATGGAAAACGCAGGTTTTTCAGAATAAGAATATTTTTATGGAGAATTATGATTTAGCAATAATTGTTTTGTAAAGCAAATTGAAATAACTGCAGAATATATAACAAAAGTCAAATGCATACAAGCCAATTCAATTTAAGCATTTAAACCATTAAATCACATTTAATACATTTGTATATGAAATTACACTACCTGGCCAAAAAAAAAGTCGCACACTCTAATATTTCATTGGACCGCCTTTAGCTTTGATTACGGGGCGCATTCGTCGTGGCATTGTTTCAACAAACTTATGCAACGTCACAACATTTATTTCCGTCCAGAGTTAATTTTTGGCCGAGATCTTGTATTGACGATGGGAGAGTCAAACCACTCTGTAAAGTCTTCTCCAGCACATCCCAAAGACTTTCAATGGGGTTAAGGTCAGGACTCTAGTGGCCAATTCATGTGTGAAAATGATTCCTCATGCTCCCTGAACCACTCTTTCACAATTTGAGCCCGATGAATCTTGGCATCGTCGTCCTGGAATATGCCCATTGATGGAACAACCTGGTCATTCAGTACATTCAGGTACTCAGCATTTTATTGCTGCATAACATTGCTGAGCCTAGACCTGACCAATTGAAGCAACCCCAGATCATAACACTGCCTCCAGAGGCTTGTACAGTGGGCACTATGCATGACGGGTGCAACGGCGACTTTTTTTTTGGCCAGGTAGTGTATACATCTCACAGTTTGATTGACACTCACTCAGAGCCACATTTATAAATGGCTCTGATGAGGTTTCTGCATTTTCATATTGTGTGCATTGACATTTTACCAACCGTAACGGCTCTTCTTCACATTAGAATAACATCTGACTTGACTTAAGGAGTCATTATACTGTAAAGAAAAAGGACCCCTTGCACATTTTTAAAGAAACAGTTCACATGAATTGTTTCTTTAAAATGGTGACATGCTCCTGTATTGTGGTGTTTGGAGAATGCTGGATTTCATAGCAGTACATACTGTAGATTAGTATTTATACTGCACCACCAGAAGATTGTTTATTGATTGCTTGCTTCATGGCTTAGAAGAGGAAAATGTATCTGATAAAAATGGCTAAAAAAACTTATTTCCAACATGTCTTATTAATGTGTTGCTTTGCTTATGTCTGTATATGGTATCTCAGTGGATTGTGCAGGAATATTGGTCTCAAACCATGCACAGATTGATCAAATCTCATTGAATCTACCACTATCACCTGAGGTCATTTCTGCTGCTAAAGAATCATTGCTATTTCTTCTGTCACATCCTACTGTGACTCAAATTTTGTTATATGAAATGAACTGTGAGGCACAATGTGAATGCTCAGATATATGAACATACATTTGATTGACTGTTTTATTGATTAAACTGGGTATACCCCAGTTGAACACTGGATACATTCTCCAGCTGGTCACAGATTAGCCATCAATCATTCGTTCACACTTTAGTCCTCCGTGGTCCATAAAAGAAACCCAGTAAGAACTTTGACAGGTTGTGATTCAGCAACATCAATTTTAAAAGTATATGATATCCTGCATTATGTGGGTAGAGGTCCCTGGTGCAACATGAATCCTATGGCAAACAGGTCCCAGCTGCAGGTAGTCACAAGTCTTCACCGCTATTCACCACACTCTACTTGATTAACATGACATGACATTGGTATCCAGGGCCATTTTACATGTTTACACAGTTATATTTGCACAGCTATATATTTACCAAAGCAATTCAGGTTAAGTGTCTCCTTCAAGTGCTTAAAAGAGTACAAGCATTACTTAACTACTGTAGACCATAACTAGATCTATCACCATTGTATACCAGATCACTGCAACCAGCCAGCAGCAGAGTACTTCCCTAAACCAAATTATTTTTGATCTAATTGATCTGCCTGCATAGGATTGGCCTGATTGATGGATGTCAGATTTAGCGGGCACCACCATATTGCTAATAGACACCGGTGTAACATATTTTTCCTCTTAAAAGGAGAGCAGACAGTCTGCCCTCGTTTTGTATTTATTTTTGCTTTATTTAGAGAGGGATAAAGCAGTGAGGGTGACAGATAGGATAGGGATCACAGCTGAAAAGGTGCCATGTCAGGTGAATGAACATCCAACCACAAAGAGTGGCTTGAGAGTCGGCTGCCCTACAGACTACACCACACATCTCACTACAGGCATAACAGGCATTCATGTAATGAGGAAGGAGACATAATTAGTTCAGAAGATGCCGTACTACATATATCTGGTTATTAGATCTGCAAATGCTCACTGTCACAATCCAATTATGTCTGTTTCGTTTCACTTTTATTAGAAACATGATTCAGATTATTCACATATTGACAATAATTATTAATGGTGAAAATAGAGGTGGAATACCACATCACTCAAGCATTACTAATGAATTAGCCATCCTATTATCAGAAAACACAAATAGGATAATTTGCCAATTGGTAATTTAAGTGTTTCCTTTTAAATTTGATTATGGCTTACTAAATTATTCAAATTATCATTGGAAAAGTGCAATAACTGCTGGGCATGCCCTTATGGAAAAATAATATACTGCAGTATATTGTAAATATATCAAAATTATCATCACAATATATTTAAAATATACTGCAGTATATATTTGAAATAGTATCTCCACTTTGGGCCAAGCAGTTTTGGGGAAGCCCCTTTGTAATCGTTTCCAATCTAACAATAGGGCAGAATATTTGATGAGTTAGTTCAATCATATCCTTTTTCTCATCACACATACATCGCTGACACACTAGCATTTCAGTCATTACTTGCCAGTCCATTTTTTCCCTCAGTCTTATTTGCTTAATAAAACTCATACATTCAAATACGATTCACTGTGAGCACATCAATAGTACTACAGGCTTTCTCTGGTATGAGCATGGTGACAGGGAAAATTGCCTTCCAGTATACATTACATTACATTACAGCAGACGCTCTTATCCAGAGCGACTTACACAACTTTTCTTTTTTATTATTATTATTATTATTTTTTTAAACATATTATCCATTTATACAGCTGGATATATACTGAAGCGATTCAAGTTAAGTACCTTGCTCAAGGGTACAACAGCAGTGTCTAACCTGGGAATCGAACCTACAACCTTTCGCTTACAAGGCCAGTTCCTTAACCCTTATACTACACTGCTGCCCTATATAGTATAATGGGCAGTTACTGGGAGATACATGCATACTGGAAGATGTACTGTTTGTGCCTGCAGGTAAGCAGACCGCAGTGGAGGGCTCCGCTGCTGGACGCGTGTGGCCTGATCCAGAGCCTGACTGGGCGGGGTCAAGAGGCGTGGCTGAATAACGGGGAGGAGCTCATGGCCAGGGAAACCCTCTCCACAGAGTCTCTGGAGGGGCTCTATGACCTAGAGAGCCTCTGCAGAATATTGCAGCCCCGAGAGGTGAAGAACACAGCATATTCACACACATATGCATGCATGCAGCACACGTAAATGCATACTTAGCATACATATGAATGAAATTACACATGAAGACCACGCCATGACGTTTTTTGTTAGATTGTGAATTAAGTCATTGTAAGACATATTGCTCTGGATAAGTCTGTTAAATGTAATTTAAAAACGCACGCACGCATGCACACACACACACACACACACACACACACACACACACACACACACACACACACACACACACACACACACACACACACACACACACACACACACACACACACACACACACACACACACACACACACACACACACACTCAATCACTAGTCTTAAAAATGCAACAAACTCCAGCATCCATTATTATGCTACATTGGTGGTTCACGCCCCTGGTCCTGCCAGATCCGAATATGGGCGGTGCCTTGAGGGAGTGGCAACTGGCGGCCGCTCCCGGGGTGGGGGGAGGGACTTGGCGAGAATCGTTGCGCACAAGCGGCCCTGGGCGAGTTGGAATCATGGTCAGGGGCTCGAGGAGTCATGCCCTGAAGAGGACGTGGCACCCTCCTTCCTACTACCAGCTGCCGGGGTTGTGTAGCGGCGAATTCTCAAGCAGTTGCTACACGGGGGGAATTGAATAATATAGGGTATAATTGGCTACCAAATTGGGAGCAAACGGGAAAAAATCTGAAACAAATTAAAAAAAGAAAAAAAAACAATTGAAGTTGGTTTTGTGTTTCCTTCTCTTTTCAATGCGTATGCAGGTTATACACTTCAAGGAGCTTAAAGCCCTTCTGTAATCACAGCTAACTAACACATTATTATGCATTACTCCTCCATTCCACAATAACAAACAGCGGTATGTTCCGCCTGCTAGAGCCCAGAGAGGAGGACTTCATTGGGATGGAGATTGCTTGTGTTCACTAACAACTGGCTTTTCATTTCAGGTATTTCACGAGTACCTGGAGTCTGACCTCACACCGAACAGTGAGAATCCACCAAAAAGGAAATCACCCTATATACTGAAACGCCAGCTGCACATGAGCAAAACCAGAAGGCCATATATTCTGAAGCGCAGTTCATACTACTGACCCCTGCTCTAGCCTGTGGAGCCCCTCTAAACTCTCAATGTGCATCTGTCATAACTGTATAAATGGTATTTATTGTTTTGTGTTTCTTATGCAGAGGTCTCGGTTTTTCATCCTCAGACTCAACATGAACTGTGTAAATAAAAGCCACACCAAAATTGTATCATTAAAAGACTAAATTATATAGCCTTCTTCTGTCTTTTTTTTTCAAACACCATTCATACATCTTTTTTTTTACTTTCTGAGGATAAGTATATGCTAAGGATTTCCAGTGTCTGACATATGACAGTCTCTTTTCTGGAGTTCAACTTTCAGACCAGAGATTCACAGAATCTGAGTGGGGTCTGTTGTAATAGGGGTCTGCTGTAAGAGCTTGAATGTCACTAATCAGAGAAAAACTACATGGACATGATTAAATTAGGTATTAAACCAACCCTAATTACATACAAATCAGCTCGCCCCAATCATGCAGAGTAGACATTGTAGAATCTGACTGCCCCTTACTATTTAGAGTCAAACCAGTCTTTTGCCAATATAAAATAAATATAATATAAAGTATAAGTTCTGTATAATCTCAACAAAAACGTTTTCAATGTACAAAAATGCCAAGTTACTCACGTGTACAAAGCACTGTCTATAAGTGATTAAATAAAATGTGCAAAAGGCCAAGTTACAACAAAAAATATTAGCAATTTTAGCTCACAGAAATTAAACAAGCCCTGTTCCAAAGGAATGTTACTCAATGTTTCCTAAATTATTTAATGTAACTTGGCCTTGTGGTTTTTCATCTTCTGAAAAGAATGTGGTCATTCAAACTTTAGGTATCACACCAAAGTGTCAACTGTTAATCATTTATAGTGGAAATAAAGTGCAATTCAGCTGTGTTACAATTTAAAAACTTAAAACTGAGTACACTATATTTTGGAACAAATGTCTACATCCAGTGCTTTGGGTGTATGAAAAGAACACCATGAATAATATGCATTATTATTATTATTTATTAGGATTATTTTTATTTCAATAGAAAGCTGTGTTGTTCTATAGAGCCTTGACATTCTTTTGTTCACAAAATTGAAAATAAATTATAATTTTCTTTCCATTTTCCTTACATCTGACCCACAAACATACAATACATTAATGAGGCAAACATATTTATTCAGTAAGCCTAAATATTTCAAATGTGTATCTGTATTGATTTATTAATTTCCCCCCCTTTTCCTAGTGTAAATGATTGTATGTTTCTTGGTATAAAATGTATGTTTGTAAATGTGAATGTTATATGCTGCTCGAAAAATGTGCCCATAGGGATAATGAAGTATTCTATCCATCTCTATACATTGTCTACATTGCAATAGATAAACCTGTGCACTTTGTAAAATTAACTTGACAACCAAGAATAAACATGTGCTTTCTGGAGTGTAATTTTTCATCAGCTGTTTAAAACATTAATTTAAATGATGTCTTCTTCCACAAGGCAATTTTTGTTATTCGACACTTTGGTGTGACACATAGGGCCCTATCTTACACCCGGCGCAAAGCGGCGCTAACGCAAACGCAAGTGTCTTTGCTATCTTACACCCGGCGCTAGATCCATAATAACGCCTAACGCTTACGCCGTTTAACTAGCATTGCGCCATTAACTAGTCTTGCGCCATCATTAGTGAACTGGGCGTGTTGGTCTTAAGATGAGGAGTGGCCAGGATTCTTTTTGGCGTATTGCTATCTTGAGCCAGCAGAAAGCGCTTGCGCTAGAACCACCACAAACCTGGTCTAAATTCATGTTGCAGTTGTTTACATGCTATTTTAATGGCGCATATAAGTGCGTCTACATAGGCGTGTGCACAACGCGCATACCCTCCTGTCTGTTACACACAGGGGCGTGCACAGGCATGACTAAAATATCTAGATCACAATGTGAAATATTATTATTGTGTAGGCTATATCAAAAATGCATAATAATAAAAGGTTCCATAGGTCCATATACCTTTCCCTCAGCGAAGGGAAACAATGCCACATTACATTGCTCTCAGCCCACTCCATCAACATCCAGGCGATGTGCCATGGTACGGGACAATGGCTATCCATTAAAAAGGAGCTGATAACACCTATAGCTATCAAGCCTAATACGCGAATTGTCTTTGCACCTAATGCGTGAATTGTCATTCAATGGAAAACTCGCGCACGGCAATAGACGGACATTTAAGTTCTGAAAATGCGCTTCAGATGTCATTACAATACAGCTCTGTTTATCTATGAATACAGCCTGTAAGTAAATAGAATGGTTTGTGACTGAAAAAAGTTCAAAAAAAGTTCAGTGAATATTGCATTTATTGTTTTTCAAATAGCCTAGGCTACAGCGGATTCGCTGTGCATAACTTTTTTTTCGATAGCCTATGGTTAAAAAACGGAGATGTCACCATGTTAACTAAATTGTAACCTTAGCTATTCTTCGTCCTTCATATTTTTTAAATTACAGTGACCAGGTTTCCATACTTTCACCGTTTAAAACCCAGCTGATTTCACCCGTTATTCCATAACTGAACAAAACGATTTTAAAGAGAACTAAGCTTCTAATTAGAAACTAAAACAAATTTGCAGCACGTTACACAATTAATTCACAATGAATTTTAATGCCATTCTCTGCACGTGCGCTGCATGTTCTCTGTTTTCCCCTGAAAAGTCGCACGTTTCACGGTCTTCCTGGGAAAGTGGATTGTTTTAAAGGATTAGGCTACGAGTAAAACAGGTTGGTCACATTTCCATAAACAGAACATTATTAAACAAGGGGAAATATGCGTGAACATATGGGTTGCGAACCTGACAGCTTTATTGTAGGCTATTTAGTGTCATCATTAAGGCAAAATAACGGTATGTATGTTATTAATCAATATTAGCCTACTATGCAGGTAGCCTAATGAACTTTGGATGAAGCTTGAACTTCGAGAACTCCATGAGAACAGGCTCTTGGAATTGATGTTTGACACTTTCATTGCATAATCAAACGAAATTCGCTGAACAAGCAGGCTAATTTGGCGTTTTCTAAGGTGAGACTGAAGCCATTGATAGCTTATTCTCAGCTGTTGCAGGTCCTTTTAACGAAATTTAACCGCATATATTTTGTAAAATAACAGCCCTGTCGGGAATTACCGGGAACTCATAGGCTAATGGTTAGTCCGAATAATATTGATCATACTCCATTTAGCCTATTCCTTGATCACACTAAACACGCACAAGCATGTCTGTTTCGCCATCGAGCAATCCGCCAAGGTGGAAAAGTAGGCTTTTAAAGGGAATGGGATATGACATTTTGATTGGTTTATTGCATGTCACGCCCAAGACACACCTATAATTAATGAAGCGACTAGGTTCAGCCCAGTTGCACCTTGCGCCGTGCTTAGCGCCAAAAAAAACACGCCGTTAAAATAGCAAAAGTGGACTTGGACACGCCCAAAATGGACTTTACGCCATGCGCTTAGACTAAGCGCCAAGATCGCCAAGATAGGGCCCATAAAGTTTAAATGATCACAGTCTTAACCAAGTAATCCTTTGTGCTAAAATTTTACTTTCTCTGTCTAACTAATGGGATATTTTTTCCGGTAGCCCACTACATAACCTGCAGTAAATCTTTTGGTGGTAGCGAGTACCGAACCATGCTTAGTTTCACCTCTGTTTTAATATAATTTAAACAGTTAACAGTTAATATTGTTCACTTTCTTTGCCTTTGCAATAACAACAATGTTCCGTAATGTGAAAATAACATTCTTATATGTGAACATTCTTAAATGCCACTACTTTAGTTGTACCCTATGAATAAAAAGTTAAATGTTAAGCCATTTTAAAATGAAACCTTTAAAGCATTCAAGCATTGTAGTAAATACTCTCCCCCTTCTCCCTGCTATAATTTACGTTGTCTTTTTAAAAATTATTTTTTATAAAATTCTTTTAAATGTTTCTTTTGATAATGGGGTCTTCATGTTGTATGTATAAAAATGTGTCTGAAAATGAAAAATTTGATGACATATGAAAATGAAATAAAGACACTAAAGTAAAAAAATAAAATTATACTAGCCACTAGAAAAACACAATTATGTTTATTGTTTAAACTAGTAACCATCAGCATTTTAACTAAACATGATTATAAAAATAATTTCTTACAACTTCTTTATGTAAGAAAACATTAGGAGAAAATACTTGGATCATTGTAATCATTGTATTGCCTTTCTTCAGACTGCAAATAACAAATGTCTTGGAATGCCTATGATACTCTCAAAGAAAGAGAAATATTTTATCTTTGGCATGATCATTTTTGAGCATATGATGTCTTGATAAATAAGGCCCGACATCTCACGATGAGCCAACAAGGTCAACAATTCATTCTAACCTTCGCAGAGACAAAGGGTGTGCACATTTATTGTTACTCAGCAGTTCGTTGATCAGTAAAAGCAGTTGTTTACATGTCTGGCTCACCTCACTTGGTTTCTTGAGTTACTGATTTTAAGCTGTGTAACTCTAAAATGCTAAACTTAACAGAGAGTTTGAAATAAAAACCTGATACCTTGTGGCTCAGCAAGGCAAATATTGCATGCCATATTATGTAATTTAGTACATTATATGATTTAGTAATGATGTCTCATACTAACTGACTGACAACAAAGTCATGTAAGGCATTTCTTCCTAAATGAAATAACTTAAATGGCTCTTGTTCAGACTTGTGTTTCATTGGACAGGTCGTCGAGTGAGAAAATAACAGGTTTAATAATGGTGGACCCACATTGCAAGCGCATGCATATATTTCTCAGTGTGATTGAACCATAACTGTGGAGGTATGGTGCAATATGTAACCTGCATGCTCTTCAGAGCAGATCTTATCATTTTACAGCTAAAGAGGGATTTTAATGTCAATAGATATGTTCTTCTCAGGATTATGTACAACATTATTTTTTTTGAATGATCCTCAGAATCAAGATTTCCTCATCTCATTTCCAGACCTTATTTTAATTACAATAAATGTGCAGGCAAAAAGCAATGGTTTTATTCCCTTCCTTGAAATTTAATTTTCCTCAAGATTCATTTTCTATATTAACTTATACGTATATACAGATCCTTTCCAAAAAATTAGAATATCATGGAAAAGTTGTTTTTTCCCCCATAATTCCATTCAAAAAGTGAAACTTTCATAGATTATAGATTCATTACACACAAAATGAAATATTTCTAGCCTTTATTTGTTTCATCTTTCATAATTCTGGCTTACAGCTCCAGAAAACCCCCAAAACAGTATTTCAAGAAATTTGAATAGTGTGTCGAAAATCAGCATTTACTTCAGTTATTTCAGAGAATGAGTGGAGTGGCTTGACTCGAGGAATCCGACAGTTGTAGCCCATGTCCCGGATACGTCTGTATGTGGTGGTTTTTGAAGCACTGACTCCAGCCTCAGTCCACTCCCTCTGCATCTCCGCCAAATTTTGGAATCGTCTTTGCTTGACAATCCGCTGAAGCCTACGGTCATCTCTTTTGCTTGTGCACCTTCTCCTGCCACATTTTTCCCTTCCACTAAACTTTCTATTGATATGCTTGGACACTGCACTCTGTGAACAGCCAGCCTCCTTAGCGATGACCTTTTGTGGCTTACCCATCTTCTGGAGGGTGTCAATGATGGTCTTCTGGCCAATTGTCAAGTCTGCAGTCTTCCCCATACTGAACCAAACTGAGATAAACTTTGCAGGTGTTTTGAGTAAATTAGATGATAGTGTGACACTCAGTCTAAAACATTAATTCTCTGAAATAACTGAAGTAAATGCTGATTTTCGACACACTATTCTAATTTCTTGAAATACTGTTTTGGGGGTAAATACTGTTTTTTGGCTGTAAGCCAAAATTATGAAAAATGAAACAAATAAAGGCTAGAAATATTTCACTTTGTGTGTAATGAATCTATAATATATGAAAGTTTCACTTTTTGAATGGAATTATGGAAAAAAAACAACTTTTCCATGATATTCAAATTTTTTGGAAAGGAACTGTATATATATACTGTATATACACACAGCCTGGCCAAAAAAAAAAGTCGCCGTTGCACCCGTCATGCATAGTGCCCACTGTACACTGAATATACAGAATGACCAGGTTATCCCATCAATGGGCATATTCCAGGACGACAATGCCAAGATTCATCGGGCTCAAATTGTGAAAGAGTGGTTCAGGGAGCATGAGGAATCATTTTCACACATGAATTGGCCACCAGAGTCCTGACCTTAACCCAATTGAAAGCCTTTGGGATGTGCTGGAGAAGACTTCACGGAGTGGTTCGACTCTCTCGTTGTCAATACAAGATCTCGGCCAATATAGAATACAACTCTGGACGGAAATAAATGTTGTGACGTTGCATAAGGTGCAACAAATGTGTGCTGTAATCAAAGCTAAAGACAGTATGTATATATATATATATATATATATATATATATATTTTATATATATATTTAAATAATGTATTGAATGCAGTCCCATTTTAATTGTGATCATCTTCAAACAACATTGAAAGCTTGGTATTTTTGGTGCTGTTGACATTCTAAATATTTGGTTTACCCACCATCTAGTGTTCAAGTGATGTACTGCTTGTTTTCTCAATTTCTGACAGGATAGTTCTAGCAGTTAAAATGGATTCATTTGTTGGTGTCTTTGACAAAGAACAGTGAAAGCTAACATTACAAGGCATAATCATTTCTCTTCATGTTTAAGTCCATGAAATTAATCATGATAAGTTTCACACAGACACAGACATGCACGAACACACATACACACACGCCCGCATGCACACACACACACACACACACACACACACACACACACACACACACGCACACACGCACACACGCACACACACACACGCACACACACGCACACACACGCACACACACACACACACACACAATAAAATTAAAGCTTCTCAACTGCTTACACTGCACTTGTTGAGAACACATGGATATATTGGATGTCTATACAATCTCACTCAGATATATATTACTGCATCTTCTGGAAGAAAACATAATTATGATTAATGTATTTGATTAGCAATTCTAAATATCATTCAGGTAAAATTCTTAACATCTGTTTATAATTACATATTTCTGATTAACCGCATAGAAATTATTATAGATTCACTTTGCCCCCCATGGATAATTATCCAGTAGAGGGCAGCAGAAACCTATATAATGAAATCTATAACTGGAAATTTCTGTCTGCCCTGCTGCATTTTCACACACATCTGCACATATGCGGACACGCATATACTTCCCATCTAGTGCAATAAGCTACTGTATATGCAGTCACTTAATTTGTCAATATGCTTTTTCATGGATAAAGAAGGCAACACTATTTTTATCGGTACATATTCATTCATAAAAAAGGAACATAAACTGTTACTTTTGAGACTTTCAAAAAAATCAAATAGTAGTACTTTTTGCTCTGATGCAGTTTGTATATATGTCTGCAGCATTGACCTGTTCATTTCCTATCACAGCTGTCTGACTTCAGGTGGAATTTCAAATCGAAATGCAATTTAATAGTGACACTCCTCAGCGGGATGCTGGAGCATCCTCAGTTTCACTAAATGAAAACTGCTGGCTCTGTCTGGGCCTGGACTGTAAATTGTGTACAAGGCAGCCAGATCACCATAATTGCATGTGAAGGAATGAGATTAGTTCCTTCGTGAGAAATCTGATTCTGTGAATTAGATGATGGTATAACAAACGTGACCTTGTTCTCTGGCTGCAAATCAAATAATTAGAGACTACATCTGATGGAAGTCACCCTGCACTGAAAATGTAGAGTCACGGGATGGTTATGTGATGGTCAAGTTCTCTTTGTACGTGATGCTTATGACATGACTGAGCACTCAACAATGGCTACTCAAACCCTGCCTGCATTCCGTCGAGGCCTGAAGACACACCTCTTCAGACTCCACCTTGACTGATATTCTAACCTAGGAATATCTGTTCCCTGTGTTTACTAGTTCCCTGTGTTTTCCTGTCTGTTTGTTATAGTTTATAATAGTATTTAGAATAGAAGTGTAGTATAGCTGATTTACCCACAGCTTGCTGTGAACTACAGTCAACGTTCATTACTAGGGATAGCTGCTACATTATGGGAAGAATGTGCTTTGTCTTGTCTGTTCTGTAGTGATCTTGATGATGTCTCTGTATGCACTTATTGTACGTCACTTTGGATAAAAGCGTCTGCTAAATGAATGTAATGTAATGTAATGTACTCTCTCAGAGTAAAAGCAAAAACATAGTTACTACAGGGGTTCTGAGTCTACAGTCTTACACAAAGTTCCATCTTTTTTCTTTACTGATGTTTAATTATACAGTATACAGAATGACAAAATATACAGTATCCAGAAATTATGTAGAATGTTTTATGAAAAATTTAATGGAGAGATCTTGCTGTATCTTTGTCAAAGTGAGCACAAGAGAATTAATAAAGAATTTGCTCTGCTAATTAAAAGAGGATCTCCCACATGGAGTTGCTGCACAGTCTTCAGACGTGACCTTTATGCTCTCGATTTACAATTAAATTTGTTCACTTTTTCATTTTAGGCATAGTACAGGGCAGCATTTTAGGCCCAGTATAAGGGGGTCGGGGTGGGTTGATGGGCCTGACAGCATTTCAGGCAGAAACACCTGCTGCAAGATTCACATCTGAAGCACAGTGTCAACCTGGCCTTAAACTGGGCCCCGTCCGTTTGCTTCCACAGAGTCAAATAGATTATAACCCAGATTGTCCCCTGCAACGCAACTCAATCATCCGCCTTGAAGGACATTAGCAGCCAAAATGACATTGACAACTGTGAAAATGTAAACAATAACAACAGTAACAACAGACGCATCAGAAAAGAGCAGTGAACAGCTGTTTGTTCATCCACTGTGTGCGTGGGAGCAGTGCAGTCTCCTCACAGCTGCAGATTCACTGCATGTCAGCATGTGATGCACCCTCTGGTAAAGGATAAGTAAGTTTATCCACTTGCGTCACTATGCGGGGGTCATGTACCATGTATAAAAGTCTCGATGCATCTGGACCCAGAAGGCCATTCATATTGACGAACCTAATGGTCGGAGGAACGAAATAGAACTCGCATGCACCGAACCCCAACAAAATTACAAAATGAATAACGTTTAATTTATTTCCAGGCTACAATAAAGCAATGCGCTCGCTCGTCCGATGCAGACGTAGATGCGCAGCTATGTGTTTATTCGCCTCCAATTTAAAGTCAATCAGACATTTTTTTTATTTGACTACTTTAACAGTTTGTGTGAGGGGTGATCCTGCATTGATAGTACATGTTATCTCCTGCTAGGCCTTTACTTTCCCAGTTCATGACACCTTTACTGACAATACTATACTATTTATTTTTCCCTTGATTGAACATCTGCTAATAAAACTTGTGTCAGAATAATTATTTCCTTTGCTTTTTCCTGGCCATTTTGACTAGGTATGGACCTTTAAATGGAAGTGACAGCCTCCATATAAGGTAATTCATGGGTGTGTATTTATGCTAATCACAAAATAATAAAAATCTGCCTTTCCCACACGGTTTGATGAATCCAGCGTAGATTTTTCGTACCAACTCATAGGCGCATATTTCAGAACGCTTCATGAATGAGGCCCATAGTTTGGTTGCAAAAGCAATGAATGTCTCAGTTGAGCAATGTCATGACATCAGCGTCTTGGCCACTAGGCGTCTGCGCGAAGGGGTTAATGCCTATTTGATTATCAATTAAATGTTATTCTTAACCCCTTCGCACAGATGCCAAAAATGTGTCAATCCTCGACTATTTAGGTACTGTTCTATAAGGTTTTATAACTCTTGGGGCCTCATTTATAAAAACATACTTGGACGTCATCTTTAACTTTCACTTAAGCACATTTATTTAAATGGCCGTAAGCATTATTTATAAAATTAGATGTGCTTGTTTAAAATAGCATACGTCTGTCATACGTATATGTCTATAAATCGCAAATTAACTTCACATTGAATGCATGTGAATAAGCTCTGTAATTGTGCGCTGGTGCTAACTGGTCACATACATTTAATTCAAAGTTTTATTTTTTAATTTTCAACACCAATAAGCGTTCTCAAGCCTGCAATGCTTCGGCATAACCGGCAGGTAATGTGCATATGTTAAGTGAAGACCTGACATGGAGCTACTGAGAGCTATGTAAAAAAAACTGATAAAACTATACAATTCCTGGATCATACATGCTTTGTCCACAATTGTGTTAGATATCTATGGGTCCAAAAACCTTTCCAGAACTTGTCATAAAATTAAGAAAATACTTTTTGTCCATTATAAAGCATATACATTTGCCCCTTATGATGGTTTAAGATGAAAACATTAATACCATACTGGTACACACACCTAAATATGTAGCCTAATCATTCACTCTTGAACTTGTACATCACTTTTTTCTGTACTCAACAGTATGTATTGCTTTGCTGCATGCCCTGGGATGACATTTATCTGTAGTTTTATTTTAAAAAATGTTGCTATTTATTATCACTCCAAGGAAGATTTTACATTCATCTAGCACATATCAGCACACATTAATTGGAATGAGTATTTCCTATGCCCTAAGTGACAAGTATAGGTCAGGGAGATACTAATACAGCATTGTCTATATAATGTACTGATAAGTAATGGCAATATTACAATAAAGTAATATTGCACCATCAGGGAAATACTGGAAAATGTTCTAGCTTCACAGCAAATCAGTGCATCAAACGTAAAACATGACTGAGCCACCTACGAACACTTACACTACAGTATGGGAAATGCACTCATTAGTGAATAGAACTCAATTTCATATCAAACATGGCACAAGACAGTGGTGGAGTGGAAAGATTACATGGCTGAATGTAACAGAGGACTGCACATGCTTCAACTGCAGTGCTCCAAGAACAAGCAACTGTGGCACAGCTGTGACTGAGAGGTACGTTCAGCTATTTCAAACTTGGGAGAAAAATATAGGAAAAGTGGTTGAAAAAGAAAGATCTAATTTAGATTTTGAGCAGTGTGGACTTTTGCAGAGACCAGTAGATGCTACTACAGAACATTTCTGACATCACCACCTGAAATTGGGCCACGAACTTGAACGACCTGCGAACATAAAGAAAAGAGTAATTCTGCTGCGGTGAGCAGAACTGTAAGGATTATATTTCCACAGTAACAATTCTGCATCTTCAGCATCTCTGGGGAAGAGGTGAGGCACTGATGCCAGAAGATGAGAGTCACACACTGGCCACTCAGTAAGCCACATGAGTAATGAGTCCTGAGTTGAAGAAGAGCATAGTGATAACTGGTGGTAAAGAGAGCCAGATGAGCTGACTGTGTTATTTTATTTGTGGTAAAGCAAGATGATGGCAGCCCCTGCTGTGCATTACTTGCATAAGATACCGTAAGCCGGCCAAGTCAGCGTTTATCAGCAGGAACCACTCTCAATGACTCTTCAGAGGACGTCGAAAAGCCACCCAGGGATATAACTTGTCTTGAGCCACTTTCTGGGTCATTGAACATTAATTTAGAATTGATGTTTAAAAAATGACCACAAATGATCCTATTCTACAGCTGTATACATGTACAGAGGATGCAATTCCACTTATTTACAGCACTTGTCTCAAAGATACCATGGCATGCCTCACTTGGGAATCAAACCCATCCTTCTGAATACAAGCTGACCACAATTCCACAGTTTTATGCAATGGACCTCTGCTCACCACTGAATATACAATAACATGCATTGTGCAAACAAATTCCTTGTGCTGCTGTTATCTGAAAAATTAACCAACAATAACCTGTGGCAGCGTGGCAATACACCCAGGCTACCCAATCTTGGAATAGAAGAAAGGTTACCAAAGATAAAAACTATGAGGCAGGCAATTATTAACTGAAAGAATAGCCCCTCTGTGACCATTAGGAATATCCAATGAAGAAAACAGCACTGGAATAACCTGCCTCCTGCTGAAACACTCATTTCAACTAAATTAACTCACACAAGAACACTAATAAAGGAACTGAGTGCTGTCAAATACCTTGTTTTAGAAGAGTAGTTGGAAGTGGTGCTTAGTTGATATTCCTGTGTGAAACGATTAGTTCCACAAAAGCTCACCTCCTCCTGATTAATGCTAAATGGGAGATTCTCATTCTGCTGAAATATTCAATGCTAAGGAAACATTCAGAGCTGGAAAAGCTCCTGGACCTCAATTTCTAAAAGGCACATCTGATGGAATAGCTCTCTTACATTTCAAGTAAAATTAACAAGAATATGTAAAATGAAACATTTCTGAACCACCACACTTAGGACAAATGAACCATTGCCTCTAGATGTGTGGATAATAGGTTGACAACTCGTACGTCCTCCAATGACAGTTAAGAAAACCAGAGAAAACATCCTCCACTACATCTGGAGTATCTGGGTGAATCTCACCTTTCATACATGCAACACACCGCTCCTCTGTACCCCAAATCTCATCTGTGCTATGTAACCCACATTTTACCTCTCCTACCTACCCAACATCTCATCTCTCCTATGCAGTGCTTGAAAACATATTTTTTTCTATCTGTTCGTAAAAAGAGCAGAATCTGAATTTTAACGTTTCTCTTCTATTGTTACTCCTGCAACATAACGTTCCTGAACCAATAAAAAAAACAGTTAATTTTGTTCCTTTTGTCCCACCTCTCAAACATTGAAACCAGCCCAGTAGCCTGTCTCAAAACATATTATCTTTGTGATGTGTTTCCGAAAATGATAATAAACACGGGCAAAGTGAAGAGTTATTTTTCTGTCTCTGACATGCACATGGCTTTTGACTGTTGTATTAACCTTTTGACGCATATGGTGACACCGGTGGTACAGTGCTAGAGTGGTCCCTGAAGTGTACGGTCACAATGGTGTGATTAGAACACAAGATTAGAATGTCTATCTACGATGCAACAATTGGGTTAAACCCAAGGGGCCAAGACTGGCTTTTGTTTTGAAGCTCACTTCCTGGTTGGGCTGGGAGTGGCAATTGTGCCATTGCTCACTAGCACCACTGCGATTGGCTCCAGTATAGGTCTTTCACCATGTAAGTCAATGGCAGCAATGTGGTCAAAATACTATAAATTTTTCCCACAAGATTTCCCTTCATCTAATGCCTCTGCATGTGCTGTTTTTAAAAAAAATATTGTGTCGTTTGGACAGGGTATTCACATTTGTTGGTATGTATGGAACCCATGGTTGGCTAAATGGCTGCAAGTCATCAAGGGTCTGATGTATAAAATAAGCCTCAAACCATCACTCTGCTGCCAGATATGCAGTAAATGGATGGATAACTTTAAGGGTTGTTTCTCCTTGCTCATTTTCCTACTGAACTCTATGGAAAAATAAGTCAGGAAAAACAACCCTTCAAAATGCTGCCAAATGGTCGAGCGTCAATGAAAGTCGGTACATCAAACATAAAACATGACTGAGGAATGAATGCTTACACTACAGTGTGTGAAATGCACTCAAAATATGAAAACAACCATATCTAACATAGCCTACTTGACAAGACAGTGATTGAGTGGAAAAACTAAGGTACACATGTAGCTGCCAAGAAGAACCGCATATTACAAGCAGTACTTTTTTCATATTGAGGACGGAAAACTCCCGTCAGCGAATGCGTTTTCTGTAGCTGTTTGCATCATAGTACATTGACTAGATTAAAAATGTGTAAGGGGGGTCGGGTAGGTGTATCAGATGCAACAAGAAAAGGATAGGAAAAATTACCCATGCAAGTGAGTAATCACTAGAAAAGAAAAATATAAAGAAAGACGGGACAAAAACTCCCGAACAAACAAACAAAATGAAACGTCCTTTATCAAACAGGACGATACTCGAAACTCGAGTAGAGAGATACACTGAGGGAGAAAATAATCTCATACAGTACAGAAAACAGAAATAACCCCAATAGCTCTCGGCGAACTCAATAACGAGCAGATGCAAAAATAAAGAGAGAATAATCCCTGCGTGAGCCAAAAAAAATACAACCCACAGAATGGGCGAAATCGCAGAATTAAGCAGTGCGAGAAAAATAAACTGACAGCAAACTTCTAGCTCTGATAAACGCCAGAGACAAAACAAGAGGCGAATAACTAAAGCACAATGGTAAAATAAACCGAAACTAGAGAAAATAGGAATCTAACCTAACTCTAGGAAGTTCCTGAATGTTTGTCAAAGACAAAAATCCAGTCCTCCTTTTTAGTATACCTTTTTACCTGGCTTGGTGAAACGTGGCAACAAAGAGACACAAGCACCGGAAGGCGGAAACAGCATGCTTAAATACCACAAAGGAAACCAGGGCTGTGTTCGGAATGGCTCACTCATTCACTCCCTCCCTATACACTACTTAGGGAATCTACATAGAGCACTAGATAGGGATTCACTGGTGAAAGGAGGAGACGATTTCGGACACTACCGTTTTTGAGCAGGTTACTTAGCAACGCGCAACGCTTGCGTGACAGCGGTCACAGGCTTGGAGAGAAAGCATGCAAGAAAGGGTAAAAAGTTATCTTTTTTAATTTTGAACAAGGGTTTTGTTGTCTCGTTGTAGGTAGATAGGTAGCTAGCTAGCTAATTAAGTTGCATTTTCCATTAAACAGTAATAATTGTTAAATTTAAAAAATACCGTGTTTATTTATATTTCGGTTATAAAGCCGATTCAACTGATTTAATATAGGCTACAAAATGAAACTTGCATTTATATTTACATTTGTAGACCAGCGCAGGCTCAGCCGTCGCCATCTTGACAAAAAAATGTCTCCAGTCATGTAGTGTACATCGTTTGTACCCTACATTTTGTGGTGCATTGTGGGGGATATTGAGTGGACTATTTAGGGTGTCAAATTGACATTTTGAATTTTGGACACCCTACAAAATGGCCGATACCCTAAATAGTGCACTATATAGTGAATAGGGAGCGATTCCGAACACAGCCCAGGAACAGGTGTGCCAGGTAATGAGCGGAAGATGGGAAAACACGGAGCAGTCGGCGAAAAAGAAACCGGAACGCCAGCTCACGGCTGCAGAGAACCATAAACGCAGTGATGGAATGAATGATAGTAAAACCGTGACAAAATGCTCTTATGCTGGGCTGTAAATTATCGTTCAAAGCATCCAAGAAAAAATTGCGAACACCGTTGAGAAGGATATACTGTCATCTATCGGATAAAACCGTAATTATGTGAAATACTTCAGAGCTGGAGGTAGGGCATATGGGGTACTGCTCACAGACGTTCCAAATTGTGTAATAACTGGTGTGTATTTCTGAAACAGATTGTACAAGACAATAAATGACGACTGAATTTTGACACGAAAATCTCTATGTGTAAAACCAATGGTAGGATTGTGTATTTATTTAATATTTAGTAACAGATATTTATAGTAGAATGACACGGTATATAACACAATAATTTCACGTTTATTTTGCATTTGAGTGAGCGGGGCTTTTCACAGCATTTTTGGCATATGATCAGGCTATTGTCTTGTTGCTATGACGGAATTCTAATTTTATACGATGAATAAATATATTTATGAACTCACACATAGACGCTATTGTCCACTATGTCATGTATGGGTAGGTATAGTTGCAGGCAAGACTGGGTTGGGGGTTGCTTGTTAAATGGACTCAGTATTCAGCAGAGTTGTCACAAATAGTTTACCAATAAAGATAAAACACGAATTGTTTCCACTCATAATTTGTCTGCAGGAGCAACGAATGTCTCAGTTGAGCAAAATCTTGCCACCGGCGCCATAGTCACTAGGCATCTGCGCAAAGGGGTTAAGGTTATTTGTAGCAGTTATAGCAGTATATATCATGTATATATTATCAGATCAAAAACGTCTACGACGTAAAAGAAAAAAGCCAAGTTACTCACGCATAGCTTACATAGCGCTGTCTATAAGTCCTTAATTCCAACTTGCAAAAACTAGGCCTGCCTTTAAAAGTATTGATATCAAAATGTGGCCAAGTTACATCTAACAATATTGCCTATCGTCGCTCACACTAAATAAACTAGCTCTATTCCAAAGCAATGCTATCCAAACTTTCCTAAATTATTTAATGCAACTTGGCCCTGCGTTTCTTCATCTTTGCATGTGAAGAGATTGTGCCTCATGGAACAACATATGACTTCAATGAATGTTTTTAACAGTTGATGAATAACTACATTCCAGAAAGGATATGGTTGTACTTTGTTGGCAAGTTTACTTTAGAAAATGTACAGGTTTTAAAATGTTAACTGCTGCTACAGATTTCTTTACAATTCACAAACAGACATTTATATGAAGAAACAGCGTGTACAATAGAGAAAGGGGTGATGAATAAATAAATGCAGATAAAAATGAGTAATATTTTTACCCCGAAAATAGCGTACATATAGCATTTTTACAAACGTATCCAGACATGTTTGTGGGTCAGATGGTGGCAAATAAGTAATAATACCAATTTTCTTAATATAATAGTTGCAGTATATTTGCAAACAGAATTTTGTGAACACAAGGATATCTATGCTCTGTAGGACCACACAGGTTTTGACAGAAATCCAAATAAATAAAACAATAAATACATAATAATAATAATACATTTATTAATTCTGTGCTTTTCATAGACCCAAAGCAGTGGATGCAGACAATTGTTCAAACATGCCCTATAGTGTAGTAATTTTTCTGTTTAATTTCTAAGTGCAACACATCTGAATCAGAGTATTTCCACTATTAATTATTTTCATTTTGCAGTTTGATGTGGCACATACAGTTTCATTGACCACATTCTCTTGAGATGGTAAGATGAAGAAACACAGGGCCAAGCTGCATTAAATAATTTAGGAAAGTTTGGATAGCATTGCTTTGGAATAGAGCTAGTTTATTTAGTGTGAACTATGATAGGCAATATTGTTAGTTGTAACTTGGCCACATTTTGATATCAATACTTTTACTTTTAAAGCTAGTTTTTGCAAGTTGGAATTAAGGACTTATAGACAGCGCTATGTAGGCTATGCGTGAGTAACTTGGCTTTTTTTTTTTACATTGTAGACGTTTTTGATCTGATATCACTTCTTTTTTATAGCTAACTAATGATGAATAATGCATGAAGATAAACATGGAGAGAGACATGCATTCCAAAGAAATGCATGCAGACATTCGCGTAACCATAACGCCCTCTATTGACAAGAATGAGAACAGTTATCCTATACGGACAGCACACAATTACATTAAAAGAGTTTGTAGATGAGCAGTATTTAACAGGGATGTCAACATTGAGAGTTGGGCAAGAGTGAGAATAGACTTTCGGTGACTCAACTCGACCCGACCCGACTCACCCCACCTGACCAATCACTGCCTCACGAATGAAACACTCAATTCTAGTTTCAAATTCATAAAATTTATTTACAGTCTGATATAGTTCAGTATTACAAATTATTCAGCTACAGACTATAGTGCTTTTCAAAAGACACTTCACATTCTAGACATTTCACATTACACCATTAGTGCTCCTTATTATAGATGCTGGGGAAAATTATATAGGGCCTAATTGAATATAAAATTAACAACTTCAATGATTAATTAATTTGGACAGGGGGAAAATAACCATCACCATATTCACTTAGAAGAAAACATTAAATATTATGAAGAAACAATACTCCAAGGCCCAGCTTCATATTACTTGTCAAACATAGAGAACTGGTATTGTATTGTGGGATCGGTGTGGGTTTTCAGGGGTCCATGGCTTTATTTTCACCATTTATTTGGAATCCTCATGTCTTAGTCATAATTAGGCTACAAGGAACAATTTGGTACAAATTGGATGATTGGTAGTACTATATTTACAGAATATTATATGAATCCTACAACAGTAAAGGTCCAGTCTGGGTCCAATCAATTAGCTTAATTTCTCAATTTATTCAATTAAATTCCTACAAATGTCTACTAACCTTATCTATTTATAACTATAGAAAGCATTTTGTAACAATCTGAAATCTGGGTGTCGAAATCCTGTGTGTTTTACAAGGAATGATCCACCTCTCATTGTAATTTGTCTCCTTTTTAGCTAGCTAGCTAACGTTATCTAACGTTAGCTAGCTAACTATTGGCTAGTCTTAGTAACAGCTAACAAGATTACATTAGTCAGATGTCGCCTACATTAACTAATTCTTAGGTTAACAAAGCATTCATATTGTTATTGCTGCAATGAATACGCTAACAGTTAATAGTGCAAACATATTTGATCACTTATTTGCGATTTACTTTAAGTGCATTTTCATTTAGTTACAGTTGACATTTGCGCTCAAGACAACTCGGTTTGAGTCTGTTTTCCAAACTGCGCGATGCATTGTGCACTCCACCCTCTCACCCTTTCATCGCCAATGATAAGTGATTGGCCGGCGATGAAGGTGAGAGGGTGCAGTGTACGTGGAAGTGTGCCAGTTGGTTTGGAAAACGGCTATCGAACGGCGTGCAGTGCACACACACGAGTTTCGGGACACGGGAAGTTGGGAAGTTGAACTATTTTTGCTATGGAAAAAAATGCAGTGAAATTGCATGAGAATTGTTGCTGTTCCGTGAAAATGCATGAGATCTTTTGCTTTAGCGTGAGACCGTGAGAAAAGGGCCAAATGCGTGAGTCTCACGGTCAATGCGTGAGAGTTGACATCCCTGATTTAATGTGTAATGAAATACAATGAACAGCACCACCTGAGCTATGGATCATGAAGAAGCATGTGTAAATTAATGAACCAAGTGTATATGGAGACATGCATGCACAATGGGCTAGATGCAAACACATTCTAGCTGAAAGACATACAGCCTAAATAGCTAGTACAGCCTAAATAGTTTGCATCAGTAAAATATGGAAATACAGTTTTAAAATAGGGCTATTAGTATTCTATAGAAAATGAAATACATTTAACGTTAGGCTATTCGACACTGGATTGCCGGATGCGTAACTCCAACCTTCCATGTGTGGGCTACGAGCTAGCGAGCGAGTGAGTGAGTTCATAAGCACAGCAGATCGCGTTTTTTTTTTCCGGTAGTGTAGAACGTTACCTGCGGGAAATGTTTTGGTACCGGACAGCTAGGTTTAGTTTAGTTTTCTGTAGTGCAATGAATGTAGGCTA
The DNA here is from genome assembly GCA_029718625.1 of Synaphobranchus kaupii. NCBI lineage: Eukaryota > Metazoa > Chordata > Actinopteri > Anguilliformes > Synaphobranchidae > Synaphobranchus > Synaphobranchus kaupii. Next base: position 96,554,933 of record CM056376.1, read on the forward strand.
TAAGGCATGTTGATTTCGCTTCGTAGTAGCCTAGCTTGTATCTGCTTCCTGACTAGAAGCAGACTGACGTCTGGCAACAGTAAGTTGGCAAACAAGCTTAATTGGACAACGCATATTTCCCAGGAATCTTAGCCAGAAAGAAATCAATAGGTACTACTAAGAAAGTACATACCAGAGATTATTATTGTTCTTCTTCGTATTATTATTATAATTAAAAGTGTTTGCAGTAAGCTACATTATCTGCAGAGTAGCATAGACTAGAGCCACATTCGGAGGCTTTTTTTTATTTATTTTTTTAAAGTGACAAACCATGAATCAGATATGTTTGGGGAATTGGCGGTTTATAAATCCGATCTCTTAAAGGATTGCAGCTTAAAGGAGGCTATCATACATTCTTAATGTAGGCTATTATCGTAAATTCTTTATTTTCCTAGTAGTTAATTTTATGGTGACATTGTGTTAAGTGTGAAAAGGATAAAGTGAACAGAACTGAAGTGAAGAAATGAATGAATAAAGAAATGTTGGCAGAGGCAAGGGTACGTTGAGGTTCGGGTTTCCACAGTCAGTCAGTCATGACCGCAAGAGCAGAGCGTAACACCCTCCCCAAACCAGACAAGAGTGATATAGTACAAGTGAAATACAAGTGAAACATTGAACAGTTAATATTGGAAACCTCTTTTGCCTTTGCAATAAAAATATGTTAATGTGTTAATGTGAAAATAATAACAGTCTAATAAATGAAAAGTACTTAAAGGAGCACAGTCAGGCATATGCATGTTTTCTGCATTCTAATCTACTATTGAATGTTTACTTTTCCAAAAAATCATAAAGATTGGATTTGTGGTTTTTGAGATATGGGCCCTCAAGACCAGCTCCATCTCCAGAGCAGCTCCAGCCTTATTTACCACATTTCCCATATCTCCCTGCGCACGCTTAGGTTTGGTGTACATGAATATGTAATAGAGGGCGTACACGCCACTGCTGCGAGCACGGTGATAAGCTAACTGTTCAAGTCAAGATACCGCAGAAAATTCTTGCGTGTCTGCTCAAAATGCCATCGTGCGCCATACGTGGGTGCGATATTAAGTCAGGATACCGTTTGCCCAAAAATGAGACGAGGTGCATCCAGTGGCTGGCAGCAATTAACAACCCGATCTATCTGTTAAATTTGCCAAAAAAAGATTACGACAAAGTTTGTGTTTGTTCGAAACACTTCAAGCCAGAGGACTTCCAATGTGACTATAGTGCCGAATTACTGGGAACTAAATCAAAGAATTTGCTTGTCCAGAAATCCAACATATTGACCATCGGGAGCAGGGTATCTTTGACGTACTGCAGAGACTACACACAATGGCAGCACAACTCTTACACCTCTCCCCAGTCGTTCGCCATGGAGTACCCATTCCAATAGCCAATGATAAGCGGTCAGTCTGAATTGCCTAACGTTAAAATAAAGGGGTGACAGAAAAAACTGGTTATAGTAATGTAATATCTGTTGTTGCACAAAGGATGCTAAATGAGCTGCTAGATAGCCATCTAGGTATAGCCAACAAGCGACTGATTCCGACAGTAGCCTAACTGACGTTACATGGAATGTCCGAATCTTGGTGTCATGCTGGCAAGCACAACATATCGACCTTAACATAAGTTTAGCAAACGTTAGCTAAATTACAAGATTTTGATACAGCTTGTTAGCTACTCACTCGTCGCTTAGTTGCCCTCCTGGACCCCTTGGTTGTGGATACTTCTTCCAATTAATCCTCCTATTGCTGCATAAGAAGTTGGTAAGTACTGCAGGATTTAGCAAGGGTTCGAAGTTATTATTGGCAGTGATGCAAACTCCGTGTTCGGTTTCTGCCAACAGCCGTTGCCCTCGATCCCATTCGCGGCAGCAAAGGCTCTCCGTCTCGGTAGGCATGGGTTCACAGTTCCCACACTGGCACCAATTTATGTTCCCACTTCTCTGCTCTCTGTTAGCTTCGGCTGCCTCGTCCTCCGCTCTCTGTCTCTCTCGGTCACGCAATTCTTCCTCTGTAAATTCCGGTTAAAAACTGTAAGGTTGTATTTCTTCGTCGATAAAGCTCGTCCTCTAACTCGGCAAACTCAGAGCTGTCTGCCATATCTCTCAGGCTATCGTCGTCAGCCAAGATAGGCCAAGTGATATTTGTACGCTAACGTTACCGTATTTTCGTGGGAGTGTCATGTGATCGCCTGGATGGGTGCCCGCCCATAAACCAGTCTCTGCGTTCAAGGGTGGAGTTTGAGCGCCCGTTACCTTCTGGGAAACACTGGCTGGAGATTCAAGCCAAACACGTCCAGTGACGTCACTGGACGTGTTTGCCCTTTGAAGTTTTGCCGCCGTATTTCCCATAAATAGGAAACGGCTGCACTGACGGTGATTTTAAAAAGGCCTACACACAGAATTTAAGCATTTAATCCAAATATTCTCAACTGAAACAAGCGTGACTGTGCTACTTTAACAGTTGCACATTGTTTTTGTGGAAAATAAGCATGTACCCTGCTGGGCTCAAACACACAATCCTCTGTGTGAGAGACTGCAACTCTGACCATTAAGCCATAGTAGCTTCTTAGAAAACATGAAGCCATTAGCTACATTAACATTAAAAAACATTAGTATGAAGCATTTTTATTGGGCGATAAGCTTGACGGGCAGGTATACGGACCATACCCTCAAAGAATAATTCTCCCCATTGGATAACATTGCGACGGAGGCAGGCAGTTTGGCAGGAAAAATAGGAAGGAGGAGGAGAAAAACGGCAAAATAACCCAAGTTTGGGGCTTTATTGTGTGGATGTGTGAAGTTGTATCTGAATGCTGTGTGGTTACATGAGGTCAGAACATACAGAAGTTAATGTTTTTAAGGGCTGAGAGTATTTGGTAATTGTGGTTACTTCTGTATGAAACCCTGAAAAGTGCCAAACTCTCGGTGCTGTATAGGTATGGGGCATGCCCCGCCAAGCCGTAACTTGGCGGATGGCATACCTGCCATCCCAATGCTGTGTGGTTACATGAGGTCAGAACATACAGAAGTTAATGTTTTTAAGGGCTGAGAGTCTATGGTAATTGTGGTTACTTCTGTATGAAACCTTGAAAAGTGCCAAACTCTCGGGGCTGTATAGGTATGAATGCAGTCTCTTAAATGGATCACAGTGTAGGGGAGGCTGATGCTTTCGCAATGTGCATTGTAAATTCATAAAACCATTGTTTTTGGCCCTTACTAATACAAAAACAGTGAAGTGATGATTCCATTGTAATTACATGAAGGCAGAGAAAGAAATTACAAGGAATCGTATGCTTTATAGTGAAATTGTCTGTGGTTCCTGATATACCTCATTAAAATATTACATTTCATAAAATTACAGTCACAGCATGGCACTGGCAGCAGATTGCATATCACTTCACAGCGGCAGGCTCTAATAATTTCAAAGTACAAACTGTATTAAAATGTAGATTGCTTTCTTACCCAAGCAAATGTGTATAACCTTCAAAGTAAGAGCTATTGATCTCTTTATCTGATAATAATAATGGTTGTCCTTGTTCATTATGGGAATGCGATCCTAAAAACACGCAGCTGATACACGGCAAAAAGGGACATCAAATGATTCTGTTACGTACTTTCCCACATGGTCTCCATTCAATAAGCAGGACTCTGTAGCTACGGTTAATTACAATTTCTGCTGATGCCATAGCAACCAGGAATCAATTCCATGGTGTCTCAAACAGTCTGGCCCACCTCAGAGACATTGAGGTATTTCATTCCCCGACCACTCTGACACCTTTAACCTGCAGCTAGCAACAAAATTTAAAGAGCGGTTTCTGCAAAATCACTGCTGATGCTTAGACTCACCTCATTGAAGTTCTGGCTGACACTGAAAGGCTGTGTAGCAGTGTAGCCTTGCATTACCCCAGTGTGGCCCAGCCAGAAAGCACCAGAGAATCATTGAACTGACGTGATCCGAAGTGCAGACGATCATATTCAGAATTCTCAGACATGTGCATGTGCTTGGATCAATGCTGAATATACATTGGCCTACCTACTTGCCTTACTATTGCCTTTACTTACTATCACCTTACTATTTTGCAACATATAGTGGCTGTGCATTTTTGTTTGCAGAATGATTTTGCAAGTGTGAAGGTATGTGTTCCTGCCTCAAGTTACGTAATGGGCTGTGCTCATTTAAGTTGTATTTATATCTTCATGGGACTGTATGGTTTGCCTTTGCAAAATAGCTCATGAAGGAAAAATTAAAATAGGAGATAAAGCGTCACATTCAAATCTAGTACAGTCTTACTTAAACATAGAAAGAGTCACATTCAAATCTAGTACAGTCTTACGTAAACATAGAAAGAGTCACATTCAAATCTAGTACAGTCTTACTTAAACATAGAAAGAGTCACATTCAAATCTAGTACAGTCTTACTTAAACATAGAAAGAGTCACATTCAAATCTAGTACAGTCTTACTTAAACATAGAGTCACATTCAAATCTAGTACAGTCTTACTTAAACATAGAAAGAGTCACATTCAAATCTAGTACAGTCTTACTTAAACATAGAAAGAGTCTGGATGATTTCATCAGATACATATTCAACCGAGTAAATAAATGCACTTTGGTTCTGAAATCTGATGGCTTTAAAAAAATACGTCACAAAACACAGTCTGGTTTTTTATTTTATTATCACAGTCAATGTACTGACCCTCTGAGCCAAATCTGAGTAATAGAATAATTTTTTGCTGTCACAAAATCCAAGTTATGAACAAGCTGAAAAAAACATTTTTCCTGTCATACAAAATCTTTACAACAAATCATATGTACATGAATCCCAGCAGCAGTTGTTTCTTACAGATAGAGGTTCTAACAGATGAGTAAGTTGTACATTTCAGACCAACTGTCATAATATTTTGAGCTGGATTAAGTCAATGTATAAAAGGTGTAAAATGATAAAATGCTCTTGCAGGTTTGATTCCCAGGAGGGGCATTGCACCCTTGTGCATGTTACTTAACCTGAATTTGTTCAATAAATAGCTGCTGTGTATAAGGGATTCTGTGTATAAGAACATAATATATAAAACAGGGATATCCGCAATGCAAAGGCATCATGTAACATAATAAATAAATAAATAAATAATCCTGGTATCTTTTGTTCAATGTGTCACCATGGTATGGAGTTTGTGATGACTCTCTCTCTCTGTATATGTGAGTTGGTGAGTGAGAGTGTGCGCTTAGATCTGAGATGCACGTTTATTCATGGATGACTGTCACACATCACTAGAAAACACTGTACCATATAACCTTTGATAATACTGGAAATTTTGCAGCAGTATTACTGGAGAACACGGAATCTATACTTATAATATCCTCTTGATGAGATGTTTAAATGCAAGCATTCTTTAATAATCTTTTGAAAAATATCCGATAACAAGGTAGGTATTTGGGATTAACAGGACCCTCAAACTCTTGGATGTAGCTGTTGTATGGACAGAATGACGGCAGTGCATTACATTTTCCCCCCCAAACATTAATTTGAAAATCACAATTTTTCGCATTCGAACATTGCAGGATGTGTTGCAGTACAACAGGCAATAGCCTGAAACTTAAGGCGTGTTTCACTAGCATGATATACATTGGCATGTTTCATCCTGTAGTCCTATTCAGGATTTTATTTTTTATCAGAAGATAAGTTCAAACTTTAGGTTAGTTAATTAAAATCGAGTATGCATACTCCATTGTCGACATATTTGTATTGGAGTACGCATTTCAAATATGATGTTCATCAGATGTTCATTCTGAATATTCCACCCATGTAATTAAAATTTGAAATAGTTCTTTATGCAGACAATTGTATTCAAAATTTGCTAGTCTTCTACTGAATATTGACAAACATTCATGATAACTGATGGTTAATGTACAAATTCTGACTAATAGCAGGGTACATATCAATGGCCACTGCCGTCATGCTCAGGCTTTTGCTCCTGGTTAGGTCAAATGTTAATGTATGTTCATACGGCACACACTTGTTAATGCTGAAAATAAGGCCTTTTTTTTCTCAGACAGAAACCAGGGGCACTGAGATAATATCCTATAATGCAGAACCCCCCTAGGTATTTGGGTGCGTATAATGGACATTCATTACATTCATTAAATTCAAATACCAGTTATACAGTGAGCACCATAATTCATTGGACAGTAACACATTTTTTTGTTATTTTGGTTCTGTACTCTTTGAGTTTGAACGGATACAATGACAATGAGGTTGAAGTATATCGGATGAACCGTTTAGAAATTATAAAACCTTTTGTACATAGTCCCCCCCATTTTCGGGCATCAAAAAATATTGGACAGTTTAACATAATATAGAATAAAGTAATCATTTTTAATATTTGGATGCCATGACTTCCTGATGTCTGTGACCCAACAATATCAGGACTCTTGATATCATATTTTCTGGTACTCCAAGCGATACTATAACCTCTCTGCATTTGAATGGATCTTTATGGGAATTGGGGGGTGGGACTAGATTTAGCTGTAAATTACACTGGAACAGTGTGGAACACATGGTTGGCTAAATGGCTCTAAGTCATCAAGGGTCTGACATATCAAACAAGCCTTAAACCATCACTCTGCTGTCAGATATGCAGTAGATATGGATGGATAATAATATGTGTAGTATCAGTTCCAGAGCCCTGTTTATTTCTTACATTTTTCTTATTTTTCCATAGAGTTCAATAGGAAAATTTGTCAGGAGAAACAACCCTTATTTAAGCGATTTCTGTGTTTTCTTTTCTTTGTAAATCACAAACTGTCGTTAATCTCCATAATCAGCAACCACACAATGCTGTGCAAGTATTAAAAACAGTAAACAAACAAAAAAATGTCAAACTTATTTTCGAAACAAAATAATGCAAAGGAAAATGTTCAGTATAAAATAAGAACGAATAAAGAAAGCAGCATTGATTCTTATAGTGAATCCAGTTCCAACTGGACTAAACTGTTAGAGTTGAATGAAGAGCTACATGTGACCCAAGAGCTTTATAGAATTGTGAGGATTCTGATATCAGATATTGTCGAGAGTTCTTTTAATTCTTGACACAACATCATTGTTGATTCCGATATTAATTGACCTGCCGGGTAAAATAAAGGTTAAATAAAAAATAAAATATGAAAAAATATATTTGTTTACACATTTATCAGAAAAATACAGATGATAATAAATAATAATTATTGAACTCGTCAGGCTTGTGCATCCACACACTTTTCCCAGGAGATAAATGTCAATTCATTTTGTTCACACACTTGATCTAAACAGTTATTAGATACAATATATACATATAATATAACAACTACATTGATACATATGTAAAAAAATATACGTAATTATCATTTTACAATATACATACAATACAGTGTAACATACAATGTGAGGAAAAATTCACAGAAAAAAGCTTCGAACATTCTTTCTACAGTACTTTAACAATGCACCACATTAAGTGACCCAAACTGTAAGCAGTTGTACTGTAATAATAAATCAACATAAACCTCATATGTTGGCCATAAATGTTAAATGTAGACACAGGACAATAAACCATTAATTCCTAAAATGCCATTTAAATTCCATCTAGTTAAACATGTAAACATGCAGCATATAACTTCAGCCTGTATTCCTTTTGGAAGACTGTAAACAAACAAACAAATCTTTCCCCACCCTTTGACTTTAAAATAGTTTTACTGGGTCATGAATTACCATTGATCAGCTGCTTGTACTGGTTTTAATAGCTTTTAAAATAGATTTCTACTGAGCCACAGAATATGTCTACCTGCAAAACTGTTCTCCAAAATAGTTAAAATTCCATAAGATGTGTATGTACTACTCTGTTAATGAAGTACTGCTAATTGAAACCAAAATGTATTTTTGAATTCTCAGTCAAAAGGAACATCACCATAATGGGTGCTAGTGGATGTGGGGGGAAGCGACAGGATTTGGGGGATTTAAGACCATGATTTACAGGGGTTGTTCTTGTTGGTGTAATACTGGGGAATAAGAAAACTTTCTAACTTATTTTTGCAAAACACTGCCATGATGAGAATCCAGGAGACTAACTCCAATCATGGCTTTCTTATGGTCCAGGAAAACAAACACAATGCACTGCACTGCTGTGACTTTATTCCTCTTCGCTTCCAGCCAGGTTTCAGTTATGCAGAAGGACCAAGGCTAACAACATAACAAGAACCATCCCACCAAATTTTGTGTATCTTGCCCATTTTTAATGTGCACTAGGCCTACTATTTTATTGCATTGTGTAAGATCTGTTCTTATTTGGTCTTATTATGTATTAGTGCTAATTTTCCTTATTGAATATACTGTATATACAATGCTGTATATTACCTATGGTAATTTATAGTAAAATAGGTATAGGCCAAGATTCATTTTGTCTTTACAAAGGTAAAAAGCGTCCTTCCATTTATATTAGTAAATTAAGTCAGACAGTTGTGTCTGAATTGGAATATTGTCAGTAGTGAAACAGCGTACACACAGTACATAATTATACTTCAGGCGTGATGCAGTGGTGCAGATAATAATAATTTGTCATTTAACAACAGTAAGATATAGGCAGTTCAGAAAATGTATGGCTCTGGACATAATTCTGTTTATAACTGGAAGGTTTTCTTCTGCAACTCACCATCCAATGCAGGCTATTGAAGAGACCCTCCTTCATCAAAACTTTGTAGACCCCATCAGAGTATCTATAATCCGCATATGACACAGATCAGAAAGACAGCGTGCTCAAAACCTGCAGTAACTGCCATTTGCTTCAGTCTCTACACTTGGCTGGTAATCAACATGCACTATTATTACAGTTTGTACAAACCAGTTCAAAAGTACATTTGAGGTTTTTGCCTTAAGGTACATGCTTGAGGGATGATTTTCCAGACGTAACTGTACTCAGCAATGTCTCACAAATAAGCACCTGGCAGGTGGTCAAGTATGAAGTAACAGTGTAAATGTATAAAGCTGAGATAAAATTGCATGTTTGAAATTAATTACATAAATATAGTCAAACTACTCATGATTATAAGAAGAAGTGAGGACATTAATAGATAAGCCCAAGAATATATTTGTTTCAGATGTAAGATGGCTTTGAGATCACCATTCAGATTTAATTTTCTGTGAAAATATTCCAACACGAAAAGCATAGTAAACACAACCAAAAAGAAATAAGTATTTTCAAGTCATACAAATATAAACAAATAAATAAAATAAATAAATAAATACACAAATAAATAAAATAGTTTGTTGGTGTTGTGGTCATGGAGGATTCCAGTCCAATAGAGAACTTATTGACTTGGTGGCTGTGTAGTCCATAGGCTTATACTCCTGATAATCAGCCACTCTTTCTGACTGGATGTGACCACAATTCGAACACATTCAATGTCAAATGCAATCTTACGGTCCACTTCCTGGACTTCAATGTTCCCATTCTTAAATTCCCCCAGAGTAATATATGATGAACACTGCTTTCCCTTTTTGGTCCCCACTAACTTTTCCCCGACCTCTAAGGCTCCATGGTGCAAGATGTCATTTTGCCGATCATCAGTTCCTGTGACGATCTTAATTTTGCTAATCTTGGTCAATTTGTTAAAGACGATCACAAAGAAGTCTCCTGTGGAGGGGGCTTTTCCCCAGAAGTACTCGTCCACACTGCTGTAAGCTTTCGTGGCATCATAGTTCTCAAACACGTTGATGTTTGTGTGTAGGCTGGCAGGTGGGTTGTCAGGGATATCAAAGGAGTCCTCCTCAAAGTCATCATCCTTCAGTTTGTTTTCCGCTCCCTTGTAGGAGGAGTAATAACCCATGTGCTGAAAGAGGGAGGGCTTGAACCGAATAACATCCTTCTGTGCCAGCAAACCCCTGAAATGGATAAGCAGCCAATCACAGGGCATTTCCTGGTAGAACATGAGGAGGAAGTGGGCCAGACGAGGCAGGTCTTTGGAGTGATACAGTTTCCCAATGTAGCCCAGCTTGGAAAACTCCAACATCACCCAGTAAGACCCTTCCCTGGAGGTGACCACCTTCTTCATGGCTGTCAGGAAGTTCTTGGCACAGCGGACATCATCCTCCAGCATCATGTAGAAATCAGAGAGATTGGTGCAGAAATTGAGGAGGAAAGCGTAGTCCACATTCTGTTTGGACCGGAACCTGACCCTGTCCTCCGGGTCATTATAGTTCCTCTTTAGTCCATCCAGAGATGGGTAGTACTCCTCTGGGGCATGTATGACTAACAACCGCCCAGCAATGATGTGATGACCAAACCTTCTGGAGATGTCCTGCACCAGGCTTTCACACCAGGCCAGGTCAAAGTCTGCCAGGTGGACCACAACCACAATCTCCTTTAGTTCTTCATAGCTGGACTGGTCAAAAATGGATTTGATCGTTTCCATTAAATAATTCCCTCTCTTTCTTTTGACAGATGACAAACCAATGGTCAAGAACTCTGTGGACACAAACAGCAAAAATGTATATTTTCTGTTTAATACACAATTCTCTGTTGTGGTAGTTTGGAAGAGTGATAATGTATTTATAAGTACACTACTGTACAACTGTAAGAGCTATTTCATAAGACACTTTTCACAAAGATTATGAGATAATTGAGCCTTATTACACTCTGCATTGTACTGCACTTTCTTAACAGAAACTTATGGATATAAGAAAACCTATAAGTAATTTTTGTTTTTAAATGTTGAAAGCATATTGTTTGATAAATTTACTGGCTCAAAACCCTTACATAGCTATTGGTTCACAAATACCGATGTTTGAACCACTGTAGGCATGACCGCCACTGATCTCTCTATAAGATCTGGAGTTAAGATGCAGTCAATCTGATCTTAACATGGTTTACTGCACATGATCAGTGCAGAAATGTTTATTTTGATAAGTTGTTTTTAGCATGATGCAAATAATATTGAAATTTTAATACTTGGCTGCATTCCATTAGTTGCCGATTAGCAATGATGTTTGGGGTTTCCTGAATCCTTATTGTTACATTTATTGAATAAAAGGGTTAATTCTTTTTGTTGTATTTCAACACATTGACATTTAATTTGAATAATTCATTTCTGTAATATAGATACTTACTTTTCCGTGGTAGAGGTGACCCTGCTAGGTAACGATATGTAACATTTATAGTTCCAGAAAAATTTGAGAGATCTTTAAAGGTGTGAACATATCGTTCTGAGTTCAGTTGGTGTATAGCGGTCTCTCTCAGTTGCCTCTTGTCCCCTTCCTATAATTGATTTTCAGCAAACACAAAAAACAGACAAATGATTAAAAAGGGATTATACATAAGAAGATTGATATACTCTTGATCTTTTTAACCTCAAAATGTATTTTAAATGGGTCAATAATTAGCATTTTATCCTCATTATTTGATAGGTTTCAAGTATAATAGGTTTTTTTTACAGTTACACTATGTGAAACACTGATAAATCCAGAATCAAAAATTTGATTAACAATGCAATTTACAATGAAAAAAAAAAGTAAATAAAAACATTTAAAATGAAAAAAAATAAGCAGGTATAGAACAAGTGCAAATAAAATTAAACAAATTACTAAATAGATAATAGATATACAGTTTGATTTAGGTAGGGGATTAATGCCACTGCCCATAGTAGATAAAAAGCTAAGCTAATAATGTTTCTAGTCTGTAAAACCAGAGAATAATCTTTTTACTTAGACTAAATCTTTTAAACCACAGTGCCTGCTTGAATTTAAATGTTAATGATCCTGGTAAGGATGCCAATTTGTTTCAAATGTTCAAACAGGCTTAATAATTTAAACAACAAATACTTATATCATGTTGCGATCACAAAGTTTCAATGGCCTCATGAATAAGCCATGGACTTTCAGTCTGGGTCTATACCATAAAATATTAAAAAACACTGCTTTTATGGATAAGGAACAGAGATTGACACAATGAATATTGCAGTTCTTAATGTAACAATATGGATGAAAAGGTTGCCCTGTGGTTGATTTTTTTGTGGTTGTAATTATATGAACTATATAATAAGCACATAAAACAAACAGTAAAACATTTAGTGTAAATTCCATTTATCAGTTTAGATTAGGAAAAAGATTCTAAAGAAAACATGAAAAAAACTCCTATCAGAGTAAAATATACTCTCATAGAGTTGATTTTATACTGAATTTTTCTGAACTGTCACCACACCCAATATGAAAAGTGTCTTACCAGTACGTATCCATCATCGATATAGAGGTTCACAAAGAGAAGGCAGGTGATCAGGACACCGAGGAGTGGTATGGTAGAACGTTTTCGGAAACACCTCATTTTGTCCAGGGACTTCCACACCAGCCTTAGGATTGTCAAGCTCTTACTGAAACCTGATTAAAGATAGAAAAATAATGCATTGTTAGTGTCTCCCTGCACATCTCCCTTTATCCACTGTCAGCTCAGTTCTACAAAGCGGTTCAAGGCTTGGGCTTTAGATCATCTTAGAATTGATTATGCGTCCTGCTCAAAGCTACACTCCTCCCGTTTCTATACTGACCTCCATCGTACCATGTTAAATACCCCCTGGGTATTCTTTACTCTCAATGTAAGCATGTTGCATTAAGCCAAATGAGATCCTTGCTTTCCTTTGCCAAGTTAACACAAAACCCTATTGTTCACTTCAGGTTATGTCATAGTATACACAAAGCAATACACTGATGTATTGTGTATTGAGGAAAGATGCATTGGTGCAATATATGATGTTCAGCCTGGTATGAGAGGAGCAGGTTTAACAAAAACATCAATGGAAATGTTCAAAAGGCTCAAGGGATGAGAGGTCATGGGTGACAGATATTTAGCAGTGCAATAAACAATCCATAAAGACTGTGATTTATTGTCCTTAGGACTTTGCATAATCTTTCATAAATTGTACTTAATTGAGTATATATTTCATCTTCATACTATATGCCAATCAAGACTCATTTGTTTGAAATTAGTGTTGAAGGTGAAGGATACAAGGCTTATGTAGAACTTAAGGTCAAGATGCACATACAAAACACAAAATGGCAATCAGTTTTTTAACTTGGTGAGGCAAAAACATAATTCTCTGTCAAAAGACAAACCTCACACTGCTAAAAGTGTATATCTGGATATTATAAATGGCACTGTGGGTATATATTGCCTCTTTTGAGGGTGAGACACTGTGAACCCTTGTGGCAGGTTAACTGTTCAGTGCTTTTGACAGGATATTTATATGTTTCTCCTGGCTATTTACTGAACTGTGTGACTGCTGAAAATGCCAATCCATCATTCCATGTGTTCAATATATATTAGCATATGTTGTCTTCATGTATTCATTCCTGGCAATAGAAAATACAGAATTTCTGACAGCAGCATGTCCACGTGATATTTGGCATGGCCAAAGAGTTCCTACACTGTAATTCTAATGCTATGCAGGTCTCTCTGGATAAGGGCATCAGCTATGATTTATTTAAAAAATAAAATAATTAATAAATGATCAAATAATAAGCAAACAAGCCCATGCACATGTTCAATTAATAAAAACAACTGTTAATAAACAAATATATAACACGTTTAGATGCATTTATTTTTCTACAAACAAAGCTAACACAGTCTATAATACAGCATTACTTTACTACACCAGGTCATTATTGTGCAAAGAAGCTATGGGCATGTTATTGGCTTCACTTGTGTGAATAGCTGCTCTAATACAATTTCTGCTGTTTTACAGAAAGAAATATACATAGATACAGTCAAGCCGGAAAGTCTGCACACTCCTTTCACCTTCTCCACGTTTTATTACGTTACAGACTTATACTACAATAGATTGAGTTCATTTTTTGCCTCAAACATCTACACACAATAGCCAATAATGAAAAAGTGAAAACAGGTTTTTAGAAAATATGCAATTTTATTTTACTGACAAAAATACGTTATTTAGGGGTTACATATCTGTACACACCCTTAGCCTAATACTTGGTTGCTGCACCTTTGGCAGCGATTACAGCTTCAAGCCATCTTGGGAAAGAAGCTACAAGCTTGGCACACTTGTTTCTGGACATTTTTGGCATATCCTTGCAAGCTCCATCAGGATGGATGGGGAGCGTCGGTACACAGCCATTTTCAGCTCTTTCCACAGATGTTCAATTGGATTCAGGTCTGGGCTCTGGCTGGGCCACTCAAGGACATGCACAGACTTTCTCCGAAACCACTCCTTTGTTCTCTTGGCTGTGTGCTTCGGGTCGTTGTCATGTTGGAAGGTAAACCTTCGCCCCAGTCTGAGGTCCAGAGCGCTCTGGAGCAGGTTTTCTTCAAGGATCTAGGTGTACGTAGCTGCATTCATCTTTCCCTCTATCAGGACTAGTCGCCCCATTCCCGCTGCTGAAAAACATCCCCACATCATGATGCTGCCACCGCCATGCTTCACTGTAGGGATGGTATTAGCCAGGTGATGAGCGGTGCCTGGTTTCCTCCAGACGTGACACTTGGTATTCAGGCCAAAAAGTTCATTTTTGGTTTCATCAGACCAGAAAATTTTGATTCTCATGGTTTGAGAGTCCTCTAGGTGCCTTTTGGCAAACTCCAAGCGGGCTGTGATGTGCCTTTTACTAAGGAGGGGCTTCCGTCTGGCCACTCTACCATAAAGGCCTGATTGGTGGAGTGCTGCCTGGATGGTTGATCTTCTGAAAGGTTCTCCCATCTCCACAAGGATACGCTGGAGCTCTGTCAGAGTGACCCTCGGGTTCCTGCTCATCTCCCTGGCCAAGGCCCGTCTTCCCCGATTGCTCAGTTCTTGGTGGTTCCAAACTTCTTCCATTTACGAATGATGGTGGCCACTGTGCTCTTTGGGACCTGTAAAGCTGCAGAGATTTTTCCATGCCCTTCTCCAGATCTATGCCTTGACACAATCCTGTTTATGAGGTCTGCAGATAATTCCTTTGACCCCATGGCTTGGAGTTTGCTCTGACATGCATTGTCAACTGTGGGACCTTATATAGGCAGGTGTTGGCAATCCCCAATCATGTCCAATCAATTTAATTTATCACAGGTGGACTCCAATTAAGTTGTAGAAACATCTCAAGCAGTATCAGTGGAAACAAAATGCACCTCAGCTCACTTTTGGGTGTCATATCAAAGGGTGTGCACACTTGTGTACATATGATATTTAACATTTTGATTTTTAATAAATTAGCACAAATGTCTAAAAACCTGTTTTCACTTTGTCATTATGGGCTATTTTGTGTAGAATTTTGAGACAAAAAATGAACTCAATCTATTGTAGAATATGTCTGTAACGTAATAAAACGTGAAGAAGGTGAAAGGAGTGTGCAGACTTTCCGGCTTGACTGTATGTTTGCTGTTGTGAGAATCTTACCCAATACCACTTATATAAGCTTTGGTTACTGGAAAGGCCCTGACATTGGTTCCACATAAATTATGAATGTACTATCTACAGGAAATGTATAAATAAACCTAATGAGCAATCAACAATAAGTTCTTATGTGAATCAATCACCAAATTCACATCCTCTTGCATAAGACTATATTGATATATACAGTATATATACAGTACATGTATGTATATATATATATATGAAAGCCAAGAGCGCAAAATGTATGCCTTGTGTTCTAAAGTCACTGATTGTTTTACATTACATTATTACATTTTATACCTTTGTATATACAGAAAAGCAAGTTTGTTCATGCATATTCCTATTCCTACAGAAATATCTTCAGTGATTAAAACATGAAGTTACATTCTGAAAGCCGAAGAAAGTAATGAATGGTGTTTTAAATGTGCACATACAGAAATGAAAACACAGATAATAGCTTTATGAATATAATGAGATGCTGGTTATTCTGAAACCTCACAAATGCAATGAATAATCTTTAAAGGAAACAATGATTCAATTCAATTCAATTCAATTAAATTTTATTTGTATAGCGCTTTTTACAGAGAACTGTCACAAAGACGCTGCTATATAAGATGAAGCGATTCTCTTCAAACCTGTGGCTTAAAAACAGAAACAAAAATTAAGCCTTTTAAGATTAACTGGTTTTTTTCAACTGGGTTGCACAGAAAAACACAACAAAAAAACGAAGTTAAACAAAACAATACGAAGGTCACTGATGACTCCAAGAAGCATGCACAATTACACAATTGCATCACTTTGAAGCAGTTTGATTCACGCCACTTTGCTTATTCTTGCATACTTGAGCAATGGATTTATTTCACAATGATGCACATAAACTGTGATTCATTTCAATAATTCAAACCATGCTCTTAAGAGAACTCTCCAATGAACTTGCTGTGTGGCCAAACCTGCCACACTATTCTTTTGTAATGTAAAGAGACAGGGCAACAAGATTGCACTAAAACAGCCCAATGTCCATTCCCCTCAATGAAATTTACAATAGTCTATTGTCCTGGGAAAAAAAGCAGAGGGTATCTTCCTCTCTTTATCCTATGTTTAAACAAGCACTTTCTCTCTTTATCCTATATTTAAACAAGCGTTGTACAGCTTAGAACAAGAGCTTAGATTCAATCAACATTTTTTCTCTCACTCTCAATAATATTGTTTTTTCTTCAAACACAGTTTAATGAGGTCAGAAATCACAACTGACTCTCGAAAGCTTTGGTGGTCTTTGGTGGTGGTGGTGGTGGGTGTTTCAGTCTTTATTCAATCTACATTTATTGAAGGCAAATGTACATTGAATCCATGCTACAGACATTTACAGTAAAGACCAGGGTAAGCAGCAACCACACAGAGGTATGCAGGAGTGATTCCTCAATGAAAACAGGGAGGCAAGAGCAGGAATATCAGCTGTGAGGGAATGCAAATGGTCCACCACAGTGAGAGGGAAGACCACAATCCAAACAACTCAGCTGTTAGAAAAATCTTAAAAAGGAGATGAGGCTTATTTGACGAGAACATAAACATGTTTCCAACTGAACAGAACTCTACTTGGCCTTAACGACACACTGCACGATTGAAGCCTAAACCATAAGTGTACAAATTCTTTGTATTTGTACAGTCACGCGGCCAAAAGCATAGGAACAAATTGCATCGTGAAGACAATGATCTCAGACAATGTTGTTTCACAATGATGATCCTGGCAGAGTTCTCTGCAGTCAGTTTTGAGACCAAGCAAATAAAGCAGTAACCAATTAATAATGGCTAATTGCCATTCTCAGCTATTTGTATAAAACATCAGTAGCCAATAGATCAAAGATGGTTCAAGTAAAAATGGGCAATTCTAATTAATCTCATTCGTGCAAACGCATAGCTGCAGCCTCACATCAGTGGATGCAATCTATGAGGTTCACCTCTGACAAAAGCGTGTGAGGCTCCCCATTACTTGCCAGGACTCTCTGTTGGTGAAGCTGAAAACAGGGGACGGGCAGTTCCCTAGTGAGGGAGAAAGCAATTACAGTCTTGTCTGATGTGCCAGATAAGAAAATACAAGTCAAATGTGTAAGGGTGTCAGAAAATAATTTAGATTGGTGCATACTGTGCTGTAACATTCCTTTTTTTAAAAACCACATAAATCAAAAAAGGCACTGAAATGCACCCACAAAATTTGTTCAGCGGGGTTATACTGATTTAGAAGCTACGCTGCACAATCGACTTTGAGGCAACTCCACGGTTACAATCTGACAGGAAAGGTAGGAGACCTTTAAAAAAAGGGGTCATTGCAGAATGCTAAATGGGTACCCTGCTTTGCAGCAGGTCCTGGAGACAAGGGCCACTAAGGGAGTCTGAGCAGCATACTCCTGCTTTACACTGTACTGCTGGATATCAATGATGGGAAAATGAAAAGGTAATGAGAAAAGAGCACATCGATATTGCTGCGTGTTCGCTGTCTCAAAGGTAAAAGAAGGAAGGATATTGCAGCTCTATATCATGACAAGACTAAATGCAATATGGTTATTTGGGCTTGCAATCATTGGGGCTAAAGTTCACTTTAATGACTTTGTTGATTCTCTCCTTGCGTGTACTGTATATATGGACACTGAAAGTCAGATTCAATTCTAATCTATATTTTATCTGGCTAACAAGAGCCCCTCTGCACACAAGGCAATTTCAGAATACAGATACGATAATTATCATGTACTGCGCTGCATGTCACATTGGGAACCAAGAGCCACAACTTAATTTGTCCTTTAAATAAGGGTATTTATCTTGGAGAGATAAAGCTCTCAAAGCTTTATTTTAAATCTCAGCCACACCGTTGTCTGTCCCTTGCCTCACACTCAGCAAGAACCTTTCTAAAGGAATTTCTCCTCCAAAAGCTGGATCAATCCTGAAAAGATGATCCAGAGACTGCCATGAAAGGCACAAATGGGTTTGCTGTAGGCAAGAGAATAACAGTCAGGTACAATCCAGCATGTGTGAGATTATTAGGCCTGAACATGAAACTTGGCCCTATTTGTGAACTGTCTGAATGTTGAAGTGGGTACTAATGGCCATCTTGTAAAAGGGACTTGATAATTTACCTGCAGGGGCAGCACACCACCTTGCAGAATGTACTGTGGTCCTCAGGTCAGAGGCCTGATCATTTATACAGCTTCCTTTAATAAGATAGTTTAAATTCAAGGAGGTTCATTTCTTGTGAAACTGCACGCACCATAAAGCTTGGTTGTGCCCTTGGGTTTCCAGAACAATCGATTCCTTAGTGTACAGTGGACAATTTGCACATAGGACTGTTTTTGTAGCCTTTCTGTCCCTACCCTTATGGAAATTAAATATACTGCAGTATATTTAAAATATATTGTGAAGATAATTTTAATATATTTACAATATACTGCAGCATATTCTTTTTCCATAGGGGTACCCCATCCAAAAAACTATATAAATGTGTACATTAATTGAAGCAAAGACAATTTTGTCAGAAAATAACATTATGAAATAAAAAACGTGAATGTCTACATGTCTGAGCTCTAACTATTTGATTTGTAAAATACTTTTTGGTTCTTATATATTATATCTCCACTGATATCTGCCACCCCAAAATATCTGGCATTTCTGTAACTTCAAAATATCCGAACAAAACATACGCATTTTGTATAATCCATTGAATTGTGTTAGAGACTCACTTTCATAAGGAATAAAAAACTAAACTCTTAATCTTAAAATAATGCGAGTATCCGTCTTATGAAAATACTGCATTGATGCAAGTGGTAAAAGGTGGAGAAGCAGTTTTTTGAAGAATTGTCACCCGGGGAACTAAATGCGCAAAACAACATTCGTCTTTGAACATTCTGTTTCAAAAGTACACCAAAATAAAGCTTAATAAACACTTTCTCTTCATCCACATAACTTTATAAAATCTCTATTAGTGAAGCCTCCGCTAATGATCAGGAAGCTTCAGGGATTCTCCTTTAATGGGAAAACCTGGATGAAATACCCTTTTTGAGTGAGAGCGAGGAAAAGATTAATAATGCAGTCGGCAGAAAGCAATTCTCCTGCATTTAATCTTCTTACCTATTTTACATTATTTCCCCTGGGTGTCCTGAGACTCACAGATACACAGCTCGGCACAAATAATCAATTAAGACTGCAGTCCCATGAATTCAGCAGTTGCTTTGTGTCAGACCTTCAGCTACTTAAATGGATTTCTTCCCTAACAAAAGGGAGGAAGAGGACTGAGGGGGAAAAAAACAGGTTTCTATTGATAATAGAAACCATAGCATAGAGCAGAAGTCCCCCTTGAACAGAATGAAGGGAGAGTATTCAACAAAACTATCCTGCAGTTTGAACCAAGTGCTAAAATTAAAGTGAGAAAATATGATTTCATCTTTTAATTCCATGCACACTCTGGGTATAATTCTTGCGGTTAATATTCTGCAAAAACACAAGTTCATTTCAAGTGACCACTTGTGAACAGCACAGACTGAAAAAGATTTTATTTTGTTAAAGAGCATATTGATTTGACAAGGTCATTGGGATTGTTAGTCACAACCACAAACTTGGTGAACCACAAACTTGGTCCACTCAATGCTGCGCCTCCCATAGCCACATAGTAGGCACTGGGCAGGGTGCACGACTCCTGAAATACTACTGACTGTTGTAGGAATCTATGGTATACACTCACTGCAAACCAGATGGTATACTACGGGAGAGTTAGTGCCAGCAGAAAGAGTCCCCATCTCTGTGTGATTACAACTAATAACCTTCAGTGCCCTTGTAACAGTGGTGGGTGTTCAGAGCAGGCAAAGAGCAGGCAAATGAAGCCAAGGCTTATCTAAAAAATATAAAGTTTTTATTTTTTTTATTTCCAATTGCATAGAATGCATAAATATAAACATTTCAAGTGGGTTGTGCGTTTGTGATGACTCTTTACAAATCCCCTCTTGTTCAGTTAAGAGTCAAAGGCGAAATGAGGCTTCCCATTGAAATCCATTAGGAAAATGTATTTTAATTGAAGTCTATTGTACAGAGCTAGGCTAAGGGCCTAGTATGTACTCAGAGTGAGCACCACTGGTGATGCTGATTTGACAATGATCCCAGCATCAATGTATTTGATGTACTTAAATTACTTATTTTCTATCTGCCATAAGAAGTGATTAATTTAAAGTGTCCCTGTGGTTACCAATGAATCCACTTATTGCTAAGGTTGGAGGAGGTAAATTCTTGAATTTTAAAGACCTGAGCAGCTACAAGAAGCAGCAAAAATGTTACCGTATAATGAGCAAGTGAAAATGTTTAATTGAAAATGGAAATCTAATTAAGCATGATAGTAAGCGGATTGTAATATTAGACAAGAATATTACAACTGGTTTTACGTCATCCCTATGGGCATAAATAACAATTACATCCCCAATTCATTCTTCCCCTTGAATTCATATATTGCCTACAGTATGATTACTTGAAAATGAAGCACAGTAGGAGGTTATTTATTTTGAATTAGCTCCACTGAAAATACACCTAGGGAAGACAATTATTTCCTTTATTAAAAAAATATTATATGTGCCATCTTTATGTATGCTATCCTTTGTAATTGGTATGATGTAATGACTAAGAACTATGATTGAAAAAATATTTTTTAAATATCACTGTATGTTTATATTTAAAGAGCAGTTAGTTGAAGTCTATATTTTTGCTATTGTCTCATTGCCAGTGGTTGCACCTGTCTTATTTGGGGCTAGAGGAGGTTTAAAGAGGTACCTGCTCACTAGGGATGGGATGATATGGTTAGCTCACGATACGGTTCGATACATGATATGGGGTTCACAATTTCGATACAACCACAATATGATGTAATAAAAGTTAATTGACAAGAAAGTATGACTGTAGAATTGTATGCTTATTTTGGAAGTTTAGGTCAAACCCGTCTACGTTCCAGCCTTTAAACAGAAATTGAATGAGAAAATAATAATACCGATTGCTGGTTTGATGGTGCAAGTCATTTTAAACCCTCCGCGAACAGAAGCATATAAGCAGTGAATGCTTTACACTGACACGTTTATTGGACCAGCACTTGTCAATGAATATTCAGTCTGCAATAAAACATAGGCTATTGCGATGAGCAGGCTAGCTGGAGGATTCCCTCTGATGTAGGCTAATAAATGTCTAATGGGCGATAGAGAGTGTGTGAACGTAACAGGCAAGTCCTCTTATTTGTGATTACTACAGCAGAATAAAACTTGGGTAATATCGCGATTAGTTTTTCTGCCGCACGATACATATTGTCACATTTATGTATCGCGATATATTGAATTTCGATATATTTTCCCATCCCTACTGCTAACTGTATTACTGTCACTTCATCAGTCTGGTTTATAGTCTTATTTAAGGCCCACACAGGAGAGTTGCACAGGAAAGGATACAAACAGCCCAGTCTGCCAAACTGCCATTGCACACCATTATTACCTTTTCTTTCTCATTCTAATGGGAATGAGGGGAAGCAGTGGACAAATGGAAAAATGTGGGCAAGCACCCGGGAATTCCCTGGGAAATACCTAGCACCATGACTGCTCAGCTGGAAGGAGGATGAAGAATCTCTCCCTCTCCCGGGATTTTGTGGGAATCCCTCATCTTTGGAGATTACTCTACTTCACTGAGAAAGCTACAATTCCTCGTCCAGTTGAGGATTCTGAGGAATCAACACAGTAAAAATTGGCAACGTTGCAATGTTCTTTTGTAATTAGCTGAAATGTTTTGTAAGCATTACACTGAGGTTTGTGGTATGTGCTGTCTATGAATTTCACTGCCCCTGGTTTACAGTGGAGTGACAGTGACTCCTTACCGAAGAGGAGAGCTTCCATTGAACTACACATATAGCATCCATATTCATCTGTTTTCTCCCAATTTGGAATGCCTAACAGCAGTTTCAGGCCATCTAATTTCTGCTACGCTTTCTGTCTGTTCAGGAAGATCCACACGCTGAAAATGTGCAGAAGGGATTTATGAATGACAAATATGAGAAGGTAAAAATTACATTTTCCCCTTGAAGCTTCACTCACTGACAGGGTCCACAATTGGCAGCTATTCAGTCATTCCATTCTGTGGCACCCTTTGGTAACTTGGTATAATATAAAAGGCAGCCAAACTGACCAAAAAAAAATAAAAAATAAAAATACTGCAGTGTTTTGATACAGGGGGCAATTGTAAAAAAGGAAAGACTGAGAAAATTTATTTTGACCTTCAAACTTGCTGGGTTACTGGTTCTTTATTGGAGGATGGTCAATATTTTGCTGCTGAATCACTTTCTAAAGGACTGATAAAAAAAATTTAATGGGTGTTGTCTTCACTGACACACACAGATGGATTCGCTCAATCAATAAATTGAAAAAAACCCCACAAAAAAACAATCATAGCTGAGCATCATCCTGCCACAGTTTATGCTGCAGGTTCACACCGCATCATACTACACCTCCATTTAATGTATCAATCCATAACTGTTACTAAAGTCACTCCTTCCTCTGACATGAATGGTAATTTATTGAAAATACTTGTTTTGTCAAAAATGTACATGAAACTGATTTCATTTGTCAGACACATTACATGTACATACAGTATAATACATATACAGCCCTTAACACTGTAAGCCACCCTACTGCTGTGCCTGACTGCCACAAAAAAAGGGTGGAGGTGGGTGGTTGGTGGATTGGGTTGGGGGGGAGGGAGCAATGAGGCATGAGCCATTTCCTGTTTATTTCCATAAATACAAATCAACTTAAGGTTCACATTCAGCACACTGATTACGTGCATGTGACATCCAACATTGGTTTACGCTCAATCAGAAAAGCTCTGTAACACATATAAATGCAGACAATGTTCTGCATTTATATGTGCCCAGGAGGAAACACTCAGTACCCAGAATACCTGACTGGCAGTGTGCTGACAGGAGGAGACAGAGCAGCTGCCATTCCCCTGTCAGGTGAAGACAAAAAGCAGGTGGAGGCTATTAGGTGGATGGCATGGCTTGAAATAGAGACTTCATCAACCCTGGGAAATGGAGGACTGAAAGGCATGCTAGATGACAATCCGAGATTTTCTCCGGATCCTTGCTATGAATGATATACACTGCCCGGCCAAAACAAAAGTCGCAGTTGCACCAGTCATGCATAGTGCCCACTGTACAAGCCTCTGGAGGCAGTGTTATGATCTGGGGTTGCTTCAATTGGTCAGGTCTAGGCTCAGCAACGTTATGCAGCAATAAAATTAAGTCAGCTGAGTACCAGAATGTACTGAATGACCAGGTTATCCCATCAATGAGCATATTCCAGGAAGACAATGCCAAGATTCATCGGGCTCAAATTGTGAAAGAGTGGTTCAGGGAGCATGAGGAATCATTTTCACACATGAATTGGCCACCAGAGTCCTGACCTTAACCCCATTGAAAGTCTTTGGGATGTGCTGGAGAAGACTTCACGGAGTGGTTCGACTCTCCCGTCGTCAATACAAGATCTCGGCCAAAAATGAATGCAAGTCTGGACGGAAATAAATGTTGTGACGTTGCATAAGGTTGTCGAAACAATGCCACGACGAATGCGCGCCATAATCAAAGCTAAAGGCAGTCCAACAAAATATTACAGTGTGCAACTTTTTTTTTGGCCGGGCAGTGTATTTTGTATCATTACGTTGAATTAAACGGCAAGCACACTAAGCAAAGTTATTTTCATTTCAGTTGGGTAGGTTCATAAAGAGGCTGTCTGCAGACAATATGAGCTACATGATCAAGGCTTGCAATGGTTATTTGGGACGTGTTTCCAAATTCAGTGCATTGACTTGTTGTAGCTCATGTAGTAGCACTGGCCAACAATTTATGTGAAAATTATTTCACAAAAGTTGAATAGTTTATAGCCACCATTAAATACTGTTTTCTACTAAAAAGACTCCTGAGGCATGCAAAACCAAATGGGGAACTTGGGATTCTCCTGCAGAATACTAGTCAAATACATCAGATTTTATTCAAGACTTGTGGAGATGGAGATGAACATTACACTTACACAACAGCACTGAAGAAGATTATCACATTGCTGGATGACGTTAACGGCTTGGACAAATGGTTCTATGTCACTGCACAATATGGCAAGCGTCTGAGTGACCCCAGTCATTGATCTGAAATTCAGGAAGGCTGAATTCACAAAACCTACAATAAACTCTAGCAGCTGATAAATATTGAACACTGACACAACAGGTTCACAGCACAGAAAGAACAGTAAACATCAATGTATTAAAACATTCAACAAAGCAACAGAAAAACTCAAAGAATATAAAAAAACAGATGAACTGAAAATAACATATGGTTCAGTCAACCAGCTCACAAATGTCTGAAAGCAGGCAGGATTTTATAGGTTTTTTAATAAATTTGCAGTCTGGATGTAGAACATCTCTCATATGTGCAGTGTCGTTAGGTACATTAATAATTTGGCAGTGAAGACAGACAGTTAAAACATCTTAAGTCATCACATGGAGGCACCAATGTATGTGCAGAATATATAGAAATTTATATATTGCTTCACACTAGGTGCAAAAGTATAATTAATCAGTCTCATGAAATTAATTATTAAATCATGATTATGAATTTCAATGTTAACTATTAAAATAATAATCAATAACTTAATCTGAAGGCGTAAGTTCTTTTGGAGGATAGGCTCAAATTTTTATCCAAACAACAATCAGACTGACGACCAGGTTTAAGTAAATACAATTTATTAAATGACAAACATGTCTAAAACTAACATCCTAAAAGCAGCAAATGATATGGAAAGGAAATTGAAGTGTAGACAAAGAATGAGGCACATAGAATTCAGTTCTATTTCTGTATGTGCGCCAGACACGTGGTGTTCAGAGATCACAAGACCGTACCTTGAGGGGGAAATACAAATCTAGCTTTAGCATGAAGCTAACGTGGCCTGAAACATGGCGGGTATTGAGGCTATAGAAATTTAGCTACGTCTAGCTAAATCCCAGGCCCCTCTCCGTATACAGGCACGGTATCCTATATGTAATGGGTTAGGTATTAGTACAAAAGGAGATTGCATGCACCGATCTCGATTTAAAAGGGAGTCGGATTGTAAATTCGTTTTAGAGTAAGTTAGAGTAGGCTCTGTAACTTTAGCTTATGCAAGGCTAATTGGCTGTTGATAGCCTGCAAGCCGTTGAGTTATAAGGTTACTCTAAATACACAAAATGGATACAATCAAATATGTAATTACATTGACAATAAACATTACACAAAAGTTTTCCTAACTATTGCCTGGATGTTCATGTCAGTCTTACTGTACTGAAGTTGCTACAGGCGAGTCCATCGCTTTGATGATGTCCGGAAAGTTATTTCCTTTGGCAGCGTCTGGACTGGACTTTCTCTCGGTTTCCTCACGAGTAGAGCAGCTTGCTTGCTTCCAGGTCCTTTGGTGAGTCGTTGCTGGAAATTTGCCGTTGTAGTCCTTCTGTCCGTTCAACAAGTGGTTTCCTTGGGTTCCTTTGCGGTTTGCGGTTCGTGGTAACGTAGGCTACACACGTTTCTCTGGTTGTCGCTTTAAGGCTACGCCGTATGATGGTAGCTCAGTGTAGCTAGCAGTTTTAGTGGCTTTAGCGAACACGCTAACTGAGAACTGGGTGAAAGAGCGGTCATTGTGGCCGCATACCCCGAGGGAGAGAGGGTTCTCTCCGCGTGTTCCTTGCCTATGTCGGCCTTGTCTCGTCCCTTCCCAGCCGGGAAGATGGACAGGAGATGATTGTTCCGACAAGTGAAAATGGTAAGAAAGAATTGGAAGAACAAGAAGTTTGATCAAAGTTTTATAGAACTGGGGACTCAGTCCTGATTGGTTAAGGATCACATGACTGCCTGGGATCACATGACTGTTGCATGCCGGTATATGTAGTCTTTTGGAAATGTGGTCCAGAGTCACATAAATGCGGATTGATTCCCAATGGACATGCACTACATATGATTATATTCCAGGCATTGACAAGGACTGTCACTCTGAATGTCTAAATTACAGAATTTCACAGAGGAAAAAAAACCCAATGTCTTTGGATCAATTCTGGGATCAACACACACATACACACCTTTTACCAGTTACCTTCAATGGATGATCCA
This sequence comes from Synaphobranchus kaupii, assembly GCA_029718625.1. NCBI lineage: Eukaryota > Metazoa > Chordata > Actinopteri > Anguilliformes > Synaphobranchidae > Synaphobranchus > Synaphobranchus kaupii. Next base: position 96,581,534 of record CM056376.1, read on the forward strand.
TGGGCAGTGCAAAATACATGTCCATCCATCCAGATAGGCTCAATATACGCCTGCCGGAGAGATCTACTCCAGAACTGTGCCTTTGCCAACACCTCCAAAGCATAACTGTTGCAGTCATTATAATGGCAGGCATACACAAAACCCCAATCATTAATATTTCATGAAGGTGGTGCTGGCTGACCTATCAGAAAAAACAATTTATCTTACATTTGACCGAGCAACCACCGTTTCAGCTGGGCTCAAGGGAAGCTGTGAAACTGGACATATGGCAGAGTGTGCAAGAAAACAGCTCTCTGTACACACTAAGGACATAGGGCACATGGTCAAATAAATCCCCTTCACTGGTTAACTGATTGCAGGCCTTTTAATGTGAAGCCTACTCCTTTTGATACAGTGGGTGAAACTATTTTAATTGAATGGAAACTGGGTCTGAAGTTTATTGATGCCATAGGCTGTATTAACTCAGGTTAAAAATATATTAAGATGCAGGCAGATCATTCATTTTAACAGCCATATTTTTCTTACAGTGCCATCAGGGATGTTCTGTTTTTGTTTGTTCATTATGGGAGTTTAATTATGACAAAAAGGGAAATGAGTTTTTGCTTGTCTCTTGTGGTCTTCGATTGGTTTTCAGTATTCTTCAGAGCGATCTTATTATAGTGGCAGATGCACAGGTGACAGGTCATTTTCACACTCATTCTTATTTTGGAGGAAAGCCCTCATCAGAGATTTGTTGAAAATAAGTCCCCTTTGATGCAGTTCATTACTGTTTCAAAGGCTTTTTCAGCTAACATCTTAGTATAATTTTATTCATTTAATAACATTTTCGTTTCATACACTGGCATTCAGTTACTGAGGAGAAATATTAGGACACTTTAATCAAATAGAGAATCGGAGGTTAGTTGAATGGCTTCATAAGTCTGGTTGTCTGTGTGAATTGGATAACTGGATACGTTAAGGATTGATTATGGATGAAACATGGTGAAATGTGTTCCCAAGAGATAATTTGCTTAGGGTAGTAAATGTAAGCACTGTCAATCGTCATTCAGACTGTGTCTGCAACTAACATGAATGATCTATTTTAAATTTGCCATTTCTATGTTATTAAGAGCAAATGATGGTAAAACTTTACTTGAGCTATACAATATAAAGTATACATTACACTTTCATTATCAAAATGCATGCAGTAATCATTTTACAACATTTAATTTGAAATATGTTGCACACATTACGACAGCTTATGACATTTCTCATGAGCTGTAATACACTGTCTTGTCTCCTTATGACAGATGTTATGTCATGTATATCGCAGCGCTGAGTTGGATTCATGGCATATAGTTCAAGTTACTCCCGAATTAAAAATGTATTTGGCAGTATTGTTATAAGATTAATTTAATCCCTTTCTTACAGTTAACCAGAAATAATCTATCTGATGGAATTGCATGGTGTACTAACCCATCTGTAACACACTCACACTTTTAATTATCCACTGCTATTATGCGCAATGACATTTGTCGTAATGGCTTCAGTCAAATGACCGTGAGCAAACATTGCCTAATTTGTCGATGATTCCCCTTCCCATTAAAACAATTACATTAAATGGCCTAAAACATGCAAAATGTACATTTATTACGTATATGAATGGAAAGCGGTTCGTTTATCCTGGGCCATTTGTGTGACATCTGGGGAAAGAAGATTTGGTGCTCCAGTTGATGGATGTTATTTTGTAAATTAATCTCAGTGTGATTTCAGTTACCACCAAACTTGTAATCGTACAAGCATTCAATAAAAATGTAAAAGTTGCTTAACTCAAACTTAAATACACAGAATTTTGCTGTTTTAATTTACATTAAAAAAGTACATAAATACTTGGAAAAGTGTACTTTCCTGAATCAAGAAAAAAAGGATTAGGGGCCAGAAAATATCAACATGTTTGTATTATTAACATGACAATTGACCAGGTGTGTAGCCATAGCCATCGTGAAAAACTGTGCTATGGGCACATAATACAAGAATGAATAACATAAGCAGTGTTGGTAAACAACACATTTATAAACAACACCATATTGTGATTCTTGTACCTAGCAGAACAGCTGCAAACATTTTCCAAAGCAGTAGCCTATGCATATTTCTCTTATCCTCCAGAAACTACATTTAGCAAATACCCTACACACACACACACACACACACACACACACACACATGCACGAATGAATGAACGCACACATGAATGAACGAACGCACACATGCACTCACATGCACTTACACACACACAAATACACTTATGCACGCACATACTAATTGCTACAGTACAGGTCATGTTTTTAACCACCCAAGTGAAAGTACTAGCCTAGGTGAGAAGAATCAAGCTTAATGCATTATATATAAACCAGGAATTTATGGCACATGAAAATCACAGAAGAGTACATATATTCTGCCCCATATAAAGTATACATCATGTCTTTCTGTGATGCAGAGGAAGGTATATCCACAAGCTGTTGACTCTTACAGCTCAGCCGTTGATTCAGCACAGGCTAATTTCCTTACATTTTTACAAGCCTCCTGTAAATGAATATGCATTACCATTGTGCTCAATCCATTCATACGACAGAATAATAATGAAGAGAAAGTGCATTCATAAATACAATTAATCTTCTGTATAGCAGCTGCTTGCTGATTCTAATTATATGCCATTTTAATAGGTGGATATGTTGTACAACAAAGCTGTTCGGTAAACAATATTGTTCATTTGTTGCATTACATGAAGGCAGCTAGCTTTATTTTATCCTTTCAAGAATTAATTATGGATTTATTGAGAAAAGTGAACTGAAATATACTGTATGTTACTGAGAGGCTATGTCCATACTGGCATTTAAATGAAGGAGATTGCAATCTAAAATATCATCTGTAACACATTTTCTAAGAGTTTTATTATTTTTGATTTGTATTCTTTTTATCTGATTGTCTATTTAACAATTATATATTTATATATATTATATTTCAGTCAGAAACAAGCCATAACTGTAATGGTTACACAGGGACATTTTGGGACTCTGGCTTTCTGATCATGAGACTGGGCCTCCTACGGAGTCATTCACAATTAACACTCCTGATCAACTGAGGCACAATGGAGTGTCTGTCCACATTCTTCATGTGACACTGAGATGAACACAGACTGCTTGATCGATCAGGCACCGGGTTGGGCAGGAACTCCCCCTTCTTTTGAGAAGGAGAGGGGGGACCCCAATTTAACACACGCACGCACACCCTGAGGTGATTGGAAATGGCTGATCCATCTGTGTTTATTGATGGTTCCAAGGAAATGAGCCAATCAATTGTATGGGTGCCCTAAAGCCATCTACCAATTGGGATCAAAGGAACGGGTTCGGACTTGTCAGTGACTTTTGAGCATAAAAACCCACGGAACTTTACCAACTTTGCTGTGATGGGAAAGACGCAGTCTTACCCCTACCAGACGCACCACTGAAACCCTGACGGACTTCTGCGTTTCCCAACCCGCATCTCGCATGACCGAGACAGAGTTGGCCTGCCACCGTCAACAGCTGTTTTGAGGACACGTTTCTTCAAACTGTTCCTCTACTGTCTCGCTTGCGGCCGGACCCAACTGGAGATCTGTGCACATCCACATCGACCTGACTGTTAACCTGTCGTGACCCGACTTCGGTGAAGAAGTCTCCAGGAGTCCACGCACCTGCCAGGACCTTGGACCAGCTGATGAGCTGACATCACTTACGGAATCGGGACTGGCCTCCCTTTGTTACCGTTAAGTACTGAAACGCATTTTATTTAGCACTGACATCAATTGATAGGCTAGCATAAAACCTGTAATACCCAGTTGAGGTCATTTTACTGCTGGTTCCTACTTTTGTTTGTATTTTGTTTTTCTATGCGCGTTTCTGTCGGGAATAGCCAATTTCCCTGACCTTATAGTTTTACACTGTTAAAAACTTTATATGTATGAGACTGATAAAATGAGCTAACCACAGAATATAGTTTAGCGTGTCATTAACACATAACACAAACTAACCTTTGTTAATGGTAGGACTTAATTAGCTTCTATATTTAGCCGTCACATAATTATTCCTCTGATTAAGATTAAGTCATAGAATGTTATATCAATTATTGTTTCTATTATTCAGATATTCAGAGTTGTAGCCAATAAAACATATGTCATTTTTCCAACCCATTGTCGTGTCTACGTTATTTCACTAAGTTGGGCTCTACTGACATATAGAATTCTAATTGAGTTTTGAACTTAATTCATTCTGAATAAAAGTGACCAAACCTCACTACATAACCAAGCTATGATTTGTGGAAAATTTATTTTGTTTCCATAGACTGTATATTGGTTGAACCTACAGACACCAGCAGACTGAATGAAGACTGATGAATATTTCCAGTGCTGATGTATTACAACATACTAGACTTAATTGTCGTGCTGGCAGGTACAATGTTGCATAAAAACCCATTTATGTAAAAGAAATGAGTCAGGGTTATACAAACACTGAATGCCCAGTAGGGTGAGTAGGTTATACTCATACTATATGGTATGGGTACTGAAATCTGGCCATCAAGGCCAGAAGTATTAACCATATAATCAAGGACTGATTTAAATATGGGACGCCAGGTGAGTGGAATTTTTGACCAGTCAAAAAATTGAATCAGTCAATTAACAATTAGGCAGAAAAGACTTCTAGCAGTATGATAGGCTTTGAGAGGCAGATTTTGGTATCACTGCTTGAGGTTTAATAGGGGTTATTCTTCCAATACAGGGAAAATAGAGGTTGTATCTCATACTGTAGAGTGAGTGTGGGTTTTCCTGTACTAACCCTATAGTATTGGCATAAAGTACTTGTAAAAGCTAGCTAAAAGCTAAAACTGAACATACAGTGTACAGCATAAATACTTCATTGGGCCGGGAGACACTCATCTCACTGACCACATGCATCATTAATGTATTTCCCTTCCCTTCACCAGCACACCCTGCATCTGGGAACCACTGGGCTGTCTTACTCAATAAATAAATAACACATTCAACAGGAACACAGTACTCTCAGAGCATACAGTAAACTTGCAGTGTATGACCAGCAGACAGGGATTTGTTCCATTACATGACACTGACTATACTCCAATTTTCTTTGTATCTTAAAAACACCAACACCAATTTTACTTCCAAGGGTAAAAAAGTGAGTCAAAGAACATTGGGCCTTAAAATATACAGTATATAAAATGACAGGCGAAAAAAGCATTTTCTGAAATACAAGTCACAGATTACGGACTTATACACCCTTTTCATGCATGGTTAAATCATTTAAAACATGAAACTTTCATTCATGCGAGTCTGCCATCTATGCAATACATAAAGATATGTTTATGGCAGTGTGTAAACAACAGTTCTGATCCTAATCCATCAAAAGCGGTGTTTAACTAGCAGATAAGCTTCATCTATGTGGATGGAGTGCTGTATCATTCTGCGGGGGATATGACAGACATGACTAATGGCAGTCCGATCTCTCTGTAACATTGATAAATGCCTGAGATAAGGACATCGCACAGCACTGCTTGCCTAAATAAACTCACATGACTCCCTGATCTTGACTAGAATTTATGTTATGTAAGCAGTAGTCCTTTGATTCATGCTTGGCTGAGTGGAACACAGGTGGTCTTGAATTATGTTAATGATGCCCTACCGTAAATCCAGTTCATATAAGGACATCACAGAGAAGATATTTGCTTCAAAAATGTTGGTCACTGTTGATGAACTATTTGTCATTTTTAATGTGTAAGTTTGTTAGTCCAGGGGCCGCATGTATAAAACTCTGAGTAAAAGAATGCTCAGGGACAAAGTCGGAAATCTGCTTATGCAAAGTTTAGCATTTTCTCCCTCTGTCTTTGGATCACGGTGTTGCCATATCACACTGACTCCAAACATTGCGTATGCATGGTGTCCTGCGTATGCAGATTCTCTTATTTTATACATCTGAATTTCTGCATGGAAACTCACTTATGCAGCTTTCTGAGTGCATGTTTCTGCTCATCATTGTTTATACATGTGTCCCCAGGAATTTACAACCTGGGCTAGCTCGCTGTTGGATGTAATAAACTTGGCATCTCCAGTTGAAGTCCCAGTACAGAGGCTAATGTTAAATGATTCCAGGGTCAAGTCGTAGATGCTTGTTGTTTGACGTTTTAAAATATTTATATCACAAATCAATTATTTTTCAGTCTTGAGCAATGTGTGGCAGAGTGCTGGAAGGGGTGCGTGTGGCATAGTATGGTCAACTCAGTTATTTATGTACTGCACTAGGCAACTTAAACACAGTGCTGCAAGAAGTGAACACATGGGGACAGCGGAACTAACAAACTTAATTTTTTACATTACTGGTGGGCAGCAGTTGTGACAATGACAATAACAACCAATTACAAGAGAGTGCGTGGTTATGTGTAGGATTCAACTTGGATGAAAATATATACATAGAGACAGAGAGTACATACATAGACAATGAAACAGCATACACAGAAAAGCTCCTAAACTAAAATATCTAAAACAAAACCAGGAGAGTACTTTGCATGTTTACAAGTGTTGGCAACTTATATTCAGTTGCTACATAGAAAGTGATCAGAGAAACAAATTGGTAAATTGTTTAAATAAATAAGACAGAAGACAGAAATGTTTGCAAACAGTAGCTTTAGTCTGCTGATTTGACAGGTGTATTGCTGGAGTATTATAGTTATAAGAAACCATTGGCTATATTAAAAAAAATAACAAAAAAATACAAGTAAGCAATAAAATCATCATCAATCGATTTGCTTAATGAAGGAATTCCATAAAAAGTTTCTTCCTGGAAAGTGATCTCTGGGAAATAGGACTATGCTGAATCTCATTGACATATTACTGCCCCAACACTGATGGTCCGCTCTGACCTCTTATATCAAGGCTACAGGGTTGCAGATTTCATTTTGCCACGTATCATCATTTGCTTTATTCAATCTGTCATTCAAGATCAGGGACTGTGGGTAAATTTACAGGGGCAATTATCACACCATGTTAGAGGTGAGAAATGTTGGGGGAAAAGTTTAGGTCTTCCTCTACATCCATTTGTGCTTAATTTTTCACGTATATTCTCCAGTATAAGGGCTCTATTTTCTGGCCAGTAGCAAGCCGTGGAGAAGTGGCATTTTCGTCATGGATGTTCACGCCCCTGAGCCTGTTTAGTAATTTGGTGACTCACTGTGCACCGAAGTGGGAGGATAGGTGATGTTGGGGGTATGTCATTGCAGATCGAGCTGTGCACTGCAAGTTTGGTGCAGCAAATTGCAATTTTGGGGTCAGATTAGTCTGTGATTTGCACCTGCCTGCCTGCTCAGACCAGGATTATGGTGCAGGCTAGGCTCAGTCCTAATTATGATTACTCAATATTCTGCAGTTCAATCAATTGTGTAGTATAGTTTTAGCGATTGATGGTGTTTATGAATAAAGACACCTCTGGTGAACGAATTAACTTGTATTTGTGATTTTCGTTTAGTTACACATGACGTTGTTCAAATGCACGATTGAATGCTTGATTAGTGAAAATGTTTGAGTATAATATCAATGAATGATGTCAAGGTGAAATTATTTGTTAATGGTTGTTTAGTTGGTAATTTACATATACAAATAAGTTCTGCATGGGCTATTTCAGGATAAGATGGATTTTGTTTTATTTTAATATCGTAGCACACAAAGGCACACATTTTTGTATATGGCCTAACATTTTCGTGACAACTTGTGGACCTTATTGCCTTATGCAATCCATTGGCCATTACTGAACTCAAATATCCTATATAGTCTAAAACAATGGCACTAAAACATAATGAATAATTTACCCCTTTGTGCAGATGCCTAGTGGCCAAGATTTTGCTCAATTGAGACATTTGTTGTTCCTGCAGCCAAACTATGAGTGGAAACCACAAAATCTGTGTTTTATCTTTATTGGTAGACGATTTGGACCACTCTGCCGAATACAGAGTTTCTAAGTGTCACTATTTTCCCGTAGCAAGTCCTTTTAACAGGCAACCCCCCACCCAGTCTCGCCTGCAACTATACCTACCCATGCGTGACATAGTGGACAATAGCGTCTATGTGTGAGTTCATAAATATATTTATTCATCATACAATTAGAATTCCGTCATAGCAACAAGATAAAGCCAAAAAATAGCCTGATTGTATGCCAAAAAAGCAGTGAAAAGCCCCGCTCACTCAAATGTTAAATAAACGTGAAATTATTGTGTCATTATACCACGTCATTCTACTAGCAATATCTGCTACTATGAAATAAATAATTATACAATAATTATACAATAAATATACAATTCTACCATTGGTTTTGCACATAGAGATGTTCCTTTCAAAATTCAGTAGTCATTTATTGTCTTGGATCTGTTTGAGAAATACACACCAGTTTAGCATGTTATATACAGGTATGTCTGCGTGCAGAACCCCCATATGCCCTACCTGCAGCTCTGAAGTATTTCACGTCATTCTGGTTTTATTCCAACTGTTTAATCCCATAGATGACAGTATATCCTTTTCAACTGTGTTCGCAATTTTTTCTGGGATGCTTTGAAAAATAAATGACAGCCCATCCTAACATCATTTTTATCTAGTCAATGTATTACGATGCAAACAGCTACAGAAAACGCTGACGGGCGTTTTTTGTCCTCGATATGACAAAAGTACTGCTTGTAATATACAGTTCTCCTCGTTGGCTACATATGTACGTTTTTACACTCGATCACTGTCTTGTCCAGTAGGCTATGTTAGATATGGTTATTTTCACATTTTGAGTGCATTTCACACACTGTAGTGTAAGTATTTATTGCTCAGTCAAGTTTTATGTTCGATGTACTGACTTTCATTGAAGCTAGAACATTTGGCAGCATTTTCCTGTTGGTGGAATATTATTTTATTGTAATGTTATCGTACATAATATAGGCTTTAGGCTTCATATCTTCCTGGGCTATACTTGTCACTTAAGGCATGGAAAAAACTCATTCCAATTTACTGTGCACTGATATCTGCTAGATGAATGTAAAAGTTTCCTTGGAGTCATTATGAATGGGAACATTTAATAAACAAACTACAGAAAAATACAGGGCAAAAGATTACATACTGTAGAGTACAGGAAAAAGTAATGTTTTATTGCGGTACAACTGTGAATGATTAGGCTACATGTTTAGGTGTGTGTAACAGTATGATATCAATGGTTCCAGCTTAAACCACCAGAAGGGGCAAATGTATATGCTGTAAAATGGAGAAAACTAATTTTATTAATTTTATGACATATATTGGATAGGGTTTTAGACCCATAGATATCTACCCCCTTATACCGATGAAAAGATAGTAATTCCCACTTGAAAATGATGCAAAAGCGAGTTTTATGATCCAAAACAGTTGATTTGTAGTTGAATATATAATTGTTTTGTGATTTAGAGCAGTGCACAATTTATTAATTTGGCTATATTTGGAGACACTAATGGACAACAGGGTACACTGCCTATATTTTGCATCATAGATCTTTAGTAGTTCAGCATATCATCCTCAGATTTTGCACACTTATGAACACATTTTTAATGATCCAGGAAATGTACAGATTTACCCGTTTCACATATGTAGCTCTCAATATTTCATTGCAAACTAAAGAAAAAACATTTTTTTGGCATTTTTCCAAGGTTTCTTTCCATTTGTGGCACTTTATTTTGACTTAAATTACGAAAATAAACAAATACAAAGGTCGTATTGTAAATGGTTCATTTTAGCCATTTGCCAAGTTTCTGTGATGCTGACATCAGGGACTCTATCTTGGCGATCTTAGCGCTTTGTCTTAAACGCATGGCGTAAAGTGCATTTAGGGCGTATCCAAGTCCACTTTTGCTAGTTTGACGGCGTGTTTTTTTTTTTTAGCACTAAGCACGGTGCAACGTGCAAATGGGCTGAACCGAGTCTCTTCATTAATTATAGGTGTGTCTTGGGCGTGACATGCAATAAACCAATCACAATGTCATATCCCATTCCCTTTAAAAGCCTGCTTTTCCACCTTGGTGGATTGCTTATATGATGGCGAAACAGACGAGCATGTATGTTTAGTGCTATCAAGGAATAGGCTATATGGATCAATAGTATGATCAATATTATTCAGACTAACCATTATGAGTTCCCGGTAATTCCCGACAGTGCTGTTATTTTACAATATGTTCTCATGGAGTTCTCGAAGTTCAAGCTTCATCTGAAATTCATTACCTGCATTTTAATATTGATTAATGACATAAATACCGTTATTTTGCCTTAATGGTGACACTAAATACAATAAAGCTGTCAGGTTGGCAACCCATAGGTTCACGCATATTTTCCCTTGTTTTATTACATTATAGGCATTTAGCAGACACTCTTATCCAGAGCGACTTACACAACTTTTTTTTTATCATGTTTTACATATTATCCATTTATACAGCTGGATATATACTGAAGCAATTCAGTTTAAGCACCTTGCTCAAGGGTACAACGGCAGTGTCCTACCTGGGATTCGAACCAGTTCCTTAACCATTATACTACACTGCCGCTCTTTTATAATGTCCTATGGAAATGTGACCAACCTGTTTTACTGGTAGCGTAATGCTTTAAAACAATCCACTTTCCCAGGAAGACCGTGAAAATGTAAGAGGAGTGTCAGGTTCGGAGGACCAGGCACGACAGAGAAGGAATCTAAAAGTGCTCACCGGAGTGGGAAAAAATAAAGACTGGGGGAAAAAACTCATGAAAACAACCCATAAAAGGTGGGCGAAACACGAGACTCGAGAAGAGCAAGGGAGATGAAAAAATACCTCTCGCCCTCAATATGAGAGAGCGCAGTAAACAGAGGTAAATAAACTAAACAAGAAATGAAAGCGACCCAGGCGAATGGCGAAGAAACTCGTAGGCTCGAGTAGTACAAAGGAAGGAAAGAAAAAAGGCCTCTTGCTCTCAATAAAAGAAAGCAGTCAGGAGAGAGGTAGAAAGGAAATGATAAAGACAAAACTGTCTCAGAGGAACTGGAAAAGGAAAACCAAAACAAAGGACAGAAAGTGCAAAAGAGAAAGGAAGAATCCTAAAAGGAACTCTAATGCACTTAAGGCAAGTCCCGCGTTACTCCAAAGCAATGCAATGGGGGCAAAGTGGTCTCCTTAAGCACCTAACTCCTATGCCGTACCGGCTTAGTGTCAAAATGAAAGACAACATAGAAGCGCCGAAGACAGGAAGACACAGAGCTTAAATAGCCAGCAGAAGAGCAGACCAGGTGGGTTCAATAAGAGCCGAGACGGACTATGACATTTTGATTAGTTTATTGCATGTCACGCCAAGACACACCTATAATTAATGAAGAGACTAGAAAGGACGAAGGAAAAATTTAAGAAAGAGTGCCCTCAAGCCGCTCCGAGGGAGAACGACTGCAGAAATAAGAGAAGGCTGCCAAACCATGATAGAAAAGTGCGGGAAACAGACCTGCTCCTGCATGAAGTTAATCGCACATGCAGAGAATAGCATTAAAATTAGTTGCGAATCAATTGTGTAATGTCATAGTGTGTTTCTAATTAGACGCTTAGTTCTCTTTAAAATCGTTTTGTTCAGTTATGGAATAACAGGTGAAATCAGCGGGGTTTTAATAAGCTGACAGTATGGAAACCTTGTCACTGTAATTTAAAAAATATGAAGGACGAAGAATAAGCTTCAAATTCAGTTAACATGGTGACATTTATCTCTGTTTTTTAACCGTTGGCTATCGAAAAAACCTTATGCACAGCGAATCCGCTGTAGCCTAGGCTATTTGAAAAACAATTAATGCAATATTCACTGGACAAGGTTTTGAACTTTTTTCAGTCAAAACCATTCTATTTACTTACAGGCTGCAGGCCTAGAGAGCTGTATTGTAATGCCATCTGAAGCACATTTTCAGAACGCAAATGTCCGTCTATTGCAGTGCGCGAGTTTTCCATTGAATGCAATTCATGCATTAGGTGTAAATGACAATTTGTTCATTAGACTTGATATAGGTGTTATCAGTTATAAGTTTTTAATGGATAGTCATTGTTCCCCCAGAAGATTACAGGATTACAGGAATTAGGCAAATATAGGCTAAGTCATAGCTTGATCCAGGATAATTGTGAATAGTCTACATGTAACCTTACACATACCATCCATCGTACATCGCCTGGATGTTGATGGAGCAATTTAATGCTGCATTCCCCTTCGCTGAGGGACAGGTATGTGGACCTATGGACCCTTTTATTATTATGCATTTTTTGATATAGCCTACACAATAATAATATTTCACATTGTAATCTTGATATTTTTAGCCATACTTGTGCACGCCCCTGTGTGTAACAGTACGCGCGTTGTGCAAATGCCTATGTAGACGCACTTGTATGCGGTGTTAAAATAACATGTAAACAACTGTGACATGACTTTAGACCAGGTTTGTGTCAAACTGCTAGAGTACAGCACCAAAATAACAAAAAATGTGTCTGAAAATGTGGCTGTAAGTCATCATGGGTCTGAGGTATCAAACGAGCCTCAAACCTGTAAGGGGTGAGTGTAAGGTTCGGAGAACCAGGCGCGACAGCCAAGGAATCAGAAAGTGTATACCGCATAAACACCACAAAAGCGGACAGATCAGCACCAGGAAAGGGATAAATAAAACAGTGGGAATAAAACCTCCCGGCGTAAGCCAAATCAAAACAACCCCAAACGTGGGCGAACTTGAGAATAGCTAGTAATAAACAACAAAAGAACCTCACGCTCTCAAACGAGGAGCGATAACAGGAGGTCAGAGAAAAACAGGGGGACATGGCAAACACCTTCTCGTGGTGTCCCCGTCAGTAACTTATGACGGCCTCCAACCCAGAATACTGCAGCTGAACACCGAAGGACTCACCTCCAACAAGATCAGCGTCATCGAGCAGCTGGCCTATACCACCAAGGCCCTCGTCATCCTCCTCCAGGAGACCCATTGCTTTTCAGCAGATAAGCTAGTATTACCAAATTTCACACTAGCTGGGTCTATCCTAAGCAGGAAACACGGCCTTGCCACGTTTGCCCATGAAAGGCTGAGCTGGACTCTCGCCGACCAATCTCCGGCTGACTCGGAGATTGAGTGGTTGTGCCTGGACGTTGCCGGTTTTAAAATTGTAAACGTCTACAAGCCTCCCCCCTCGTGATTCACGCCGGTGTCTGTCCCGGTGTTCCCCCACCCCTGTCTCTATGCTGGCGACTTTAACTGTCAGCATGAAGACTGGGGGTACAATACCAACACACCCAACGGAGAGAACCTGGCTGCTTGGGCAGCTAACAACTGCCTGGCCCTGTTATACGATCCAAAGGGTGCAGCCAGCTTTCTCTCCGGTCGCTGGAACACTGGGACGAATCCTGACGTGGCATTTGCGAGTGTCGGTGCAGACAACCGACTCCCGGACAGACGTGTGCTCGGAAAGTTCCCGCGGTCCCAACATCGACCATCGCTGATAACCGTGCCTAAACTCGTGGACTCTATCCCGAGTGAGCCGGTGAAGCGATGGAATTTCCGTAAGGCCAATTGGAAACGCTTCCGCCTCCTCACTAACAAATCCACGTGGCGTCTCCCATCGCCTAATACCAACAACGTGGATGAGGCATACCGGGACTTCTGTGGCATGTTAGTGAAAGCGGCCAAGAAATCCATCCCATGCTGACGTCGCAATAGCTACAAACCGTGCTGGGATGCGGAGTGCGAGAACCTCTACCGCGTTTTCCTTCGGGCTCCTGCCGGAAACCGAGTCAAACAGGGCTGCTACAGCCCTGTTGTCAAGACTCGGCCGGAGGAGACAAGAGCGCTGGGAGGAGGCTGTCAATTCCATCGACTTCTCGCACTCCAGCCGCAAGGCATGGAGTATCCTGAACAACCTCACTGGCAGGTCAAGACACTCCCCTCGTCACTGCCCCATTTCTGCAAATAAAATCGCATTACAATTTGTGAAAAATGGGGTATACGAGGGTAAAGACCGCGAGTCATCACGACTCGTGGCAAAAGAAGTGTCTGACCTCTGGAGGGCCCCAACATCTAGCAGCGATAACATCTCCGGTGAATTCACACCGGAGGAGTTCGCTGCCGCCCTCCAGCACCTAAAGCCAAGAAAAGCTCCGGGCCCTGATTCCATCTGCCCGGAGCTTATACTCCATGCCGCACCTGCCCTGAAGTCCTGGTTAAGAGCTTTCCTCTCTTCCTGCTTGCGCCAACTCAAGATCCCCAAAATCTGGAGAAGAGCCCTAGTTGTCGCGATCCCTAAGCCGAATAAGCCTGAAGGGGATCCTAAGAGCTACCGTCCCATCTCCTTGCTCTGCATCCCCTTCAAGATCCTCGAGCGTCTTATCTACGCCCGCGTCGAACCGATCGTCGACCCACTGCTCCCTCAGGAGCAGGCCGGGTTCCGACGCGGGAGATCGACCGTAGACCAAGTCACTTTGATGACTCAAGACATCGAGGACAGCTTTTCGTTCAAGAAGAAGGACGGAGCCGTTTTTGTCGATCTGACGGCTGCCTATGATACCGTATGGCACCGCGGCCTCACCTGCAAGCTGCTCCGCCTGCTGCCGGACAGGCACATGGTCAGTATGATCCTGGAGCTTGTCCGAAATCGCAGCTTTAACCTTACCACCGGTAGCGGACAGCAAAGCAGGTTACGACGCCTCAAGAACGGCGTCCCCCAGGGATCTGTCCTGGCCCCCCTCCTCTATAATATCTACACTTATGACTTGCCTGATACAGTCTCGCGGAAGTATGCCTACGCGGATGACCTCGCGTTGGTGTACTCCGCTGGAGACTGGCAGTCATTGGAGGGGACTTTGAGCCAGGACATGCAGACACTAGTGGCATACCTCTGGAAATGGAGGTTGAAGCTCAGCGAGGCAAAGACGGTGTCGGCGGCCTTCCATCTTAACAACAGGGAGGCTAAACGTGAGCTCCGAATATATATTGGCGGAACACCCCTGCCATGCTGCGCTGAGCCAATCTACCTCGGCGTGACATTGGACAGGTCGCTCACGTTTCGCCGACACCTTGAGTCACTGCGCAAGAAGTTAACATCTCGTGTGGCATTGATGAGGCGACTAGTCGGGTCAGGCTGGGGCGCCGACGCAAGAACATTGCGTACGGCAGCCCTGGCCCTTGTTTACTCGACTAGTGAGTACTGCGCACCGGTATGGTGTCGCAGTGCCCACACCCGCCTCATCGATACGCCCATCAACGAAACCTTGCGCATCGTGACAGGATGCCTGCGTCCCACTCCCGTGGACAATCTTCCCATTCTTGCAGGCATCCAGCCCGCTGGGCTTCGCCGCGCAGGAGCCACAGCACGTCTCGCGTGCCGGGCCATGGAGCCAAACCATCTGCTCCACGAAAGGCTCGCTGTAATTGCTGAGCCTCCCCGGCGCCTTAAGTCGAGACACCCATTTGTGCCTGCCGCACAGGAATTCCTGCAGCAATGCAGTGATCTTAACATCAGTGCGGCACGGTGGGCGGATTACATCTGGAGCACGGAGTGGGAGGAGAACACCTCTAGACTCCGTGACTTCATCCCAGACGTCGGTTTTTCCCCCTATTGGGGTGGACCTGCCTAGACTGGCATGGGTGAGGCTTAACCGCCTTCGGACCGGCGTTGGGCGCTTCCGCTCATCGATGCACAGATGGGGCTTGGCTTCTTGCGCAGCCTGCGAGTGTGGCGCGGAGGAACAAACCGCAGACCATGTCATCCTGGACTGCCCGATTTATCGGGCACCCAATGGGATGCATGGTCTGTCGGTTCTGGATGATGACACGGTGACGTGGCTACTGGAGGTGTGCCCTGAAATATAGTCCGGGTGAACCCCCCCCTAGGCTCGGGGTGGTAAAAGGATATCCCCTCGGCCCGAGCCTGGGGATGTGGGAAAAAGATCCTACCCAAACGAAGAAGAAGAAGAAGAGAAAAACAAAAGAAAAACCCTGTATAAAAAAAAAGAGAACGAAAATGAAACTAGAACCTGTTACCTTAAGCTCTAGGTGAGAACGAGCTGAACCAAAAGGTAACAGGTAGAGGAGTATAAAGGATAAAGAGAGAAATGGAAAGAAAAAGACTAAATAAATCTTTATCCTAACTCTGACCGGACTTTCTACGTTTCTGATTTGCAACAACCAGAAACGTAGTGACCGAAATCCTATGCCTTACCGACTTCGATGTCAAATAGCAAAGACAATATCGAAGCACCGGAAAGCGGAAACCCTGATCTTATATAGCCAACAGGAAACTCAAAACAGATGCGAGGAATCACAGGTGAGCGATGGCTAAACACCGGAACGGAAGACGGAAAATCCGATAGAGTGCCCTGGCTAAATGAAAGAACGACCGTAGAAATAACCGGAGGCTGCCAGAAACCATGATACAAACCATCATTCTGCTGCCAGATATGCAGTAGATATGGATGGATCACTTTAAGGGTTGTTTCTCCTGACAAATTTTCCTATTTTTCCATAAAGTTCAATAGGAAAATTTGTCAGGAGAAGAAACCCTTCAAGTTATCCATCCATATCTAACTCAAAGTGCTAGATTACAGAGCTAAAATAGCAAAAAATGTGTCACTGTCCAATGAATTATGGTGCTCACTGTAGTTAAGTTTATATTTATTGATTTTTATCGACTTAATCAGTTGAAGTTGAAATATACTTCTGCGGACCTTTGAGCATGTTCTTTTTGCATTGTCAAGCAAAACTCTGGTTGGTAGTTCTATTTTGGACCGAAAACATCCAGGGCCCTATCTTACACCCAGCGCAAAGCGGCGCTAACGCAAACGCAAGTGTCTTTGCTATCTTACACCCGGCGCATGGTTCATAATAACGCCTTGCATTCACGTCCTTTAACTACCATGTATTCTTGCGCCCATTACAAGTGAACTGGGTATGTTGGTCTTAAGATGAGGAGTGGCCAGGATTCTTTCTGGCGTATTGCTATCTTGAGCCAGCAGAAAGTGCTTGCGCTAGAACCACCACAAACCTGGTCTAAAGTCATGTCGCAGTTGTTTACATGTTATTTTAACGGCGCATATAAGTGCGTCTACATAGGCGTGTGCACAACGTGCGTACCATCCCGTCTGTTACACACAGGCGTGCGCACAAGCATGACTAAAATATCTAGATCACAATGTGAAATATCATTATTGTGTAGGCTATGTCAAAAATGCATAATAATAAAAGGTTCCATAGGTCCACATACCTTTCCCTCAGCAAAGGTAAACGATGCCACATTACATTGCTCTCAGCCCACTCCATCAACATCCAGGCGATGTGCGATTGTACGGGACAATGGCTATCCATTAAAAAGGAGCTGATAACACCTATATCAAGCCTAATGCGCGATTTGTCATTTACACCTAATGCGTGAATTGACATTCAATGGAAAACTCGCGCACTGCAATACACGGACATTTGAGTTTTGAAAATGCGCTTCAGATGT
Source organism: Synaphobranchus kaupii (assembly GCA_029718625.1). NCBI lineage: Eukaryota > Metazoa > Chordata > Actinopteri > Anguilliformes > Synaphobranchidae > Synaphobranchus > Synaphobranchus kaupii. The sequence goes on from CM056376.1 coordinate 96,599,084, forward strand.
CATTGCAATACAGCTGTGTTTATCTAGAAATACAGCCTGTAAGTAAATAGAATGGTTTGTGACTGAAAAAAGTTCAAAACCTTGTCCAGTGAATATTGCTTTTATTGTTTTTCAAATAGCCTAGGCTACAGCGGATTCGCTGTGCATAAGGTTTTTTTCGATAGCCTATGGTTAAAAAACAGAGATAAATGTCACCATGTTAAATGAATTGTAACCTTAGCTATTCTTCGTCCTTCATATTTTTTAAATTACAGTGACAAGGTTTCCATACCCTCAGTTTATTAAAACCCCGCTGATTTCACCTGTTATTCCATAACTGAACAAAAGATTTTAAAGAGAACTAAGCGTCTAATTAGAAACAAAATTTCAGCATGTTACAATTAATTCACAATTACTTTTAATACCATTATCTGCATGTGCGCTTTACAGGAGCAGGTCTGTTTCCCCTGCTGTAACTCGCACTTTTAACGGTCTTCCTGGGAAAGTGGATTGTTTTAAAGCATTACGCTACCAGTAAAACAGGTTGGTCACATTTCCATAAGCAGGACATTATAAAACAAGGGAAAATATGCGTAAACCTATGGGTTGCCAACCTGACAGCTTTATTGCATTTGTTGTCATCATTAAGGCAAAATAACGTTATTTATTTTATTAATCAAAATTAGAATGCAGGTAATGAACTTCGGATGAAGCTTGACCATGAGTTCATTGCTTCATTGCATAATCAAACGAAATTCGTTAAACAAGCAGGCTAATTTGGCGTTTTCTAAGTTGAGACGGAAGCCATTGGTAGCTTATTCTCAGCTGTTGCAGGTGCCTTTAACTAAATTTAACCGCATATATTTTGTAAAATAACAGCACTGTCGGGAATTACCGGGAACTCTTAATGCTTTGTCCGAATGATATGTATCATAGGCTACTATTGATCCATATAGCCTATTCCTTGATCGCACTAAACACACACGAGCATGTCTGTTTCGCTATCATATAAGCAATCCGCCAAGGTGGAAAAGCAGGCTTTTAAAGGGAATGGGATATTACATTTTGATTGGTTTATTGCATGTCACGCCAAGACACACCTATAATTAATGAAGAGACTAGGTTCAGCCCACTTGCATGCTGCGCCGTGCTTAGCGTCCAAAAAAATATGCCGTTAAAATAGCAAAAGTGGACTTGGACATGCCCTAAATGGACTTTACGCCATGCGCTTAGATTAAGCGCCAAGATCGCCAAGATAGAGCCCCCAGTCGTTAATTATATTTCTGGTTTCTAGTTTTAGACTAGTCCGTTGTTATGTAAAAACCTCTCATTGTTAGTTCTGAAAAAAATAGATTCTCTCATTTTATACCATAACATACAATTGGCACCCATTTTTGTCATTACATTATTTTAGAAAATTGTATGAAACCATAACTCAATCAGATTAATGTTACCTTCCTCTCTCCGTCTTGATTTTAAAAATGGTTTGGTCACGCAGTGTAGCCTAGCTATTTTAATCGGAAATACATACACGCATCATGATATGCGTGGGGACATCTGAAAAATAGATACGGAGATACAAAGTTTGTTAGATGTAACTTTTCATATCTAAGAAATTTCGCTGGATAAAATTTTTTTCTATATAGCCTATAGATTAACGTACTTCGTGCAGATTAACGTAATTTGCATTCAAACAATCAGTCAGCATGTTGCTCACGTTAATTTACAGGTAAATTCCTAAAGAAACTATGATAAATTCGTATTTCCAAACTGAATAAATACTGCACCTCTAACCACAAAAAATGTTTTGCTAGATTAAAGTTGTTGTAACTAAGTTTGCTGAATACAAACTTTTTTATCTGTAGATTTAATGTTATTTACAGTTTTTTTAAATCAGCTGTAAACTGTTTACAGCTACAGTTACTAATGTTATGTTAGCCTATTCATAGAAGAGACAAATCTATGGCTCGCAGTAATGTAGATGGCCTAACATTAATAAAATAAAATTTCTAAAAAAGATGAAACATTGCACATATAAACACAAAACGGCGTAGCCAACTCTGTGAGGATGTAACTAGGCCTATATAGTTAGCCTACCTACCGAGGGAAATAAATTATATTCTGCTTCTTTTAGTTTATGAATTAAATTAGTTAATTCCACTCATTTTCTTGAACGTTTTGGACTCTGAATTTTCCGGTTATGGAGCAACAGTTAAGTTTGCCATTCCCAGGTTGTGTAGCTGGCCATTGCAAATTGTTGATGCACATTAATTTAGAACGGTGATAAAAATGCTGCCAGCGCTACCTCATAGCAGGTCGTTCATAGAAAAATAATGACCACCTCGGAATCAGGAATCGAGTATTCACCCAGACCATGGTATAAACAATACTAACTTAGATTTCTTTATTTTCATAATTTAGGTCAAAATAAAGTGCCACAGTTTTTATTTAGCTTCCAATGAAATACTGAGAGCTACATACGTGAAACAGGTAAAACTATACATTTCTGGGATCATAAACTCTGTATCCAGAAGTGTGCAAAATCTGAGGGTGATATGTAGAACTACTACAGATCTATGATGTAAAATATAGGCAGTGTACCCTGCTGTCCCTTAGCGTCTCCAAATGTATCCAAAATGGCTAAAATGTGCACTGCTGTAAATCATAAAATGATTATATATTTAACTACAATGTTTTGGCTAATAAAACTCACTTTTGCATTATTTTGAAGTGGGGGTTACTACTTTTTCATCAGTATATGGGGATAAATATCTATGGGTCTAAGCACCTATCCAAAAGTCATAAAATGATTAAAATACTTTGTGTCCATTATAAAGCATATATCATTCTCACTCCAAGGAAAACTTTACATTTATCTCGCACATATGCACAGTAAATCTGAATGAGTATTTTCCAATCCCTGAGTGACAAGTATTGTCCAGGAAGATACTACACCATACAGTGTATATTATGTATGATATGATTCCAATAAAATAATATTCCACCATCAGGAACATACTGGCAAATGTTCTAGCTTCTGGGTAAATCAAACATAAAACATGACTGTCCCACCTATGAACGCTTACACTACAGTATGTTAAATGCACTCAAAATGTATCATGGTATCTTGGTAACTATGGTATCTTCCCTTCTGATCCCCTCACAAAATCCATGTAAGCAGGCTAGGATTTCCTCATGCCTTGCTGACGAGTTAGTAAATTAGTAAAAAACTGCGAATATAACAGGAAACAACTATTACGCCTCGGCGAGTGAATGTACATTCTAAGTTGTTTGCGTAAAACTCAACTGATAAAACTAGAAATTCTGTTATGCCTGGATGTAATTTATTGTTCAAAGCATTCAATAAGACATTGCAAACACCATTGCTAAGGCTATAATGTAATATATTGGATAAAAGAACTGCCAATGAAAGCAGAATGAACTGGAATGAATGAGACATATTTGCAGAGTGTATGGGGCATTACACATTGACGTTTCAGGAAGTGTTATTAAGTGTTGTTTATTTCTCACACGGATTGTCCCAGACAATAAATGACCACTGAATTTTGAAAGGGACAGCTCTATGCGTAAAACCAATGATAGGATTGGATATTTATTTCTATTTAGTAGCATAGTAGAATGATCTGGTATAATTACACAAGAATCTCCAATTTTGCATTTGAGTGAGCAGGGCTTTTCACAGCTTTTTTGGCATACGATCAGACTATTGTTGGGTTTATCTTGTTGCTATGACGGAATACAAATTTTATATGATGAAGAAATGAGCATCGCGAACGAAGTTCTCTTTGTTCCTCACGGCTTGTGTAAAAATAAATTTGCTGTCACCCTCCACCACCCCAGCTTCCACCTGTTGTTTGGATCTGCTTTAGTATGGGGGTTTCTGGTCATCTCCTGTTTAGCGGGGGGAGATGCCCGTGCTCCGGAGCAGTACTAAAGCAGATCCATTCACCGCCAAACTAAAATAATTATGCAGCACATTCATTCATTAAACATGTCATTTAAATATGTGCGTTGTCCTGACAGAAATATATTTATGATCTCACACATAGACGCTATTGTTAATATGTCATGCATGGGTAGGTATAGTTGCAGACTTTCCACTCATAGTTTGGTTGCAGGAGCAATGAATGTCTGAGTTGCGCAAAATTTAAGGGGTTAAGTCTTTCTTTGAGGCTGGCAAAAACATTTCTGAACAGAGATATCGGCAGGTAAAGCTGCAAATTTGGTAGAGATATACATCAAAAGCATGTTTACCTCTACCTTTCCTAAAAAAACTACAGTGGTATCAAGTGGGTGGGTAAGTTTCAATTCGAGATACCTCCTCCTGATCTCCCATGCTATGTGAAAGAGGCGTTGACCAAACTTAGAGAGAGAAAGAGGCGGGGAATCTGCTATTACAACTGTAAACAGTATTGGCTCGCGAGCTAGCTCAAAGAGTTCTTAGCTAAGTTACCGAATATTCCAGTACAATAGCTTCCAACGGTTTTGTGGACTATACACTTGATGATGACACATTCCAATAAATGTGACTTGAATCAGAGGTGGAAGGCTTCTGTTTTGAGCCCGAATACACGGCCAGATCCGGAGCTGAATGTGCTGCCGACCTGGAGCTGCCTGAGCCGGGTAAACGCGAGTATTGTATGCATGGTAATGTACCGCAATGCCACTGAAATAGAAATGTTTACTGCAATGAGTGGGACCAGGCACAGTTTAATTTGTCATCTGTGGAGCAAGAAACAGATGAAAAGGGAAGAGTCTGTCTGACTACACACCCTGATTTTGAACAGCACATGCATAGGGGTGTTTAGGACACATTCTTCTGGATCCCAAACATGAACTGGTGTAAGATACCCAGACCTAAGTTAACATTAGAGGACCGCAAGTGTAAGTGTTGCAGACTTCTGGCTAGGCTAGCTAATATGTTTTCACTATAACAAAAGTAGATAAATGAAGGGCTGTGTTTTTCTAAATTAATGGCTGTATTTCCCCCGTTTTTCTCTTGAGACTCCAGCTAATGGTGGTTATATTTTTTTTCAGTAAAACTGTAGTGGCAAGCTTGCCAGCGAGTAATGTATGCTCTATCGAAGACTAGTAGTAAAGCCCAGCCCCTCCAGTTGTATTCAGTGGGAGTGGCAACCTGTGACTAGCATTGTCTGACACAGTAGTGATGGGCAAAACAGTTCACTTCAGTGACACGAATCACTAGAATCAGTTCATTAAAAAGATTCGTTCAAAAGATTCGTTCACCGAATCGTTCAGTGCTTGGGCGGAGCTCCGACTGCGTACTGCGTAGCCCGACTCACTCAGTGAACTGACGGCCGAACAGTTCATGCGGAAGTGCTGTCGCTTTCACAAATGCGCCAAACTCCGTTTACAAATCTTGATATTTTAAAAGTTTCCTCGTTGAATATCAATATTGGAGGTGAACGCTGGTTTTCAATGACTTTTAAGTCTTAACTGGCTGGGCCTGATTCTGGCAGTTTGAGCCGCTGATTATCACTCAGGATCACGTCACGTTAACTCACTGTGTCTAGTAGCTTCAGTGAACGGATCACTGAACTTGCACCGTTGCGTCACAGTTCGTTCACTCAGTGAACTGTTCAGCCGTCAGTTCACTGAGTGAACGAACTTGCACCGTTGCGTCACAGTTCGTTCACTCAGTGAACTGACGGCCAAACAGTTCATGCGGAAGTGCTGTCGCTTTCACAAATGCGCCAAACTCCGTTTACAAATCTTGATATTTTAAAAGTTTCCTCGTTGAATATCAATATTGGAGGTGAACGCTGGTTTTCAATGACTTTTAAGTCTTAACTGGCTGGGCCTGATTCTGGCAGTTTGAGCCGCTGATTATCACTCAGGATCACGTCAACTCACTGTGTCTAGTAGCTTCAGTGAACGGATCACTGAACTTGCACCGTTGCGTCACAGTTCGTTCACTCAGTGAACTGTTCAGCCGTCAGTTCACTGAGTGAACGAACTTGCACCGTTGCGTCACAGTTCGTTCACTCAGTGAACTGACGGCCAAACAGTTCATGCGGAAGTGCTGTCGCTTTGACAAATGCGCCAAACTCCGTTTACAAATCTTGATATTTTAAAAGTTTCCTCGTTGAATATCAATATTGGAGGTGAACGCTGGTTTTCAATGACTTTTAAGTCTTAACTGGCTGGGCCTGATTCTGGCAGTTTGAGCCGCTGATTATCACTCAGGATCACGTCACGTTAACTCACTGTGTCTAGTAGCTTCAGTGAACGGATCACTGAACTTGCACCGTTGCGTCACAGTTCGTTCACTCAGTGAACTGTTCAGCCGTCAGTTCACTGAGTGAACGAACTTGCACCGTTGCGTCACAGTTCGTTCACTCAGTGAACTGACGGCCAAACAGTTCATGCGGAAGTGCTGTCGCTTTGACAAATGCGCCAAATTCCTTTTACAAATCTTGGTATTTTAAAAGTTTCCTCGTTGAATATCAATATTGGAGGTGAACGCTGGTTTTCAATGACTTTTAAGTCTTAACTTGCTGGGCCTGATTCTGGCAGTTTGAGCCGCTGATTATCACTCAGGATCACGTCACGTCACGCAGTGAACGAATCAGTCCACTCTGCACGCTCGCTGCCTCGCTCGGCGGCCGCCCGCCCGTGAATTTTTTTAATAATTTTTTTTTTTAATATAAACTTTATTTCGAACAATTTAGGAAACAAATTAGAGAAAAAAAAGAAAAAAAAACTTTCTAGTATACAACACGCAAACACGGTACTCATTTCGGCTATACAATACTTAGAACAATACGTCCGAAATGGAATAGGAAGAAGCAAATGCGAATGATTCGTTCAGCACAGCAGAACTGGTTCGCAAGGGACGAATCACGTTCGCTCGCGGCAGTCCCTCCCCCTCCCTGCACGGTGCACGCTCGCTGCTGATCAGATCCGTTCGTGAACTGAACTGAGAAATGAACGGATCTTTTCAGTAAGTGATTCAGTTCAGTTCGTTCACCCAAAAGATTCGTTCTTTTGAACGAATCGTTCGCGAACGACACAACACTATGACACAGCCCATAAACTGTAAGCGCTCGGCCGTTGTAGTTCACAGTAAAGCAGGTATCTGGTACATGCACATTAGTTTGGGGCTATATCTGTGCTCTCACTACAGGTGGAAAGTTGGCTGAGAGCTCAGTTTAATCAGGAGGACAGCTACTTTTCTACAAATCAATTTTTCGGAATTCCGCTTTAATATTATAATACACACATAAAATACTCACTACAAAATTACTTAAAGACAGAGAGCATTGCCGTTGATTTGAATAGGGCCCCAAGTGTGGTCACACAACAATATGGTCAGCTGGCATTGCTCTTAAAAATGCCAAATTGCTGGGCTATGAGGCATTCTGAATACCCTTGGCTGCCTCAGCACAGTGCTCAATCTGCCTAAAGGACAAACAGTTGCTGTGTGATGAATAACCATGAATCAGTGGCGGTTGTGAAATATGATAAAAGCTCAACTTTTGTTCACGAGCTGCAGACACAATTCAAGTGTAATTCAATATTTTCATCTCTGAATAAAAAATAATTAGAATTTATTGCAAATATATCACATCTCATATCAAATTTATTTATGTCTCTCTTGAAAAAGAGATTTTTCTTTATCTCAGTGAGAGTTCCTGGTTAAACAAAGGATAAATAAATACATTTAGCAGCGCACATGAATTACATTATTTGTGATGTGACATCTGGCATTTGAAACATCAATGTTCTAGCAAGGGGAAAGGAGTTGTGGGCAGTTTATGTGCTGTTAATCCGATATATATCCCTTTCAGTAGTAAGCTTAGCTGTGCTAGAGGCCAATATGAGGAACCACCTTCATTTCTCCCCCAAATCTACATAGTGGGAGGCCAGAAATGCAGCAATGCCATATTGTGCTTGGCAGTTGTTCCAGGAAAAAATTGGCTCTATAAATACGAGAATATACGGAGCACTTTTACTGTTTTATGCCGTTTAAACTCTTTTATGACATTATCTTTTAACGTGCTAGTGCTACATTGATTCACACACAAAATATACTGGAATCAAGTCCATTATTGCAGTGTAAACTATAGAATGGACGAAGAATTCAAAATTAAAGCTCATGTATGAGACACTGCAGATACAGTAATAAAGGAAGTTCTTACAGACAGTAAACAAATTTTGAGCCAGTTGAGGACTTACTAACCAAAGACAACAAGTGCCCAGAAAAAAACGTTGGATTTTATTTAATCTTTGATGTCAAAATCTTATAGGAGAAAATGCAACCGCCCAACATATTCATCCAAATTGCTTACATCCATTCCTGAGAGAGATAACAAAGTAGCAGGTCCTATCTTACCATAGGGGGAGGGCATACACTGTACACATTACAGAAGGCCCTTGTGACATGTCCAGCTAAAACATTAATCCTTGGTGCAGTGATGTTAAGTGGCGTTCCATCCCTTTTTTTTTTTTGCATGACCTCTTTGCCATTCACAATGGAAATCAGATAAAATGTAATTTCACACTTAGGTAATTGAATTGTTTAAGCATGTTCCCTTTGACATCTGTGGTAATTCATTTTCTTCTCTGCGTAAATCCCTCAGATTTAAAATTCCATTTAGATCTAGGCTCTGGGCAGGCCTGGAAACAACCATTGATTCACTTTTTTTTCAACCCTTGTGCTTTGCAGTAGGGCTGTGTAACTCCTTTACCACCACCGACACATAGAGAAGTTGAAATAGAGATTGCATATATGTCTTCATTTAATCCTTCTCTTATAAAGCCCATAAAACCCATGACTGCTATATCTTTTGAAAACAACCCAATTAAAAATCCTGAAGATGTCTTGGTGCTGACCAGCATACATAAAAGTGTACTGAAACAGTGGAATGTATTCCACAAGGAGCTATACAGCAGTGTGACCAGAGGCACTCAAATGTAAGTATTTCTGATTCTAAAGTGAAATTAACTTGTAATGGATCCAGAGCTATAATAACACATAAGCGAGACATTTCTGTTTACGTTGTCACATCGCAGGCAGTGTGAGAGCTGATACAAACACCTTACATATGGACAGGAGTTACAAATTGTGTAAAGATGTATTTTGCAATACAGCAACGATAACTCATTTTGAAAGAAAACTTTTTTTGCAATCAGACATTAAATTAAGCTTTTCAAAATACACATAGCTCATTTTCATTTGTGTAGCCTTAATAGTCTACTAGATATATTATTAGTTAATCTGTAAGGAACAGTATAGCACTACCTACATAGACATTTTTCATGGGTTAATTTGTCAGACTGTACGCAACAGGTCATAATATCGTTGCATTGCATACAGCCTTCTACGCTCATATCTGCATCTGATGGCAGTACATCTGCCTTGGAATGCATGTGTAATTGCATACATGTTTGCCACCCAGAGTCTTGGCAGTCTTTCCCATTTATCCTCCTCATACCTCCACCTTTGGTATGAACACAGTGTGTTACAGATCTATTCAATTCAGGCGGCAGTGTAGTATAATGGTTAAGGAACTGGCCTTGTTGCAGGTTAAATTCCCAGGTTGGACACTGCCGTTGTACCCTTGAGCAACATACTTAACCTGAATTGCTTCAGTATATATCCAGCTGTATAAATGGATCATATGTAAAAAAAAAAAAAATGCTAACAAAGTTGTGTAAGTCGCTCTGGATAAGAGCGTCTGCTAAATGCCTGTAATGTAATGTAATGTAATGTAACACCAAGGAGGATAACGGCTATGAATGCAATAACAAAACGAGGTTCCATTATTCCTGCCTTTTCCTAACAAAGTAAGGGGTTTACAGTCATTTTCAACCCAGTTATACCTGTAATACATATAAGAATCAATGTCCTGTCCTGTAATTGTGTCCTTATAATCTCAGATTGTTTAAATCCCAATGGGGATTTCACTTCGGTTCTCTATGGGGCATTTGACAAAATATGCAAAATCTGCTTTCCTCCATGTCCGCCCTTGTGCACTCAAAATGTTTATTCCTCCAATGTCTATTCATTAGACATAGATGGAAATTAATACAAATTAAAATACTTGTTGTTGACCGATTCGAAAAATATTTGAGAATTCAGATCATTGGCTAAAGTGCTGCCAGCAGCCATACCACCATGCACTCTGCTCCTGCCAAATGGCTGAAGCTGGCGATTGAGCAAATAAGTTGCATGTTGTATTGAAAACAACCTCGCAATTAGACTCAGCGATATGGCACACGCACCACTGAACTAACTCCAAGTTATTTGCTCACTCTGAATTAAGCAGATGATTTGGACATTTTTAAAGATCGACATTTTTACTTTGCTATTTAAAAAAAAAAATTTGTTTAAAACCTATGAAAATATCTTGAAAACTCAATATCAGCACCTAATGATCAGTGCTAATTCAATAAAAACTGCTTCAGGGGTGAACTTTCCTTAGGGAAAGTACAATTGAAATAAAAAGGACAATTTCCTTCACAGTGAATGACATTACAGACCAGGAATCCTTAACTTTAAGTTGGACAGACACCATCCAGATGGCAGTGTAGTATAAGGGTTAAGGAACTGGGCTTGTAACTGAAAGGTTGCAGGTTCGATTCCCAGGTAGGACACTGATACTTCACCTACATTGCTTCAGTATACGTATATCCACCTGTATAAATTGACACTATGTATAAATGTCGCTCTGGATAAGGGCGTCTGCTAAATACCTGTAATGTAATCCAGACACTCTCCGGCTTTGGTTGATGTCATATTTCTGGATGAAAGTCAAAACAGTACCCATTGGTACCAATATTCATTTACATTTTAATTCAAACGTATTATTGCTTTCAGTGTGCCTACTAATAAATAAGAAGCACAGAAGATGTGGGATGGAGAGAGCCTAACAACAGCCAAAAGCTGCTTTGTCAGAGTTGTAGACCTGAACAGGCTCATCGACAGAGAGGGGCTCATGAGCCAAGGGAAGATAGGACCCAGCCTTCACTGTTGGCCAAATAAGACGATGAGAAATGCAGGGATTCATGGAGTCTGCTCGATGCAGGTGGCCGGCGCTAATGATTGTCTGGAGTTATCAGGAGGGAGCAGGTCTACACTGTTCAGAGACCAGTCACCATGCCATGCCATGGAAACGAATAAAACCTCAAGCGGGGATGTTTTAATGGATACGACATGTTTGTTTCCCTCTCAGTGCGCACACTTCCAGTTTGGAAATGACTATACATGGGGCACAGATGGCTTGGTGGTGCAGCAACCCAGATATAAAGAGGCAAGACAATCTTCTGAAAAGTTGGGCACTGTTTTAAAAGCTGCCCGGATACAGCAAGGTACTTCTTTGTATTTTTACAATATTTTGTATGTCACACACATGTGCATACACACACTCACACAGACATACACAATATACACACACAAATATTTTTTGGCATTCTATTCCATTTTATAATTGAATTAGAATTGAACTGAATAATTATCAGTTACAATTTATATTATTTATAATCTTTTGAATAATCTCATCTATATTGTGATGGCTAGAGTATCAAAAATAAACTGATGATTACTTCAAGCTCTGGCAATGCCAGTTGACATTGGGTCAAAATTTTTTTGATATTAATGCATATTAATGAGAACAAATGACAGCATAGCAAAGATTTTACTGCTGGAATTGTAGCAGAAGAGAGGGATATACAGTATATTGGAGGAATGTTTGATGAGCTGAACTGAGCTAATGTCAAAGCAGAAGAAGAAGAAGAAGGCATGGCAAACTCTTCCACACACTGAATAACTGCAATGTAACATTGGACCTATGGTCCATGCACTGTAATGTGCCTGATGTATAGAAACTTCAATCAAGCCAGTAAGAGTCTAAACTGTAAAATAAATGCTATGTTATACAGTTCATTAAATAAAACAAAAAGTATAATATCACAAAAAAAAGACACAGAATTCAGAGTTATGGACAGACTAGCCAATGAAGCAAGGAGGGCATGAACCAGGAAGCATCATAAGCAACTTCCAGGTTGAACGTAACTGTCAATGTTACAAGCATTTCAGAGTTCTGAATCACCCCCACTCCTGAAGTGTTCATGCAATTGTAATTGAATTAAAAAATCAAAAAACGTTTTCAGGCTTAAGATAACAAACACATACTTCTGAACACAAACTGACAAACTCACAGAATACAATGCAGTTATATATTTTCATGCCCTCCAAGGCAGAGCTCATGATTATTTGGAAATGAATAATTCATAAAATTTGAAGTTTGACATTACAGTCTAAAGTAAATGGTGCTGTTAATGGCTGAGGAGAATTAGGTCAAGCAGCATCTCACACTAGGGGGGGAATATTACCCACCCCGCATTCAAACTGGCAAACCATTAATCAAGCTACTGAACCAGTATGTGCATGGTCACTGATGATTGTATGATTAAGAATGTGTTGAGTCTCATTCAGGGCTGGGTTGGTTGCCTGCATTATAGCTTTGCCTGAATTGAATGTCCTCACAAGATTTCATTTATTTTCATTATATCAAAGTTGTACTGCAGTTATTTGTATATATTGAGGTAGGTGTATTGATGGAAAATAGAAGGAATGAAGATAAATGCATAGCTCATAAAAAGATAATGTGACTATACTATATATATAAAGATAGATTATGACACTGTGTATACATACAGTACCAGTCAAAAGTTTGGACACACCTACTCATAGAAGGTTTTTTTCTGTTATTTTTACTGTTTTCCATATTTTGGAATAGTAAAGACATCAAACTATGAGATAACACAAATTAAATTATGCAAAGACCAAAAAAGTGTTAAACAAATAAAACAAAATCTTATATTTTAGATTCTTCAAAGTAGCCACCCTTTGCCTTGATAACGGCTTTGCACATTCTTGCCATTCTCTCAAACAACTTCTGTGGTAAACACAGAAAACAGGTAAACAGGTGATGCCATCATGACTCTGTATAAAAGGATATCAAAAGATTCCTGATATCTTATTTTCTCATACTCCTACAAGCGATACTACAATCTTTGCATTTGAATGGATCTCTGTGGGAATTGGGGAGTGGGACTAAATTTAGCTTTAAATTACACTGGAACAGTGTGGAACACATGGTGGGCTAAATGGCTCTAAGTCAACAAGGGTCTGATGTATCAAGCAAGCCTTAAAGCAACACTCTGCTGCCAGAAATACAGTAGATATGGATGGATAACTTGAAGGGTTTCTTCTCCTGACTTATTTTTCCATAGAGTTCAATTGGAAAATTTGTCAGGAGAAACAACCCTTAAAGTGATCCATCCATATCTACTGCATATCTGGCAGCAGAGTGATGGTTTGAGGCTCGTTTGATACCTCAGACCCTTGATGACTTACAGCCATTTAGCCAACCATGGGTTCCATACTATTCCCGTTTCATTTACAGCTTAAACAATAAATTTGTATATACCGCCCGGCTATGAAGTAGCGCTGGCAACATTTTAATCACCATTCTAAATTAACACTTTTGCGCAGATGGTGACGCCGGCGGAATCTTTTTTGCTCAACTGAGACATTCGTTGCTACTGCAGCCAAACTATTATTGGAAATCACAAACTCTGTGTTTTAAATTTATTGGTAGACGGTTCGTGACGATTTCTGCCGAATACGTAGTTTCTAAGTGTCATCCATTTATCAAGCAACCCCCCACCTAGTCTATACCTACCTATGCGTGTCATAAATATATTTATTCATCATATAAAATTAGAATAACGTCATAGCAACGAGATAAACCCAACAATAGCCTGATCGTATGCCAGAAAAGCAATGAAAAGCCCTGCTCACTCAAATGCAAAATAAACTGTGAAAGTACTATCTCATTCTACCATGTATTCTACTAGCAATATATGCTACTAAAATGAAATAAATATACAATCCTACCATTGGTTTTACACATCGAGATGTTCCTTTCAAAATTCAGTTGTCATTTATTGTCTGGTACAATAGGTTTGAGAAATATACAACACTTTATACCGCTATTACACTATCTGAAACGTCGCTGCGTAATACCCCCATGCCCTGTAAGCCTGTCTCATGCATTACAGTTCATTCTGGTTTAATTGTCGGCTTTTTTATCCAATAGAGTACATTATAACCTTCGCAACGGTATATGCCAAGTCTTTTTGGGTGCTTTGAGCAATTTACTACAGCCCAGCTTAACGGCAGTTTTCGTTTTAACTGTCTAGTATTACGCAAGCTCTATAGAATACACATTACAGAGCAGAGTTTCCCTTTTGCGATATGTAAGTATTTTTGCATCTAAAATACCGTTGGTCTCGCTGGCTACATATGTACGTTTGTGTTTCCACTCGAGCACTGTCTTTCCAATATGTTTGATAGCCCTATTGTTATTTTCGCATTTTGAGTGCATTTCACATACTGTAGTGTAATCGTTAAATGTATTTTTGATGTAGGCTACCGATGTTCATTGAAGATAGAACATTTGGCAGCATTTTGCAGATGGTGAAATACTATTTTATGTTCATGTTATCACACATAATATAGGCTATGGCGTATACTTGTCTCTTAGGGCATGACAAATGCTCATTCCAATTTACTGTGCGCTGATATGTGGTAGATTAAGGTAAACATTTCCTTGGAGTCATTATGAATAGGAAAATGTAAAAGATAGATAGACAGAAAAATGCAATCCCAGGACAAAAGTATACATACTGTAGAGTACAAGTGATGTTTTATTGAGGTACAAGAGTGAATGATTAGGCAACATATTTAGGTGTATGTAACACTGTGATATCAATGTTTTTTTATCTTAAGCCATCAGAAGGAGCAAATGTATTTGTTTTGTAATGGATAAAATTTATTAATTTTATGACATGTTTTGCATAGGGGTTTTGGACCCATAGATATCTACCCCCCTATACTGATGAAAATATAGCAATTCCCACTTGAAAATTATGCAAAAGTGAGTTTTATGAGCCAAAACTATTAATTTCTAGTTAAATATATCTTTTTTTTATTTTATTTAGAGCAGTGCACAATTTAGCCATTTGGATAGATTTGGAGACACTAATGGACAACAGGGTACACTGCTATATTTTGCATCATAGACCTTTAGTAGTTCTGCATATCATTCTCAGATTTTGCAAAACTTGTGGACATGGAGTTTATGATCCAGGAAATGTATATATATTACCGATTTCACTTATGTAGCTCTCAGCAAAATAAAAAAAAATTAAAATTTTTCGATTTTTCCCCCCAAAGTTTCTTTGCATTTGTGGCACTTTATTTTGACTTAAATTATGAAAATAAACAAATCTAAGTTTGTATTGTAAATGGTACACCTGTCTTGTTTCATTTAAGCAAAAGTTTATGTGATGCTCACACCTGGAGTTATAAAGCCCTATTAAAAATGGTTCGAATTCAAACCATAGCGTCATTTGTCTCTCTGCTATTGGTTAACCGTGGATTCGCGGTTGTTTTCATTTGAAAATGTTTTGGATAGTCAGCCAATGATTGCACAGATATTCTTGGCTGTGTGACGTGGTTCATTTACGCTGCACTTTACGCTGCACTGTTGACGCGCAATACGTCTTTACAAGCCTTTCCAAAATGGCTTCGGCCAGTGGTAAACGCCGGTTTACTGCAGACGAAGTTGCTGAAATATGGACTATGCGCAACGATGATAATGACAGTGACTTTGATTCTGAACATGGAGGAATGGAAAGTGGAGAAGAAAGTGAAAGTGAAACGTATTGCGCGTCAACAGTGCAGCGAAAAGTGCAGCGTAAATGAACCACGTCACACACACGTGACTATCCAAAACATTTTCAAATGAAAACAACCGCGAATCCACGGTTAACTAATAGCAGAGAGACAAATGATGCTATGGTTCGAATTCGAACCATTTTTAATAGGGCCGTCGCAAAGGAGTTAAACAGAGCACCCCCTAAATAGGTGAAATTTGCCATCTGCGCCAAGGGGTTAATGCGCCGTCTACGTTATCTGCTGCCAGAGCCATAGAGTCGACTCCTTTATGAATGGTAACCATAGCAACACCAACAGCTGATTAATAAAGCCGATAAATAATGCTAAGGGCCCTATCTTGGCGATCTTGGCGCATCATCTAAAACGCTAGGCGCAAGTGCATTTAGGGCATGTCCAAGTCCACTTTTGCTAGTTAGACGGCGCTTTATTTAAGCTCTAAATAAGGCTCAAGGTGCTAATGGGCTGAACTTCATTAATTATAGGTCTGTCTTGGGGTAGGTCATATCTCATTCCCTTTAAAAGCCTGATTTTCCACCTTGGTGGATTGCTTACATGATGGTGCGACAGACATGCTCATCCGTGTGTATTGCAAGGAATAGGCTATATGGATCAATAGTATGATCAATATTATTCGGACTAACCATTATGACGCGTTTTGATATACACAATAATCATTTTTAACATTCGGGTTCAACCCCAGCACGGGTTCCTGGTAATTCCCGACAGTGCTGTTATTTTAGAAAATATATGTGGTTAAATTTTGTTAAATGCACCTGCAACAGCTGAGAATAAGCTACCAGAATATGGCTTCTGTCTCACCTTAGAAAACACCAAATCTTGTTTAATGAATTTAATTTGATTATACAATGAAGCATTGTCAAACATCAATTCCATGAGGCTGTTCTCCTGGAGTTCTCGAATTTCAAGCTTCATTTTGCCTTAATGATGACACTAAATACACTAAAGCTGTCCGGTTGGGAACCCATAGGTTCACGCATATTTTCCCTTGTTTTATAATGTCCTGCTTATGGAAATGTGACCAACCTGTAGTAGCTTAATGCTTTAAAACAAGTCCACTTTCCCGAGAAGACAGAGAAATGATTTACAGCAGGTGAAACAGACCTGCTCCTGCATTAAGTTAAAGTGCACATGCAGAAAATGGCATTAAAATGTATTGTGTAATGTGCTGCAAATTTGTTTGAAGAGAGCTGAATTCTAGCCTAATGACATGTGAAGAACTCAGAACTCAAATGTCCGTCTATTGCAGTGCGTGAGTTTCCCATTGAATGACAATTCACGCATTAGGTGTAAATGACAATTTGCGCATTAGGCTTGATATAGGTGTTATCAGCAAAGTTTTTAATGGATAGCCATTGTCCCGTAACAGAAGATTGTCCCCCCGGAAGATTACAGGAACTATTGGCAAATATAGGCTATGTCATAGCTTGATCCAGGATAATTGCGAATAGTCTAGCTACATGTAACCTTACACGTACCATCGCACATCACCTGGATGTTTATATGGAGTGGGCTGAAAGCAATTTAATGCGGCATTGCACTTCGCTGAGGGACAGGTATGTGGTCTTTGACCTTCATTATTATGCTTCATTATTATTTTTGATATAGCCTACACAATAATAATATTTCACATTGTAATCTTGATATTTTTAGTCATGCTAGTGCGCACCCTTGTGGTTTGTGGGTAGCTTTTAGATCCCCTTACAGTTCCTTACATAATACTAATTTATCAATTAAATGCTGCTTTTGTGTCAATAATAAGTGAGAACACTTTTCAGATAATGTAGGACAAAAACAGAAAGCATTTTGCTTCATGACAACCAGAGATGTGCACCTCTGCACAGTTGTGGGGAGTGAACACCTCTGGTCAAAATGAAGTGAACAGCTGAATAAAATAGAAGATCATTGAAACTGGTCTAGAATCCAACACTTGCATGTAACATGAGTCACAAATATAGCCCAATAACATGAGTCACAAATATGGCCCAGTTGTTAATTATTCCTTTTCACTAATGACATTCCACTGTACTACATAGAGGAGATCAACTCCAGTTGTTGGAGACCAAAATGTTTTCTGATTTAATCTTTGTTGAGGTGTACTCACTTATTACTGATATAACAGTGACATGTAATTCATGATTTATTAGCATTTCATAATATGACTAACAGGCAATTATGGTTGATTAGCATAATTATAAAGAAAAACAAGTCATCATATAAAATGTCCACGTGGCACAAGATTCACAAAACAACATAGATAATCAGGTTAGGAACTGAGGTCGAGGTTTTGTATAGAAAACATGTGGCAGGTGGTTTATGTTTTCTGGAAAACTGTTTCTGATATTTTGTCCACCCCCTATATGCATACAGTGTCATAAGCTGTACACAAATTATATTGTCCTGCTTTTATGAAGCAGGCATAATACCTTCATTAGCATGTTGTAATATCAATTGAATTGTAAATCATTGTGTAGCAAATGGAATGATTTATGAAGGTTGACATAACATATGTAAAATTATATTCTCAAATGAAGACCCTGGTGCTAAAAGTACTGAAGTCACAAAATGTCTTCATGAGAAAATCTAATCCGAAAATATCATTGATCCATAAAATCATAAAATGCTGTTTTTATGCATTGCTTAGGCACCTTTTCTGTCAACAATATTTATAGGGTGGACTTAGCTAAACAAATACAACATGTTTCTATGCTCAACTTGTGACTTCAGTACTTTTAGCACCAGGGTCTTCAAATGTGACAACACACAGTATATCACTTTACTTTAGGTTAATTCTCTGACTGAAGTCCAAGTACAAATGCTTAAGAAAGATAAGTATAAAGTAAAAATATGTTTTAGTTTGTTAATGAATATTACAGACTGTATGATTCATGTTTTAGGGTATGAATACAACATGTATAGTCTGACAGTTCTGCATTTGCTGATATGAAGCATACATTTATAATACAAGAGTAAAATATTTTGTTTAGTAGCTAAGGTACATGTCATAGCCATGTTCATTATAGAAATTTGAGGAGAGATAGGAGAAAATGAAAAGAAACACAAGATCAAGATCCTAAATTAGGGCTGAAGAACTATCTCTTCTACATCTCTTCTTCATTATTTCAATTTAAAATATGCAGTGGACTATGTAGCAGAGATAACAATTGCCATTTTTCCTCTGTCTTACCATCTGTTTACACATGAGGGTTTACATTCTACTCAATATTCTTTTTTATGCAGACTGCACATGAATATGCAAAAGAGATGGTGTTGACTTTCACTGGAAGTGCATATAATAAGCGGGGAACATTCTCAGCAGGAAATTAAAATCTCATATCTATATTTTCAAAAGGCTTCCTGCCCGTCGAAAAACCAAGCCAGGGGTTGACTTTGTTGTGAGTCCTGGGCATACATTATTGATGAGTGATCGATCAGCAGAGGCTCAGGAGTCGTCTCCACTAAGCTCTGACCATTTTTGGTCTAGCCACTCACTCATCACGCCCGCTCCATCTCTCACATGACACATTCAAAAATATTCCTTACAAAAAGAAATAAACAAGCCCTGCACTGGCATTTAAATTTGAGGGATGATTTGAGCGTGCTCTCTGAATTGTCTTGGGCTTTGTGGGGTGCTTTTTGTGTCACTGAGTAGTAATGGGGCACCATTGCTCAGAACTAATTATAAATTGATAAAATAAACACTGGAGGTAACAAATATATTCAATTGTGAATGATTTCATTCCAGCTGCATACAGGCTATCAGGCAAGAGAGTAGGATTTTCCAGTACACAGGCATTTACTAAAAGGTGTCTTTACTGTGTGTATATGTGTGTGGGCATCTCGTAATGTATTTTTCATTACCATCTTTTTCGGGAAATGGAGGGTCTCTGAGAGCTATCCAGTCAGTGTACAGTAGGTCATATTGTGTGACAAATTACCTGTTTACGGTCAGTGGCAATAAACTCATGTGAGGGTTGTGTTAAGGTTCGGAGAACCAGACGTGACCGATAAGGATTCTAAAAGCGTATCTAGAAAGATGCGCCACAAAAGCGGAATTAGCCGCACCAGAGGAGAGGAAAACAAAAGAACAGGAGCAAAACTTCCCGAGCACAAGCCAAATCAAAGCAACCTCAAAAGGAGGCGAGTCTTGATAAACAGCGAGAGTGAATAACAGAAGAACCTCATGCACTAAATCATTAGGAATAACAGGAGGTAGAGAAACAAAGCAAAACTCGATAAAACGAGTGAAGGAAAAAAAACTGAAAAGAAAACCTGTTATCCAGAGCTCTTGTGGCGAAAGAGCTGAAACAAAAGGTAACAGGTAACAAGAATAAAGGATAAAGAGAAAGATTGGAAATAAAAGAGAAAATCTAATCCAAATTCTCTAACCGGACTTGCTGCGTTTCTTATTCGTACGAACCAGAAATGCAGCGACCGAATTTCCTATACCTTACCGACTTTGTTGTCAACATAGCAAAGACAATATCGAAGTGCAGGAATGCGGAAGTCCTGGGCTATTTATAACTGGCAGGAAACCCAAAACAGGTGTAAGGAATAATTGCCGGGGCGAGATACAAATACCGGGACGGAGGCAGAATGCCAAAGGACCGACGATGCCAAAAGGAAAACCAAACGGCGAAACAGCAAAGGCTGCTAATAACCGTGACACCTCAAGCATGTAATATGCACATGATGGTATGTCAAGATGTTACACATTTATATCACACAACGAGTTTGAACGGGGGAGGCCACCAGCGGTGTCTAGTCACAAATTATGCCATGTTTTGGGACCACCAACCTCTGTGCTGACATAAAATGGAAAGCAGTTTCACCTATAAAATCATGCTTAAAACACATTTTATGGTGCATTTAAACTCATATATGGAGTACAACATTGAAACATATGCATACGTTCATAATTCCTAAGAACCATTACCTGAATCTAAACATAGGCCTGTATTCAATCGACATTTATCCTTAACTTACAAGTAAACACAAGCGTTGCTTTTTCTTCGGAAATTCAGTATGAACTGCCCAAATTGTGTTTGCAAAGAAGTGGAAATTTGCATTACAAGTCAAAGTTAAGGACAAATGTTGTTTGAATCCCGACCATAGCCTATCAAATATACTATGCAGTGACTAAAACAAATGGGTTCACTTTAGGCACATTTTCAGGCTCATTGCCATAGCAGCTGTTTTGACAGTGGTCATGCGATAGCTGTGATGAAGACACATTTTAGTTCAGTTAAGTCAAATGTACATGTAACTGAAGCTATATTTCAGACTGCTAGCTAGGAGCTGAGGACACCCTGCAATTAAGATTTTTGTTGCGCTGTTTGCACTGTTAAACTTGCACATGACAAATAAAACTTTAAATTGAATTTAGCTGTGAACATTGACGTCATAATACCAATATACCAAATGTATTTTTCTTTTTCATATCTCTTAATTATTTCTCAGAAATATATGATGCCAGCACTCTTGCTCAAACACTTCATGTGTGATGGTTTAATGCAAGCTGGAAAAAAATGGTTACGTAAATTAGGAATTTTGAAGACTTGGACTGGCCTCATTACAACATCCTTTTACAGAATTTACAAGTTCATAAACACTGGTTGCCAAGCTTTTAAATGGTTATTGTGACCACCAGTACTGTCAGAACCACTTAATTTCTCTGGGCCCTATTTCGGATAAAACGGTAGCGCACACTAGCCTGGGTGCAGATGGAATATTTTTTAACTTCACCTGGCTGATAGTTTCTATGTTGGTAATAGGAGTTACAACATTACAATAAAGTTACAATAACATTCAGAGCTGTGCATGTTTGGTGTAAAATAATGGTGCTATTTTGGTGCTCTTATCGATTAATACAAATGATTCTTGAACATACAGTATGGGCAGACAAGTGATCACACAAAACTGTTGGATATTGAGAAAAAGGGAAGCTGAGGATGGACTGCGGCCACAAAGGGATGCACATGGTCAGCAACAATGCTTAGGTATGCTGTGGCATTCAAATTATGCTCAACTGGTATTACGGGGCCTAATGTGTACCAAGAAAACATTCCCCACACCATTACACCATCAGCAGCAGCTTGCACCTTTGACACAAGGCAGGATGGATCCATGCTGTTTACGCCAAATTCTGACCCTACCATCTGCATGCCACAGCAAAAATCAAGATTCCTCAGACCAGGTAATTTTTCCAATCATCCATCTTCAAACATCTAGTTTTGCTGATCACGTAACCACTGTAGTCTTACCTTCCTGTTAGCTGACAGCAGCGGAACGCGGTATGGTCTTCTGCTGCTGTAGTCCATCTGCTTCATGGTTTGAAACCTTGTGCGTACAGAGATGCCCTTCTGCACACCACTGTTAAAAACAGCTGTTACTTGAGCATTTGTGGTCTCTGTTTAACGAGTCGGCCCATTCTCCTCTGACCTCTCTCATTAACAAGGGGTTTTCATCCACAGACCTGCCGCTCACTGGATGTTTTTGTTTATCGCACCGTTCTCTGTAAACTCTAGAGACTGTAGGGCACGAAAACCCCAGGATGGCAGCGGTTTCTGAGGTGCTGGAACCGCCGGATCTGGCATCAACAATCATACCACGGTCAAAGTTTCTTAGATCTTGCCCATTCTAATGTTTGGTCGAACAACAACTAAACTTCTTCACCATGTCTGCATGCTTTATACATTGAGTTTCAGCCACATGATTCGCTGTTTGTAGGAGCAGGCTGTTAATGAGCAGGTGTACCTAATAAATTGGCCACTGAGATTGTATTACGTATCAGTGCTCATTGCTGGAACCTCAGCTATCAATTCAATTTGGGAGACAAGCATGTGTTCTTCGCCGAAGCAAGTGATGCCAAGCTCCACTTCTCATCCCTGCCAACGGAACCCTCCAAAAGGCCTCAAAGCCTTGAAAAGCAAACTTTCTTTGGATTTCAGCACTCCTCATTCGAAACTGCAGCTTGTGGTAAATCTCCTTTTATTATAAAAATTGCATGGTGATTGGTTTAAACTGAGTCATTTTTCTAAATATAGACAAATACTGTGATCCAGCTAATATATATTGGGGTGACATTTAGTGGCTTTAAGCGCCAAAGGTCAATACGGACAGGCAAGAGGAAGTCCTGAGATATGCCACCACCAATCACATTACAGCAAGCCTGCATATGCCACAAAGATAATCAAGTTGCTGCAAGGCAATGTAAAAGCGAGCGCTGAAGTAATAACTTACAGCATTCCAATAAAAGATATGCTGTGTCATGAGAACATGCACAAACTCTATCTTTTTGTATTATTTAAAACGATGATGATGGGGAACATAGCTGAGATTTTATGGAGGTGCTTAAAAGTGGTATGGCAAAATTATATGTCTGCCACACTATTTTGAAAAGTGGTATGGAAAAAGCAACTTCACAACACCCCTGGTGCTGGTCCATGCCTCCCTGCACAGGTATATTTTACTTTTATATTACTCGTAGCCCACACAGCCAATTATACAAGCTGTACAGTTACTATGGTACAGTCAGTAATGGTAAAGTTACAATCACATAATAATACTGTATAATGAGCTGGTTTTCCATCACCAGATTGGTGAATTTTTTTACATAAATCAATTTGCTAATGATGTCAGAAACAAGGTCTTCAACCAACAAATTAAAATCCTCCAGCAAAATAAGTATAATTTTTGTTTCAAATCTCTACAGAATAAGAAGTGTTTAATGTCACGTGTTTATTCTTCTTGGATCTTAAATTATAACTATCGAACATAAGTACTTTGATTACACAGGGTCTTTAAGGCTACCTAACAGGATGATGCTGTGATGTGCTGAAATGCCCGCAACAGAAAAACACAAATAAATAATGGCCAAATGCGTATAACCATAATATGTTCTGCTGTTATATTATAAAACAGTTCAGTCATGATCGGCAGTTGCAGGTCGGTCAAGGGGGTGGGGGGGATTGGGGGTAGGGAGTTGCAGTAGTGGACCCCCTACACTACCTCCGCGGACCCCCTGTTGAAAACAGCCTAGTCTCTAAGGGTTAAAGCCAGATCTATATTACTGATATTTCATTAATCAATGTGAAACAGTGTACTTTTGTGCGGTGAACTGAATATGACTAATTACTCATTCTCATGTGAAACACTTACAAAATCACTGCTGCATCCAGAAATGAATGCTTCATTGTACAACGGACAATTTAAACACAAGAGGCCAATGAAGCTGGAGAAAAACATTTAATTATATTTCTGATGACTATTTTTAGCTTCCCATGTCAGCTACACAAGAGTATTACTTAAGTTAGGTCTATACCTTTTCGCACATCACTACCTAGACACCTTCTACCTTACAATTGGTTTGTTTATAATGAAAACAACCCATGTTCTTATCTTTACTGGTTCATAAATTATGAAAAAAAAACACTGTTATTCTCCCAATGTTAATTATCTTTATTGATTTGTAGACTCTGAAAATAGTCCTGCTGTTCTCGCAGCAGTTGGTTTGTAAGTTCTAAAATGAGCCTGTTATTCGTCCAATGTGTTTTTACCATGGACTGTCAGCCTTTTCAAAAAGCATGATCATATTGTTTGTTAATGATGCACAGCTGACATGAAGGGAAACATGAGTTGAAACAGTATACCCTGAATATACTGTGCAATTCCTATTCATAAGGATAATTATTTGATAAATTTTATCTTTCTTCTTTGGCTCGGTAGAGTAGAGTAGATTAAAATTTGACCACGGGTGTGGTTTCCACAAATATTCTCACAGGGTTCATACCAGCTCGGGAAACTTGATATTCCCCGTGCAGAATGTAACTGTGTGAACCTGAACAGATTGGACATATTTGTGCAGCCTCTGAGAGCAATGTATTTGACAGTTATTTGTTTACTATTTTTGTTAGTCTGTTGCCAAAGCAATTAAAAGAAAACTTTTCAATTTCATCAAAAAAACCATGAAACATAACAAACAAACAAAAAAAGCAACCATAGTGCTAAACAAATTTAGGCCAGGATTTAATCAACATTTGTCTTTAAATTTGACTAACAAACAAATACGGATGCTATTATTTTTCCTTTTGCATACACAGTTTGCCGAGCTCATTTTGCAGAGTGATTTTGACTTTAATCTCCATTTCTGGCATCCCTACTAAAATTGAGTCATGCTGCATGTTTCAGTAGTAGATGGAAGCACATGCCCGGGTCCTGCAGTGGATAGAGGCAGTAGCAGACTTCAGCTCACTGCTCTGTGTCCCTGTTTGATTTTCATGACAGACACAGGCAGAGGTGCAGGAGAGGAGTGCAGCGAATACAAACCAACCCTCAGGAGCTCAGCACCAGCTCAGTATGGGCTTTAGATGAATTTATGGTCCGTGCCATAGCAACACGATTGACTCATTCCTCCCATCTGGCCTATACTGTTGCCATCAGGACAGCAGGTCTGATACACTCAGAAACTAGGGGTCAAACGATGATTTATTGATAAACAATTAACAATTAGAAGAACGAATTGTCCATGCTAACACAGGTGCACCATTCTTTGTGCAATACGCATTCCCAGGTAACCTGTTCTATACCAAATCTGAGTTTAGCACATTTTCACATTTGTGCCAAGGTCTCAAAATAAACGTATTAAAATCCTGTTATATTATAAGATGTGCCATCTGTTCCCCTGTCAATATTTTATCCAAACTGCAATGCATGAGTATCGATGGAGTGCATAATGAATTGTGATATGGCCTAAAATAAAGTAAGCAGGTGTAATTATACAGTGCCACAGAAATTGAATAATCTCCAGTTCTACTGGAAATGACACATAGTGGACATTTGATCATGAAGCCATACATAATAGATCAAAAGCCTAAGTATAAAGCCAGTAAATGCTTTGATGTGAATCCTAACTAGAAAATCTGGATGTTACATTTCTCATTGAATTAAAAACATAATTCACAATTGATTGTGAAAAGTTCTGACCTTCAATAATTGAAAATAAATTTAATGAATTATGAGAAGTGGATTTTGTGATACAGTATTAACATTAGTATAGAGCTGACAGCAGCAAATTAAGTCGTACTGTAGGTTCTGCAACTGCAGGTTTATTAAAGCCAAATTTCTTATTTATTAAGTATTATGACTGCCACAGTGAAGGGGAGTCAGCTCGTTTCTGCAGGCCGCAGATCCATTTGGCAGGGAGTCACACTTGTAATCCAAACACAATTAACACCCAAAAAAACAATTTGATTGGATTTCCAGAATTAGCTCCCCATATGTTGGCACTCTGCTACTTGAAGTGGAGATACACACGCGCACGCAACGCACGCACACACACACATACATACACACACGCACACACACGCACCTGTGTAGATTGTAAACGTAAATTGTGAATTTGAAACTTGGAACTTCAAACACACACACACATACCATCAACTGTACACATATACACATGCACTTACAACATATAGCCATTCATACACAGAAACATGCAAATGCACATAAATGCCCACAAACAAATGGATATGTACTGTATTTTGCAATTACCTGAATTATACTGAAGTCCCTCTATGCCCTGTGCCCATTCTGGTCATAGTCACCAGACTCTAACTGACCCCCCCCCCCCCACCCCCCACCCCCCACCCCCCACCCCGCCACCGAGAGGCACGCACTCTTTTCATCTCCTTCCACTGCTCAACCTGTCAGTCCACTGCCTCCCAAGGGCCCTTTCCCTGGAAAAGCTAATTTTCTTTCCACACCCTTCGCTTTATAAGCGTCACTTCAGTTTAGACTTCACCACAGCCTGGAACCGACCAACAGTCTCCCAAAGAGACACTGAGTTCTGTGGGACCTTGCCCTCTCATTACTGCCATGGGACAGCCTTCGAAAACAAACAGCCGGGATAAAACCCACTTTGCCATGGCTAACACGTGTCCAATCATGTACAGAATACCTCTGCCACATCACACTTGGTTTTTGCTTCCTTAATACAGTTTTATACTGCTGTAGTGCATCAGATGTCTGATATGCATTTTTCTTTTTATTGCTTAGGGGGGGGGGGGGGGTTCTACAGGATATTGTGCTATAGAAAATGCTGTTCTTTGGGTCAGATATTAAAACAAAACCCTGACTGATTATGGTCATAAATGTTACCATGGCAAAACAGCAGGGGTGTTAACTCCAGTGTCCTGGTCAGATTAACACTAAAATAACTCTTTACATCTGGAAAACAAATCACTCTGATTGGCTAGACAATTCTCTGCATTCTTACCCCACTTGCATGTGATTCCCTCAGTTGACCTCAATAATTGTGGCACATTTTTGTTAAAAATAATTCATTCTTGATGAGGGATTTTTTTTTCTCAGACTAAATTTACTTCAATTAAAGGTTTGATTTCTCTAATTTTTTCAGTGTGAGAGTAAGCTAATTCACCAAAAGGTTTTTTATAACCCTTTTTACTCATCTTTACCAGGGGTGCCAATAATAGTGGTGGGCACTGTATTGGGATGGCAGTTATGCCATCCGCCAAGTTACGGCTTGGCGGGGCATGTCCCATATACAGCATCGAGAGTTTGGCACTTTTCAGGGTTTCCTACAGAAGTAACCACAATGACTACAGACTCTCAGCCCTTAAAAACATTAACTTCTGTACATTCTGACCTCATGTAACCACACAGCATTCAGATACAAATTCACACATCCACACAATAAAGCCCCAAATTTGGGTTATTTTGCTGGTTTTTTTCGTTCTGCTTCTCCTCATTTTTCCTGCCTACCTGCCTGCCTCCGTACCCTCAAAGAATAATTCTCCCCATTGGATAACTGCCTTTAATCCGCCTATCAGTGTATTACATGCAATTTACATGCTTCAGAGGCTGTCTACATACAAGACAAACTGTGAAACTGTCTGTAGCTTAGTGGTTACAGTGCTGCTCTAGCATGTAGCACATTGTTGGTTTGATTCTCACCTGATCCTAGCATTTAGTTTTGGCACACAATTTCTGGTACCGCAACGCAAGTTATTTTATCTTAGTTTTCTTACGTAAAAAGAGGTGAATATCACCCGACACATCACACATATCACAATATTATCATAAAATTAAGTACTATGAAAATTAAGAAGTTACAATAATATAACCTACAAAACCCTAACGGGTGGGTTTATATACCATCAATTCAACAAATACATCTGTTTCATGGTTAGTCACTTAATTTTTTTTTTACAATAGCCTCCAAAACATAACATAGTTTACGTCTGCAGACAATATCTATTGCAAAAACTATATAATAATATAACATAAATAATGATTATCTGTGGTAGGCTACATTCTTTGACAGTAGGATTGTCTTTTTTTTCTCATGCAAAGATCTCTGGGAAATAGCTTTGCCAGAGAAATTTGAACGTCAGTCAGCTGGTCAGGAAAACAAACCTACTAGAAGAGTGTAAAGGAAACTACTACTACGAAGCGAGTCAAAATGCTTTATTATACGTCCATTGCAGTACAGAAAACTAAACTACTCCGGCATGGTAGCCTACGGTTGGTACCACTAAGACCAAATGATTTACCCCAGGTACCCCAGGAAAAAATATAGCCAACACTGAAGCTGTACTGGACATAGGCATAGCCTATGTGAAGCTACGTTATGGCCTTCTGTTTGCAAAATAATTATGAGCATTTGTCCCGAAGAAGGTTCCTTCCTATTTCCTGATAAATTACAGTGAATGTACCCCAAGTTTTGACTTCAAAAATTTTTAAATAAGAATTAATGATTTGTTTATTATATTTATTGACTCGTTTTATTTAGTGTATTTCTTTTTAAAGAAAGACTAAAAAAACCAAAATAAATGTTTCATTTTCAGAGTGACCAACGTGACAAGCATTGGCCGGGAACAGAATGAAAAGACATCATGAATGTGCATGATGAAGCAGGTGTATGACACTTTTGGATGCAAGCCTGACAGCTTTAGAGAAATTAAACCTGATCCTGCCAGGGGGACTCACACAGTCCAAAGCTGCCAAGCACACTGCTACAGTAATGAGGGGGACACAATTTCCCCTCAATCAGAAAAATTGCAAATACAACTTGGGAATGTCATTCCTTCGCTCCCATCGTCCAGTCAATTTTCATTTTGTTCTGACACTGGAAACTTTTTTACCAATTAAAAAACAAAAAAAAACAAAAAAAAAAATGAAGTTGTAAGAAACAGTATAGCTTGTATGAGTGTGCATGTCCAGTTAATATCGTCAGTTAATACCCGTGCAAGTAATTTCAGGTGTCCCAGGAATGTTTTTTTATTTGCAGTCACACTTTTGCATCCTTTCCTCTAAAAGTATCATACACTTAAAGCTCATATTGTATGCTGAAGCTAAAAACTTAACATGCGTATGAACAATAAAGAGTCTAGTCAGGCACAGCTCCTCCGGCATCTCTGGAATTAGTTTGCCTACGGCCTTATCTTCTCCCTTAAGCATGCGGATTAATTAGTACACCACCGCTTTCCTGCTGGCTCATATAATTCAGCTCAGATACACCTGGGTTCATAAAATAACTAATCTCCTGTAGGCTTCAGGGCTTCTAATATCGCTGTCTCTGCACGGTCCTGTGAACAATATTACAAACATGAGGATAGATTTCTGTTTGTTTCACTGGCTGCAGAGCATCCACACACCTCAGTTGTGACATCACATCAGTGCTGCAATTATGGGGAAAGCATTACGGGCTCGGGTGCATTCTCTCAGTCACCAGCCCAGTATTGATGAATTGGGTGAATGGTGCTTGTGTGATTTCTGCACGGAAGTGAAAATGGCTCTAGGCTATGCATTATGATTGGGTCGCAGCTTAGCTATCTTGCTCTCATGTACCATGTCTTACATTATCGATGCATTGAGCCCATTCACAGGGGAATCACAACTGCCAAAGACTTGAAGACAGGAAAATAACACATAACATGTGAGCACCACCCTTTAACCAATAATCATAAATATTGTTTTTCTCTTGAAGATTTGTTCTTTTTATGTGAAAATAAAAGTGAACAAACAATAACCATGTAACTGATTGATTTGGTTTGTGCTTGGAATGTCCAAATAAAATCTTTCTGGTGTTTTGTTCTCTCCTTATTGACCATAAAATATTTTTTCATGTAATTTAATTCCTATGAGATAACCATTAAACAATGACCAACAGATAACCTCTTTGCAACAAAATGACATAGTTCAGCCTGGACCCTTTCTATAACCGTGTAAACATTCTTTTTTTACAATGTGCTACGAGTTATTAAGAAAATGTGTACATAGAACAATATGGTAACTGATGGGGGTTGCTCACAGTAAAGACTTAAATCAGGTTTGCCAGATGAGACATCCCTGCTTGGTGCTCTGTGTTGTCACAGATCATCAAAGCCACTGTAGAAACTGTAAATCTCTGGCTCTGTGACGCTGCTGCACTGGCTGCACATTAATGAGAAGAGCTTATTAATTCTTCAAACTTGCCAAGCTCCCTTTCTCCCTGTACTCATTTAGGTGCATTTAAGGACTGTAAGACACCAGCCGCCACAAAAAAAAAAAAAAACGCACGCACGCACGCACGCAGGCAGGCAAGCACACACACGCACACACGCATATGTACTACACACTACATAGGTAACTACCTATGCTAAACTGGGCTAATAGCCCAGTTATTCATACACCATCCCTTTGTTAAGCTAACAACACTGAGCCTTCTCCTGCAATGTTTGATAAGGTTGGAGAACACATGGTAAGGGATATGAGGCCATATGTGTCACCTCATATTTATATCCCAGTGAAGCAGGGGTTGTTCTTCTTTATTAATAATTCATTAATTAATAATAATTGTGATGTAATTAATTCTGTAATGTAGAACATAGATAAAATCAGCACTATTGGAACAATATTAAGGTATTTAATTAAGTAAATCCATTAAAACTCATTTTAACGGACTAAAGTATTTTCAAATGCGATATTGCAAGTGCTTTGCATTCCCCCCACCAAAGCTCATAAGAAATATATTTACTGAAGTAAGGAGAGCAAAACAGGATATGAGTCAAAGTAACCTCTTTCAAATCTTAAGGCTACTGCAGTGTAAAAACATACATGTACAGTGCTCACCAGAATGATTGGAAACCCTGGAAAATATGTTATGATAAATTACATGTAAATGTATTCGTCATTTATCAGCATGGTCTTACACTCAAAATATGAGAAACAACAATATGAGAACATCTTTCGTTTAAAAAAATTCATCATGAAAAACTAATATTTTCTCAAAAACATAATTTTATATTCCTATTAATATTTAACTTTCGTAAAGCACACCCGAGTCTTTAGGAAATATTACGTGGTCATTCTCAACCCCCTGCCTTCACTAGGATATAAATATGAGGTGACACATATGGCCTCATATCCCTTACCATGTGTTCTCCAACCTTATCAAA
This sequence comes from Synaphobranchus kaupii, assembly GCA_029718625.1. Classification (NCBI taxonomy): domain Eukaryota; kingdom Metazoa; phylum Chordata; class Actinopteri; order Anguilliformes; family Synaphobranchidae; genus Synaphobranchus; species Synaphobranchus kaupii. The sequence continues at coordinate 96,630,332 of CM056376.1, forward strand.
CATTGCAGGAGAAGGCTCAGTGTTGTTAGCGTAACAAAGGGATGATGTATGAAGTGCTAAATGCACAGACGCCAATAATTGTGACACCCATTTGCTTCAAAATAAATATTTTGCATTAATTGCATCTGATCAATGGTATCACAATGAATTTTGTGATTTTATGAGCAGTTGATAAACAATAAACTGAATTTAACTTCACTTTTTGATGAATTTTGATAATTCAGGTGGGCACTGTATGTTAGAGAAATAAAACGTAAACATTGTTTTATCCACATGCCCCATACCTAATACAGCGCAGAGAGTTTGCCACTTTTTCAGGGTTTCCTACAGAAATAACTACAATGAACACAGACTCTGAGCCCTTAAAAACATTAACTTCAGTACTTTCTGATCTCATGTAAACACACAGAATTCAGATACAACTTCACACATCCACACGATTTCATCATCAAAAATGTTCCATGCCCTCAAATAATAATTCTCCCCATTGGGTAACAACATCTGACCTGCCAATGACAACATCTGATCAAAGCAGTCTCATCAAAGTACAGAATTTCTCACTGCTAACGTTACTCTTTAACACTAGAACCACCAAGTGCCTCGCCAATTGGCATTGTGATTTTAAATTTAGAATGATTTAATCTGTGTTCATGGCATATTTCTGTCCTGCCCTGACTTTTCCTAAATATTTATACTGAAAATGCCTATAATTCAAAAATCTATCTAAAACTTTGTTAGATTAGTTTTTCTTGATTTCTTTTTTTTATCTCTAACCCCCTCTAACTGCCACGATCAACGCTATTTGTCTCGCTATAGTCTACCCAAAATAAAAAATATTTAAATTGATTGAAATGTGTTTTATTTTCCTAGAGGAAGCATTTAGACTAACAGTAGTTTTACAGTTTTAGCCTATATGCTACTGTTTAAAGTTCCACAGTGCAGCGCGATTTTGGAAGCAAATTTTCATCATTGTTTATGCTATAATTCTGTCCTGCCATGACTTTTTCAACATAGCAATACTGCAAATGCCTATGTTGTTTTTATTATAAAGGTAGGCTACACAATTTGTTTTTCTTGTGCATAGACTGTTGAAATAACATGCGGCATATTTTTATATTATCAGAAGGGAGTCAGCTAATTTAATTCACGGCAATGCAAATTTGGAAATAATTTTTTTTCTAAAAATAGCATGTGGAAATAATATATTCCAAACTGATAAAACTTTAAAAAGACCAAGGACAAAATATGGTTTAGCAGCAATGTATTTGCAGAATAACATGGGAAAATGAACAGAAGGCTCAGTGCATTTTTTCTTTGAATTATTTTCCCGCTCCAAGCACTTGTTTCCTAAAGCAGTATTATTATGTATGTCTGTAAAGTGTGGTAGCCTAATTCCTTTGCTTGTTTATCCTTTGTAATTGTGTTATTTACCAAAATATGTTTGAATTGATTACAATCAGTTGTATTATTTTTCAAGATAATAAGAATAATTTTAGGCAGTAGCAGCAATTGTATGCTTTCAGTCTATATGCTGTTTAACTCCTAATAGCATCAGATGTAGTGATGTTACATTCCACATAATAATTCACTATTTATTTTCAAAAGGAAGCCATGTAATTTATTAAAAGAGCCACTCACCTAGGTTTTATTCCGATCTGATTGTGTTTGGACTACTGCAACGCGACTTTGGAAAGACGTTTTCCCAAAAATAGATGAATGAAAATGGCTTCGGTCATTATCGCTTCGTGCACTATGAGGGATGGCCCATCAGTGAGAACCAAAGGATGCAGACGCTTTTTGGTGTTTGCTTTGGTGGTTCTAGCTCTGAAAAAAGCCTGGCGGTTCTAGTGTTAACCAAAACATGGTGTAGCCAGCTAATTAGCCACAGTTAGTTTGTTTTACATGCAACTGGCTGGCTAGCCTACCTGGCTGGCTTTTCGGTCCGCTCTGGTCAGTGAAAAAGAAAAATTACGCTACTTAAGTGTAGCTGGCTAGCCAGGAATGGCATATGTGGGATCAATGATAATCATTCACATTAGCTGGACAGCTTATATACTGGTCGCTAATAACGATTACATTCAGTGGCGATTTTAGCATGACATTTTTGGAGGGGCAGTTTTGTATGACGTCACCATCAAAAAAATAACGATAGCCAATTAGTCTACGGTAGGCCTATGCTATGGGCTGCGCTGTAGGCCTAAGTGCCAGGGAACAGAAATATTTCAAAACTGAATACAATGTATCGCTTCAGCACAACCCAGAACCCTACATTGAGGTTGCCTATACTGCAACAAAGTAATAGGATGAGACAGACACGTTTCTTCAACAACTTGTATGAAAGTGATAACAAGTTTGATCAAGTTTATCCAGAACTAATGCAATTATAGCCTAGCTAAAATACAAAAAATGCAAAGCATGCCAACGGCATATTATAATAATGAGAATTATCAGATAAATGTCAAATAAATATGCAAACATTTAATACAAACATTTGGTATTGCTTTAGCTATAGACATGCCTTAACATAGCTAAAGTGAATGATACCAAGTAATTAGCCTAAGCTTTTTAAAATGCCGCTTAGCCTACTGATGGCATGTAGACTATGATTCATCGTAAAAATAAAATAAATCATCAAACTTGAACTTAAAAAAGGTTAAACATAGGTGTCAACCTCTGGAGAGAGCTGCCCTTATTTTCACACCTGCAAAACTGTATAAATTCACCAAAAACCATATAGAACATTATCTATTATCTATTAAAATCACTAGCCACCACAGTTATTTGTCTGATTCAAGTTTATTTAATATATTCCTGTATGTAGCTTTTCACATAATAATGAGTGTTTAACAAATTCAGCAAGGTGCTCATTTTTAAACGGTTAAACAGTCACTGAGACGCCCCACCTTGGACCCCACACACTTACAACCCAGTGCGAGATACATGGATAGGCCTACCACAATTTCCTAAATTATGCAGGAGTCCTGTTGCATGAGCTTGTGGCACTTTTAATGCAGTTTTGCAATCTTACTAGCCTGCATAACCTTTATAGCCTAATTAGGCTACGTTAGCATTAATGTAGGCTACATATGTTTATAATTTTCTAGTAACAGTTAACGGTGTTAAAGACTAGTTAGCCATGAATTGATTTACAATGAAACTTGTAGTAAACTCGCTAAATTGAGGCCACCACATTAAAATGCAACGGAACATTATGTAATTTTGGTCAAAATTGCATAAACATGGACATTACAGTCATAACCATTTTGGCTAACTGTTTGCTAGGTTAACTAACATTAGATAGCTAGTTGTTAGGTAGCCTATCTTGTGGGCTACTGGCTACAACGTCTTCGTGGTTCATTGTCATAAAGCATATTTTTTGATCATAACTTACAGTCCCTGATGCGCTACTTCCTTTTCCCATGGCCTCAGAAATCGAGAGAATATCAGAGAGAGGGAGAAAGAATATGTGATTGCAGCGATTAAATTAATTATGTTGGAGAACGTTTTTTTTAAAATGTGTTAGAATAGATTTCCCGTATCATAACCTTATACGGCTGTACCTTCGAAAAGGTGGAAAAACCGTATTTTATATGGGCAAACTTGACACCTATGACAAAATAAAATCAAACTAATAGAAAACTTTAGCTGGCTAGCATTAGCGATGCACATACACTGAATTGGCTTTGTTTATGTTTATTTCCTGGTCACGTCAGCCCACGTTAACGACGTTAACTTAACGTTTATTATTTTTCGCCACCTGTTGCTAGGCAGAATTAGTAGGGGCAGAAATGTTTCTGCCCCTCTGCCCAACATAATTTGCGGCAGCTTTTCCCTGCTTATGCAAATCACGCTCACGTTGTTTCCCTAGCAACGGTGGGGCAGAGTGCTCCGCTGCCACACAGCAGAGACATAGGACAGGGAGCGCAGTCTGCAGCGTGAACACACACATACACACAAAGGAAACTATTCAAAAACAGCACTATAAGGAGTGTGAGTCAAGTTTATTATATTTATACACGCCAATTTCATGATTGAATCACTGTTTTGTATTAAATAAAAAATACATTTTGCCACAACGCTCAGATGTTATGAGTATCTTGCACAACAGCGTCACGTCTGGTGTGGGCACTGCCCCATCTGCCCCTAAAAAACGCCACTGATTACATTTACTAGGTAACACAAGCGCGTGTGGCTGCCGCTTGTCTTTTCGCAACACACAGGCATGATCAAGCATAGGCCTACTGCTAAGATAAGTGACGGTCAATTTCACTCTTCATGGCGAGTTAAGTAAGAAAACATTTTCTAATGCAATATTGGTATTCCAATTATATCAGAATTTTCAATAGGGTACATGTGTTTAGGAAAAGTCATTACGGATTTAATGATGGCATAATTTATTGATTCTTTCAAAATGACTGCAGCGTTTTTGCTGTTAACTAACGTTACTTCAACTAGGCTACTATAGCTACCTTGCCAATGGCAAGTTTTAGTTAGCTACACCTACTGTATATCATCTACCAACATACAATCCATTAGTAGCTACGTCTATCATGTATACAACCCTTTAAAACACATACCGTCATCCATTTAAAAATATTGCGAACACTATTATTTATTTTTAGTTCATGGTAAAGGACAGAATCCACGCCAATGTCTTTCTTTGAGCTAGAATGTATGTCTGTTTGCATGTATTGTGTATGCATGTCTCTCTAGATTGAATTATCTTATGTTTCATAAATTTTAATGATTTATCATCAGTTCGCTACTCATAACAAACACAGTACAAAAAGTTTCACTGCATTGCCCCATTTCTCTCAGATTTGACATTTGATTATTGATTGTCACAGCTCTTAACCCCTGCCAATATCCAGTAACCCAATAAAGTGCCAAAACTCAAATGACATCTAAACAAAAAAACATTGCTACCCAATCTTTCCTAAATTAATTAATGTAATTTGGCCCTATGGTTTTCATCTTAGAGAATGTGAAGTTTTAACACTGCAATCATTTTGCGCATTCTTGAAAGCCCACAACACATGTTTCACAGCATTTACAGTCTGTTAATTTAGGCAACCTGAGAAACTTCCATGGATTCTTTAGGCACTTTAGGCCCCCCCCCCCCCCCCCCCCCCCCCCCCCGCCAGGATTTTCTGACAGCTTATTATAATGTCAGCATTACTGTGACAGTTCTTTTTTGAAATGATAATTGTGTTTCTCTAAGAGAGGGTCACATTCCTACTCACACCACTGTAGATCTCAGGGGACAGACCAAGCCCATCCTAGAACAATGACTGTCTGACAGAAGTGGAGAAAAAATGTTTTTTTTTTCTTCCATAAACTGGGTTAACCTGCATACACAAAAATAAAATTTCTAATCCACAAGCATTTCTTTCAACCTCGACCATCATATGTCCAACAAAAATGGAATTGTGTCTGTGTTTCAAAACTTAAGGAGGTTTTAGTTTGTGTGTGTGTGTGTGGTGTGTGTGTGTGTGTGTGTGTGTGTGTGTGTGTGCGTGTGTGTGTGTGCGTGTGTGAGAGAGAGAGAGAGAGAGAGAGAGAGAGAGAGAGAGAGAGAGAGAGAGAGAGAGAGAGAGAGAGAGAGAGAGAGAGAGAGATCTGTGCTGGCAAGCCAGCCATTAAGGATTTCAGTTGCTGCCACCCTATCCAGTCATCTGTCATTGGCTGTAACAGTATGTGTGTACCATATTTATATGCAGGGGCTCAGTGGAGCAGCAGGGACCAGCATATCTGCACCTGCATAGGGACCTTATACATGCATGTCTGAATACTTGAAAAATGTTTGATTGTATATTGTAATCATAGAAATACACATTTTAAGCACAATTAACTTTTCTCCATTTACCACACACACACACACACACACACACACACACGCGCGCGCACGCACACACACATGCTCGCTCACAGGTGCAAATGCACACACATGCACAACCCAAATGTAAAAAAGCACAAGACAACATCCCAGAGTCAGGTGGATGCAGTCAATGTCAGTTCAGGTGAAGTGTATGTCATTGCCCTATTTTACATTATTTCTCTGAGAATGTATGGAACTCCAGAGCATCAAAGCACTTGTCTTAATTACTTTACGACTTACAAAGCGGGCTCTTTGAACATCTAAGAAAAATTTGCGAGTCATTATTCTTAAAACTGGCGAAACCCATGTTTAAAATGCACATAATTTAATTATGACATGGGACATTTAATTGGCAAATTCATGTTTATTATAAGATTCCTGATTCATTATTTCTCAAGAGGTTTTTATTTTCCTCTATGGTGGCCATGGCAGTTCTTCATTAATTAATTCACTTCTCAGTATAGCTGAATTAAAACAATATGGTATACATCTAATGATTTTTTATTCCTTTCATCTCATTGCAAAAAAAAAAAAACAAACAACAGGAATAACAAAAAACACCACCATTCTGAACTTGTGGTGTGACCAGAACAATAGATAAAACATTATATAACCACCTGACCTGGCCTCAGCAATATTCCTGTCTTATCAGTAGGGCTGTTTTACTTCAGCCTTGGTGTAGATACCTCTAGTGTAACGGAACAGTTTAGCACATGAACTCTCAGCAATTTCTGTTAACCGTGCTGTTTCACACGAGGCAGAGCTCTGGAGAGGGGATTGAGAGTAAACCGAATAAATGATAATGGGGGAAAGAAAGACTAGTGAGACACTTTCAGCTTCCCTGACTGAACCCCACAATAACCCAGTAGATAATGTTCAGAATGCTCTGCTTTTACCTAAGAAAGTGCAAGACACAGTGTAGATTTAAAGAAAGCAACTCTTCCTGGCCTTATAAAAGTTAAAAAAGGGTGATTATGATATGAGACAATATGATATTAATTACATACATGTGGTGTTGTGGTTGTTACAAATTATACTGGGTAAAAATTAACATTTTCATCACGGGAGAATAACTCACAGAACAGTGTAACGTACAGTTTTGCAAAGTACAGGATGATCCGCATGGTGTCTGTTTGGTTTACATTCACACTGTTGAAAGATTGCCCAGTTGGCAGTTGACAGGCTCATGTTGATGAGGTCACTGATCAGCATCAAACAATTATCTGGCCACAGAACTCAAAGGTGAGAAGACATCTACTCTGCTCTCTTTTCAGCTTTGGCAAAATAAGTGTGATTACATCCAGCCAGCCGTTAATGTGCTTCAGAACACCGTGCAGTGAGGGATATGGATCTGTCTGAGAAGACAATCACGAAAGGATGGAAGTGAGTTCTTTGCCAAATGGCCAGGGGGTGTTCAGATCAATGAGGAATAAGAATTGCTGACAGCTATAATGACACATCACCTCATCACTCCTTGCTGAAAATAGACTTGAGACAACAGGAAAACAAGGCTTTTAAGTCTGATCACTTTGAGCTTTGCTATGATCTAGAGACAATGCTAGACTGGTGTAAACAAATATTATATTTAATGCTAAAAGAATATGGATAAATATATTGTTTAGGTCAAATTATTCAAATTATACACCTCTAGAGGGTATGTGAAACCTTAGCTTTATCCGGTAATGTGGGATAAATAAGCAAAAATGAGTTTTGGCACTTTATTGGGTTACTGTATATTGGCAGGGGTTAAGAGCTGTGACAATCAATAATCAATATGTCAAATCTGAGAGAAATGGGGCAATGCAGTGAAGAACTATGTGAGGGAGAAAAAAATCAGGCCCAAAAAAATTGGCTTTCATCCATACTAATGCCAAGGACAAATTGGGTTTCCCTCGAATTGGTTCATTAATCCTTCCAACATGTGTAATCGGTTTTCTATTACATGACTGAGTGACTGATAAGTCCCACCTCTGTCTGCAATCAAAGGAAAAATGATTCCTCCTACAATATGTTAAGCCTCAGAAGTAGGTGCTGTGGAAGTGTATGCAAGATGGGCAAACGGACTCATAGCGAACATCGTAAAATAACACAGGCATTGTGTTATCGCACTTTCTCCGGCTGTGCCGTTGGCAGGCTCGCTCCTCATTGAAAGTCCTTCAAAGTTTCACACGGGAAAAATGCTGGAGCTATGGGTCCCAGAGAAACTGAGGGGGGTCAGGGCTTACTCCCTCACAGGTTCCACTCCAGCACAGCATTAAATGGGCTCTGCCACATCCATGCAAGATGCGCTCATTCCCTCGACCTTTATTAGATGCGGGCCTCACTCAAGCACCCGGAGAAATCACGTAGCGCTTTCCGTAATTACTTTTTCAAGATAGAGGTGAGAAGGAACATTTGCATTAGATTAGGAACCATGTAGTCAAGTCCTGGCAGGCTTTGTGTGTGGTTTTAATGTCACTGTAATCTCTAAAGGTTAAGAACAGGGTCTATGAAGAATAAAAAAAAAAAAAAAAACATTGTAACAGCAGTAGTGGTGATCTTGGAAACTTTGCCCTGAAATGCAACACAGAAGCATTAACAACATCTTCCAAATTTATCTTCAAATGGAACCATATTTGCTGGTGTCAAAGTAATATGCCCCTGTGATTAATAAAACCTGGCAATCTGTAATATTTAAGTGTTTTTACAAAGTTATCAATATGGTCGTAAAAATTAGCGTAAGTCATATACAGTGCACTCCAAACGTGTTAGGACAGTGACACATTTTTCCAGAGTTCAATAAGAAAATGAGTCAGGAGAAACAACCCTAAAAGTGATCCATCCATATCTTCTGCATAACTGGCAGCAGAGTGATGGTTTGAAGCTTGTTTGATACCTCAGACCCGTGATGACTTACAGACATTTAGCCAACCATGTGTTCCCTGCTAATTTACAGCTTAATCTAGTCCCACCCCCCAATTCCCATAGAGATCCATTCAAATACAGAGAGGTTATAGTATCACTTGTAAGAGTACCTCAAAATAAGATATCAAGAGTCTTTTGATGTTGTTGGGTCACAGACATCAGGAAGTCATGGCATGCAAAGGATATGCAGCCAAATATTAAATGATTTTATTTAAGTTTATATTAATTTAGTCAACTACTTGTGTAAACATGGCTACAATTGCTACACAGTTCACCTGATATGGATGTAAAAACCCCCAAATTAAAGCAGAAAGCACTTTAACCTCGTAGCCATTTCCATTTCAAATGCAATGTGCTGGAGTACAGAGCCAAAACAACAAAAATGTGTCACTATCCTAACACTTTTGGAGTGCACTATATATATATATATATCAATGTATATACAGACAGGTGACAAATTAAAGGAAAAACCAACATAAAGGGCTCTATCTTGACGATCTTGGCGCATCGTCTAAAACACTAGGTACAAGTGCATTTATGGCATGTCCAAGTCCACTTTTCCTAGTTAGACAGTGTGTTATTTGAGCACTAAGTAGGCACAAGGTGCTAATGGGCAGAACCTAGCCTCTTCATTAATTATAGGTGTGTCTTGGGCGTAGGATGCAATAAACCAATAAAAATGTAATATCCCATTCCCTTTAAAAGCCTGCTTTTCCACCTTGGCGGATTGCTTAAATGATGGTGAAACAGACATGCTCGTGCATGTGTAGTGCGAGCAAAGAATAGGCTATATGGATCAATAGTATGATGAATATTATTCGGACTAACCATTATGACGCGTTTTGATATACACAATAATAATCTTTAATATTAGGGTTTAACGCATGGGTTCCCGGTAATTTCTGACAGTGCTGTTATTTTAGAAAATGTATGCGGTTAAATTTCATTAAAAGCACCTGAAACAGCTGAGAATAAGCTACCAATGGCTTCTGCTTCACCTTAGAAAACACCAAATTAGACTTCTTGTTTAACTAATTTCGTTTGAATGAAGCATTGTTAAACATCAATTCCATGAGGCTGTTCTCATGAAGTTCCCGAAGTTCAAACTTCATCTGAAGATTATTATCTGCATTCTAATATTGATTAAAAACATAAATACTGTTATTTTGCCTTAATGATGACACTAAATACAATAAAGCTGTCAGGTTGGCAACTCATAGGTTCAGGCATATTTTCCTTTGTTTTATAATGTCTTGCTTATGGAAATGTCACCCACGCTTTAAAAGTTTACAGCAGGAGAAATAGACCTGCTCCTGCATGAATTTAAAGTGCACTTGCAGAGAATGGCAATAAAATTAATTGTGAATTAATGGTGTAATGTGCTGCAAATTTGTTTTCGTTTTTAATTAGACTCTTAGTTCTCTTTAATTCCTTTTGTTCAGTTGTGGAATAACAGGTGAAATCAGCGGGGTTTTAATAAGATGAAAACCTGGTCACTGTAATTTAAAAATATGAAGGACGAAGAATAAGGTTAAGATTCAGTTAACATGGTGAATTTTAAATGAATCTCCGTTTTTTAGGCTATCGAAAAAACCTTATGCACAGCGAATCCCGGGGACTGTAGCCTAGGCTATTTGAAAAACAATAGGCTAGACTTTTTTCCAGTGAAAACCATTCTATTTACTTACAGGCTGTAGGCCTAGATGAAGAAAGCTGTATTGTACTGACATCTGAAGCACATTTTGAGAACTGAAATGTCCGTCTATTGCAGTGCACGAGTTTCCATTGAATGACAATTCACAAATTAGGTGTAAATGACAATTTGTGCATTAGGCTTGATATAGGAGCTATCAGCAAAGTATTGTCCCGTAACAGAAGATTGTCCCCCCAGAACTACAGGAACTACTGGCAAATATAGGCTAAGTCATAACTTGATCCAGGATAATTGGGAATAGTCTATACATGTAACCTTACACGTACCATCGCACATCGCCACAATGTTGATGGAGTGGGCTGAAAGCAATTTAATGCGGCATTCCTCTTCCCTGAGGGACAGGTATGTTGTCTTTGACCTATGGACCCTTTTATTATTATGCATTTTTTGAGATAGCCTACACAATAATAATATTTCACATTGTAATCTTGATATTTTTAGTCATGCTTGTGCGCAGCCCTATGTGTAACAGACAGGAGGGTGTATGCGTGTTGTGCACACGCCTATGTAGACTCACTTATATGCGCTGTTAAGCAAACTGCAACATGACTTTAGACCAGGTTTGTGGTGGTTTTAGCGCTTTCTGCTGGCTCAAAATAGCAATACGCCAAAAATTATCCTGGCCACTCCTCATCTTAAGACCAACCCGCCCAGTTCACTTGTAATGGGCGCAAGCATGCTTGGTATTTAAATGACATGAGCGCTAGGCACTATAATGAACCCTGCGCCAGGTGTAAGATAGCAAAGACACTTGCGTTTCGGTTAGCGCCGCTTAGCAACGGGTGTAAGATAGGGCCCAAAGCCACCAGAGCAGCTTCAGTGCACCTTGGCATAGATTCTACCTCTAGTCTAGCATAGATTCTTGTCTCTGGAACTCTACTTGAGGGATGCAATACCATTCTTCCAAAAGATATTCCCTCATTTGGTGTTTTGATGATGGTGGTGGAAAGCGCTGTCTAACACGTAGGTCCAGAATCTCCCATAGGTGTTCAATTGGGTTGAGATCTGGTGACTGTGAAGGCCATAGCATATAATTCACATAATGTTCATACTCATCAAACCATTCATACCCCTCATGCCCTGTGGATGGGGGCATTGTCGTCCTGGAAGAGACCACTCCCATCAGGATATAAATGTTTCATCATAGGATAAAGGTGATCACTCAGAATAACTTTGTATTGATTTGCAGTGACCCTTCTCTCTAAAGGGACAAGTGGACCCAAACCATGCCAGGAAAATGTCCCCTACAGCATAACAAAGCCTCAAACCATCACTCTGCTGCCAGATATGCAGTAGATATGGATGGATCACTTTAAGGGTTGTTTCTCCTGACAAATTTTCCTATTGAACTCTATGGAAAAATAAGTCAGGAGAAGAAACCATTCAAATTATCCATCCATATCTACTGTATTTCTGGCAGCAAAGTGATGGTTTGAGGCTTATTTGATACGTCAGACCCTTGATGACTTTGAGCCATTTAGCCAACCACGTGTTCCATACTGTTCCAGTGTAATTTACAGCTAAATCTAGTCCCACCCCACAATTCCCATAGAGATACCAGAAAATAAGATATCAAGAGTCTTTTGATGTTGTTGGGTCACAGACATCAGGAAGTCATGGCCTGCAAAGATATATGACCAAATATTAAAAATTATTACTTTATTCAATATATAAATGCAGGGGTACCAATTATTGTGGCCAATGTGGTTTTGTTAAAAACAATTATTTCTTGATGAGGGATTTTTTTTTCTCATAATAAATTAACGTCAATTAAAGGTTGGATTTTTTTCATTTTTTCAGTGTGAGATTAAGCCAATTCACCAAACGGTGAATTGTTTATAAGCCTTTTTACCCATCTTTACCAGGGGTACCAACAAATTTGAGCACATTTGTATATATATATATATATATATATATATATATACGTATATATATATATATATATACACACACACACACATATACATTATATATATATATATAACTTACATAAAAATCTCATGTGTGATTCATCAAAGTTGTGTAAACCACTGATCTAAGCATAAATGTGTTCATGGGTTGATAAATCAGACTTGATCGTATATTAGGAAGCACATGCACATCATTATTAATGACTATACTCACACGACCATTTACTATCATATTTGGCAATGCACATGCCAACATGCTTTTCTCAGTATTCAAGGCCATGGCAGGCAACAGTAAAGCAAGGAAGAAGAAAGCAAATTTTCCTGTGAGACTGAAATTGAAATGCTTCTGAATGAAGTACATGAAAATAAAAATGTGCTTTCTGGGCATGTTAGCGTGCAGCCTAGCACAAAAGCCATTATATGGCAGAAGATAACCAAGGCTGTAAACAGTGCTTCCTCTGAATAGTGGACTACAGATGAGATAAAAAAGAAAATGACCCTTCACAAAAAAAATTCTGGCAGTACAAATGGAGTAAAGGGCATCCCGGACCTCTCACCTGCAGATGGGAGGATGGGGGATATGATTGGAAAGTGGCCCTAGAAGGGGTGATCGAAGACAGCGACAGCGTCTTGCCCCCGCCAACATCATTTTCCACTTACACTGGAGACCTCAAGCCAGGGTGCGGGGTTTCCTTCTAGGCTAATAAAGCTAGGTTGGCCATTCTTGGAAAAAGTTTTAAACTTTACATTTTTGCATCTTTTATACAACATGACTGGTGATGCGTAATTTTCATATGGCTGTCTCCAATAAATCCTTATACAGAGGTTGTTTCATGCAAAGTATACGCAAAGTCAAGAGCCGTCGTGAGATTTCATTGTACTGTACCCCCGTGTTTATTTTAATAAATACGGACACTTGCGTACAAATTGTTATACACACACTTTACTATCAGATTTGACCGTACACATGAATAATAAATGAGGCCCAGTGTGTTTTACCTGTATTTACAACAAATGAGGTTTGCTACAGGCTTTACTCATGTGACCCGATTCACAACTCACTAGAATAAACATCTTGCAGAATAAGGGTTTTCCCTTATACATTTTTGGTTATACATGCTTGGTTATAATCAGCTATTGGCAATAACCACAATGAAATAATCCAAGGCATTAAATTGCCCTCATCATATTTGTGTAGCAGAACTTAAAATCAACACATAGGATAAACCATGTTATAGCACATTAAAACAGCTCTGAGTGAGTGTGACAGCCAATAACTACTCCTACAATAACCTCCAAGAATAAAAGGAACAAGTGGGCCATCAGAGGCCAGAGGCATTTTGAAAAATACGTTTTCCTTGTTGTACATTGTATACACAAAAAATAAGGGGGAAAAAAATCTGCTTTTCATGGCCCAGTGAGCAACAGTATAGTGTGAGGCAACAGCGGCCATTGAACCTGAAGAACACACTGGGGCCCAAAGCTCTCTCACACTCTGACCACAACTGTCAATATGGTGGTCTGAAATTTCTGCCGGCTTTCTTTGATCACATTGAAATTCACAGCAGGAAATCAGCTACAGTAGCACAGTCAGAAAACGTAATGAAAATGTGGGCAACTCTTTTTGTAAGCCTCCTATTATGTTTGGGGTCAATTTGACCCGATTCAGTGTTTGACGCCTCTTAAAAACCAGTTAACCTTTAATAGTAGTGGGATTAAATAATAAACATGCAATAAACATAATACTGTTTTCAAAAGTTCTGATTCAACTTTGTATGCAACGGTATAGTGTGAGGTCATTTTGCCCCCAGGCTCTGTAGCTGCATAAAATGCAAGAAAAAATACAACCTTTTTTATTTTTTGCCGCTGATTTTTTGTGGGTGATTCTGTTTGCACCTTTCCCAAAGCCATCCATACCCATGCAAGGAGACCTGAAGCTGAAGCCTGTGTAGACCTGTGGCCTATAGGCTGGCCACAAAGTATCGCAGAAGAGAACTAATGTTCAGAGAAGAAGCATACCATTAATTCATTACAACTGGTAGTGTGCGGGTGCCTGGTACTTTATTGGGAGGAGGCTTGACTGTCGGACTGTTGTCTGACATTGTGGGCTTCTAATGAAGCTGCGATTGTGGATCCCATTCTATACTTCCCGTGAGCACTGAGCCTTTATTGACAAAAGAGCTCTGTATTAATCATGTCAATACAGTAAATATGAACCAGTTGATAAAGTAACGATAATGTTTAAACAATTATTTATCCACCAATGGAATGTATCCCACTATATAGTAAACATCACTGATAATATTGAAGATGAGTTCATGCAAACTGCTTATGGTAGCTATTTTGCTCATTATAAAAATAAAGAAATACAGCTCAGAATTTTCCCTAGTAAAACTAGAATCATTGCAATGTGCAATAAAGGTGGGGCTATCATAAATCATAATATAGAAGTTGATCTGAGTTGCCACCATTTGATCTGGTTTCCTTTCGCAATTGTGAAAAGCCCTTATGTCTAATATTAGAATTTGGTCCAGTTTGGAAGCTGAAATGACCATGTGTACAATTTTTCTCTAATTAGACTGAACTGATAAATCTGTTAGAGATGTAATTGTGACCCTTTGGAGCTAGGATCAAAGCTGGCTTTTCCAAAGACACAGGTTAAAATGTCTCAGAATTAATTTAGAATACATTTTGCCAGAAATATCACTTTTAACTCTTATCATGATGTTACACAGATCCTTACATTCCAGGAAGACTATAATATACATCTGAAACCAGTCCTTGCCTCAGTACATTTCCTAGTAGTGATAGGGCTGCCATTACATTTGCTAGAGAGCTGTGACTGCTTTTCTTACCGAGCAGCCAAAGCTAACAGTTTTCAATCAGTAAATGCATTGAAAATCTCAATTGTATGAACAATATCATTAGCAGCTAGCTTGTACCAAACAGACAGATCTGTAGCTCAGCAGCCACTTTCTGTGAGAAAGTTGGCCACACGGCCTACAACATTTTACGCGTCCTCTTTACATACGATGGGTTTTCAGTATAAATCGTTTTGTGCACAGTAACTGTAAATTTTTGCATTGTAACTGCAAATTTGAGGATTGTGTTCATGAAAAAATGTGATTATTTGTGATTATACCATATAGTATATTATACCTAGATACAGTATATTTTAAAGAGTATTTTATTGTAATTTCTTTTTCATATTACTACAATAATGAATTGTGAATCATGGTGTCAAATTTGGATTACAATAAATGTTGACACTGACAGGTGACCCATACTGACAGGTTTGAAACCAGGCCACAGAAAAGCCAAGGCAAATCAAAACAAAAATTTCCTTCCAGTCCCACAGAGTCCAAGGTCTGGTATTCCACCCTCTCCAAAACACACGTCCTTATTTACTGTAAGTGTCGCTCTTCCAGCTTGGATGGTGACATTCAAAGCATGTGTTTCTGCCTCAAGACAGACAGCGGGCGGGCACACACGTCTCTGCGTCTGCGTCTGCGATGGAAAGCTCCAGCGGATTCCAATTCCTGACAACACTGTTTTCTGATCCACCATCCGGTGAAGATAGCTGATCTCTGTTAATCTGCCAGTTTTCTTTACTTGCCTTGCGGACGCCGTTGCGCTAAGCTTGTCGGCTCAGGGAGTGACGACATGCAAGACTGCTTTTTATCCCCACTGATTGGGGAACTCTGACTGATACAGGCAGGAAAGCTTCTATCTGTAGGATAGAACAAGGTCAGAGAAGTCCTTAACTGACAGCTCCATGCTACAGTGTGATCTGATGTGAATGTGGAGCGTAAATTTAGCGGTTGGTTTCGTGGGCACGGTGGAAGATTGGTCTAACCCCTCCCTTTGATCTTCCTCTGTGAATCCACCACTGAACTACAAGGCTTTGGTCCTGATTGACTTTAGCTGCTCTGCATTGATCCAGTCATGAGAATGGCTTTATCTTCTCTTTCACATACAGGCATGCAGTGAAAAACAATAATCAGAAAAAACCTGCAGACAACCTATTCTGTTTTACTATGCAATAAGAATTACGTTATCTTCATTCACCTTAAAAAGATAATGAAAATGAATATTCAATATGTAACATTCGCTTAATAAAGAGTTAGCATTGACCTGTTACAGAACTTTCTGAAGACCCCGAAATGCTATTTTTCCTGCCGTAAGTGCAGCACTGAGTCCAGGTAGGGACTGAGCCATGGAGAGAACATTATATTTAGTCCTCCATGGCTGCACAGAGACAGCCACAAAGCCAAGAGAGAGGGGGGAGAGAGAGAGGGATAGAGGGAGAGAGAGAGAGAGAGAGAGAGAGAGATGTTGGCGAGCAAGCTATTTTGCAAGGACTTGAGTTGCTGCCACCCTTTTCCTATTAGTCTCAGGTTCGATGCAGTCTTCTGTCATTGGCTGATGCAGTGTAATATACAGACATGGTCAAATCTGTTG
This sequence comes from Synaphobranchus kaupii, assembly GCA_029718625.1. Lineage (NCBI taxonomy): Eukaryota > Metazoa > Chordata > Actinopteri > Anguilliformes > Synaphobranchidae > Synaphobranchus > Synaphobranchus kaupii. Next base: position 96,647,199 of record CM056376.1, read on the forward strand.
GTACCCCTGGTAAAGATGAGTAAAAAGGGTTATAAAAAATTCACTGTTTGGTGAATTAGCTTAATTTCACACTGAAAAAATTGACGTTCATTTATTATGAGAAAATAAAATCCCTCATCAATAAATAATAATTTTTAACAAAACCACGTTGGCCACAATTATTGGTACCCCTGCATTTATATATTGAATAAAGTAATAATTTTTAATATTTGGTAACATACAGTATCTTTGCATGCCATGACTTCCTGATGTCTTTGACCCAACAACATGAAGACTCTTGATATATTATTTTCTGGTACTCTTACAAGTGATACTATAACGTCTCTGCATTTGAATGGATCTCTATGGGAATTGGGGGGTGGTACTAGATTTAGCTGTAAATTACACTGGAACAGTATGGAACACATGGTTGGCTAAATGGCTCTAAGTCATCAAGGGTCTGACGTATCAAACAAGCCTTAAACCATCACTCTGCTGCCAGAAATACAGTAAATATGGATGGATAACTTGAAGGGTTTCTTCTCCTGACTTATTTTTCCATAGAGTTCAATAAGAAAATTTGTCAGGAGAAACAACCCTTAAAGTGATCCATCCATATCTACTGCATATCTGGCAGCAGAGTGATGGTTAGGCTCATTTGATACCTCAGACCCTTGATAACTTAGTCATTTTACCAATCATGTATTCCATACTGTTCCAGTGTAATTTACAGCTAAATCTAGTCCCACCCCCCAATTCCCATAGAGACGTTATAGTATCACTTGTAAGAGTACCAGAAAATAAGATATCAAGAGTCTTTTGATGTTGTTGGGTCACAGACATCAGAAAGGCATGGCATGCAAAGGATATGCGACCAAATATTAAAAATTTAAAGGCACAGTCAACTTAGTGTATGTAAACTTCTGACCCACTGGAATTGTGATATAGTGAATAAAAAATTTAATAATCTGTCTGTAAACAATTGTTGGAAAAATTACTTGTGTCATGCACAAAGTAGATGTCCTAACTGACTTGCCAACACTATAGTTTGCTAACATTAAATCTGTGGAGTGGTTAAAAATAAGTTTTAATGACTTCAACCTAAGTGTATGTAAACTTCCGACTTCAACTGTATATGAGAAGGGGTTACAGTGTGTGCTCATTATAGGTTCAAGCAAATTTATTCAAAATTATTTAGTAACTATTTTATTGCCTCTAAACCAAACCAAGATAAACTAAGGTTCAAATGTTCAAAATAGCAAAATGACAAATGCTTGATTAAGCACGAACAAGCATAACCATAAATACACGTAGTTCACACCTTTTAAACATAAATTTTTTTTCTTCTGTGAGGATAAGGATAATCTATATAGAATTGTACTCTCCATCTGAACTCTAACTCAAGGTAAGTTTTTAGCCTGATCTCATGATGATTGAATTATGGAACTGTGTTATCTTCTGATCAAAGGATCAGGCAGCCAGCCAACTGATTATACATCATACTTAGACAGAAGAACAAGGTGATCACTTGTTTAAAAATATGAAACCGGGGTGTCTCCTGTAGCGTAGCCTGTAAAGGCACACCATCCACACGCTCATTCCGAGTCACAATTGAATCTTTGTAGCATGTCTTTCCCTCTGTCTCGCTCCCATTCTTCCTGCCTCTATACACTGTGCTGTCCAATATATCTAAAAAGCCTGAAAAACATAACTTAAAAAAATGAAACCAATGTCCTTGGCTTCTAAACATGGTGATGACATTCTCTCAAACAGCTACACAATAGCAATGCAGCTGCATATGCTGATGTGAGAGCAAGAGATGGGAGAGGCAGACAGAGTACCTTTATTGATAACTATCCTGAATGTGTTTTTAACCATTCACATGCATGCATTCAAATGGATCAGGACCTTTTTAATAGCTGGGTCCTTTTTCCATTGTAAACTTCTGATTTACACTGACGTGGAATACATTTGCTTAAATTTGCCACTCGACACCCAGGACAAATTTGAATCATGCCTGAATAAAATCTGGGCTTTAGTCCACCCTACTCTTTGCTGTCTGTGTGCTGGCAAGCTGGAAAAGTCGGAATTAGGCTGCTTTCTTCGTGTAAATCCTGCTGTACAGCTGCTGACGAAGGAAGAATGACAGATTCTTATGGGGCTCTGCTGTTTACTGTAAGCACAGAAGCAGCTCATATTTCTAAAGGCGATCATCAGCTTATTAGGATGATCTCCAGAAGCACCATATTCTGCAGGGGTTGTTAGATGCTGTGGTTGTCATAAGTAAAAGGAAACTGTGTGGGTGCTATGAGAAAATATTTTGCTGTATTAATGCAAACTTTCTAATTACATCATTAGGGATAGCTGCTACATTATGGGAAGGATGTGCTTTGTCTTGTCTGTTCTGTAGTGATCTTGATGTCTCTGTATGCACGTACTGTACGTCGCTTTGGATAAAAGCGTCTGCTAAATGAATGTAATAAAATGTAATTCATTAAAGAGAGTCATTTACACTCTTCTTGTTCTCCATCATGTGGTTTTTCAATGAACAGATGTTTAGATTGTATTATCAAGTAAAAGTCCTGTAAATTGGTTACTATTTTTGGAGTAAATGGTCTAACATGCCAGCATTTATGGAATTTGATTTGGTCATTTTTGGTCCATTTTATTTTATTTTTTTATTGTATTTAGTGCCATACTTGAGGTAAGTCTTGATCTGAAGAGGCCTTGATGTATGATGAAGAGGCAGCTAGTGAGCAAAAATTAAAAGCAATGAACTTTCTTCAAAAATATTTTACCTATATTTAGTTTTTCCAAATAATTCAGTACTTCAAATGGTAAAAAATAGACTGGGTTACATTAAACAATGCCTTTTTGCACAGTTCCTAAACTGATTTCATGGATGCTATCAGAGTACAGTGCAGTCCAAAAGTATCTGGACAGTGAGACATGTTTTGTTATTTTGGCTCTGTATTCCAGCACATTGGATTTGAAATTTGCCCCTTATGTTTTAAGATAAAAACATTGATATCACACAGCTTTATTTCTTTGAGTAAAACTGTATAGACAAAACAAAAAATGCTGTTACGCTCGTCTGTAATATATTGTTCCAAGAATCCAATGAGACATTGCAAACACAGCTCAGAAGCTTATAATGTCCTCTATTGGATAAAAAAGTTATTAATCAAACCAGAAAGAACTGGAATGCGTTAGAATTCTATGATCTTGTGGAGTTTTATGCATAGAGGTTTCAGATGGTGTAGTAGCATTAGAAAGGGAGTGTATTTCTCAAACGGATTGTCCAAGACAATAAGTGACCACTGGATCTTGAAGGGGACATCTCTATGGCAGGATTGTATATTCACTGCTGTATTGGCATACCGTTGGGATATTCTTGGCTTTATCTTGTTGCTATGATGCTATACAAATTTTATATTTTTAGGAACTCCTAGATAGAGGTTCGCATTATACTTATGGACTGCTAATGGCCTGATATTCTCCAATACTGTACGTCACTCTGCCAAGTGAGTGTAATGTAATGTAATATAATTTCAAAATGTTATATCATTTGTTTTTTTATTTTATTTTATGATAAAATGACCATGCACCCAGGAAAATATGAATCCAAAAAATATACCCCAAAATATCTTTTGTTAAATAAAGTAAATCTGTATTCCAAACTGTTTTGCAAAACAGTGTGAGGGCTGTCAGGAGACAAGTTCCCCAGCACGGGCTTGGCATTTTAAATCCAGCTCTCCAGTTTTCCGATTCAGATTCCAAAACAATCTCCGCTTCCTGCTGTCCTCTGAAATTAACATCTGTTTGTGTTCATTTTTCATGCATATAGGCTTTCCCCTGCAACTTGTGCAACTCCCAATTTCTGATATCCACTGTTAAATTTGTGATAATTTTTAATATTGCAATCCATATGAATTCCTTGCTTTCACATTTTAGCCTGATTCCCCTGGTAAAAGAAAAAGGATAACGTTTTCTGTTTGTCTCTAGCTTAACACATAACAGGCAACGTTCTCTGTCCAAAATGATGTTCATTGCTGTCTGAATAATGGAAATGGTTCTGGGAATGTAAGGCATAAAACTTCTGTTCCATTTAACTTTTTCTTACATCTCACACATACACATAGAAACAGGTATGAGGTTAGGTTTGCAAATTGTATGCAAATACCAATAACTGAACTATAAATAAATTATGTTCAATATAATTACTCATCATTTATTAGGCATTGTTTTATAGCAACAGTAAGCCATGTTTGCATTCTTCACAATGTTGCTCCTGAAATTTGTAAAAAGAAAGCTGAAGATGATATGCTTGTTTTCCAAGTCACACCCTGTGGAGACTACAGTCCTTTAACAATGAGGTTTTGCGTCATAATTTTTCATCAATTTCATCATTAAAATGCCATTGTTGCAACTCTTGAACATTGTATTCAAATAATTCAATATTTTTCATATGTTTTGTTTTTGTTTTACTTGCATTTTTGATGATGCCAAATGATTGCAGCATAATATCACATGGAATTACCAACAGCAAGAGAAAAGTGGTTTTCCGGAGCCTGCCTATCTCTCTGCTAAGGGCCCTTGAATTTAGCTGATGGAACTGCAGTGTCCCTTAGGTGTACTTTACCCAGGCTCTGAAATGTGCAACTACCCAGCTCTCTCATAATAATGAAAAAATGAAGGAGAGAATTGAAATATTGATTACAAACATGATGAATATAAGAGATATTGGTCAGCATGGAGTACACATTCAAGATTACTTCCCAGATACAAGCACATTTCCTCTGTCATTTCGGGGCTGCTTTGGCTATAGCTGTGCAAAGACTGAGTCCAAATTTCCTGTTACTGTTAGACACGGTTTAGGTAATATTATATCAGAGACTTAATACGCCCTTTGAGTGTCCGTAAAAATGACCTGCATAATTACCATAAAATATTGAGGTTATATTTGTAAAACATGACTTCCTACAATAATCCAAGTGTGTGTTCGAACCCAGGCCTCAGCCCAGCCATTTACATATTCCAGAGGTGATAAAAACACAGTCCAGAACGTGATATGATTTTATGGATCCGTAGTGGTTGAAAATGCGAATATTTTTTGTGAAAATGCATTCCTCAGATCGATTCATCGAAGCAATGGGCCACAGTGACGGGCACCAAACACACAGATGTGGACTAACATGTAATCAGCCCACCTCTTTCCCTGACAAAAGCTCTGAGTCTAGATGATGTGGACAGAAAAGAGTGTCACGTATACACAGGTGTAGGAGCTGGGATCCAAAGTTGGGGAGATCTTTGATGTAGAACACTGTCCTCAAACAAGCAATCAGATTCAACTTCCTGGTTTGATTCATATCAGGTGAAGACCAGGAGCATTACTTGTACAGAAGAGACACTGCACTGTGCACATTTTCCAATGACTTGATTAATGAATGAATGTGTTCAGTGTACATGACACTGGTAACTTATGGGCTTATAAAACACATTATGCTAAGTATGAATCACTTCATAGCCTGCACAAAATACTATGTAAATTGTTCACAAATACATCTTGCCCCTATCTGAGTGTAATCCACAGTTACTAATATTATAAACCATATGCTTACAGCTTTTATATTGATTATGCACTTTTTTAACCTTTTGCATGCTTACCAAAACTGTAAACACCATTTTCAAAACCACCAACTTTCATTCACAAAAGTTAATTTAACAAGTAAAACTAAATGTGTATTTTGGCAAGCTTATATCTAGCCTGTGTAATTCAATATTGTTGCATAGCCTTTGCCCATTCCTTATCTTTGGTCTGCAACTACCTGTGTACCAAAAGCCATCTGAAGCAAGCCACTAATGTAAGCTTTAAATTAAAAGTGCATATTTCAAAAATAAATAAAATTATATGTTTAGTTTAGCTGAAATAATCATATTAAGTGAAACATGGTGTAAACTGGGAGAAAGGAATTTCAAGAACTGGAAGAGACAAACTAATGACAGATTTGTGATTCACAATATTATATATTTTGAAAAGTCGTTCAATTGGCAAATGTTTCATATCATGTGTGCAAAAAGGAAAAAAATTATAAACACATTTTGGACAAACTATAAAGAGAGGGAGCTCTATTTGATCACACAGAATAGAAAGTACAGACAGTGAGTCAGTGATACACTATATTGCCAAAAGTATGTGGAAACCCCTTGGTCTGGGGCTGTTTTTCATGGTTCAGGCTAGGCTCCTTAGATCCAGTGAAGGCAAATCTTAACTCTACAGCATACAATGACATTCTAGATGATTCTGGGTTTCCAAATTTGTGGCAACAGTTTGGGGAGGGCCATTTCCTGTTTCAGAATGACAATGCCCAGATGCACAAATAGAGGTCTATACAGAAATGGTTTGTCGAGATCGGTATGGAAGAACGTGACTGGCCTGCACAGAGCCCTAACCTGAACCCAATCAAACACCATTGGGATCAATTGAAAAGCCGACTGCGAGCCAGGCCTAATAGCCTCACATCAGTGCCCAACCGCACTAATTATGTTCTGACTGAATGAAAACAAATCCACACAGCAATGTTCCAACATCTAGTGGAAAGCCTTCACAGGAGAGTGGAAGCTGTTAGAGCAGCAAATGGGGACCAACTCCATATTAATGCCCATGATTTTGGAATGAGTTGTTGGAAGAGCAGGTGCCCATATACTTCTGGCCGTGTAGTGTATAAATCCCATCACAACAAGTTAAAAACCTACTAGGAAAACCATGAAAGGATCTTCATCTCAATATCTGGATACAATTCAAAGCTCTTGGCATTCCGATATAAATCGAGCCATAATGGTTTTGTTTTTGTTTCTGAGAAACTGAAAAGAGGTCTCCAAACAGAAAAGATAAAAATATAAAGTGCAATTAATCTTCCACCTATCCTGTGTCACACAGAAAAGACTGTCTTTGGCATCATGCTGAAACCGCTAGGGGCAAAATTTCTATGAGACTCCACGTCAGATCAAGGGTGACGCTTGGCTCAGGGGATAAACACAGAATTAAAAAAAATTAAAACAGTTTTGAACAGAAGTCTGATCATATGACTGACCCAAATTTGCTATAAAGCAGGGGTTCCCAAACCGGTCCTGGGGCCCCCCTGTGTATGCTGGTTTTTGTTGCAACCACAGTTGCAATCCCAGAATTTTAACAAGCTGTTAATCTTTCTTAATTAGGTGCTTTTCATGTTTACCCTCTTAAGCTACATTATATCAGAAATAGCTATGCAAGCCATTTAGAATAAACTCTCCATGTTCACGTTGTGCTTATTGTGCTATATTACAAAATTATGTATTTTAACTGATCAAATTAAAGAGTGAAGTGAATCAACAGGCTCCTAATTAGGTTTTTTTCTCTTTAAGCTTATTAACACAATGCAGGTTTGGCTCGTTATCATTTGCTTTGTGTTTGAATTCTTCATTATCTACCAAATTGTTAGTTATAGTGGCCATGTGTCCACACTTTCACCAATTAGGAGCCGATTGATTCAAATCAGTCTTTAAAAAGATCCGTTAAATAGTTTTCTTATCTCTTTTAAATAATACAGCACAATAAGCACAATGTGAACATGGGGTGTTTATTCTACATGGCATCCATAGCTATTTCTGATATAATGTGGCTTTAGAGGGTAAATAATTCCTCTAAACATGACAAGCACCTAATTAAGAAAAATTAACAGCTTGTTAAAATTCTAGGATTGCAACTGTGGTTGCAACGAAAACCAGCATACACAGGGGGGGCTCCAGGATCGGTTTGGAAACCCCTGCTATAAAGCATTATAGAAACCATGTCAGTGTCTGTGTGCTTATGTGCTATACACTGACAAATAACTGAAGATTATACTAAAAGAGTGGCCTGAATTAAATCAATGTTTCTGCTTAAAGCCCATGTTCAAAAATCATGATGGATCAGATGCTGTTCTCTTCTTTTTTGCATTACAATGTACAGCTATTATAGTGCAACATACATATGTTGTCAAACATTTAAATGAACATTTTATCTTTGAAAATACTTGGAGCAGATTCAGAGTTGAGATAAGCACGCGCAAATGGGACTTACTCCTGAAATTCCGCATAGCTTAAGCTATTTGTGATTCAGACATTTGACTTATCCACTGTTTTAAGCATCTCTACAGTATATACGTGGCATTATGTGCGTGGGGTGGAGATTTGATACAAATGAGGCGTGTCTGCAAATCGTGCATGATACGCGTATTCAGAGTTTCCACTTAATTTTTTTCGGAAAAAAAGGGCACGTGGTATAAAAGCAGAGACCAACTGTTTTTTTTTCCTCTTTGAGACTGAGACCCTTGTACTGCTAACTAGCTAGTTCAAGTTCAAATGCGAATTGCTTTGTATTACTGCTACCGTTAATATTAGGACTTATATCGAGCTACATAGAGTTATTAATCTACAACGTCTTACTATTTGGTATCTTTAGCTAACTTGCCTGCATTATGCCAAGGAGTCAGAGATGTATCGTTCGGTGTAGAGCACGCGGACTTGCCGAAGAAATAAATAAATACCTGTGTATTTACATAATACCTACATTGTAATCTGTGGGTGGTATACTGTATTTACATGTGCATTTTGTAATCATTACATCAGCTAAGTAAAACAACTTAGTACAATATACCTATACATGAGTTACATTGTACTTGTGACATTATTGTGTAGACTACAGCACAGCAATATTCGACAAATCAAGAATAGCTTCATAACTACACTGACATAACGTTACCTCGGTAACCTCACGGCAACACAAGTTTTCTGGAGGGGACAGGTTAGAGCAGTGGCCACAAGCACATCTGTTGGGACATTAGTTTTTTTCTGTTTACATGCAAGTTATCTGTACAAGCTACAACAAAAATGCTTTTGCAAACGGTTGACATTACAGATAGGTAATCGCAGTGGGGTTGAAGGCAACCTATTGTGTGAGCCATCTTAACCATTTTTTATGAAAACGTAACGTTAGCTTGAGACGGACTGGAAGATGGTGAGTTCCGGACGGAATGTTTCGATAAGTTAGGTAATGCAAGGCAGTCTATTGTGTGTGAGTTTAGCCCCGTTTTGATACCAGAGACTGGTAACTTAGCTAGCTAGCTAGTTATCTTAGCTATCATTTATGAATAATGTTAGCTAATAAATGATAACAATTCTCTCCGGACCAAGTGGAGCTGTGAGGACGCTACAACCAGCCATGTTCAATATACTAACGTTACTCTGTGACTGGGTTTTGCTGTGTATTTGAATGTATTCAATAGTTACTTTAGACAAACAAGCTAACTTAGCTAGGTAACATTAGCTTTACCATTCGGTTACATCCCCGGTCCTCTCCTCGCGAAGACGTTGCTCAACCAATACAGCCGGGGTGGCGGCTGCTGCTGCCAGTGGCTCGAATGAATACGGCTGTATTGCCCGAGCAACATCTTCGCGAGGAGAGTCTTCCACCATGAAGGAATCCTCTTCCTCCACTTCAAACTCCCCCACCTCAAAACTCCCTGCAGTACTGCTGTCACTCTTGTCGCTCGCCATTTTGTTGTTTGTTTAGTAGTAAGGAGAATGTTGGAAGGGGGCTGAGTCAGTTCACCAAGACATACCCTTTCACTCCTTGACCGTATGAATATTCATAATATGACTACGTGGCATCATCGTCATATGACCACACCTACTCACAAGTTCCAGTTCAAATTGAAGCGGTAAAAAAGGCCTTAGAAAAGGCTCTGCAGTATCTCTTTAATTCACTGTATCACAATTCCAGTGGGTCAGAAGTTTACATACACTAAGTTGACTATGCCTTTAAATTTTTAATATGTGGTCGCATATCCTTTGCCTGCCATGACTTCCTGATGTCTGTGACCCAACAACATCAAAAGACTCTTGATATCTTATTTTCTGGTACTCTTACAAGCGATACTATAATGTCTCTGCATTTGAATGGATCTCTACGGGAATTGGGGGGTGAGACTAGATTTAGCTTAAAGTGATCCATCCATATGTACTGCATATCTGGAAGCAGAGTGATGTTTGAGGCTTGTTTGATACCTCAGACCCTTGATGACTTACTGCCATTTTACCAATCATGTATTCCATACTGTTCCTGCATAATTTACAGCTAAATCTAGTCCCACCCCCCAATTCCCATAGAGATCCATTCAAATGCAGAGACGTTATAGTATCGCTTGTAAGAGTACCAGAAAATACGATATCTTTTGATGTTGTTGGCTCACAGACATCAGGAAGTCATGGCATGCAAAGGATATGTGACCAAATATTACAAATATAAAAGCACAGTCAGCTTAGTGTATGTAAACCTCGGACCCACAGGAATTCTGATAGTGAATTAAAAATGAAATAATCTGTCTGTAAACAATTGTTGGAAAAATTACTTGTGTCATGCACTAACTGACTTGCCAACACTATAGTTTGCTAACATGAAATCTGTGGAGTGGTTAAAAATTTGTTTTAATGACTTCAACCTAAGTGTATGTAAACTTCTGACTTCAACTGTATAATGAAGTGAATACATGCAAAGCAAAGCACATTCTTACCTTTCTGCATAATTCACAAGTCTTCACAGGTAGTTTGTTTGTGATGTATGTTGGCATTGAGTGAACATGTGCCCATCTGTTGCACCTGGAAAAAAGTACAGACATCAGAGGAGGACATTCCATTCACAGAATGTGACTAGGGCCCATTGGGCCATTCAAGCTAACCACTATAGCTGTTTGATCACATTTCAATCAAAATGCTATGGCATTTTGGGACCAGTCATTCTAACAGTTATGTAGCGTTGCAGCCAGGGCGGCCTAACTGTGGCACTAACGGTGAATTCATCTTAACACAGTGGTTAGCGCAACGACTTCTCAGGAGATCGGTGTTTGAGCCCAGTCTGAACCCTGGTTACTACACTGGTATTGGAGGTGAAGGCGGGGACTTGATGGACAGAGGTGGCACCTCACATGGGCGGCACAACCCTGTCTTGTGGGTGCTGTGGGAACATGAGGGCACGCTCTGTGGATGAGGGGGAGTAGCGTAGCATGGCAGCCAGCCACCTCTAATGGTGAATTCATCTTTAGCGCAGTGGTTAGCGCAACAACCTCTCCGCCCTCTCTGTGTTCAAGCCCATCCAGAGTCACTACAGTTACAAACCTTTGTTTTTAACATTGAGAACTGGATGTAAGCTAGATTTATTTTTTATTTATTCTTTAACATTTTCTTTAAATATGTATGTAGAGGTGGTGTGACGTGTGAGGTAGGAGGAGCCAAACGCAGCAAGGGGGATTCATTAAAGGTTGTATCAGCGATTTTGGGTGACGTCACTTCTGAAGCGAAATCCCAAACAAACATACTTATGAATAATTATGTTATGTTTTAAAAAATAGTGTTCAAGCATCCAGAATTATAACCACGTTAATAACGTTTGTAAGAAACCAAACCGTTTGTAAATCCGTCAAGATTTCAGCGAGATAAGAGTATTAGCGTTTGTGCAGATCATTGTGATTGGTTGGAATACTGTTTATTTTGGTTTTGAGTGGTTGGTAGTACCATTTGTTTTTGTGTACGATCTCGGAGCATAGGCTGCCTACAGAGACGCGGTTTTTTGACGGCCTGCTTATGGGGTGGGCAGCTAGCGGATCGTGAGGAAAAATCAGATGAATGTGATCATTTATGTTTCCACCCAAAATCGCTGATACAACCTTTAAGCACTAGGCCACTAGGACGGGAAACCCCGTAATTAAGGGAAGGAGACAAGACAGGGAACACACGTACCAAAGCTAATAGCTGGCTCACTGTCACACACCAATGCGTAGAAGCGCAAACGCCAGGTTTCTCAATAAGAAAACCAAACAAAGCTAATGGAACAAAGCACTGGGCTCCCATACTTCTACGAGCAAGGTGACTAAAGAAAGAGCCAGAAATAATAAACGCCCTGCCTTGGTAACGAGACGCATAAGAACAGGCGAGTAGCATAATGGCACAAATAACACACACCAAACGTACCGAAGCTACAAACCGGCTCACTGTAACACGCAAATGAGTAGAAGCACAAATGCCTGGTTTCACAGTAAGAAAACCAAACAAGGCGAATGGAACAAAGAACTGCTACCCTATACTTCTATGAGCTAAGTAACTCAGTAAAAGCGTGAAAGCCTGATCTCCCAGGAGAGAGAAACATTTTACAGGCGAATAGAGCAGAGATCTGAGGTCCCATACCTCTACGAGCTAAGTAACTAAAGGGCCAGCAATAATAAATGCCCTGCCTCAGTAATGAGGCGTTAGAATAGGCGAGTATCATAAATAGTACAAATAAAACACACAGCCAACAAACCCTGCAAAATAATACGATAGTATACGAGGAGGCGAAAGGAACAGAGATCTAACGTTCCAAGGCTACTCTCAGACTCGCAGTCACACACAAACATGTCCACAAGATCGCCCAATCTTCCCTATAGGAAGACATGTACCAAAGGACGAAACAGAACTACAGTTCCGAACAAAATCGCCAAAGCTCCATGTACGGAGACAGGTACCGAATGGAACGAACAGGACAGGCTGCACCGGACATTTACCGGCTCAAAGATTAACGCGAGATTAGTAGAAAATAAACGCCCTGCCTCTCTGTAAAGAGGAATGTAACGAGGCAACAGGAACAGAGATCCAATGTTCCACGGCTACGTCCATAAGCTCGTAGTCACACATAGAAAACATAAAGGGAGGTAAACGCCCAATCTCCCAGGAGAGAGAAACATTTTACAGGCGAGCCGCCGGTAAACCGCCGTCCCATACCTTTACTAGCAAAATGACTAACACAAGCTTAGTAGAAAATACACGCCCTAGCCTCTCAGTAAAGGGGAATGTAACGAGGCGAAAGGACAGAGTTAACGTTCCAAGCTACTTTCAGAGACTTGCAGTCACACGCTAACATCGCCCGGTCTCCCTATAGGAAGACATGTACTGAATGACGACACAGAACTACAGTTCCGAACAAAATCGCCAAAGCTCCATGTACGGAGACAGGTACCAAAGGACGAACAGGACAGGTGCACCGGACATTTACCGGCTAAAAGACTAACCCGAGCTTAATAGAAAATACACGCCCTACCTGTCAGTATGATAAAAACGCCCGGTCTCTTAGTAAGAAATGACTATACAAATACTGCCACAAACAAACAAAGACTCCTCTCGCTTTCATGGAAGAAAGCAGACAGAGAGAGGAGGAAGAGCCAGAAAAGGCAAAAAAGTCTAGGCAACAGAAGGAAAGACCAGAAAGCGGAGACAGAAAAGAGCCAGGGGGGAAGAGTCCTAATAGAAGAGTCTGGAGCAAAAATTGTCTCCTAAAAAAACCTAGACCAAATCATACTGGCTAAGCAATCAAAGGGCAAAATAATACCACACAAAACAGAGCAAATAATGCCAGACAATACAAATTAATATCAAAAGCCCAGAACGGAGGAAAACATGGGCTTAAATAGCTCCCAGGTAACCACGCACAGGTGTGATGCTGAGAGAAACTCCGCAATCAAGACGGGGCAGAGCAAACATCCACTAAAAGGGCAGTGCCCTCACGTGGCTACCAAGGAAACCGACCACAAGGGAAAAAGGGTCACAAACCATGACAATGTAGTGATCAAAGAGAAATCATGAAATGAAAAGTAGAATGAGAAACCATATTTTTCTGGTAAATTATTCCAGTATTCCTTTTCATGGATTTCCAGTATTCCTTTTCATTCTTTTATGATCATGAGCTCATTAAAAGTCATTAGACATTTCATTATTTTCATTTCAGTACTGTCATTGGCAATAAACTTTGATTTAGTTTGACATTCTTATAGCACACTTAATATACTTGTACTTTTTTTTAATTTGACCACAGATAATAAATCATCATAATAACTTCACCTAATGCTTACATGTAGTGATTAAATGGAACAGAACCACAATAAACCAACACACAACTGTTACATTGAGCTGACAGAAAAAGTCAAATTCCTTCATATGTGTAAATTCATACATAAAAGTACCGATGTTCTGTGCAGTGTGTGTTGCTTCCTTGGAAAAAAGAAGCACAGAAGAAGCAGTGATGCCTCTGTGAAACAAACAGCATTCCTTTAATTGACATTTCAAAATCCTCTGTAAGATGTGAGTTGACAGTTTTGTGTGGCCTTTTTCCAAAAGCCATGGATTATGTGGGAACACTTTCTCCTGACTGGATCATCACAGGGGCATGACTAATCCAAAGGTTGAGGGAAAGTAACAATTTATTATTCAGAGACGTACTCCAGGCCACAGGAAACACTGCACTTCGTTTTTCTTGTCAAAACCTTTCACAGTTAGTGGCATGCTCACAGTTAGGGGTAAGACAGTGGATGGCATTTTCTCTCCTGATGTGTGTAGAGTGCCGATCGTTAGAGACTTTTGGCAGATTTAATCTTTTCTGTGTTTGTCCATGGCACAGACCTCCGCAAAGGTGAACAGATGTCAGGCGGACCTCCTCCTGTGAGGAGGATGAGATGGTGACCACACAAGGATTTAATGGAGTCTTGATTCTTGAGAACATAAGAATGGAAGGATTTTTGATGATAAGACCAAGTGATTGTTTGAGTCCACCTAGGTTCATCACTGGGTCTGCTGTCTGCTGGGTTAAAGTCTGAGTCTGAGCAAGGGTAGGGGAGCATGAGTTTTATGGAGTAGGGTGTGTGGGCAAGGGGAGGGGATTATGAGGGGGTCATGAGGACATGAATGATTCCGAAATGACTCAACCAACAAAGAAGATTCCAAGCAAACAAAAGCACCAGAGAACAATGTACACAATTCATAGTACTGTCATTTGCTGTGAAACCTTCTGTTTGGTACTTGGGTAAGTTTGAGTTTTTGTCTACCTTTCTGTTCTATTTATGTAGGATCTATCTATGTCAGTTAGTCAACGGCTGTGTGCGAAGCAGAGCCCTATCTACTGCGTCCTGTCTCCTGTGTACTGTGTCCGAAGCAGAGCCATATCTACAGCGTCCTGTGTACTGTGTCCGAAGCAGAGCCCTATCTACAGCGTCCTGTCTCCTGTGTCCGAAGCAGAGCCCTATCTACAGCGTCCTGTGTACTAGCATGTGTAACTTTCTGCATTTACAGAACATTTCGCCTACTTAACAACTTTCCAGGGTACTCTGCTACTTTAACAGACTGAATAGAATAGAAGGCCGTTGATTCGGACAAAGCCTTTGTTTAACACAAACAAAGCCTTTGCTGCCTAAGCTAACAGTTAACTATCTGGTCCATAGATAAACAATAATTTCCTTGAGCACGAGGGCATCAAAAGAGTTATTGTGGCTAGCTAGATAGCCAACTGTAAGCTTAGCTAACAGATCTTTCACAGAAAACAACAGTACTATTTCTGGATCACAAACTACGCAAAAGCAACAGAATTTCAGCTGCTGCACAACGCTAATGCACGGCCACAGAGATGGTCTTCCTCTGCAAGCCCCACCCGGACTGGACACAGCCAGGCAAAAATAGCTTTTTGAAAAGATCAGAGAATTCTGCTCTAATGAGGCACAAGACATCACATGACATTCTGGCCAATCTAAGATTTATATCCATAGATAAGCAGCACCTCAGCATGACTTAATTGCCTTTTTTCCTGTAGAGTGGATGGGGCAGAGAGAAGGGCAGATCGTAGGTCAGGTCAGCAGAGCAGGCCTCTTGATAACCAAGTACTATGGACTATGAGCACGTTTGCCATATCACATTATACATTCCCTACCTGACAAGGAAATTCCCTTTATATAAGGCTATATACCTGACAAGCTGAACACTTAACCCCTGACCAGAGCAGGTCCCTGCTATTGCACACGATTGCACTGTTGCACACCTGAATTTGGACTTTAAATACATCATTATAGTCATCATAATTTTAGTTTTTTATTTTGTTTTAGTGGCCATGTGTCCAAATGTGTTTCACCAATTAGGAGCCTAGTGATTCACCTCAACCTTTATTTTCATCAGTTAAAAAAAGATTTTAACAGAAAAATTACCCCATGCTACTTGTGGACCATTTTACCAGCACCTATTCAATTTATGTTAACACCCATTTTAGTCACCCATTGGCCAGCTGGGAGTCACTTGCCATTTAACCACAGTGTAATAATGAAATGGAAGTAAATCATTATCACATTGATAAATGCACCAGAAGTCCATGCATACCTACAAAGGTGATATGGATTGATTACAGTCTTAATTTCCAATGGTGCAAAATCATACTATCGTGGTTTGCATTGAAAAAAACGAATGCAAATTTAGCTGTTTATGCAGTTTAGGAAAACACGATTGCACTACCAATTGATATTATTTTATATTATGAAATGGTGGCTTGCAATGCAAAACTGCAAACTGTATGGGACAGAAAACTACAGTATTCATGAGCTGTATATATAATTATAAAATTCTAATGATGGAATATGGGGGTCACTGTAACCAAAATTGTATTGAATTCAGTTTGCCTTCTATACTTAAAATGAATACAACTTACTTTTTTCAACACTGTTGTCTGTGCTCTGTTTCTTTCATAATTGGGGGTATTTTATAGCATTAATAGCAGCACAGCTGTGTTATCACAGCCACATCTCAATTATGTGCAGATGTTGAAATAAAAGACAAGGCTGGAGAATGATTAAGGGGAAATAATGGCTCTAACATAGGGCACAGCAGTAAATATGACTGGATAGACCGCTAAAGTGCACTTAAACACAAGAGGCCTATGAATCATGGCCAATCATGAGGGTTGGAACATGATGTAAATCCTCCTGTTACAAGTGAACGTGCTGAGTGAGAGGATTGTGACTGATGTGCTGCCATTGTGAGTGTTTTGCATACAGAATAGCCGGACCAACACGTTATTGCTTAACCTGCATATTTCTGTGCACAGGAGAGATGGACATGACTGGTTACGAAGCATGAGGTTATATTTTCCAACAAAGACAATAAAAATGTAATTGTATACTGTACCTTTATAATTTGTAAGTTATAAAAACAAAAAAGTGACAGAAGTGAATAGGAGAATAAAACTCCTGAGTCTAAATATACAGCAAGCTTCCCAATTAAGCCCATGTACCACATACTGTAAGCCCACTTGCAACTTTTGAGTCAAATAGAAAATTTGAATCATATTTTGTGCTGCCTAATGTTTCTTCAAATGAAGCTGCTTGACACATCAATGCCAGTTTTTATTGTAAACCAGTCAGATTTTCCAATATTGAATTAGGAATGCACTCGTTTCCTGTGGTATACCATACCGTTTTTATGGTATCCTCAGAAGATGGCATTTTTGCATAGGTCTAAATTTTGCATAGGTCTAAATTTGGACCAAAGCCGAACAGAATAAGCATGTAGATATTGCAGAAAAGTTTAGATTTCCCTCGCTTATTTTGCTTTATAGGCTAGATACATGATCTTCAAGATGTTATGACTGTTTGGTCTCCTCATAATGCATTGTATGTTTTAATGTTATTCTGGAAATAAATTGAATTGCTGTGTTAAAATCTTTGCACTTTAACACAAAAAAGTAATCAAAGTAATGGCCAAAATGTGATTAACATTTGAAAATCAACAAAACTTGTCTAATTAAATCCTGCCCCTGAATATCCTTGGAACGTTAGTATGGAACCTGCAAATTAGTTTTCTTTCAAGCAGGAGGTCATCAAATGTGTGCACTTTCAACAAGCTGGTTGGATTGCTGATTTTGGCCAATGTCAAATACCAGCAGCAGGCCTGTCGGATGCACAGAGTAGGATGTAAGGAGAAAATTAAAACACTTTTTGAACGATAATGCTTTGAGTAATTTCCACCATATTTGTGATTTTGTATGTAAATAGTTTTTTTGGCTACATTCCAATGAAGGCATGTTGTAAGTTTAGCTTTTTCTATGTTGACAACACAGCAAATAGGCAGGTCACGCCTATTTCAAATATGATTTACAGGCCATAGGACAGGAGCAGAAACACAATGAAAATATCTATTGAAGGCTAAGAGATCACAAAATTGAACAGCGCAGGTTTGTAGTATTTGAGTTAAAAAATATAAATACAGTGGGGTGCAAAAATTTGGGCACCCCTGGTCAAAATGAATATCTAAGTGAACAGACACTAACCTGACCTGACGCGTCATGTTTAACCCCGATCAAAGTTAAGCATGACACATTTCTTCAAATTTTAAAGGAAGATTACTTTTTATTCAGACGCTTTGATGCTTCCTTCTGGCAACTCTGCCATGTAGGTCTTTGTTGTTTAAAGTATGTCTTATTGTTGTCCAGTGAACAACTAGACTTGTGTCTGCTACTCTTTTTTGCAGCTCTTTGGCAGTGATGTATGGGTTCTTCTGAGCATTTCTCACCAGGTCTTGGGACATTCTATCTGAAATTATTCTTGGTCTCCCAGATCTTGCCTTGACTTCAGCTGTTCCATTTATCTTCCATTTTCTGATAATGTTTCTGACAGTGGAAATAGGTAATTTGAAACGTTGAGTTTTTTTAGCCTTCTCCTTGTTGGTGGAATTGAACGATCTTGATTCTGATGTCCTTGGACAACTGTTTAGAGGAACCCATGGTTGTTAACACCAGACAGAACAGCCACCGCAGTTGGATGATTTAGAAGGCATGGGGCTCTATCTTGGTGATCTTGGCGCTTGGTCTAAGCGCATGGCGTAAAGTCCATTTAGGGCGTGTCGAAGAACACTTTTGCTATTTTAACAGTTTTTTGGGCGCTAAGCACGGCGCAACATGCTAATGGGCTGAACCTAGTCTCTTCATTAAGTATAGGTGTGTCTTGGGCGTGACATGCAATAAACCAATCAAAATGTCATATCCCATTCCCTTTAAAAGCCTGCTTTTCCACCTTGGCGGATTGCTTTATGGCGAAACAGACATGCTTGTGCGTGTTTAGTGCAATCAAGGAATAGGCTAAATGGATCAATAGTATGATCAATATTATTCGGACTAACCATTAGCCTATGAGTTCCCGGTAATTCCCGATAGGGCTGTTATTATACAAAATATATGCGGTTAAATTTTGTTAAAAGGACCTGCAACAGCTGATAAGCGATCAATGGCTTCAGTCTCACCTTAGAAAACACCAAATTAGCCTGCTTGTTCAACAAATTTCGTTTGATTATGCAATGAGTGTCAAACATCAATTCCAAGAGGCTGTTCTCATGGAGTTCTCGAAGTTCAAGCTTCATCCGAAGTTCATTAGGCTACCTGCATAGTAATATTGATTAATAACATAAATACCGTTATTTTGCCTTAATGATGACACTAAATACATAAAGATGACACTAAGCATGTTCACGCATATTTCCCCTTGTTTTATAATGTCCTGTTTATGGAAATGTGACCAACCTGTTTTACTCGTAGCGTAATGCTTTAAAACAATCCACTTTCCCAGGAACCCGTGAAACGTGTGACTTACAGCAGGGGAAACAGAATATATTTATCTCCGTTGTTTAACCGTAGGCTATGGAAAAAACCTTATGCACAGCGAATCTGCTGTAGCTTAGGCTATTTGAAAAACAATAAATGCAATATTCACAAGGACAAGGTTTTGAACTTTTTTCAGTCAAAGCCATTCAATACAGGCCTAGAGAGCTGTATTGTAATGACATCTGACAGACAGGAGGGTGTACACCCGTTGTGCACACGCCTATGTAGACGCACTTATATGCGCCATTAAAATAACATGTAAACAACTGCGACACGACTTTAGACCAGGTTTGTGGTGGTTTCAGCGCAAGCGCTTTCTGCTGGCTCAAGATAGCAATAGGCCAAAAATAATCCTGGCCGCTCCTCATCTCAAGACCAACACGCCCAGTTCACTTGTAATGGGCGCATGGTATTTAAACGACGTGAACGCAAGGCGCTATAATGAACCATGCACTGGGTGTAAGATAGCAAAGACACTTGTGTTTTGGTTAGCGCCGCTTAGCGCCAGGTGTAAGATAGGGCCCATGGAGTGACTTCAGAATAAATAGTTCAGTCCTGGAATTATATTCACCTGACCCATTGAAGCCCTAACGAGTAAATATCCTGGGCCTTAGTAATCATCTTTTTAAAAAGTACCAAATAATAATTAGGGTTCCCAAACATTTGCACAGGGCCTTTTTCCCTTTTATTATTTTGAAACTGTAAAAATTTTTAATTAAAAGTAATCTTGCATTAAAATTTGAAGAAATGTGTCATGTTTAACTTTGTATCATTTAGAGGTCAGGTTAGCTTCTGTTCACTTAGATATAAATTGTAAAAGGCATCTTGACCAGGGGTGCCCAGATGTTTGCACCCCACTGTATGTATATATACGTACAGTTGAAGTCGGAAGTTTACATACACTTAGGCTGCAGTCATTAAAATTGAGTTTCTTCTACACATTTTTTGTTATTTTGGTTCTGTACTTGAGTTTGAAATGACACAATGACAATGACTTTTGACATTCTTCTATATCTTTTCAAATTTAAAATAGGCATAAATTAATTAATGAAAGTTCAAATGGGAGATGAATCTTTAATTTTATATCTGCCCTTCTTTAAAATATTGTGGCAGTATATATTAAAAAGGTGTACAGATTTTGGTGGGTTAATGAAGTAATAGAGAGCACTCCCACGTCAGAGACATTGTTATTCTATGCTATAAGTATTTGCTACAAAATACACAAGATTTAAACTTTCCAATTGATTATTCTTGAAATGAAATTTGTGATATTGTCCGACCAACCATTTACATAGTTACTTTAAGTAAAGACAATCATAATCCTACTGGAAATAGATCTTTAAATAGTTGAACACTGTGACAAGATATATGTTCTTTACCATTATGAGGCAGATTTCTAAAAAGAGATTTATTTTCTTTATTTTACCATGTAGGTCAACTGTGAACTCAATTCTCATTGACTGTGACAAATTGGGAATCAAAATGACTGGGAATGCAAGGGAATACAAAGCCAATCAGATGTAGGTGTAACATACAGATTGAGGACAAGTTTTCGTGGAATTCAACACCCCTACTCTTTTAAGGACCATGGGATCTATAAGTTGGTTATTTTGACACATCATAAAACAAATACACAGAAAATGTTGGGGAAATTAATTGAGTGTTTATGTGTTTACCTGGGTACCTATTTTGTTGTGATTGACGATAACTGAGATGCAA
Source organism: Synaphobranchus kaupii (assembly GCA_029718625.1). NCBI lineage: Eukaryota > Metazoa > Chordata > Actinopteri > Anguilliformes > Synaphobranchidae > Synaphobranchus > Synaphobranchus kaupii. The sequence goes on from CM056376.1 coordinate 96,668,404, forward strand.
TGGTTGACTGAATTCTTTGTTAAATGTTCCAGAAACATGAAGGCCTCTTGCAGATACTAGATTGCATGTCAAGTTTTTGTGAAACAAGCCCTAGGTACCTAGACATTATGTACGGTAGCCAGTGTTGTGCAAGTTCACACTTCACAAGAGCTAGCTCAAAGTTCAGTTCACACAGATTAAAATGAACTAGTTCATGCTCATCGTTCACAATTTAGAATTTTCAATTTGAAGTTCACAGTCCCAAAAAATTAACTAGTTCACGTTAATTTCTTCCGTTTTTTAAAAATGAGCTGCTCCGATCTAACAGTATTGCACACATTTTTGTGAATTAGATAATCGCCCCAGCTCATTCCAAAGTGATTATTACTACTGCTGCTAACGGTTAAAAGATGTACTATACCTACAGTCGCCTACTACCCAACTCTCAGCACAAAATCAACTCAGAGCCCTGAGCTGTGGCAATATTCCACGGCTCCAGAGCCTTGACACAAACCAAAGTTCTTTAGAGTTTTAACAGAGAGAAAATTAATAATCATTAATAAACATTAATAATCGAGTGGTTTAGCCTAGCTACTCAGCGTGGATCAACCAGAAACCTTGACAAAGGTATTCTGTTATATCAAATGATATTCCGAGACGCCAACACTTTAATAGCCTACTTTTTATTACGAAATTATTACGTGACTGTTTGCAACCGAATTGCAGTATAAAACATAATTAATATGCGATTGTGTTCAGCTAATGACAGCAAATAGGCTACTTCTTATTTAAAGTGGTGGCATTTTTATTTTAGAATCCAACAGCGAACAGATAAATACAATTTTGTATAATAGAAGAAATAAATAGCACAATGGTAAATAAACATATTTTATGGTGTCCAAATAAATCTTTACCAAATACTATTTAAAACTAATAAATGAAACAGGCTCCTGTACACAGACACACGCATCAAGATCTGGCTTGTTTGTCGGATTTGGCTGGCTATCTCTCCTATATAGCCATCAACCCACCACATTTTCAGTAGGCTACTGGATTCTAGGATCTGAGAAAAAATAAGATTTATATTTGCATGGACAAATAAAATAGCTATATGCAAAAATAACCAATGTCTATTCTTAGGCCACGTAATATCTAACGTTACAATCAGTGACCGACAGCGTTATTTTAGGCTATAGGCCTAAGGTTAAACCTCTGCTAGCATATTGGAGATGGGAAAGTAGTAAATAAATGTAAACTGGATGCGATTGCAAACTAGCTTGAAAAGTAAGGAGAGCGAACAGAAAACATTGAGCATAGGCTATTAAAAATGAGCATCAATCAGTGATTTGGGTCTGAATAAAATAACTAAGCTAGTTTACTAACTTGATTTGCTACCAACTAGACTCTGCAGTCTGAAACGGCTTCAGCTCGCGCCACTGGGAGAAAGATGCGGCTCGGGTAGTTCAAAAGAATCAAACAAATCAAACAGGACTGTATTAACCGGAAGAACCAAAAACTTGCGACTCCGACACTTCAAACCGAACGGTACGGAAAGAACTGACTCAGAAAAAAGAGCCGAACTGCCCATCACTGTTCGGGTGAGTTAACAATGCTCACGTTCACGTTCATTAGTTGCAAACTGATACGTTCATTTCACCGTTCACCAAAAACATGAGCACGTTCAATGAATGCGCCCTTTTAGCGCCGTTCATGCACAACACTGACCGTAGCTATATAATTAATAACTGAAAAATTTTCAAGGGAAATTCCCTTTATGACCCTATGGAGTCAGGATGTCAGTTTCAGCTTTTTTTGAGGGAAGACTGCACCATTTCTGTCTGACCAAAATATATTTCCGTAGCAAATAAGTTTTCCAGATCTCCCATCTACATACGCCAAACCTAACTATGCTCAGCTCAGCAGTTTGACATAAGTCGACAGGGTGGTATGGCTACTAGATGAATATGAAGAAGTTCCAATTGGTGAATTAGAATATTCCATTTTACAAATATTCTTATGTACAGTATGTACGTATGTAACTATGTATACAGTACAAAAATATATGGAATGTACTGGTATGTATGTTTGCACATATGTATACAAGCTATAAACTAGGACATGCTATGGATATACAGTACAATAATATATGGCATGCAAGGGTTGTGCGTTCACACCACTTACTGAGTAAATATTACGGCTATGGCTAATGGACAGTAGGATGAAGAGTTGGCATCACTGAGGACTAAAGATATGCCTACGGAACATTATGCCATTCCCCAGGGTTAGATTTTTGGCAGGGTATCCATTTCTGCAACTGGATATTTACTGAAGCAATTTAGATAAACATGCTCAAGGGTCCAATTCAAGGGCAGCACCTGGGATTCGAACATGAAACCTTGTTCCTTACCACTAAGCTATCACCAGAACATAAATATGTCTCATTACATGCAAAGCCATTCATGTCTTTCATTAAAAGGCACTGATATTCCTTTGCAGCCCTTTGGCAGAGAGATAGAGCAGCATCTTGTCAGAGCATGGCCTAAGAAATGTAGGCCACCGCATTCAGAAATTAGGACACGGAGATTGCCCCTCTGAGGCAACCATAACCCTGGTAGTGAAGTGACCTGAAAAAGGCCACTGCAGTACTGATTGAGGAGCACTGCATTCATTGTGTAAAATCGCTTTGGGATACAGTACAGCGGTGAGTAAAACATTAGCTTGCCAAACCACAGTGTCAGTGATAAACATAGCAGAGTCCCTGTGAAACAGGGGATGTGGGAACATGCACTGTCAGTTTTAAACACAGCAAAGTCTCAGTGGCCACTCTACTGAAGGTTTTTACGTGCATTAACCACCTGAAAATGACCTGCTGCGCTGAAACACTCACCTGAATTGGGATGGCAGGTACGCCAACATACCATATGGGGCATGCCCCATACCTATATAGCACCGAGAGTTTGCCACTTTTAAGGGTTTCCTACACAAATAACTACAATTACCACAGACTCTCAGCCCTTAAAAACATTCTCTTCTGTACATTCTAACCTCATGTAGATGCACAGAATTCAATTACAGCTTCACATGTCCACACAATAAAGCCCCAAACTACAGTTTAGTATTTTCCTCTTCTTTTTGTCCAGCTGATTTTGTCATCAAAAATAATCCATGCCCTCAAACAATAATTCTCCCCATTGGATAAAAACATTTCATCTACCAATAACAACATCTGGTGATCAAAGTAGCTAAATTGGCTAGGATGTAGCCATGCTATATCCGGTTAAAACCTGAGCTAAATTAGGTCTAAATTGAGCTAAATTGACACGTTTATGTCAAAATGTGTCAAAGCGTCTCTCAACCTGAGATTTCCACCCGTCTAGACATCTAGATTCCAGCTTTTGCTCATTGGGAAGTTACCGGAAAAAATATCCCCTTTGACAGGCAGAAAAAAGAAAAAAAAAGGAATTTTTTTTCTGGGTCAATGTCACTCTCCCCAATAGCTTACATAGCTCTCCACTGTATAGCTAGCATAATATAATAATAATTGTAATAATGGTTATATTTACTAGGCAACACAAGCGTGCATGGCAGCCTTGTCATTTTGCAACGTTACTGATAAAACATTGCAACAACAACATCAAGCATACAGGCAAGATGAAGGATGGTCAATTTCACTGTTAATGGCCATTTAAGTAAGTGTTTATAATTTTATTTCCTTATGCAATATTGATATTTGAATTATATCAGAATGTTCAATATATGTTTAGGAAAAATCACAAAGGGAGAGCTATATGTATTTCATGGTGGCAGATTTATTGATTTTCTTGATGACAGTCATTGACGGTCATCCAAGGGTTATATTTTAACGACTTTAACTAGGCTATGGAGCTACCTTGCAAATGGCAAGTTATTTATATGTTTATATGTTTTTAAATTAATGTTAGCTAGATCAAATACCAACGTACAAACCACTAGTAGTTCTACCATGTAGGCTACAATAACCTGTTACGTCCCCAGACTGGGGTAAGTAACTTTTAACTTGTGTTTGGGAGGTTATTAAATATCTTTAGCCCAGGGCAGGAGTTGGTAGTCAAAGGTAGTAGTATGTGCGACCCATGGAAAAAGTCAGATGAAAGAATTTGCCAGTGAAATAATTACTTGTATTAAGTGCAATAATATATATAATATTTATAGAATGTACATTAGATTTAAACAGAAAGCAAAACAACAAGGACATACAAACACAACAGAGGTCAGGGAAACTAAGGGCTGCTAAAAGAACAAATAAACCAGAACAAGGCTAACTTAACAAAAGAATAATCTGTGGGGTATCTAACTAATCTATATATATATATACATACAAAACAAAACCTATCCAACTACACTTACTAACCAAACCCAAAATACAACAGATGGCAACCCTGTGTTACTAAACCTAGTGTATCTAACAACAAGGAAACCTACGTGTATAGTATACAGAGGCCTCTTTCTTACCTACCCCTAGACCTCAGCGTGGACAGAAACGAGTACATCCGGACAAAATACAACATGGGTTCAAATGAAAAAAAAAGAATAGGCGCAAACAAAACCATCGTAGGGCAAACACATCAAAAATGGCTCGATAACAGACGAAAAAAACTCTTAAGCTTCAGTTTGGTGAAGTTTAAATAACAGGAAGCAGATGTTGATTGGTGGACTAGGAGGAAGTGGAATCTTCTGTTTGGAGGAGGCGGAACCAAGGCAATGATGAATGGCAGGTCACTGAGCAAATGGCGTGATGAATGGTGGAAACCTACTGAAATGCAAGGGCCAACATAAAAAAAAAACAGCACACATACACGAAGGTCGTAACATAACCCATTAAAAACACGTACCGTAATCCATTAAAAAAACACTTTCATCTATTTGTAATTCACGGTAAAGGGAAAATTATTGAATCCAAGCCTATGTATTTCTTTGAGCTAGAATGTACGTGTGTTTGCATATGTATATGCATCTGTCTCTCTAGATTTAATTATCTGGTTCATCCATTTATATGCGTTATCATTATCAGTTACTCATAACAGAGTACAAAAAGCAATGGTATCTCAACAAAAAACGCTTTCAACATACAGAAATTCCAAGTTGCTCAAGCATACAAAGCACTGTCTATAATAAAACTAGCAAAATCTAGGTCTGCCATTGAAAGTATTGATATCAAAATGAGGCCAAGTTACGACAAACAATATTGGCTATCTTAGCTCACACAAATTAAACATGCTCTATTCTAAAGAAATACTAAATAATTTCATGTAACTTGGCCCTGTGTTTTTTCATCTTATCATCTGAAGACAATGTGGTCATGTGTCACATCAAAGTGTCAAATAACAAGAATTGCCTCATGGAAGAAGACATCATATAGACAGCTGAGGAAAAATTATACTCTGGAAAGGATATGTTTATACTTAGTTGTCAAGTTAATTTTACAATATGTACAAGTTTTAAATTTGAAGCTTTGTAGACAGACAGACAGACATATAGATAGATAAGGGGTGAATAAATAAGTACAGATAAAAATTACAAATATTTAGGCCTACTGAATAAATATTGAATCTTACTAATCCTATCCAGATGATGTTATTAAAGGAGCTATATGTAACATTGACACCGAGCGTTTAAAATGGGTACTGCAATCCAAATTCACAATATTGGAGAGAGTTGAGACACTGAACGAACACGAGCGCAAGACGAGCCGAGCGCAACATTATATTTTGAGATGAGCTTATTCTATTTTGACAATGACATAGCTAGATTTATTATAGACAGTTGCGATAACATACACAGTAGTCTGGTTTTGAGAAAGATTTGCTGATGGGTCAAACATCCATTTGGCACTGGACCACACAATGGCATTGTATTCATGCACTCAAAGGTTAATATACTGTTTAGTCCCCCCACCCCTATACCATATTTGCATTCAAAAAAGCATGACAACAGATAATTAGAGCTGATTTGTGGAACACATTAACGCAGACCCTGTTCATTATGACCTTTCTTTCAAAGTGAAATAATGTAGCACCACCCCAGCATAAAGTGTACAATTCAAGAAAGCTGAATGACATGAGAACCATAAACCTCTGTGCTTTACCAGGATAATACAGGTCTCACCCAATTAGCTCTTTTGTAATTAAATAACACTACACTGCTCTCCATTCACTCAGGCGTCATAAAGTGATTAAAGATTTAATTAGCTTAAGACCTTGCCTCTGGGAGTCCCAAAAATCCATGTTGATATTTCTGGAGAAAGCGTCAATATGCCCATGTACTCTTGAGAAACTACGATGGCTCTGTAGAATGCAGAGTATCAGCCAATGATGCATATATTTCTTTCATTAATTAAATCTGTTTGTCTTCTCCTCCCAGGAAAACCTTTTCCACATGAGGCATGGAATACTAAAGCAAATAAATAAAGCATTAAATATTTCAGAAATCAATTCTGTCTCCTGCATCATCAGTCTCACAGCACTGTGTGAAGACTGAAATCATCTCAATATGATTGGCCTAGTGCAGGTTTTTTAGCTTAGTGGGCCAAACCACAATCTAAGCAATGCAAGAAATATGATGGAATGAGTTATAAAAGAAAGGTTCATCAGTTCAAATTTAAGCTCAGTTTCCCTGTAAGAGAAAATACAACAATGTGAGTCCATATAGTAGATACCGTAATTCATAATGGCAATTGGTAAAATATAAGTCTTGCATTAACAGAATGTGTGAACAGCTAAATGCTCAACAGTTCCATATTTCAAATTACTCATCAGCTATTGGATGTTTTGATCTATAATACAAGTGCATGTTTCAGACACTTCCTTAGACGGTTTTCTGTTGTAAATAGTCAAGAACCAGTGCTTTTAGAGTTATGAACCCTGTTATGGTTTAGATTCATCCCACATCAAAACAACCTTTTCAAAAACTGCAATTTAAATCAAAAACCAAAAAGACACAAATCATTCAAGTTGTCCTTCTAAGTACATTTTCCAAAGCTTGTATATTTTTGTAGTGTGGTGCCCAGGATTCTAAGCATGGTCGGACAAAGGCTCTGTATAACATCAATATAACCTCCTTTGATTTATATATGAAGATAAACAAAAAAGACTATTTAAAATAAATAATACTACAACTGAACTATACTGTATATATATATATATAATTTTTATTTTATCCTGATTTTTCCCTTTTTCTAACCAATTGGTAGCCAATTCAATGTAGGAACCGCTAGAGAATCGCCTCTACAACCCCTTTGTCCGGTAGCAGGAAAGAGAGCCCCACGTCCTCTTCAGGGCGCAACTCCTCAAGCTCCTAACCGTGATTCCAGCTCACCCAGGGCTGTCTTAAGTGCGACAATTGCCACTCCTTCAAGGCACCAGCCATACTCGGATCTGGCAGGACCGGGGATCGAACCCCTGATCCTCGGGGTGCAACCGCACAGACACCACTGCGGTGTATTACTGAGCTATATTTTAATTCTCCAACACATGGAAAATATTCTACTTTAATAAATACTTCCTAAAAACAAATGTCACAAATATTCACATCACTCTTTTCAATGTTTTGCACACCCTTCATTTGCAAGGATAACACTGAGTGATGTTCTATAGTGTTTTAAGAGATTGGTGAACATATTTGGTAGAATCCTCAACCATTCCTCCACACAGAATTTTCAAACGACTAATTTTTCAAGTCTCAAGTCTGGCCACAACAGTAATTTTGTGACCAGTTAACAATATCTTGGTTAGCTTTAAGGTATGCTTGGAATCATAGTCTTTCTGAAAAATAAATTTATGGCAAAATTTGAGCCTCCTCAGGTTTTTGGCCAAAATGCTTTGGTACTTCCTGACGTTCATGATTCCATTGACCTTAATAGTCCAGTAGATGAAAAACAAAGCCATAACATCAAATGACCACCACCATTTGACTGCAGATTTGATTTCATGAAACCAACTGCTGGTGTGGGTAGCCAACAAGCCAAATTTTGGTCTCAATTTACCTTAACCCCCAATTTCAATCAAAGTTCCTTATTTTGTTGATTTCCTTTAATAGGGGTTCTTTTTGACAACCCTTCAAAATAGTTTATAGATATGGAGGTGCCGTCTAATGATAGATTTGGAGACTTTGAGTCCCCGAGATGCAACCAAATATTGTAGATCTCCAACTGTGGCCCTTGAATTTTTTATTCCCTCCTAAAGTGGATAATGTGATTTACCAAAGTTGGACATGTTCCTGGATCAACATCCCTTGTTCTTGGAACAACATTCCTATTAACCAGTCATTGCCCTCTGATGTCATCACTTGAAGGGTTGTTTCTCCTGACTCATTTTCCTAGTGAACATTTTAGCCATCAAGACCCTTGATGACTTTTTAGCCAACCATTTAGCCAATCATGAGTTCCATACTATTCCCGTGTAATTTACAGCTTAATCTAGTCCAACCCCCCAATTCGCATAGAGATCCATTCAAATGCAGAGGTTATAGTATCGCTTGTAAGAGTACCTGAAAATAAGATGTCAAGAGTCTTTTCATATCCTTTTATACCCAGTCATGATAGCATCACCTGTTTACCTGTGGAATGTTCAAAATTGGTGTTTTTTGGACTTCCCAGTCTTTTTGTTTGCCCCTGTCCCAACGTTTTTGGAATGTGTTGCAGTCACAAATTCAGAATTAGCGTATATTTACAAAAATCAATACATTTGATAAGGTACAACCTTAAATATCTTTTCTTTGTACTGTTTTCAATTAAATGTATGTAAAAGATAATTTACAAATCACTGCTTTTTGCTTTTATGTGCAGGAATTGGGGTTTGTTGATTTAGTGAAAGTATTTTAGCGGAACCTTATTTTAATCATTCATATACAGTGCCCTCCACAATTATTGGCACCCCTAATAAAGATGAGTAAAAAGGGTTATACCGTTTCGTGAATTAGCTTAATCTCACACTGAAAAAATGAGAAAAATCCAACCTTTAATTGAAGTAAATTTATTCTGAGAAAAACAAATCCCTCATCAATAAATAATTATTTTGAACAAAACCACGTGTGCCACAATTATTGGCACCCCTACATTTAATACTTTGTATAACCTCTCTTTGCCAATAAAACAGCACTGAGTCTTCTCCCGTAACATCTAATAAGGTTGGAGAATACAGAGCAAGGAATCTGAGACCATTCCTCTTTACAGAATCTCTCCAGATCATCCAGAGTCCTAGGTCCTCACGTGTGCACTCTCCTCTTCAGCTCAGCCTACAGGTTTTCAATGGGGTTTAGGTCAGGGACTGAGATGGCCATGGCAGAAGCTTGATTTTGGATCATTGTCCTGCTGGAAGATCCAACAACGACACAGTTTTAGTTTCCTGGCAGAGGCAGCCAGATTCAGATTTAAAATGTCCTGGTATTTCATGGAGTTAATGATGCCATGTACCCTAACAAGGTTCCCAGGGCCTTTGGAGGAAAAACAGCCCCACAACATCACGGAACCTCCACCATACTTAACAGTAAGGATCAGGTTATTTTTGGTATAGCCATCCTTCTTTTTACGCCAAACCCACCTTGAGTGTTGGTTGCCGAAAAGCTAAATTTTTGCTTCATCTGACCATAGAACATGATTCCAGTCAAAGTTCCAGTAGCGTTTAGCAAACTCCAGGCACTTACGTTTGTGGTGAAATGACAAATAAATTTCACTGGCATGCCTTCCGAATAAATTCTTGAAATGGAGGTGATGTCTAATGGTAGTTTTGGAGACTTGATGACAATTTCCTTAGTAATTCTCCAACAGTGATCCTTGGGGATTTCTTTGCCTCTCTTACCATCCTCCTCACTGTGCGTGGGGGCAAAATAAACTTGGGTCCTCTTCCAGGCAAGTTTGTAACAGTTCCAGTTGCTTTGAACTTTTTAAGTATTGTCCTAATGGTAGATATGGGCATTTTCAGGTGAGTAGCTATTTTTTTATAGCCATTCCTTGACTTATGAAGCTAGACACACTTTTCCCTAATTTGATTTGTGTGTTCTCTTATCTTTCCCATGTTGATGTATGAATAAGTAAATATGGCCTCTGTGTCACCTCATATTTATACCCCAGTGAAACATGGAGAAGTCATGGATTACTGCTTGAAAGTTCCTAAACGCTCTGATCAACTTTAAAAAGTAAAATATAAATGGAAAAAATGCTTCAGTTTGTTCATAAGAATTTCTTGGGGTGCCAATAATTGTGGCACACATGGTTTTGTTAAAAAATAATAATTTCTTGATGAGGTTTTTTTTTTTCTCTGAATAAATTTACTGCAATTAAAGGTTGGATTTTTCTCATTTTTTCAGTGTGAGATTAAGCTAATTCACCAAACGGTTAATAACTGTGGAGAGCACTGTATATGAGCGCTATTAGTCACTTGTATTTGTAGCTGAGGTAGGACAGTGCCTAACCGAGCTAAGATGGTTGGTTTTGATTGGTTAATAAGAATGCTGTTCCAGGAACAATATTGACATTGACCCAGGAGCATATCCTACTTACCTTTATCATATTGTGCTTCTAAACCATATGCCTCACTATGTGTGGGGGGCATGATAATCTTCCACAAGGCAGATACAACGTTGTTCCAGTGGGTTTATCCTTGATCTAATACTCAAAGTGGTATCTTTATTCTTTACTAATTTGTATGTAACCATATGCTGACTTGTGATGGTCAAAAAGCTTTTATCTGGTTTCTTCTGAGAGTTTTACACTTCATATACATTTTGCAGCCAATCCTATCCAGAGCAACTTATAAATGTATACTTATATATACTGTATTATATTGTATACTTACACAGCTTATATTCATTTACATACAATGCATTTATACATTTTGTCAGCGTCTAATACTGAGTGATTAAACATTAAAATATCAGCATTTACGCATATTATACTTGGAAAGTACGTAACAAATTAAGTTAACTCTATTTGTCAAGGCTGTGGAGAATACGACTGACAAAACCATGTCATTGCGGAGTAAAGTATCTGAAAGTGGAGACAATGCGGCTATAACGGAAGAGTTTAAAATACTAAAAAATCAACTAGATAAATAAAGTACAAATGTCCATCGAAAATAAACGTAACAGTAAACTAGACAGTCTGAAAGTGTCAATGGAAAAGCTTGTTGCTAAACATAAAGAGGAATTTGAATTTGAACAGCAAACGAAGGAGATCTGGGACAACATTGTACAAGAATGTCTACATACAGTCTGCTAAGTCACACACAGACCGCATGATTGAGATTAATTTCAGGACCCTCTTGCATGAGCTTCCAATGGGAAAGAACTTTTACATCACTGGGAATGGCAGAGTCGCCAGGAGGCCTGAAGACATCGGGAACAGAGGCCGGAGCGGTGAAGAGGAGGAATGAGAATCAAATGCCCAGCTAGTAAGTGCAGATCCGTTTTCCCTTGTTAACTGGAATATAAATGGGTGGACGACACTTAACAGCAAGTTGAGAACAATAATGCTGCGGTTGTTAAATCCTGACATTATATCACTAAATGAGACGCATCTAACTTGCCCTAATTCTATTGATATGAACGGTTACACTTGGTATGGACACAATCGGGCAAAGCATGTAAGAGCTGCCAAAGGTTCAGGGGAAGTGGGATTACTGATAAGAGACAATATACTTAAGCACTACACGGTCGATGTGATTCATAAATCCATGGATGGAATACTGAATGTCAGATTTGAACATAGAGCCTTGGAGCATTGTTTTGTTATTTACTTTATTGTTACCTACCTCCTGAAGGATCTGTATGGGAGCGTGACTCCCATGCTTTTTTCAGCCATCTTCTTTCTCATACATGTACTCCAAAACTGATGCTGTTTACATATGCAGGGACTTGAATAGTCACATAGCAGGCTGCGAGGACTATATCAACGATGTTGACTGTATCCCTCCGAGGGTTAATTTAGACAATGTTATAAACAAGCATGGTGAAACCCTACTTGAATTTCTGAAGGACTCTAAATGTTGTGTTGTAAATGGAAGAATATGCTCTGAAAATGACAACTTCACCTCAATATCAACCAGGGGGAAGGCTGTGGTTGACTATATTATTTCACCACATGAATGTTTGAAAACCTGTATTGAGTTTAAAGACCTAACAGAAAGTTTAGGAAATTATAGTTTTTCTTTAATGGGGGAGAGGTGCAGGATCCCTGACCACTCAGTGCTCCTTATGAAACTTTAGGGTGGGGCCCAGTGTCTAAGCAGGGGCAATGGAATGTCTGAGGTAGATATTAAAGCTACCAATAGGAAACGGATCAGTAGAAATGTACCTAATCACTTCCTATCTTCTAGTTTATGTTATGATGCTATTGTGGAGCTTATTGATAAACTTCAGACACATCAAAAGACCCAAAGTGATATTGATACCGGGTATAATTAGTTTTAATTCCTATGTTTTCCCATTCCTTATGTTTCATGTCATGTTTTTCAGTTCACCCTGTTCATCTTGTTTCTGTGTTCGTTGCAGGCTGGGCGTGGTCCCTGTTTAGTTCCTTGTTTCTCCTCTTTATTGGTTAGCCTATCACTCTCCCGCTCAGTCCAGAACACTGCCTAAACATTAGATACTTTATGGAAAACAATTAGACAAGCTGAGAAAAGGTTCTTGAAATGTAAAAAAGGACAGACACAGAAAAATGATCTAAAGAATGAATTTAAAGAATGCCAACACATTTTTGATATGGCACTGAGGTTCCATAAACGCAGATTCAAAAGAGGACAGGCCCTTCGCCTAGAGCAGCTACAAACGAACAAACCACAACAGTTCTGGGGTCAAATCAACAAGTTGGGACCCAAAAGAGTGGCACAAATCCCAATGGAGGTTGAAGTGGAAGAAGGGGTATTTAAACAGGGAGATTGATTTGTTAATTTATTTTCTGGAAATAACTCACCATCCATGTGACGATACCTTTTTAAAGGAAGCACGTATTATAAAACAGAAATTAGAGGAAGAAATGTTGGGTGAGGATTTTAACCCAAACCAGCTTCTGAATTCTAGTATCTCTCTGGATGAGGTTAGGAGGGCTAAACCAAACAAAGCAACAGGAATTGAGGATTTCCCCAATAAAATTCTCAAGTCACCCAAGCTACTCCCTGTCCTACATGCTCTTTTTCAGGCCTGCTTTGTAGACGGTTTAAATCCATCTGTATGGTATAAATCAATAATCAAGCCCATACCAAAGCCATCCAAAAAGGAACCAAGAGTTCAGATGAATTACAGAGGCATCAACTTTATCAGCACTGCATACTGACTACTTAGAGCTGTCTGATCTACTAGTTCATGAAGAGAATGGCTTCTGAAAAGGTAGAGCCTGTATAGACCATATATATTCTGTGTCCACAGTGGTCCGGGGCAGGATTCAGGAGGGTAAGCCAACCTTTGCCCGTTTCGCTGACTTTCAGAAGGCCTTTTAACATTTTGCATGTGTATATGTATAACAATTTCAATATTATGTGTAATGTGTTATGATCACTGAACTGACTTGACTTGACTTTTACTGGGTTAATAGAGATCTACTCTTATTGAGAATGTTAAAGAATGGAATTAATGGGAGATTCTATAACTCAGTCAAGGCTCTTTATGCTCCAAAGGCATGTGTACAAGTGGTTGGTTTCCAACCCCTCATGGTGTCAAGCAGTGGGATGTTCTCTTGCATTATACGTGAATGAATTAGCCATGAAGATTAAACAGGCTAAATTGGGCGTTACTTTGGGAGATTTAACTGTAAGTATACTATTATATGCAGATGACATAATTCTAAGAGACAGAGAATGACCTCCAAAATATGCTGAATATTGTAAATACATGGTGCTCTAAATTGAGATTATTGATAGATGAAGAACAAACTCAAATAGTACACTTTAGAAAAAGGGGGACATTGAGAAGCACATTTAAATTTTATTTTGGAGACTGTCACCTATTATACCCTGCCTGTTATAAGTATCTTGGTTTTAATCTAGATTTAACTTTTGAGGAAGGTGTTAAATCACTTGCTGACTCTGTAGGTAGAGCCCTAGGAGCTGTTGTAAATAAGATGAAGATATGCAGAGATCTTGGATATCGCACCTTCACTCAGCTCTATCAGTCCTGTGTGTGTCCGGTATTGGATTATGCGGCTGGCATATGGGGATCTAAAGAGCATAGAAGATGTACTGCTGTACAAAATAGAGCTGTACATACAGTAGCTTCCTCGGTGTACACAAACTTCCTCCAAACCTAGCCATCAATGGAGATATGGGCTGGGAACCAACTGGAGTTAGGCATAAAGGTGCTATGGTTAGGATATGGAACGGAATGGTGAATATGTCTGAGGATAGACTTACAAAAAAGATATTTAACTGGAACATTTCTCATAATTATCCTTGGGCAAGAGATCTTTATGATATATTTTCAGAGGCAGACTTAAGGTATATTTTCAGTAATAGATTAACCTGCAATGTTAACCAAATTATAGAAAAGTTATTTATTAGGTATAAGGAAAAATGGGCAGTTGATATTTGGACCAAGCCTAAACTTATGCTTGTATGAAGCACCAATACTCTCCTAAACCATATGTTCCTCTTAACCTAACAAAAAGTCAAAGATCAATCTGTGCACAATTAAGATCTGGTACTCTCCGATTAGCCATAGAAACAGGTAGTTTTAATAACATCCCAGTGGAAGAAAGACCGTGTTTATTATGTAACCTGTGGGAGATTGAAAATGAGATACATTTTATGTATTTCATGTCCTTATGATAATGATGATGATGTTTATTTAAGTAGGGACAGATTCAGAGACATAGACAAATTGCTAAACAACACTCTGATGCCCTGTATCAAAACATGTGTAGCTTACGCTAATGTTCATCCCTAATTGGGTCCTTTTCACAATGATCTGAGGTACAAACTATTCAGTAAACTGATTAACTTAGATCTGTTTCACCCTGAAGATGGTCAAAGGCTTGAGCTGCTGCTTAATAAAGCTGTGCTTAATAATGCACAATTAATATGTAAAGCCTGGGAAAGACTTTATTTATGCCCAGTGTTTAAATTGAGTTACATTTAAGTTAGATCTTTCTGTAAAGTTAAAATGTTAAAGGAAACGTGCATGTGTATATGTATAACAATTTCAATATTATGTGTAATGTGTTATGATCACTGAACTGAAATGGTGGTCTTGTAAGCCCATATGGGCTGGGCTTCTAATGAAGCGACACTTAAATAAAATCAATCAATCAATCAATATACAGCTTGATATTTTACTGAAGCAATTCAGGTTGACCTACTACATTACAGGCAATCTGATTATTTTAGCATACATAACCACATTTTCAAATATTGATTTCTGAACAGATAAATGATTTCTGAACAGAACTGACTATATTTCATCTTGACTTTCAAAAAATTAGGAGAGTAAGGTTAGGTGGAGCTATCATCTCCTACCAGAGACTGATTTTAGTCATTACCTTTGGCCAGTGAAGTATTTTGGTTAATTTACTTTTGATTCATTTGCATAATGTAATACCAATAATTTTTCTCACATCTAACACATAACTTTTGTAATGTTGGTGAGTCACAGCTGTACAAACACATTGCTCAAACATTGCTCCAGCTAAAAGCCAGCCACAGCTTTGTTATTTTCATTTGACTTGAGTAATGCAATCATGAGTTCAGCAGATAAGATAAAAGCCTGTGCTTTCCCTCCATCTCCGTTAATAAAAAGAAAATAGCACTTATCATAAGAGACTAGAAAAGGCCTTGATTTGTTTTTGGACTTGCACAAGATAAACCATGTACAGCTTAACAAGAAACTGTCTATAAAATGCATATAAAGCAAACTGCAGAGGGAAAATCAATATGCACATAAAAAACATTTACAGTAGAAGCACTTACTTATATTGTTTATCCTATGGACTGTTACTGGTGAGTTCCTTCAGAGTTCAGGTCCGTGTCCTGCATCCTCCAGCCTAAAAAATAAGAAAAACAACAATGTAAGTAGACAAAACAAGAAACCACCAAGTGTTTCACCTCTTTTTATGACAAACAAAAGACAACGAGTCAAGTGCTGCTCTTTTAATGCACAGAGAATGGCAGCAAAACAGCGGCCAGTGAAGTTTGGTGTGCCACTGAATCAGTCATGGATACAGTGTAGGCCCTGCTGAAGAAGTGCTATTGATTTCCTTCAGAACTGCCACTTCATCATTCCGTGAGACAAGCTGTATTGATTTTTTCTCCTCTTTCGTTTGTTTGTAATTTTGTTACCTCAAAGCTGGCCACTAAGATAAATCCCACAGCGCATCACTCCACTGTGAGACGAAGAATTATCAGATCAAAGAAAAAGTTCGGGCAGCCGTATCTGAGGCGAAGGGGGGTGTTTATGCAGGCTTCTCATTGCCAGCTTTCACATTAGATGTAATCCAACTGAATACAAAAGCTTTTTTATAAAAAGCTGACGTTTCAACTGCACTTCTCTGAAATAGAATATTTATGTTTACTACTATCAAAGTTATACCAAAAATACTTCAGATGAAATGGGAGAATCGCAGTATATAATATCAATTTAGCAATTGACCACATGAGGTTGGAACCTCAGTATCTTCCTCTCAAAAATTGTCTGAAAGATAGAGGGCTCTATCTATGATCTTAGCGCTTGGTCTAAACGCATGGCACAAGTGCATTTAGGGCGTAACCTAGTCCACTTTTGCTAGTTAGACGGCATGTTTTTTTAGCACTAAGTACGGCGCAATGACCAATGATTGGTCATGATATTTGTTTTGCACCAACCATTGATTGTGTTATTAGTTTTGTGTGTGCAAAAAGGTTTTGCACATGCTAAAGGTCTTAGTAAATCAGGCCATAAGAGTGCTATGTATACATCCAGGTAGTTTCGCTGAGAACTCACTAGTTTTGTAGATATCCACTGCAAATCACCTTGACATCACCCTGATATAAAGGACCTCAATGGGGCCAAAGTTTGTAGCGGTCAAAGCGATAAAAATGTACATTCAAATAAATTGACAGCAACATATTTTTACAAATATAATGACACGGTTACTCACAAACATCCACAGACCTTGTTGCGCACGGTTTTCTTAACCAAAGCATGTTAGTATTCTGGGGCTTATGTCAACACAGTGCGCCCTAGACTAGTGGTGTGCTTTGGTTGATACTTTGCACGGATATACACAGTTGGCATACTTCGGTATAAAATTGTTTTTGAAAAAACTATGCACAACAAGGTCTGTGGATGTTCATGTCATTATATTTGGAAAGAGAGGTCGCTGTTGATTTTTTCGAATGTACATTCTAGGCGCTTTGAACGCCACAAACTTTGGACCCATTGAAGTCCATTCTATCAGGATGATATCACAGTGAGCTGCAGCGGATATCTACAATACTAGTGATTTCTCACCGAAATTACCTGGATGGATAGATAGCACTCCATGGGCCCTATCTTACACCCGGCGCAAAGCGGCGCTAACCCAAACGCAAGTGTCTTTGCTATCTTACACCCGCCGCTGGGTTCATTATAACGCCTAACGCTTACGTCCTTTAACTACCATGTATTCTTGCGCCCGTTGCAAGTGAACTGGGCGTGTTGGTCTTAAGATGAGGAGTGGCCAGGATTCTTTTTGGCGTATTGCTATCTTGAGCCAGCAGAAAGCGCTTTCGCTAGAACCACCACAAACCTGGTCTAAAGTCATGTCGCAGTTGTTTACATGTTATTTTAACGGCGCATATAAGTGCGTCTACATAGGCGTGTGCACAACGCGCGTACCCTCCTGTCTGTTACACACAGGGGCGCGCACAAGCATGACTAAAATATCAAGATTACAATGTGAAATATTATTGTGTAGGCTATATCAAAAAATGCATAATAATAAAAGGGTCCATCGGTCCACATAGCTTACCTTTCCCTCAGTGAAGGGGAATGCCTTAAATTGCTTTCAGCCCACTCCATCAACATCCAGGCGATGTGCGATGGTACGGGACAATGGCTATCCATTAAAAAGGAGCTGATAACACCTATATCAAGCCTAGTGCGCGAATTGTCATTTACACCTAATGCTTTAATTGTCATTCAATGGAAAACTCGTGCACGGCAATAGACAGACATTTGAGTTGTGAAAATGCGCTGCAGATGTCATTACAATACAGCTCTGTTTATCTAGGAATACAGCCTATAATTAAATAGAATGGTTTGTGACTGAAAAAAGTTCAAAACCTTGTCCAGTGAATATTGCATTTATTGTTTTTCAAATAGCTTAGGCTACAGTGGATTCGCTATGCATAAGGTTTTTTTCGATAGCCTATGGTTAAAAAACGGAGATAAATGTCACCATGTTAACTGAATTTGAACCTTAGTATTCTTCGTCCTTCATATTTTTTAAATTACAGTGACCAGGTACTCTCAGCTTATTAAAACCCCGCTGATTTCACCTGTTATTCCATAACTGAACAAAACGATTTTAAAGAGAACTAAGCACGTCGTTTGCAGCACGTTACACAATTAATTCACAATTCATTTTAATGCCATTCTCTGCATGTTCTCCCCTGCTGTAAGTCGCACGTTTCACGGTCTTCCTGGGAAAGTGGATTGTTTTAAAGCATTACGCTACGAGTAAAACAGGTTGGTCACATTTCCATAAACAGGACATTATTAAACAAGGGGAAATATGCGTGAACGTATGGGTTGCCAACCGGACAGCTTTATTGTATTTAGTGTCATCATTAAGGCAAAATAACGGTATTTATGTTATTAATCAATATTACTATGCAGGTAGCCTAATGAACTTCGGATGAAGCTTGAACTTCGAGAACTCTATGAGAACAGCCTCATGGAATTGATGTTTGACACTTTCATTGCATAATCAAACGAAATTCGCTGAACAAGCAGGCTAATTTGGCGTTTTCTAAGGTGAGACTGAAGCCATTGATAGCTTATTCTCAGCTGTTGCAGGTCCTTTTAACGAAATTTAACTGTATATATTTTGTAAAATAACAGCCCTGTCGGAAATTACCGGTAACTCATAGGCTAATGGTTAGTCCGAATAATATTGATCATACTCCATTTAGCCTATTCCTTGATCGCACTAAACACGCACGAGCATGTCTGTTTCGCCATCATATAAGCAATCCGCCAAGGTGGAAAAGCAGACTTTTAAAGGGAATGGGATATGTCACGCCCAAGACACACCTATAATTAATGAAGAGACTAGGTTCAGCCCATTTGCACGTTGCTCCGTGCTTAGCGCCCAAATAATACGCCGTTAAAATAGCAAAAGTGGACTTGGACACGCCCTAAATGGACTTTATGCCATGTTGCATACTCAAACCAGCAACTATAGAGCCAGGCCTGTGCTCACAGCAAATGCCTGTTTGCAATTATGTGTTTTGTTTGCAATTTAGTTTGCAATGGTTTGTCCTCTGTGTCCCTGAGATTGACTCAGCTTTTGCATCTGTATTTGCATTCTGAGAGCTAACATTTGATTGCTGTAGCTACATGTAAGAACACATCAAAAAGAATGCACACACAAACATGCACACAACACAGATTGTGAGGCCAGTTTCAATGATAAATATAAACTCTTAAGGGTCATCAGAACACACTATTTCATTAATAATGTCATTTTTTGTTTTGATTAATCATTTTATGCAATTCTCTTGTAAGCATGTAAGAGACAAAGAGGCAAACAGCAGCTGAGCTGTACAGCGGAGTATCTGAATGCTATCCCCATGGCTTTGGAGTATGTCTTCATAGAGATGACGTTATACCCATAAACTGAATGTATGCAAGCAGAAGCAAAACAGGTATGCACTGTGTTTAAATCTAAGCATGTCAGGCAATGTGCTCTATACAGGAAGAAGAGAGAAGAGTTTAAATCTACCTCACAATCACTGTTTATCTCTGGTTATTCATCATCTCAATATGGGTCGTCTTGCATCAAATGAGTGAGCGTGTAATCACTGTACTCATCATCATCCTCCATCGTCCATCTGAAATGACTTTTCATGGCAAATGACAGCCAGAGGATGAGCAATCCTTCCCACGTCAATCTGTTAAATCACCCATCCCTGCATCTGACTGTTCAGAGCTCCGCAGGAGCACAGGAGAATGGGGGTTTACTGCTGTACTATATAACCACAGAACTACCATTCAATCTGACAAATTAAAAAAATGCATTCTACTTGTTGTTTCCTGTCAACTTGCTTATAGCCCACTCTGACACAGTGCAAGCCCTTTTATATCTAGCATTCAATGTCAAGCCTATTACCTTCAAATGCAGTGCTCAAAATTTATTTTTTTACTTGGTAATAGAGGTCTTCACAGGTCCACCCGAACCGAATACCCGAGACCTGACCCGAGACCCGAGCGGGTACGGGTCCAAAATTATGACTTGTCTCACGGGTACGGGTCGGAACTGATATAATAGCCGCGGGTCTCGGGTAAGCACATGTGAAACTGATTTGCCCATATGGAGAGGATCCGATCACCTTTTCTTTTCATATTAAATTCTGTAATAATATTCCATGTTATATTATGTAATACTGTAATATTCCCAAAAAAAACTTCTGCTCTCGCATCTTTGATGACATTTGCAGCGCTGAGCACTGCGCGTGCTTATTGTCTTTCATACTGTTTTTTATAGGCTACTGAAGGAGGCCGTTCTCAACAGATCCCACCAGGCCAGAGAGTTTATTTTCTTAGTTTATTTGAACTTTGGAAAAACTATTTTTTCATATACTATCGCAAATAAAGGCTCATAGTTTTAGTTTCATCTTCTTAGTTTTTAGCCTATAGGTTTTCGATTTCAGGCTATTTTGTAGGCTAGCTACAATTTGCCGTGTATAGGCTCATTTACAATCTGTAGACCATTTTTTCATTATTATCATTATATTACTACTATTATTGCCCATTTATTTATTTATTTATCCAAAGCCTTGAAGAATGCAAGTGTTATGTTGCACGTTAACTGTTGATCCATCATTGGCTAGCTAAAGTTGTAGGCTACTTTCTTGTTGCTTTTCGTTAAAGTTATATGTATAAGTAGGCTATCTTAATGTTGTAATCAGACTAACATGATTGATTATCACCGTGTTGTGTATATTTGTCTAATATAAGCCTCTAATATAGGCCTTTTTGTCAGTAATATAATATTGCAGTGCATTCGTTTATTACTTTATAACGGATTTCTTCCGTTCTTGTATGAAAAGCTATATATTTGGATGACTTGTGCAAATGTAAGTTGTGTTTCGTTGTGAAAACATCACTAGGCCTATATTTCCCTGCTAGGATTTCTGCTGATTTTGGACTTTGAAATAGGCTATAGGCTAGGCCTACTGTCAAATTCTATTGAATTGCAAGCGAGAAGCCATCCAGTGGTCGACTCGGCACACCCCAGGGTCCGGCAATTGAATGGTGGGATGAGGATTGTTTTACGAGGCCTAACAGCTAAAAACATAACACAAAATTATTATTTCCATAGCCTATGAAATATGCACTGAACCGTAACAAATTACTTATTAATTTGATGGTTACATTATCGCTTGTTTGTAATAGCCGTTTGTCGGCGCATGTTGCCGCCGAAAAGTCTCTTGCTCTCTCTCGTCGTGTCCGGTCGGATCTCTAGACCCATTATGTTCCGATTCGGAGCGGGTCTGATTTCCCTCGGGTCCAATTCGGACCGGGTGTGGTTTTCTTCGGTTCCAATTCGGACCGGGTCTCTGTATTTTGAAAATGTATTTATGCACGTCGGGTTCAGGTAAGACATCCACGGGTCCGTTTCGGAATGGGTCCAACTTTTTGGACCCGTGAAGACCTCTACTTGGTAGCACTGGTGCCAGCAAAAATGTAGGAGTACACACCAAAATTTAAGGAGCACTAGCATTATTGTTATTGAACAGTTGCAGTTACAAAGGTTGTGAATATTAGCATATGGGATCATCACCCTTGGATTTTAGTCATTAGGTACATAGTTTAGTTAATGAGCAGTAGGCTTCTGGTATGTTCTAATGAACATTTTTTTGAAAAAAATATTAAAAAATAATAATAGGTTTCACAAATCAGCGAAAGGTTGTGAAAGTGTTTACTTGGTGCCCTGTTTCAGATACATGTGTTCTGGTTAATTTTGGTTAATTTTTTATTTACAAAAAAAAGTTGGGACAGGGGCAAAAAGAAAAAAGACTGGGAAGCTCAAAAAAACACCGGTTTGCCATTCCACAGATAAACAGGTGATGCAATCATGACTGGGCATAAAGGGATATCAAAAGACTCTTATATAGATATTTTATTTTCAGGTACTCTTACAAGCGATACTATAACCTCTCTGCATTTGAATGGATCTCTATGGGAATTGGGGGGTGGGACTAGATTTAGCTGTAAATTACACTGGAACAGTATGGACCACATAGTTAGCTAAATGGCTCTAAGTCCTCAAGGGTCTGACGTATCAACCTTTTTCAAACGCAGAGAGGTTATAATATCACCCAAAAACAATTCAGTAGTACTAGTAGCCCCTCACCAGAAACTGTTTTCACTTGTTTTCTGTCAGCTCACTTCCTCCATAAGAAGTTCCATGAATACTGAGGAATTAAGAAAACCTTCACCCTCATCATTTCTTAGGAGGGCCTAGCCTGAGGCAGCATATACCACAGAAAAGCCTGATGAACTGGATAGTGGCTTTAAAGAACACCCCCTTGCTATTATATGATATGCATGGGTTCATTGCAAACAGAAAAGTGCTGTTGCTGCTGGGTGAATGAGCATTAAATATCATGAATACAGTCATGTTCTCCATGATAGGAGTGCTCTGGGAATGTTTCTCCTGTACAGAGTCAATGTGTATTATGGAGTCAATCTGTATTGTGGAACGGTTTCACATGTTATTACAGATACCATCCAAAAGGACTGTGGTACAGAGGACAGTGGGAAACCAATGTGGATTAGCTCAAGCAGCTGTCCGGGGCACAGCTATAGCAATCCTCCTTCAATTCGCAGGTTTTCAAAACAGTATTTTGTAGTCTAATAGCTTTACTCATTAGCTACACCTCAGAAACACTTTGGCAAGCTGGCCCTGCTTCTCTTCTATTGCTTTTGTGTATTTCTTCTCCTTGGATTTCCTGCCACCTGAATAATGCAACTCAAATCTTCTCATTATCTGCTAGTGTCTTTATCAGCACATGCTGGGACCGTCTGCTCTTTTGACAACACCGTTCTTATCAGCATGGGGAGAAACCCCAACCGGAACAACATCCATCATGGTGCCAATGCCCTTAACACTTGAGGGACCACACACAGGCAGCAAAACATTCTTAAAGGAAAAAAATGCAATCTGAGCAGCATTTTAAAAATAAAGAACACACTTAAAAAGGCAATTCTCTGACAGAGAATAATGTCATGCAGTCAAAACAGCTCTTTCATCATTTAGGTGTCCTTTCAGGTGCATGCATGTCAAATATAGCATAACCTCCACACTCGAGCCGAGCTGGGAAACAACACCTTGAGAGAAAGCACATGGTCAAGAAAAATGTACACACAAGGAACACATTAATTAAATTAATAATTTGAAAATAGAATTAATAAAATAAACTCCAAACATAGAAGAATTATTATTATTATTATTTTTTTGCTATATTTACTAGGTATATGTACATAGTGCAATCCTAGGACAGAAAAACACACGCAGCCTCTCAGTTTCCCCTGCACCTAGGCTCCTCTTCCCATCCCTCTCTGTTTTTTCTTTACTTAAAGCTGTAAATGAGTGTTTTCACATAAAAAATGCCATGTTTGAATACTTTTCATGTTGGCATTTTTGTACCAATATCGATTCAATTTATTTGCATTCTGTAATTGCTTCTCTATATGCTATTTTCCATTGGTGCTGTTGGGTGTGACATTCCCGCCATTCCCTTGACCATCAGTCACCACAGATTAAATCAATCACCAGCCAAATCCAAATTACGGATTACCACTTTAACCATCTCAGAACTAAGGTATTGTGTATCGGAATAGAAGGGTTTGTACAATGAGAGGTGCGGCCCCAATGTAGCAATATAAATTTGTAAACCAAGAGCTCTATTGTAAACCTCCATGTTCCAAATGCAACATTTGTGGGGAGGAAATATCATTCTGTATTTTTATCAGTGAGAAAACATTCACTGCCAGTTTCACTGTACCATCACAGCCTACTCCTCAAAAAGCACTAATGCTGAATGGCAATGTTCTAATGAGATTTATGGAACAGAATGAAAATGTTTGGAAAAACATGGGCCTATTAGCAACAGAAAAGTGATATGGAAAACATGGGTAAAAAGTACTGTAAAAAAATGGCTCCAGCTCTGTTGCAGCACAGAATCTCTATAACAACATAAGTCAGTGGCATAAGCACCCTCTGCCAAAGAGAACAAGCAATTAAAGTGTTTAGTGGATTACTAGATTGCTCTCACTTTAGGATGAATGTGTCCGCTTGATTTTAACATTACTAAACGATTCTTAAATATGCCTACTTAGGGGGAAGGCATTATGCGCTCCACCAGCTCCACTGAATATGCCAGAAGCCTGTCTAGACACTTCAAATGGAACTTCAGGCATTGCCACGCAAACAGCCATCAGGCTTGCATGAACACAGAATACTGAAGACAGATTCACCACTGCATCGGCCACAAACAGAACTATGGGTGCATCTAAAATCACCATTTCACACAAAATCCTATTAAATAAAAACAGTTTACTACTCAATTGGATTGAATGTGATCAATGTAGAAAACCTATTTTGCAGTATCTTCTCCATTACCCAACCATATATTTGCTTTCTTGGTCATTCTGACTCCAAACGTTGACAGCACAGACAGCTTAAGGTTTCTATTCAATATTTTTTTTTTAAATGGCTCTGATCAGTAAAGATGATGGCTACATATAGGCTAGTCCATCTCTGTCAAACATATGAAAGTGGCGGCACCCTCTCAGTTTCGCCGGCACCTAGGTTCCTGTTCCTATCCCTCACATCATCCCTAATAAACCATGAACACTGCACGGCCCCTGATAGGATCTTTAATCCAGCACTCGCAGCCTCACTCCCAATTCTTTTACCTCCGAGTACCAGCCAAGAAATGACAGCAGCTGATAACTATGTGTCGTTATCACTGAGAGCAGGGAGATATGCTCTCTAAGGTCAGTATCTTCACCTTCACCCACCCCATGCATAGGAACACACACACGCACACACACACACACACACACACACGCACACGCACACACACTCACAGGTTCAAATGCACGCATACACAGATACATTTTTAAATACTAACACACACATACAAAAAAAAGCCTTGCAAACTCACATAGAACATACACCCACACACATTAATATTTATAGAATAGTTCCAAACTTGAATTGTGATATAATCATGAGGTGAAAATGAGTGTAAGACCATTGCATCCAACACACACCACATAATGGTCTTATTTCACAATGAACCCAGTCATTTCTGTTGCACCACGTGAGGTGCTATGCACAGAACAAGCATTTAAAAAAAAAAAAAAAAACAGTACACAGTAAAATGTTCAGCATTAATTCAACTTTAACAGAGTTTATCTGGGTCCACTTTGGCCATAGTGGACTCATATAAACTCTGTAACAATTGATTTAACACTGAACATACTGTTTCTCACCATTACCAGTTGCACTGACTCATTTGAGAAATCAAAATTCAATGTACCCTATGGTAGTGTAGTGCGAGTTAATTTATTTAAGTCACAAGCAATTGTAGTATTACTATCTGGAAAAGAATAAATAGTTTTTCATTCAAAGCGGCACCTTGGTTCTGTGGAGCAGATTCGTTGTTGCTCATTGCTGACAAAGCTGTTGCCGAAAACACATTTTTACACTGCCAGTAAAAGATGACAAGCATTATTTTGCATCAGACATCTGTGACCATGCAAACTATGCCTGGGGTTTGGTGTGGCATATTGTGCATGCCTTTGGAATCAGGAGATAACAGGACATTTTTATCTAGCTAGCAAGCTACTGTTTGTGGTAGTCCTGCATCTTGTCGAGGAGACAGCAAACCTAAGATTACACTGTAAGTAATTATTATGATGTCCAAAATGATGAAATCATGTTTTGGTATCCTGTTGCACCATAGGCATCTGTACATTGTGCAATCCTACGACATAAAAACACATGCAGACACATAAACATTCACGCTACATGCATATGCATACACATATACTGAGCACTCCCACATTATCCCTGGGAGAGATACTGGCTTCAAATAAAGTGGTATTGTGGTAATTAGCAGAGGTTTCTGTGAGAAGGCACTCTGGACTATGCATTTTTCAAAATTGAGACTTTAAAAGTAATCTGTATAATTACTGCAGTTAAAAGTGAAACTACTTATAATTTCTCTAGGAAGTTGTCTGCACATAACTACCATAATTACAGTAAATAGCCATCAAGCTGAACAAGTGCCAAAATAAAAATATATCATAGTACCTAACAAGTGTCCATAAGTATTGTCTTATCTTTATAATACAGCATGTATATGCAGTAATAAAACACAAACACAGGACACACCTACACATAGCCTGCCAACTAGCTGACCGTCAATTGAACTATTGTTTGCGGGAGCGAACCGTCAGAGTAGGCTACCGTCAACGAACCGTCAAAGCACTCTGCAAATATACTATCTTGTCAATGCACCTTGACTTGCTTTGGGTGATATTTCTGAGCACTTGTGAAAATGGCTCCCTTGCATTAATAATGTTCTTTAAATCACATCTCTGGATGGCTGCACAGAGCAGTATGTGCTGAGCTCTTGTTTCTGAGAATGTTTTACGGTAGCTCTCCTGGCATACAGGACTTTAGCCATTATACATCTGCCTAACTAAGCCCGTTCTAACAAACCAAAATGCTGATTCAATGTATATATATATATATATATATATATATATATACACACTGTGTGTCTTATATACAATGAGTTAACCCTCACTCATGTCAGCAGACCCCTACCTTTTTGCTTATATTAAGATGCATTTAATCTGTTTTAATCTGGATTTAATGTCACTTATTTGCTGAAACCTCAGTGGGTGTTTGTGTCTTTAGGCACATACTGTGAAGGAATGGAATTCACTCTTTAAAAATCAATACAATCCTGATGCCAAAAATAAAAAGTTAATCCATCACCTTCAATTTATTGATGCTTACAAAAATCCATTTGTAAATCGAGCCCTGATCCACCGAAGTTTACCTCTATTGTTTCATCAACGCAAGCAGCATAAGCACCAATAAGCAGTTACGACCCTCATTCTTCAACCAGACTCCCATACACTGCATATTAATGGAGTCCATCCACAAAACAAATCCTGCCATCTGTGATGACTAATCTCAGGATAAATGACTAACACTAAAAAATGACGTGTTGATATATCACAAACATGTGCACAACCAATAGAACAAGTACATGCACAAACAAATGATGCAATTCAATTATTGTCAATTTCATATCATAGCAACGGCGTACCATCTTCTGTAATCTTACCTTTAACGGATGATCACTCTCAATCTGTTTCCATCTACTTTGCCTGATTGTCAATCAAATAATTGATTTGCTTAATAACCAAGACCATTAAGTAAATTATTAGGCTACCAATCTATTTTGAGATAGCATTACTGTTCTGTGGATCATAAACTTCTGTTGCATTTTTCTATATCCACATTTATGATGACGTGTTATCATGCAAAGATTCTGACTTTTAAATGCTCCATGTTTAAATGTTCAATGTTTCCTAGATTTTCGTAAATTAGTTTTTTTCTAGGCTGAATTATGCGTTGCGCTCAACGGTTCGAGACACTTTAGAGGCTGTCCTCTTTAAATTTATGCTTTCTAATGTTTAAATCGCTTTGACTAATTTGAGTGCCGTCTTAAAATTAATTACATTCTTTAGCTAAATCTAGTCCCACCCCCCAATTCCCATAGAGATCCATTCAAATGCAGAGAAGTATCACTTGTAAGAGTACCAGAAAATAAGATATTAAGAGTCTTTTGTGGAGTCACAGACATCAGGAAGTCATGGCATGCAAAGGATATGCGACCAAATATTAAAAGTGATTAGTTTATTCTACATTATGTTAAACTATCCAATATTTTTTAATGCCCAAAAGTAGGGGGGGACTATGTACAAAAGGTTCTATCATTTATAAACGGTTCATCCGATATGGATGAAAATACCCTTAAAGTGACGGTCAAGGAAAATCCGTAACATGCTTATAACCACGTTATTTATGGCTATTAAGGTGTGTATTGAGCACCAATAAAGCGTGAGGAATAAATTCCATTGCAATCTCGTTAAATTTCAGTCTATCTATATCTCTTTATTCCTGTATGCTGAAAAAAAGGGTGGAGTTGTAATGGGTCCATGGTGACGTAGATGTGAAACCTCAACCAATACATACCTTTATCTCATTACATAACTCCTCCCATAGTTTGGGGTGAATAAAATCGTCCTGTCCCACTAAGAAATCCTGTCTGAAGTCTGAACTAAACGCTTGTTTTGTTTGCCCTTGTGAATAGTTGTCCGTGTTCGGATTTGGAATAGTTAGTTAGCTAAAGTGTTTATTTTTTCCCATCTTTCAGCTTATCCATCCCTCCGTGGTGCTAGCTAGTGACATTAGCTTGCTCCTTCTACAGCTCAGCATGGAAACCAATTAATCACTCACGCGTCACTTTACTTGGTCATTTAATGGTTTTGCTGTATTGTTCAGTGGCTGGTTACAATAACAAAAATAGACGAGAACCATTATCCACCAAAGTACTTAGTTGCCATGCACGTCATTTTTGTTTGATTAGCAACCAAAATTAATGAATGGGCCTTTAAATAAATAATAAAAACTCGATAAAACCTACCATATTTAGTAAAACCTACCTTATTTAATGATTTGTGTGGAACATGCATTTAATGAAACGTCGCCTTGCAATTTAGCTTGCTTTAAATAGACTAACGTTAGATCAAGTTAACTTAAGTTTGATTGCGAGCTTGCATGTGATATTTATCTCTTGATAGCAGCCGCACTGTATTTTACTTTGAATTGATTGCATTAATTCCTTGTCGGGTTCGAACCTATGGTTCAAACCACAGAACTGCATAAGAACAGTTCTGTGGTTCAAACATGTAGGGCTGGATGACGTCGATGGCACTCGGGTTGAGTGCGTGGATTTAGACCACACCCCTACAATCCTGAGTGCTTTCAAGACTGAGTTTATTAGATGACTTTGAGATGTATATTACTATACCTATTCACATTTTCTTGAAAAGATATGTGGTGAGTGTGTAGTGGACACATCCCTCTGTGATACGTTGTGGTCATTTGAATTTTTTAGAATCCCCTGACCATCGCTTTAAATTAAAGCTGACAGTCTGCACTTCAACCTCATTGTCATTGTATCCTTTCAAACTCAACGTGCTAGAGTACTGAACCAAAATAACAAAAAATATGTCAATTTTCAATGAATTATGGTGCTCACTGTATATATACCTCACTTTTCATTCTTTCCCCCACACCATGTCGATGTACTAATACAGATCCTTTCCAAAAAATTAGAATATCATGGAAAAAATTTTTTGAAATAACTGAAGTAAATGCTGATTTTCGACACACTATTCTAATTTCTTGAAATACTGCTTTGGGGGTTTTCTGGAGCTGTAAGCCAAAACTATGAAAAATGAAACAAATAAAGGCTAGAAATATTTCACTTTGTGTGTAATGAATCTATAATCGATGAAAGTTTCACTTTTTGAATGGAATTATGGAGAAAAATCTTTTCCATGATATTCTAATTTTTTGGAAAGGATCTGTATATGATGCCTGGAAAATGCCAAGTGTGTGTGGTACACTGTAAATGCCCTCACACCAAATGCAGTGAATCCAGCTAAGCCTGTTACTGTTCAGCTCCATAATCATCATTATTGCACATAAACACAGGATATTCTCCGCCTCTACGCACTTCAACAGCTGTCACAGTCCATTTGGCTTTGAGTGAGATAGTGAAAACACGTGGATGTTTTTTTTATGGAAAAAAGAAATCCCAGCCATGTCCAAGCAAATGGCAGGCTTAGTTCAGTGTAAACAAAAAGGAAAATATGTGCTTTGCAACATGCATGTTTGTTTGGGCTTTCTTTCAATGCACGGCTACATAATGCAGGAGCATCTTGAATCAGACATACACTGCAAAAAATGTTTGTCTTAGCACGAGTTTTAGTCTTGTAATAAGTTAAAATTTTATTTTTCTCTCTAAAGTGGAAAATATTAGCTTGTTACTTTTTGTTTTTTACTTTTTGCTTGACAAGTGAAATTATCTTACCCCACTGGCAAATCCTGAAATGAGTAAAATTATCTCACCCCATTGTGTTATTTAGCAAAAAAGAGAAAATAAGATTCTAAAGTCTAAATATAACATTAAAATGCTTGTCAAGATATGACTTATTTTTGGTTTTTGCAGTGTAAGGTCTTCAGTTTATGGAAATGTGTCTATACCAGAAAATTCAAAGTTAGTACTGTGGATAGACAGAAGACAGAATATCAGGTTTATTTCTCTGTGATTTATTTAATTGCTGGTTGATATGTATTACAAAAAGGTTACTGCGGAAAAATACTGATAGATGCCTGTTACGTGTAATTAGGGTAAGAAATATTAAATCCCCACAGAACATGGTTATTTAAAGAATAAGTGCTGCTTTTGTTAAGTAGGAATGTGTTGTGTGAAGATCTGCAGTGAATATGCTTGTGTAGGAGATGTGAGACTGGGGCAGATGTATGTGAGTGTGAGTGCAGGTGTGCGTGTGGGGTGCTGAAATGACAGGAAGACGACTGTGAGAAATGGTACCTGTAAAGCTGTAGTTCAACATCAACCTCTCTCTCAGCAACCTTACTGCTAGTCCTGTGAACAGTAGGATCAGTGTTCACAACATATTCTGAATCTGTTCTCCAGAACCTTCTCTAAAGGTCTTTTTAGGTTATTTTTTAACAAAGTCAATATTGTTATAAGGGAACTGTTTTTGACATTCATAGAAAAGGAACTTAGAGCAAAACTCAATTTTTTAGTTTGGCTCAGAAACTAATGGGGAGATCAGTTTTCCTCAGTTAAGAGACAAAATTTCACAGTGGGGAAAAAAACATACGATGCCAGTCTTGATTGAAAAAAAAACCCCAGGCTTATCTAGATTTGAAAAGCTATGATGTCAGCCATAGTTTATTGCAGCTAATGCACCATCTGTTCCACAAGGCTTCTGCCATTAAAAATGTAAGAGGAAATAAATAGTGGGAGGAGATTTATCATCCATCATGAGGACAGTTTAACCCATAGGGGACCGGCATGAGAAGCAGATGGATCCAGCTTTGCAAGCTAGAGAAAGCCCCTTATCAAAGGAAATGGATGTAACCATGGAAATCGAAATTAGATTTCACACAAATGATAGGTTTCAGCTTTTCTTCATCCAATTAAGAGTGTCATGGCTTCAGCTGCTCACAAGTTCACTGTGAGAATGATCTGGGATGTGGTCCTCACATGGAAAATAAGACTGCAATCAATCAGAGCTGGCCAACTGTGATTCCTCTCTGCAATTAGCCTGCATCTGTTGTTTAAATTGCAGTGCACTATTGGATTTTTAAAGTAATGACAGCATAACAGTGTTGTATATTTCATTCATGTGTCACTCAAACAGTAAGGATACCAGTTTTGAAGTGCATCCATATTCAAACACCATTTGAAAACATGCTGGCCTTCAGGTGGAGTTACACTAAAAGCTCTGCGTCACATCCACTTCAACAATAGCTCAGTCGCTTTATATGTTACTCTCAGTCCTGGACCATTCTAAAGCCTTTCGTCCACAGCATTCACACAGCTTTCTATACGGGAAGTGCTTCACTTGAAATTTACTGTATCAATACATAAATGCAGTCAAAGGTTTTCTTGAGCACCAAGAAATACCAAGAAAGGTCTTGATCTTTTCTGCCCCCACACCCCTGAAAACAACACATGCATTCCATGTTTCTACTCTGGGTTGAACCATGATGCGACTTTGATTAAGTCATTGTTTCTATTAACATGTCAACTGTGCGTTGCCCTGGGATTGCTGGCCACATTCGCACTGGCATGATCTGGAATGAATACCAGACTATGGGCCCATCTATGCACTCAAACAGAAGCAGCCCCAAATGTATCATTTTAGGACATACTCAGGAGTATCGGCAATATAGTTTATGTATAATATGAGAATCCCAACATTTTTGGAAGACATGCAGGGCTCTATCTAACACTCAGCACTAAGTGGTAGTAATCCAAACGCAAGTGTCTTTGTTAGTTTCAGACTGATTTTATGGTCCAGTGGTCACATTGTTTAAATAGCAAGTAAACTCGCTCCCATCTGGGCAAGGTTGGTCTTAAGATGTGGTGTGGCCAGGCAAATTTTTAGCGTATTGCTATTTTGAGGCAGCATAAAAAGCGTTTGCTCTAAAACCACCACAAACCTGGTCTCAATGTTAATTTAATGGCACAATATTAAGATAGTAATATGTGTCTTGTCTACATAGGCATGTGCACTTGGGGCCGGATTCAGAGATGGCCAAAGTAAGAGGGTTTCAGTCAACCCCTAAAGTGATCCATCCATATCTACTGCATATCTGGCAGCAGAGTGATGGTTTGAGGCTCGTTTGATACCTCAGACCCTTGATGACTTACAGCCATTTTACCAACCATGTATTCCATACTGTTCCAGCATAATTTACAGCTAAATCTAGTCCCACCCCCCCAATTCCCATAGAGATCCATTCAAATGCAGAGACGTTATAGTATCGCTTGTGCAGGGGTGCCAATAATTGTGGCACATGTGCTTTTGTTAAAAATAATTATTTCTTGATGAGGGATTTTTTTTCTCATAATAAATTTACTTAAATTTACTAATTATAGGTAGGATTTTTCTCATTTTTTCAGTGTGAGATTAAGCTAATTCACCAAACA
The DNA here is from genome assembly GCA_029718625.1 of Synaphobranchus kaupii. Lineage (NCBI taxonomy): Eukaryota > Metazoa > Chordata > Actinopteri > Anguilliformes > Synaphobranchidae > Synaphobranchus > Synaphobranchus kaupii. The sequence goes on from CM056376.1 coordinate 96,701,433, forward strand.
GTGAATTTTTTATAACCCTCTTACTCATCTTTACCAGGGGTATAAATAATAGTGTGCCACTGTATGTATACCTATGGTGAGCACACTAAAATAGGGTGGAGAGTTAGTAAATTTGGTCAATTATGTATTTGTCTAATTTACTAAAGCATGCCTTAATTGCAACTCTCCTCTTTGCATGTGGATTTTCAGAAATCCTGAATGTAGGTGGCAATTTGCTGAGTGCTGATATAACCTAGCTCATGTTCTGTAAAAGGTATGTTAATAAGGGGTTCTCTCTCCCAAATTGGTAGCTGTCCACCGAGCCAGAAGATGACACAGAAGACAAAGGAAAAGAAGAATAAGACAGGAGGGGTCTTTCACCCAAGACTTTCCCTCTATATCACCTTGACTGAACATCAAATAGTGATGTAATTCAGGCCGCACAGCCACACAATAATCGCACTTCGGGATATAAAACTTGTGCGCACCCAATGATCAAATTCCCCAAAATGTCCAGACATTTTTAAAGTAGGTTACAGTTGTTTGGCTTGTACTGCATATGCACTGTGCTGTTCTGTGCTGTAATATGCATGCTTTGTCCCAGCCTTCAAAAAATGTTTTCCTAATCACTTCTCATTTATTTTCAGGTAAAATGTGAAATATAATGTGGTGTGAAAACAAGCAGCAGCTGACATGGTGTGCTTTGAAGAAGAGTGTGCTTGTCTACACTCTCACAAATCAACAACAGAGGTTGTTGTGTGTACATTGTAGCATGAGCATGATTGACATTCCAAATTTGGGAGAAAAGGAAGAAAAACCATAAAAATTTAAGATGAATGAGTCATATTCACCAGTTCATCAGCACATCATTGAAGGCAAGGCTTCCATTGAAAAATATTCAGTTATTCAGGTCTCAGTGCTATCTCTTTTATTGATATTGATGCTCTCCACATTGCAGTTCCATATGTTTCCATTCTCCACATGCCACATACAGATGCATCAGTCTCACTTTGAGTATCTGTTCAGGTGATATGTGAGCAAGTCTGATCAGCTGTTCATTAGAGTGGCATGGGGAACATCTGTTCCATTTTATCTTTGGGCTTTGCTCAGTGGCTTAAGAGCAATTCATTTACAGATTTATAACTGCATGCACTTCTGAAATCAGAAAGGTCAATGAGATAGTATGTGGCCATAAGGGCTTTCAGTTTCTACTTAAACACTATCAATACCATGAATGACTGTGCTTTGGCACCCATGAAAATACCCCTTGTCAAAGCTGTAGCACCTGAGCACATATCTATATTCTCTGCAGATGAGTTTTACTTTAATTTAGTCTGTGCATATATGCATTTTTATTGGCTGTTGAAGGTTTTTACCAGTTGTACCCCCTCATGAAAGATACAGAGAACCTTTAAACTGATAAACCGTCCTGAATGTCTGGCTGGGCCGGTATTAAAGTTTCTGTGTAGGAAACCAGGGTAAAGGGACTGTAAAGGTAAATCCATAATTTGCTTCAGACTATATTATGGTATGTATTAAGCCTCAGCAACAGTATGAGATTTCAATTACATTGCAATCTCGATCTATATCCATCTATCCATTTCCATCTATTCCGATGTGGGGATTAAATGGGTGTAGTTCAATTTATTACTGGGCTCAGTCCTATTAGGCACAGGTCCTTCATGATGCCAGGAAGGACCTGGCGGAATGGCCAATAAATGTTTTAATGTCATTGCATATCTCCTCCCATAGTTGGAGGCAAATAAAACTATTCTGTACCACTAACGTCAAACAGCCTATTTGAATCTGAACAAAACAGTCGTTTGCTATAGAGAACCTTTGTCTGCGAAATCGATAGTTTTGTAATCCTTAGCTTAGAGCTATGTTAAGGGTTATAACGTAGTTGTTGTTATCGACTCTGTTTGCATTGCAAGCATGCCGCATATACCCCGTGCATGTGCCCTCCCTGGATGCACAAACAGAGTCATGGGTAATGCTACGTGTAATTTCTTTGGTTTCCTCAAGATGCTGAAATTCATAAGAAATCGGTGGCGTTTTTGGAAAGCTAACATTACTGCTACAATGGCAAGCTCAGCGCAAACACCCGCTTGTGCAGCGACCATTTAACAAAACCGGACAGCTTTCAGAATTATAACAATTTGGCTTGGTCAACTTCCTCAAACTTGTTGCTGAGGTTGTCCCCTCTCTACCCCCATTTCCTATCCGGGGTCATCCTCTCCCTCCCCCGACGGCCATCGCCGGGCAGATGAACCTGCTGCAACCGGTAAATTGCTAGCTTGGACTGCTGCTAATTTACCGAAGCTGGTAGGCGTAATGTTAACTATCTTCTCGATAAATAATAGAGTATTCTGCTGCTGTAGTAATACACCGATCAGCCACAACATTAAACCAGGTGAAGTGAAAAACGTTGATTATCACGTTGTTATTAAACGGTTCATCCGTTGTTATTAAACGGTTCATCCGTTTTATGGATAAAAATACCCTCAAATTAAAGCTGACAGTCTGCACTTCAACCTCCTTGTCATTGTATCCTTTCAAACTCAAAGTGCTAGAGTACAGAACCAAAATAACAACGAGATAATCAAGTGGTTTTAATCGTGTGGCTGATCGGTGTATATGTTTGATATAGTTGGCATTGTAATGTAGCCCATTGTTTCCGACATTCCTTCACGGATATGTACGCTATCTAGCTAGGTTAGCTGTGGGCGTTTGTGGAGACTAAGCGCGTCCATGTGAAAACATTTACGATTTAATCTGGACACTCGGATTTATCTTGAGAAACTGGTAGTACATGGTGTTTGGTAAATAAGAGAAAAAAACTGACACGGAGAGAAACAGTAACATATGTGAGGTGTTCTATAGCACCGGACTTTTGAATGTTTGGAGGCTAACGCTATAGCCAGCTTGTAACCAGTCATACAATGCTGCTTTTGCGGTGACAAGCTAATGAAAGTTATTCGGTTTAATCTCATTTTACTCTAAAAATGTCTTGGCTTTCATTATCTGCATGTATTTATGTCAAATTCAATGTGAAACTGTAGTTTTGAAGCATTTAAACGTAATATGACAAGCTAACACCGGAGTTTCATTTTTTCGGTTATGAGACCCAGCCAAGTTTCTCTCCAGTAACGTTAATGCAACTTTCACGGCTGAACTTTGAAGGGGTTTTGATTGCATGGTTTGATTGCATTCCCAATATAATGGGAGATAACTCGTTTGATATTTGGATTAGAAAGATCATTTTAGTATAATTAGAAAACTTACATCCTCCTTCAGGTAGTATATAAGCTCAACATGTTACATATTTAGTGCAGATTCTACGCAAACTATTCTACATGCAGCCCCAGGTCTGGTAAATATGTTATACTAGCTAGCTATTTTTACTTATCTGATACACGTCCTGAGCATTTCACAGTAGTCTACCAAATTCGATCAACCATGGATGCAGAATGCCAGTGTGATCCAATCCATGAGCTTGTAAGGGTGAGGTGGGGTGATGGCGCGGTCCCGGCCACGCTCACACAATCCTGAGGCTTTATGTCTGACTTGAGATGTGTGTTTATTATAGTTATTGACATTACTTTGAATAGATATTTGATGGATATGTAGTGGATACATCCCTTCTGTGATAATTTATAGTTATTTTAACTACTTTTCAGCCCCTTTACAATCCCTTTAAATGGCTAGAAACAGCATAATGCTACACCAACATTATTTTAATTATTTTTATTTAAACATTATTTAAAATAAACAATATTAGTATTATTTATAGTATGATTAAACTATTATTAAATAATAACAATAAAATTTGGCCTAACTCAAACATAAGTGCAGGTTTGGTTTCAAGAAGACATCACACACAAAATTCAAAATCAATGCTTTTCTTCATTCTTCATCGTGTATTTAGAAAAACTTTCTGTGAAACAACTTGGAAGGGGCATGGGCCACAGGTACCCTTTTCGATCACAATTCCCCCCCTTCCCCACCCCTCCCCAGTTCCATAATCGCAATCCTTCCCCCCACCTGTCTGACATTGCAATCCACCCCCACCCGCCCCCTCTCCCACAACCCCCCAGCCTAGTCTGCCTGTGGTTGCAATCTCCTAAAAAAAAAAATGCCTAGGATAAATGCATGCAGTCTCTCAGAGCAACAGTGTCTCAGCATGAGGCCCCCTAGTGGTAGTCATATCCGTCCCAATTACAGTAGACATGTTTGTCTGAAATTATAAACTACAGCTTTAAGAAAACCCTGTAAATTTCGATGCAGGATTGTTTAAAAACCTCAGCCTCTCCAGTTGCACTACAGGCAATAAAATAGCAGGTTGCTCTTAATAGCCCAAAGCACTTACGAAACCCGTATGTCCTACCTGGTTATAAACCAAATGTCCTACCTGGTTATAAAGCTACAACTATCTTCTGGGCCCAGTTGTTCAGAAGTAATTGATTGGATTTCGGCTATCGGATTGGAGAAAATCTTGAAAATGGGTTGTTCTGAAATCGGATTAGATCAGGTAATCCAGTCTTGGTTTTGATCTGGATCAAACCTTCAGTATGTGTTGTTCAAAACTTTTTAGTATGATTGGGATACCTTTGATCCAGAAAGGATTCAGGGTGGATTTCAGGAACAAAATGTAATAAAACTTTAAAATTGGTCAAATAATACAACATTTCTATCATGTAGTAATTAACTACTGGACATTTAGCCTTTTTATGATTTAAAACACGTGTTCAAAATGTATATTCGTTTGTTTTTATTTATTTGTTGTGGGTCAGATGAGGGGTCTAACTGTTTAAAAGAAAATGAAAATGGAAGGGGATGTTTGTATTGTTTTATTGTGCTATTTTCTGTCTCTTCAAATAAAAACACTTAAAGTGACCCCACGCTGGCTATTCTACCTGTTGTTCTTTACATAGCTAGTAGCCTACATTGTGATATGTAGCCTAGTCCCATTTAGAGCACTGGTAATCTGGATTTGGTAATCTTGAAAAGTTTGTATCTGGATCAGGGTGATCCAATCCAATGTTGCTTTGAAAAACTGATACAAAAGAAAGATGGATTACCTGATCCTGGATAGCAAAACATGGGATTTCCAAATCCGGATCATTCTGATCCAGATCAAACTTTTTGAACAACCCTGATTAACCCTGAAGAGTTTATCTTGTTACATTTCACCAAAGTCCTGTACAGTCGACATTTCCACAGCAACAACCTATCGCACTTAGGGCTGAAATACGTTGCTGTTGTTATGTAAAAACGCACATGCTTTTGTACGTTTAAAAAAAAAACTTATTTAAAAACATTAGGCTATGCATTTTACGTGTAGTATACTGTATGTGACAATTCTGAAATAAATATATTCTGTTGCAAATTTCCGAATGATACAGCTTCTTTATCAATTCGAACTTTAAACCATGTGCCGTGAATATTTTTTGAAATATTGACACTTAAATAAGACTAGTACAAATTAGGTGGAAATTGCCTCTGGAGGGCCAGTTAATAGGGTTAATTAGGCTTTAAGTATGCTGAAATACACCATAGTATACCTTTTTTTTTTACGTAGGAAGTCTCAATACTGGACATACAGATATCTGTACTACTGCCTAGTCATAATGCTGTACGTACAGACCTGAATATATACACTACTCACAAAAAGTTAGGGATATTCGGCTTTCGGGTGAAATTTCAGGATGAACCTAAAATGCACTATAACCTTTACAGGTGAAATTAATTTGACCTTCTCTAAACTTTTGAATGCACATGTCCAACTATTCAATGTTTCAGTACTTTTTGCACAACTTGCTGTTCTCTAACAAGGAGCTGAACGGCAAAATTCACAACAGGTGTTTGATCCATGAATCGACCAATACATTTCCTGGTTCAATTAGAATTGGTATTTAAACAGTCCTCTTCATCATGCTGTTCACATTTTGACATCATGAGACCAAGACGACACCTAACAATTGATCAACAGTACCTCGCCATTGCGAGGCTTCAAACAGGATGTTCTCAGAGGGAAGTGGCCACTGAGCTTAGAGTGTCACAGAGTGTCATCAGCAGGTTGCAACAGAGATACAGAGAGACTGGAAGAGTCACAGAAAGGCATAGAAGTGGACATCCTTTGGCCACATCCCACACTGATGACCGCTTCATTGTGAACAGTGCCCTGCGGAACCGGATGATGAATGCCACTCAACTCCAGGCACATTTAAGGGAGGTGAGAGGCACCCAAGTGTCACGTCAGACCATTCGAAACCGTTTACATCAGCGTGGTCTGCGTGCTAGACGACCTGCAAGGGTACCTGACCACACCACCAGGCACAGGCGTCATCGTCTTGCATGGGCCAGGGAGCATTTACGCTGGACGAGGGACCAGTGGGCCTCAGTGCTGTTCTCTGATGAAAGTCGATTCACGTTGAGCAGAAATGATGGCCGCCAACGATGTTGGAGACGTCAAGGAGAGCGCTATGCATCAGCCACTGTTGTCACCAGACGACCCTTTGGTGGTGGCGGTGTTACAGTGTGGGCAGGTGTGTCTAGTCAATACAGAACTGCCCTACACTTTGTGAATGGTACAGTGACAAGCCCATACTACCTGAATAACATCATTAATCCAGTCATTGTGCCCCTGCATGAACAACACAGGCCTAATTTCATCTTCATGGACGACAATGCTCCAGCTCATCGAGGTCGCATCATTAGGGAAAGGCTGCTGGAGACTGGGGTACCTCAAATGGAGTGGCCTGCACTTTCTCCAGACCTGAATCCCATAGAAAACCTATGGGATCAGCTGACTCACCGTGTAGAGGCTCGTAACTCTGTACCCCAGAACCTCAATGACCTGAGGGCCGCCCTTCAAGAAGAGTGGGATGCCATGCCTCAGCAGACAATAAGTCGACTTGTGAACAGCATGAGACGTCGTTGTCAAGCTGTAATTGATGCTCAAGGGCACATGACAAGTTATTGAGACATTGACATTTTTGTTGTGGTATACCCACCACTGTTGTTGGCTTTTGTTTCAATAAATTGTTTGAGATGAGGAAATCACCATTGCATGCTTCTACTTAAATGTCCTACTTTCATGATACGTATAATATCACTGTAGCGTGAACTTACATTTTCCATAAATTTCACCCGAAAGCCAAATATCCCTAACTTTTTGTGAGTAGTGTATGTTAACGCTATACATGTCAGACCTCTGTCAGACCGTTGCCTTAATTATGTACATACAAATCTCAACCAAAGCTTAGTCCTAATTCTGTACATAAAGACTTATGCCGTGGTCTTTGTTTAATGTTGGCCCAAATCTCAGCCAGGTCCATTCAAATTGAAGAAAATAAATAGTCTTATTAATAATCTAGACAAGTCATTGACTGCAGTAACTGAAAATAACCTGTGTTAACTTCAGGAAAATTAATTACTCTGATGGTCATTTCTACTTTAGGAACGTAATTTGAACTTTATTGAGTATTCACGTATCCACAATTATCTTTACCCAAAGGTACTTGTTTATGACTATTGACTTAAAATGAATCCCTACATTGTAAATTCATAAGTTAACATGGCACTTGTTTAAATTATGCATGAGGCTGAACTAAATTTATCCCAGGTTGAGTCTGCCACTTGATGTGCGATGCACTCGTCTGAGGATACACCTCTGCCTTTAGCACAGACCAGATGATGTGAAGATTCCCTTCTCAGTTTGAAAACTGTCTCCATCCCTCAGTTAATTACACTCCTTTCACCTCAGATAAGTCTCACAAACTAAGTCTGTAGAAGAAATCCATATGCTGAACACCATTGCTCCTTTTGATGGGCATCCTACTTAAGCATAATTCAATTAATATTAAGAAGAGCATGCCCTTTCCTGCCCTGAGAAATAATCAGATCTGTTTGATTAGAGTTACATTGCTAAGATAGCCAATTCACATATTGCAGATAGGGCTAATTTATTACAGTAATTGAAAAGATAAATGGCCCTTTCTTATGATGATGAAGTTAATGAGAAATATATTGTTTGACTGCAGGAGAAGTAGGGGTTTAGGGGATGGATTATATCTTTTTTGCTTCATTCCTGAAATACTCGTAGTCCCTTACAAAATGGCACTTGAAGCACTTAGGCAACATATTATACTGCCAGCTTAAACATTCCACCTCACTGATACTTACATTTCCTAGACACTGGCATTTAAAACAGCTGGACACTGGCAAGTGACATACCTGCTAAAAAAAAACATGCACACTGGCTAATAAAACTGCATACAGGTACGTCATGCAATGAATTAACTTTGGCTTTGCAATATGCTGTATTGTATGGAATCACACATTAATATTAAATATTGTGATATGCATACAAACATTCAGCATACAATCACATTTCAGGAATTCAGGAATAGCATAGTGCCAGCACACGTGCAGATGGGGAAAATCCACAGGGAAGCTTGCATATCGAAGGGAAGATACACATGCGAACATACACACAGGGCAATATGGATATGATCAACATAGTGCACTCTGCCTAATAACATTATACTCATATGTTGGTTAAACAAAAATGCATTACTCTGATGGTCATTTCTACTTTAGGAACATAATTTGAACTTTATTGAGTATAATATTTAAACTGTATATTATACTGTCTAATGACCCCATTTTGTTCCAAATCATTCAGGCTAATTTAATCTATTACAACGAAACACATTCGCTGGACTGAGGACCAGAAGTACCAATGAAAACAAAATAGTTTACTATTAAAAGATGGTGACTGAATTCACATTTTAAGCATGTTACAGACAGATCACTTGTATGTGCTGTCATTTTTCTCAAAGACAAACTGCATTATAAAAGTGAAAATAACAAGTTCCATCCCACTCACAGTGACAGCAGAAATATATCACGTTGGACTGGCAATGAGTAGGTGTCACCTCATAATTCAACAAGGCACACAACTGTCATTGTAATGGCAACATCAACTAATTGGACCTTATTAGAATCAAGGAGGTGTTTGCATACTGTACATGTTCAAAACAAAATTGGAAAAATAAATGGAGTAGGAAAATCGGACTTGACAACAAACATGATTTAAATTCAGATTTAATTTCAAGAGACACAGCTCACAAGGAGACAATAACTGCCTACATATTGATAAAAGCACATAACCAGTGACCAATACAACACTGTTTGCATTGAATGTCTATTGAAGGTATTTATCACAAAAGTATACATATCCTTATATCCTGTAGCTACTGCTCACAAGAAAAGCCCAATTACAACTCAATCAGGGGCAGTGTTTATGTCTGTTTATTATATTACAGGCATTTAGCAGACGCTCTTATCCAGAGCGACTTACACAACTTCTTATTACATTTATCCATTCATACAGCTGGATATATACTGAAGCAATTCAGGTGAAGTACCTTGCTCAAGGGTACAACGGCAGTGTCCTACCTGGGAAGCGAACCTGCAACCAGTTCCTTAACCATTATACTACACTGCCGCCTACACTGTTTATAGTCAACTAATTGTAAGTTGGACTCAGCCTTTTGTCTTAGGCAATGCTTTAATAAATGTCCCCACACAATGTGAAAAAAGAAATTGCTCTTCTTCGAGGGGGTGAGAAATTACTTAAAGGTATGGTAAAAAGTGTTTGAAAAGTACAAACCCCAATTCCAAAAAGGGGGACAGTATGCAAAATGCACATAAAAGCAGAAAGCAGTGAATTGTAAATGTTATTTTACATATATTTAATTGAAAAGAGTACAAAGAAAAGATATGAAATTAGATTTTTGTAAATATACGCTAATTCCGAATTTGATGCCTGCAACACGTTCCAAAAAAGTTGTGACAGGGGCAAAAAAAAGACTGGGAAGTTAAAAAAATACCTGTTTGGAACATTCCACAGGTAAACAGGCGATGCTATCATGACTGGGTGGGTATGAAAGGATATCAAAATACTCTTGATATCTTATTTTCAGATACTCTTACAAGTGATACTATAACCTTGTCATGGTTTATGACCTTTTTTCCCTTGCGGTCGTGTTCCTCGGTCGCCACACGTGGGCGCTGCTCCGTTAGTGGAGTTTTTGCTCCGTCTAGTCTTTTCGCGGAGAAGTCTCGTCAGCGTTGACAGGTGTGCGTGTTTTACCGGTGAGTTATATAAGTCCATGTTCCCTTCGTTCTGGGCTTCAATATTGATTGTTTGTTGTTTGTACCGTGGTGTATTTTCTGGCATTATTTGTGCTGTTTTGTGTGCGGTTTATTTTGCCCTTTTAAAGTTTTAGTCGTATGATTAGGTCTAGGTTTTTAAGGAGACCGTTTTGCTCCGTTGTGCTTTTATTGGAGTTTTGCGGGACTTGCCTTTGTGCTTTGAGCTTTCAGGTTGAATTCCTTTTTTGTGTGCTCGTTTCTGTCACTGCTTTCTGGTCTTCCTTTGTTTGTTTGTTGCCTAGATCTTTGCCCTTTTTCTGTCTCTTTCCCCTCTCTCTGTCTGCTGTCTTCCGTGAAAGCGAGAGGAGTTTTTGTTTGTGTGTATTTGTATGGTAGTTTCTTACTAAGAGACAGGGTGTTTTATCATACTGACTTTAGGGCTTTATTTATTCTTAGAGGCAGGGCGTGTATTTTCTATTGAGCTTGTGTTAGTCTGTGAGCCGCTAATTCCGATGCAGCTGTCCTGTTCGTCCATCAGTACTTGTCTCCGTACATGGAGTTTTTTGGCGATTTTGTTCGGAACTGTAGTTCTGTTCGCCCTTCAGTACATGTCTTCCCATAGGGAGACTGGACGATTTTGTGGACATGTTTGTGTGTGACTGCGAGTCTCTGAAAGTAGCCTTGGAACGTTAGTTTTCTGTTCCATTTCGCCTCGTTACATTCCCATTTATTGAGAGGCTAGGGCATGTATTTTCTACTAAGCTTGTGTTGGTCATTTTTGCAAGTTATGGGACGACGGTGCTCCGTCGGCTCGCCTGTAAAATGTTTCTCTCTCCTGGGAGATCGGGCGTTTACCCCTTTACGTTTTCTGGAGTAATGCGGGACTTGCCTATGTGGATGTAGTTATCCGGACTCTTCCCCTCCTGGCATATGTGCCTATGTGCATGTAGTTATCCGGACTCTTCTCCCCTGGCTCTTGTCTGTTCCTGAGCCACTTAGAGCATTTGTCAGAAATAATAAGCTAAGGCTGATTGGCAACTGACAGAAATCTGCTGAATTTTTAAAAACCATGTTGGTCTACACTGCATAGTGTTGTTCGCTTCTATAGCTACTGTTGATAAGGCTAGGCTACTCATGGAAAACACACTAAAAGGTACTTACATGATTCCTACCTATTTCGACCAATTTTTCTTAGCTGTTTATTACACTATTTAATGAAATGTATATGGTCTGTGAACTGCTAATTTTTAGATAGAAACTGTGGTTTGAAAGCATTTAGTTCTTGGTTTTTACAAATAGACCAGGGGCCCTATCTTACACCCGGCGCAAAGCGGCGCTAACCCAAACGCATGTGTCTTTGCTATCTTACACCCGGCGCTAGGTTCATTATAACGCCTAACGCTTACGTCCTTTAACTAGCATGTATTCTTGCGCCCATTATAACTGGGCGTGTTGGTCTTAAGATGAGGAGTGGCCAGGATTCTTTTTGGCGTATTGCTATCTTGAGCCAGCAGAAAGCGCTTGCGCTAGAACCACCACAAACCTGGTCTAAAGTCATGTTGCAGTTGTTTACATGTTATTTTAACGACGCATATAAGTGCGTCTACATAGGCGTGTGCACAACGTGTCTGTTACACACAGGGGCGCGCACAAGCATGACTAAAATATCTAGATCACAATGTGAAATATTATTATTGTGTAGGCTATATCAAAAATGCATAATAATAAAAGGTTCCATAGGTCCACATACCTTTCCCTCGGCGAAGGGAAACGATGCCACATTACATTGCTCTCAGCCTACTCCATCAACATCCAGGCGATGTGCGATGGTACGGGACAATGGCTATCCATTAAAAAGGAGCTGATAACACCTACAGATCCTTTCCAAAACATTAGAATATCATGGAAAAGTTTTTTTTTTCCATAATTCCATTCAAAAAGTGAAACTTTCATAGATTATAGATTCATTACACACAAAGTTAAATATTTCTAGCCTTTATTTGTTTCATTTTTCATAATTTTGGCTTACAGCTCCAGAAAACCCCCTAAACAGTATTTCAAGAAATTAGAATAGTGTGTCGAAAATCAGCATTTACTTCAGTTATTTCAGAGAATGAATGTTTTAGACTGAGTGTCACACTATCATCTAATTTACTCAAAACACCTGCAAAGTTTATCTCAGTTTGGTTCAGTATGGGGAAGACTGCAGACTTGACAATTGGCCAGAAGACCATCATTGACACCATCCAGAAGATGGGTAAGCCACAAAAGGTCATCGCTAAGGAGGCTGGCTGTTCACAGAGTGCAGTGTCCAAGCATATCAATAGAAAGTTTAGTGGAAGGGAAAAATGTGGCAGGAGAAGGTGCACAAGCAAAAGAGATGACCGTAGGCTTCAGCGGATTGTCAAGCAAAGACGATTCCAAAATTTGGCGGAGATGCAGAGGGAGTGGACTGAGGCTGGAGTCAGTGCTTCAAAAACCACCACGTACAGACGTATCCGGGACATGGGCTACAACTGTCGGATTCCTCGGGTCAAGCCACTCCACTCATTCTCTGAAATAACTGAAGTAAATGCTGATTTTCGACACACTATTCTAATTTCTGAAATACTGTTTTGGGGGTTTTCTGGAGCTGTAAGTCAAAATTATGAAAAATGAAACAAATAAAGGCTAGAAATATTTCACTTTGTGTGTAATGAATCTATAATCTATGAAAGTCTCACTTTTTGAATGGAATTATGGAAAAAAAAAAACTTCCATGATATTCTAATTTTTTGGAAAGTATCTGTATATCAAGCCTAATGCGTGAATTGTCATTCAATGGAAAACTCGTGCACTGCAATAGACGGACTTTTGAGTTCTGAAAATGCGCTTCAGACGTCATTACAATACAGCTCTGTTTATCTAGGAATACAGCCTGTAAGTAAATAGAATGGTTTGTGACTGAAAAAAGTTAAAAACCTTGTCCAGTGAATATTGCTTTTATTGTTTTTCAAATAGCCTAGGCTACAGCGGATTCGCTGTGCATACATAAGGTTTTTTCGATAGCCTATGGTTAAAAAAAACGGAGATAAATGTCATCATGTTAACTGAATTGTAACCTTAGCTATTCTTCGTCCTTCATATTTTTTTAATTACAGTGACAAGGTTTCCATACCCTCAGCTTATTTAAACCCCGCTGATTTCACCTGTTATTCCATAACTGAACAAAATATTTTAAAGAGAACTAAGCAGCTAATTAGAAACTAAATTTGCAGCACGTTACAAAATTAATTTGCAATTAATTTTAATGCCATTATCTGCATGTGCGCCTTACAGTAGCAGGTCTGTTTCCTCTGCTGTAAATCGCACTTTTCACGGTCTTCCTGGGAAAGTGGATCGTTTTAAAGCATTACGCTACCAGTAAAATAGGTTGGTCGCATTTCCATAAGCAGGACATTATAAAATAAGGGAAAATATGCTGAACCTATGGGTTGCCAACCTGACAGATTTATTATATTTAGTGTCATCATTAAGGCAAAATAACGTTATTTATGTTATTAATCAAAATTAGAATGCAGGTAGCCTAATGAACTTCGGATGAAGCTTGAACATGAGTTCATTGCATAAACAAACGAAATTCGTTAAACAAGCAGGCTAATTTGGCGTTTTCTAAGGTGAGACGGAAGCAATTGGTCGCTTATTCTCAGCTGTTGCAGGTGCTTTTAACAAAATTTAGCATATATTTTGTAAACAGCACTGTCAGGAATTACCGGGAACTCATAATGGTAATCCATATAGCCTATTCTTTGATCGCACTAAACACGCATGAGCATGTCTGTTTCGCCATCATAAGCAATCCGCCAAGGTGGAAAAGCAGGCTTTTAAAGGGAATGGGATATAACATTTTGATTGGTTTATTGCATGTCTCGCCCAAGACACACCTATAATTAATGAAGAGACTAGGTTCAGCCTAGTTGCACCTTGCGCTGTGCTTAGCGCCCAAAAAACACGCCGTTATAAAATAGCAAAAGTGGACTTGGACACGCCCTAAATGGACTTAGTGCCATGCGCTTAGACCAAGCGCCAAGATCACCAAGATAGGGCCCCTGGTGTGTCCAAGGTGAGTAAACATCTGTGGTGATTAAACCTCATATTGTAATTTTTTTTGTTCAGTAGTCTTAAGTATTTTCCCCTTAAAATTCACCAAAAATGATAATTTCACAGCTGTTCTTTTAAAAAAAATCACCCCCCTAGAGGGTTGGTGTTTTCGGGGTCTATGCATCTCAACCCCCCAAATGTTCAAACCAAACCTACACCCTTGCATACAGGCAAAACATTGTTCAAATTTCAGAGCATAAAGTGCCATCATAAAGATTGTATTTAAGGACGTTGAACAATATTTTCTTTCAAAATGTGTGTTAATATTGTGTTTCTTGACAACAAAGCCAAGACCAGGTCCCTTCAATACATTTTAATGGCTCTTGAAGAGATACTGCAGAGCCTTTTCTAAGGCCTTTTTTACCGCTTCAATTTGAACTGGAACTCGTGAGTAGGTGTGGTCAAATGACGATGATGCCACGTAGGCATATTATGAATATTCATACGGTCAAGGAGTGAAAGGGTGTGTAGATGTAAGTCGTAATATTAATGTTAGCAGTAATACAATGCAATTCACATTTGAACTTGAACTAGCTAATTAGCAGTACAAGGGTCTCAGTCTGAAAGAGAAAAAAAAAACGTTGGTCTCTGCTTTTATACCACGTGCCCAGCCGAGACCACCCTAGGATAACCTCAACTCCACCCATTTTTATGTTTAGGATCTTGTGACGTCACAAACCCCCGGAAACCAGCGTATTGGTAAGCCTACACAGGAACTCAAAAAACACACATTTTGACTAAACGTGAGATTTTGTGTATGATCATAATCGAACCCAAAACATCGGTTTCCAACAGGAAAAGTTGGTTTTTGACTGCAGTATCACTTTAATGGGATTTTAGGAAGTACAATGGACTTTACATCGCAATGCTCAAACAGAGTTAATCTGATATTGTTCATTCATTTGAGAGGGGGGGTTCAAAGAAAACATAAATCATCACCTCTACATCATTATATGCGAAAATGTAGAAGGTAACATTTCCAGTAACTTTTTCCTGTCTGGTTTCACTATGGAAGATAATGGAGAAATCTGAAGGGAGAAAGACTTAGCCTTAACTAACCTTCTACCATCTCAGGCTTGTCTTTTGTGTTTTTTTTTTTTTTTTTATAATTACCAGTCTATTGCAATCTTTGTCCTATGGTTTACAGCCCAATTGGTCATACAGAATGCCTGAAATTTTCTCTGGACCACACATGTGTATACAGGCACGCATACGCATAGGTAGCCACAGGCCAGACTGCAGAACACCACTAAGAGATGCCACATGCCTCCATATATGGTGGGTGGCCCCTGACATTCAAAAGTTTGGGGATATGGTATAGCTTGGCATCTTCCAACTGTAATCACCAACCATAATTACACTGAAGGGGGAGGGGGTTGTCGCTGCCCAGATCTCCATAGAAACATTCGCTGAGGAGTGAAAGCACCCCTTGAATATCACACTGCTTTATTGACCCCTGAATATGACCTGTTCCTGGAGGAAAGCAATTTAATGCTTCACTGCTCCTAGAACAGTGTAGATGAATCACAAAAAACCCTTAGATAAATTACAGATGGCTATTCTTCTGTACCCAAGTGTCTTATCTACAGCTAGGAAAGCTGGCCTCACTTTAGTAAAGATATCCAACCACATGGCAGGATGTTGAAGCACCCTGTCACCAGGCAACGGCAGAAAAATTCCACATGGTGGGAGTTGATAGGTGGGGAACAGGCCCCATTCCCTATGAGCATTAAGATAACCCTGCCCACCCCAATCTCACAGACAATTTTTGCTCCATCTAGTTAAGGACTGAAAGATGATTCAAGAGATAAGCCTGTGGTTTAATGACACTGATGACACACTAGGGAGTATGTGTATACAGTCGTATCAAATGGCAGTGTGAGAAATTTGTATCCACTGAAGATTAAGAACGCATGCTTCCACACTCATGCACACAAGTGCTTTACATGGTACAAAAATCTGCATTATATCTGAAAGATTACACTACACAACGTACCATTCAAGCAGACACATATGCAAACCCATGCTTTTTTCATAATAAAAACCGGACTATTGCCAGAAGCAATCTATGACATATACATGTAGTACTTAAATCTGTTTAGCCTTGAGCACGTCACCTCTTAAAGAACTGTACTTGTTCAGCATGTATTGCTCCCTAATCTTTTCTTTCATACATAATTGAAATAATTATGTGATTATGAAGTCTGGTAGTGCATTTATTATGAATTGAAAGCCTGTTTTCCTTCCTTGAAACAGTCTCAATAGCACACTCTAAATGTACCACCCTTCTGAGGATCACCTTTCCCTGAATGTCCCCTTCCTCTGATTGTCCCCTTCCAGTCAGTATCCCCTTATTCTTGTAAGAGGTCGGGATCGGGGGACAAACGCGACAGAGGAAATCAGAAAGTAATTCCACAGAGTGGAATTACCACAGAAGCGGAGAGGGGTCCACGACAGGGAATGAGAAAAATAAAGAATAAGGGACAAAACTCCCGGCGTAGTGCCAACAGAAAATACACCCGAAAAGAGGGTGATGGCTCAATTCAGAGCAGAGAAGGAAAAACAGAAAAATACCTCTAACCCTCTACATAAGAAAAAAAATGATAACAACCCCGAAAAGGAGGGGCGAGAACTCATGGGCTTGAGTAAATAATTAGCGAAAACAAAACTCCTTTAGATCCAGACAGTAGCGAGCTAAAAAGGAGAGAAACCGAAGAAAGCGGCAAACAAAGGAAGGTAGAGAAATAAGGACAGAGAAATAGAATAAATAAAGGGAGACAGAAGATATGAAGATCAACCCTAAAGGGGACTTCCTGCTTTTTCTTATTTGAAACATCAAGCGAAAACAGTATCCCAAGTCCTATACCTTAACGGCTATGTGTAAATAATAACGAAGCGCAGGAAAAAGGAAATCCTGGGCTTAAATAGAGACCGGAAACCTAAAAAAGGTGCAATCACTAAGTACCGGAATGAAAAGAAACCCCAGTGTGGAACACGGAAAATCCGATAGATTGCCCTGTAAAGAAAAGAACGAAATAAGGAAAGGCAGGCGCAACCCATGACAATTCTAGGTATGTTCTTTCCCCATGAATGAAACATAACTTTCCATGGAACAGACAATCACCGACACCCACTGTGCTGAGAAATGGGTTATGAAAAGGAAATATTTAGTGCATGAAAAGAAAAACAGAATATAATATTTTTCTCCCAAAAGACTGATTTCAGAACCCACCAAATAATTATTACTTTTCTAAATCTGATATGCAATTGAACACACCACATAAAACGACAATCTTTCTAATTAAATAGGCCTTTAATATGACAAGGACATCTCTACTGTAATGTTCCGCTCCCTTCCTGTTCGTTTTCCGTGTTTTCCTGTTTTCCCTCCGTGTCATGTTGGATCCTTTTGTCCGTGTTTTCCCCGCTGCTGCGGACTAGGCGTGTCCTTCCCTGTCTTGTTCGTCTGGTTGTTTTGTCTTACTTCCGCCTTTCACTCCTTCCCCCTCGTTGCATGCATTTCCTCACCTGGTGTTTCGCAATCACTCCCGTTTTATTTCCACACCTGTTCCTTATTTAGTTCTGTCATTAACCTCACTATATAGTCTTTCGGCTGGCTGCCAGTCGGCGCCAGTTCGTTAACTATCGTCACTTGGTGTTAGTGCTCGTTGTGTTATCTGGTCTTTTACTTCGAACTACTCGCTTGGTTGTGGGATATTCTCCCCTTACAGCATTTGGTTCCGCTCGAAACTACGGATTGGTAGTTTACCTCCCCAGTTAATTCCTGTTGTGAATGTAGCTAACCTGTTTCCCTTCTCCTCCACCTAACCCAGCTCCCACTCTTCAGCAGCAGTGTTCGTAAGCCCGGTGTTCGTTGTGTGTGTTGCGGTACCTCCACCTCCTGCTCGCGTAGGCTCCGCGGTGGCGTTATTCCTGGCTACCCTCCAGCTGTTCCTGTCCGGCCGAAGAAGCCACCAAAGTCTTCGGTTACGGTTCCGGGAGCTCTGGAGACCAGTCAGCTCCATCCGGACCTACCGCAGCTACGCCACACTACCCTGCCCTGCCGTGCTTCATCATTCACCTACCTGCCAAGCCCTGCACCTCCGTGAGAACCTCCCGGTCCTTCCCGTGCCTTTCCTTGCACTAATCCCCCTCTGTTTTTGTTTGTCCTGTACCGGTGCAGTCATTCCGGCCCAGTTCCAGCCCTGCCGTAGTGAGTCACTCCCCTGCTAGTTCCAGTCCAGTCCAGGCGTGAGTCGTATCACTACCTGTTCAAAGTCCAGTTCCGGTTTGGAACATTCCGTTCCAGACGCGGATTCCTGTGTGGACCTCCCGGTCCAGTTCCAGCCCAGTCCAGTTCCGGTTTGGAACATTCCGTTCCAGACCCTGATTCCAGTGTGGACCTCCCGGTCCAGTTCCAGTCCAGTCCAGTTCCGGTTTGGAACATTCCGTTCCAGACCCTGATTCCAGTGTGGACCACCCGGTCCAGTTCCAGTCCAGTCCAGTTCCGGTTTGGAACATTCCGTTCCAGACCCTGATTCCCGTGTGGACCTCCCGGTCCAGTTCCTGTCCAGTCCAGTTCCGGCTTGGAACGATAAGTTCCAGATCCTCCAGTCCAGCTCCGGCTTGGAGCAGCCCGCCCCGGGCTTCCAGGCAATACCTGTGTTATTCTGTGTGTTGCCATTCCTGTACAGTGTTGGGACTACCCCAACACTTAATTTATTAAAAACTCCTTTTTGTGAATCTGTCTCCTGGTCGTTGCACTTGGGTTCGTCCCGTATCTGATACGTAACAGAACGAACTGGCCAAAAACATGGACCCAGCCGACCTGGAGCAGATTCGGCACGCCTTCTCCTGCCAAACTGCGGTCAGCGACCAACAGGGCCGCCGTTTGGATGACGTGTTGGAGGTGCTGAGGGGCATCACGGAACAAGTGACGCAGCTGACTCTTCACCAGCCGCTTCCGCGTATACCTTTGGGCCCTACACCGCCCGCACCGGATCCACCGGTGGACCCTCCTGTGTCTACTTCATTTCGTGAGCCCCGCGTTCAACATCCAGAGTTATACCGCGGGGGATTGGGAAAATGTCGCGAATTCCTTATGAAGTGCGACATTGTATTCCGGATGCAGCCCTCCTCCTTCGCCTCCGACCCATGTAAGATCGCTTTTATTATGAGCAGCTTGGGAGGAGGTGCCCTGGAGTGGGCTACATCCATCTGGGATAGCCAAGTCGCGCTCTGCAACAACTTCGCTGCCTTCACCGCCGAGATGCGGCGTGTGTTTGATCACCCTGCCTGTGGGCGAGATGCAACTCAGCGCCTACTTCAGGTCCGTCAAGGGAGTCGTAGCGTCGCTGAAATGGCCATCCAATTCCGTACCCTCGCAGCGGAGTCCGGATGGAACGACACCGCCCTTCAGGGGGCCTTCCGCCAGGCACTCAGCGAGGAGCTTAAAGACCAACTTGCCACCCGTGAAGAATCCACCTCACTCAATAGCCTTATTAGCCTGGCCATAGCAATTGACAACCGTCTCCGTATCCGAGCCCGTGAGCGAGGGGGGAACCCCGGTCATCTACCACACATACGCTCTCACCCTTCTGCTTCTGGATCCAGGGCGGCGTCTGGGGTCTCCGAAGAGGAGCCCATGCAACTGGGCAGAGTTGCGGTCAACTCCAAGGAGCGCCAACGTCGCCTGCGATCTAGATCCTGTTTTTATTGTGGCAAACCTGGCCACCAGATCGCCTCATGCCCCATTCGCCCAAAAGAATAGGCTCGCCAGTTAAACTGGGCGTACTGACGAGCCCTATCATACCCTGCCATGCAGCCCAGAATCGCCTGGTCTTTAAGGCCACTCTCCTGTGGAGGGACAAGTCCGAAGTCTCGTCGGCCCTCATCGACTCTGGGGCCGACGCCAACTTTATGGACACCACCTTCGCCAGGAGGGCCGGCATCCCCACGGAACTACTACCCTCTCCCATTACTGCCTTCGCCTTAGACGGTAGGAGTCTGGGGTTAGTGACCCACTCCACCGTTCCCTTACAGCTCGTCTTATCCGGCAATCATCGGGAGAGCATTCAATTCCTGCTCATCAACTCAAAACAATCCTCCATAGTTTTGGGTCAGACCTGGCTCCGCCTTCATAACCCTCATATCGACTGGCAGGCCGGTCGCATTCTGGCGTGCAGTGGCCACTGCCTGGCTAGCTGTCTCCGTTCCGCTCTCCCCCCTCCGGGGTCCAAGAATCCCAGCACCAACCTACCCGAACCCGATCTGTCCAACGTTCCCAAACAATATCACGACCTCTGCCTGACCTTTTCCAAATCACGCGCTCTGTCCCTACCTCCTCACCGACCTTACGATTGCTGTATAGACCTGCTGGCGGGAGCCAAACTTCCGTCTGGCCGTCTCTACAGTCTGTCGGAGCCAGAGAAACTCGCCATGGAGGAGTACATTCATGAGTCCCTCGCCTCGGGCATCATCCGTCCCTCCTCTTCTCCTGTTGGTGCTGGGTTCTTTTTTGTAGGGAAGAAGGACGGCTCACTACGGCCCTGCATCGACTATCGGGGGCTCAACCAAATCACCATCCGCAATAAATATCCTCTCCCCCTCATTAACACTGCTTTTGAACCCCTCTCGCAGGCCGTCATTTTCACCAAGCTCGACCTCCGTAATGCGTACCACTTGGTGCGCATACGGGAGGGGGATGAATGGAAGACTGCCTTCAATACCCCGTTGGGCCACTATGAGTACCTGGTGGTCCCCTTCGGCCTTACTAACGCCCCGGCAGTCTTCCAGGGCATGGTGAATGACGTGCTGCGAGACCTGTTGGGGAAAACTGTTTTTGTTTACATAGACGATATTTTGATTTTTTCCAAGTCCCCTCAGGAACACATTCTCCATGTCCGGGAGGTTCTCCAGCGTCTCCTTGAGAACCAGCTCTTCGTCAAGGCAGAGAAGTGCTCCTTCCACGTCTCTTCAGTCCCGTTCCTCGGCTTCATCATTGAGGAGGGCAGTATCCGGGCGGATCCTGTCAAAGTCAAGGCGGTGACGGAATGGCCCCAACCCACCTCTCGTAAGCACCTGCAACAATTCCTTGGTTTTGCTAATTTCTATCGTCGTTTTATCCGTAATTACAGTGTCATTGCTGCTCCCCTTACCAAACTCACCTCCACTGTTTTTTCTTTCTGTTGGAACTCCGAGGCTCAGCTCGCTTTTGAACAGCTTAAAGCTCGGTTTTCCTCGGCCCCTATTCTTTGTCACCCTGATCCCACCCGTCAATTTACGATTGAGGTGGATGCCTCCGACACCGGCGTGGGGGCCATTCTGTCCCAACGTGCCGCCTTGGACAACAAACTCCATCCCTGTGCCTTTTTCTCCCGGAGGCTGTCCTCCGCCGAGCGAAATTATGATGTCGGGGATCGGGAGCTTCTTGCCATAAAGCTGGCTCTTGAGGAGTGGCGCCACTGGCTGGAGGGGGCAGGTACCCCCTTTATTGTTTTAACTGACCACCAAAATTTAATTTACTTGAAGTCTGCTAAGAGGCTTAATGCCAGACAGGCTAGGTGGTCACTTTTCTTTGCCCGTTTCAATTTTTCTGTTTCCTTCCGCCCCGGTTCCCGCAATATTAAGGCGGATGCCTTATCCCGTGTGTTTTCCCTTCCCTCCAGTCCTGCTGACCCCGAGCCTATTCTACCAGCGTCCTGCGTGGTGGCTGCGGTCTCCTGGAGGATTGAGGAGATTGTGAGGTCCGCCCAGACTTCCCACCCTGACCCCCGTAGTAACCCTAACTCCTCCCTGTTTGTTCCCAACTCCGTCCGCTCCCAGGTCCTTGAGTGGGTTCACGCCTCCTGCCTGGCGTGTCACCCAGGTGTTGCCAGAACGACCACCCTCGTCAGGAGGAGCTTTTGGTGGCCCACTCTCAAGGAGGATACCCGTGCTTTTGTCCTGGCCTGCGCAGTGTGCGCCAGGAGCAAGGCTTCCCACCAGCCTCCCTCTGGTCTTCTCCTTCCCCTCCCTGTCCCGGGCCGTCCTTGGAGCCACATTGGCGTGGATTTCGTCACCGGTCTGCCTTTGTCAGAGGGCAACTCTGTCATTCTGACAATTGTGGATCGGTTCTCCAAGGCGGTTCACTTCATTCCCCTCCCTAAGCTCCCGTCCGCCCTCGAAACTGCGGAGCTCCTGGTGGTACATGTGGTCAGGCTGCACGGGATCCCATCCGACATTGTTTCGGACCGTGGGCCCCAATTCTCCTCCCAGGTTTGGAAGGCGTTCTGTGTAGCCCTGGGGGCCTCGGCCAGTTTGTCGTCTGGCTTCCATCCCCAGTCTAACGGCCAGGCAGAGAGGGCGAACCAGGACCTGGGGGCCGCCCTGCGGTGCGTCACTGCTCGCAATCCCGCCTCCTGGAGCCGTTTTCTCCCCTGGGTAGAGTACGCTCACAACTCCCTTAAAAGTGCCTCCACTGGGTTGTCCCCATTCGAGTGCTCGTTAGGTTACCAACCCCCTCTCCTATCGGCCCAGGAGGCCGAGGTAGCAGTTCCCTCCGTTAATTCTCACATCCTCAAATGCAAGCGCATTTGGAGACTTGCACGCACCGCACTCCTGCGTTCTAATTCCCGTTCGCAGCGTCTGGCGGACCTGCACAGGACCGCAGCCCCCAAGTACAGGGCCGGTCAGCAGGTCTGGCTATCCACATCCAACATTTCCCTTCCCTCCTCCTCTAAGAAACTTCTGCCCCGGTTTATTGGTCCCTTCCCTGTTGTATGTCTCATTAACCCAGTTTCTGTTAAGCTCTCCCTCCCTGCCTCCCTCAAAGTTTACCCCGTTTTTCATGTGTCACAAATCAAGCCTGTCGCCTCCAGCCCCCTCAGTGCCCCTACCCTCCCTCCTCCACCTGTCCGAGTCATCGACAACGCCCCGGCCTACACGGTGGACCGCATCATCGACATCCGCCGTAAGGGTCGGGGTTTCCAATACCTCGTGGACTGGGAGGGGTATGGTCCTGAGGAGCGGTCGTGGCTCCACAGGGGCCTCATCCTGGATCAATCACTGATCCAGGATTTCCACAGTCGCTTCCCATCCAAGACCAGGCCGCCAGGTACGCCAGGTGGCGTACGTTGAGGGGGGGGTACTGTAATGTTCCGCTCCCTTCCTGTTCGTTTTCCGTGTTTTCCTGTTTTCCCTCCGTGTCATGTTGGATCCTTTTGTCCGTGTTTTCCCCGCTGCTGCGGACTAGGCGTGTCCTTCCCTGTCTTGTTCGTCTGGTTGTTTTGTCTTACTTCCGCCTTTCACTCCTTCCCCCTCGTTGCATGCATTTCCTCACCTGGTGTTTCGCAATCACTCCCGTTTTATTTCCACACCTGTTCCTTATTTAGTTCTGTCATTAACCTCACTATATAGTCTTTCGGCTGGCTGCCAGTCGGCGCCAGTTCGTTAACTATCGTCACTTGGTGTTAGTGCTCGTTGTGTTATCTGGTCTTTTACTTCGAACTACTCGCTTGGTTGTGGGATATTCTCCCCTTACAGCATTTGGTTCCGCTCGAAACTACGGATTGGTAGTTTACCTCCCCAGTTAATTCCTGTTGTGAATGTAGCTAACCTGTTTCCCTTCTCCTCCACCTAACCCAGCTCCCACTCTTCAGCAGCAGTGTTCGTAAGCCCGGTGTTCATTGTGTGTGTTGCGGTACCTCCACCTCCTGCTCGCGTAGGCTCCGCGGTGGCGTTATTCCTGGCTACCCTCCAGCTGTTCCTGTCCGGCCGAAGAAGCCACCAAAGTCTTCGGTTACGGTTCCGGGAGCTCTGGAGACCAGTCAGCTCCATCCGGACCTACCGCAGCTACGCCACACTACCCTGCCCTGCCATGCTTCATCATTCACCTACCTGCCAAGCCCTGCACCTCCGTGAGAACCTCCCGGTCCTTCCCGTGCCTTTCCTTGCACTAATCCCCCTCTGTTTTTGTTTGTCCTGTACCGGTGCAGTCATTCCGGCCCAGTTCCAGCCCTGCCGTAGTGAGTCGCTCCCCTGCTAGTTCCAGTCCAGTCCAGGCGTGAGTCGTATCACTACCTGTTCAAAGTCCAGTTCCGGTTTGGAACATTCCGTTCCAGACGCGGATTCCTGTGTGGACCTCCCGGTCCAGTTCCAGCCCAGTCCAGTTCCGGTTTGGAACATTCCGTTCCAGACCCTGATTCCAGTGTGGACCTCCCGGTCCAGTTCCAGTCCAGTCCAGTTCCGGTTTGGAACATTCCGTTCCAGACCCTGATTCCAGTGTGGACCACCCGGTCCAGTTCCAGTCCAGTCCAGTTCCGGTTTGGAACATTCCGTTCCAGACCCTGATTCCCGTGTGGACCTCCCGGTCCAGTTCCTGTCCAGTCCAGTTCCGGCTTGGAACGATAAGTTCCAGATCCTCCAGTCCAGCTTGGAGCAGCCCGCCCCGGGCTTCCAGGCAATACCTGTGTTATTCTGTGTGTTGCCATTCCTGTACAGTGTTGGGACTACCCCAACACTTAATTTATTAAAAACTCCTTTTTGTGAATCTGTCTCCTGGTCGTTGCACTTGGGTTCGTCCCGTATCTGATACGTAACATCTACATCTGAAACCTTCAGACATTGTTTCGTCTGAGGACTTTTTTACGTGATGGAAATATTTGTTTGAACAGCAATGAGTCTCATCTTATACTTTTTATCTCTATGCAAATGATAGATGATGATTAAAATATATATTCAGCGTTTGAAGTAGGTTAAAGCACTTATTGTGCAATCTTCCAAATTCGGTGTATGCTCTGAACCATTACTCGTCTTAATAGTATTCATATTGACAGTTATCATCCTTAATAAAGTTGCCGCCTTTCACCATCACATGCTGGCACTCGAAATACGTCATACATGGATTCATAATTTTGTTTTCATAATCTAGAGTGATTTACTGTAGCTTCACTCCTATCATCAGTGGTACTGTGTCATTCTGCCATTCAGTTATCTGAGTTCTTGCCATGACTCTGGCGAGGAGGACTGGAAGCTGGACATGATCCAGTGGAGAGGAGAGAAGGATCTGGACAGGATCTCCTTGAAAGGAGAATAAGAATCAGTATAAGACCTAATGGAGAGGAGAATGGGGAACATTCCGTTCGTGAGGCGGCACCAGTCCTCATGTGTAAGTTCTAAATTAATGCTTCTACTAAACTCTCAACTGTAACTTCAGTTTAATACCACCACTGGTCTTGTATTTACAGAGGTTTACAGGTCAGAGGTTTTTAAAGAGATACTTTTAAACCAGATGTTAACTGGGAAATTCAGATAATCGTACAAATACAGACAGTATTATTGACAGTAATTAAGACTTGATTTGTAACAATAACCTTGAATACTGAAGATGACACTGAAGATTATTTTCCTTTGGGAAAGAAACCACAATTTTCTAAACCCATCATTTTTATCCCGTATTCACAAATGTATTGCTGGGATTTCTACATCACAATGTGAATGTCATTTGAGAGGAGAAAGCCAGTGTGTAAGGAGAATAAAGAATGAATTAATTTGCGTAATTAAAAAAAGAAACTTTGGCTGCTTCTTCGAACAAATTCAGCACACAGATCTTGGGCATTTCTGTCCTTTTTGCATCTCTCCAGTCCATGCGTTTCCCAGAAATAAGGAAGACTTAAATCACGTGCCAGCTTGAAATGGATTTTGTTTGTTTCAATCAGTCCACAGGCAGACATTAGCTGCTGTGGATGTCCCCTCACTGAGCTCGGTAAAAGATCAATGAGCCATTCCATGGTGCAGATGAACCCACTGAAACCACGCTGTCACCTTTCTCTCCCCATCCCATTCGCTTCTGCGGCTGCACAGCACTACGCTGAACTCAAATAAATTGTGCTCAATTGAGACCGGAGGTGATTCGCAATAGGAAGCCGGTTCACAATAGGAACCCGATTAACAAATTTGTCTCTGCATCTCCCACACCCTCAGGATGGCTGTCAGACTAAACGCAACCATGAAAATGATGAGGTCACGTTTCAGCAAAAAGTAACAGGGAAACACCAAGCCTATTTACAGTATAATAATAATAATAATAATAATAATCTTGGATCTGTAATGACCATCAGGATGCTGGTTTAACATCTCACTTGAAAGACAGTAGCTCCTACAGACTCCCTGTACTGGGCCATTTGGGTTTCAGAGGGAAGACTACCATCTTCAGCAACAGAACGTCTAGCAGCAGCTTAGTTTTTCCCTGGAGGTCTCCCATCCAATACTAACCAAGCCGACACCTGCTTCAGCCAATCTGCATTAACCGGTATGTTGCTGTATGGCTGTTGGCAGAAGTTGCCCTGAATATGGGTGTCTGCAAAGAAAACAAGATCATAATAACAGCTCATCTTAAAACACACAAAACCATAAATGAGTCGGTGCTTTGCGGTTTTATATATGAAATTCCCGGCAGCCTGAATTTATTACACTTGGCTTTCTTAGATTGCACCAGACCTCTCTGTGGTGTCTTACTGGGTAAATGAGTCACACCCCTGCAAGTTATATTGATATTCCTCCTTCAGCAAACACACTGGAAACAGCCCAAGCTGTAATCTGGATCCCTTCACATTTGTCATGCTGAAAATGACAGCTACATTTTGCGTACAGCATAAATGGTGACAGAAAGCGGAAAGAAGAAGAGGGGCCAAAGATGGCAAAGATTGCCTGAAATTCATGTGTGTGTGTGTGTGTGCGTGTGCATGTGTGTGTGGAGTGTATACGTATACAGTGAATCTCAATGTACAACTGATTGCAGGTTTGGCCGTATATTGCTTGTATCACTGAGCACAGTCACGGTGTTTGGAAGACTGTTTTAGCGATAAGCACACCACTCTCAGTAGTAGTTAGTAATAGTCAACGTACAGTGCCGTTGCAAGTTTTTCTAACTTGTTTGCGCACAAAGCTTTGTCAATTGGTCTTAATAGATAGTTCACATAATATCATGTTTGGAGTAATCATAAGAAATTCTAGCACGGAACAGTTTAAAATCCCAGCCTGTCCCAAAGATTCCCTGCAGAAAAAGGAATGGGTATCACTGCTACACAGTTTATTTTAAGCTGAGAGGAGATTTCAGCAATATTGCATGGTGAGTCAATGTTTCCAATGTGTACACTCAAAGGAATCGCCTGAGGACTCTGTCAGGGTGTCCTGATCCAAGAGTTGTCAGACATCCTTGTGTTGTCACAACACAAGGAGTTTTACTTATGTCAGTTTTACTCATTACAATATTGAAGATACAGTTCATAGTAACTTCAGTTCCCTTATTATGATATTTATCTAATACATATAAATAAGAATGTGTTGAAGGTTGAGAATTGAGATAATTGAGGTTCTCTTTCATCGGGGCCCAGATTCCATTGCCATTGTGAGAATAAAAACGTAAGTTTCACACATTCGCCATGGGTATCAGTAATGCCTTCCTCTGGCTTTGCCATTGCTGAATTCACAACAACAAGGTTAAATGGGTATGGGGATAATTAAGATTGCCCTTCATTTGGCTACCAGTAATTAAGCATGTTACAACTATATATATAGATACCTACTGTGTAGAGCACATTAGGGCTACAAACTGGCTGTGGGCAGCAGGGATGCAGTCATGGTGAGGCCCATGCTGCTTTCATAGTCAATGCATGCTGTTATATCTCAGAGCAGTGCTGTCTGTGAGGACTGTCCAAGGGAAGGCAAGATCATTGAACACCCAGTCCAGCCTGCCGTATGGGACTCTTCTTTTTCAACAGCTAGCCTAATTTAGTAAGACGGTCGTGTCATGTCACACCCATTATGAAAACCGTAAATTTACTTCCACACAGAGAAAACACTGGTTTTGCCATTTTCGGAAAGAGGGGGTTGTAAGTTTGAATTGGTTGTGATTGGTGATTTGGAGGAGTCATTTATGCCATGACAAGACTGGCATTAACCAGGGAACAATAGCAGAGGCAGAATTTTAAGATCTGCCCACTTTCCAATGGCTCCTAAAATATTAAACATCTACCACAAGTCATATTCTCAGTTCAACTCCAAACCTGGGCACTGAAGTTTTTTAAAACTTTTGTACTTCTAAATCTCTTATTCAGTGCCATAACAATGGGCACACGTTGTTATGCTGAGGGACTACAGATGAGAATTAATCTTTTTTGACTAAATCTGCCACATTTATATGAATGTGCACTGTGCCTGTAAAATAAACCCAGTAGATATAAATATAAATTATGAGTTCCCTGCCAACACACATAATCTTCAAAGGTTTTTTTGCTTCTCTTTTATGATTGTGTTTGTATATGTATGCCAGCTGATATACTGCATTTCTCACATCGGTTTGGGATGCCCGGGCTTTCCTGTGCTCTGTGGCCAAAACCCAATGCTGTTCACCACAGGTGAAAAAGCAGAGGCCAGCACTAGTCACCATGGACACAAAGCAGGTATGGGCAAAGACTAATCTCTCCTTGCACACCACTGATGAGGTTCCATTACCCCAAGGTCTGCATTATACTGGACTGTGTGTGCCCGTCAAAAGTATCTCCCCTCCGTCTGGAATTGTGCTGGCACTGTGAGCTAGTTTTGCTTTACAACTGGAAATCCCTCATTCCCCCATTACAGCAAGCACAATAATGAGCTTTGATGCAAATGCCATAGTAATGGCAGTAATGTGCAGCTGAAGCACAGCAGACAGGTAGTACTTTTGCATTTGGTTTAAATACTTCTCTAAGGTAAGGTTTCTGATCGGTTGAAATTATATGAAGGAATAAAAAGATATATGAATACATTTTTGATGCAGTATTATATGCAGATGAATGTTTCAAAACAATGTATACAACTTTAAAATCTGTATTCAATTTGTGCATGTAAGAACTGTCTACAGGGAATGGCTTCTGGAGCAAAACCTCTGTCCAACAGTCAGAAGCTTCACACTTCACCAGGCAAGTTTGGATTGGTACAAGACTTTTGCTTTAAACGCAAGAGTGCAGTGACATTTGCTTAAAGTATTTATAAAAATTAATCATGAAATATGAAAAACAACTCAGAGGGCCTTAATGGCTTGTCTAAAACTTCAACTGAGGTTGTGAAAGAGGTGAATCTCCCCTCCCCTGTATACAATGCCAGCTGTGGCATAATGTAACCCTGCGCCTCTACCTCCACCCCCTGCTTCATATATTTCAGAAGGGCATGCCTATTTTTTGACTAGTGTAGACTTGTTAGACTTCATGAGCCTTTAACCACAGAATAGTGTCAACTGTATTTACCAACCCCTATCCCTTCTACTGCCCCTCCTACTCTTTCCCCTGTCAGTTGACAAAGCCAAGCCATTATAGCATAGCTCCACACTGTACCCTGCTTGCAGAAGTACATTATTCCACTACAGCAATCAAGTATTATCACTTTACCACGTAACACTTTTACTCATAAGCATATTCAGCAACCTGTGCAGATTTTCTCCTACATGAATAGAAATGGATTTAATCCTCATCAGCACTTGCTTACCAAACTATTATTGCCGGACACGAGTGCTTCAAAAAATAGTTAATTGGGTTTCACACCAAAATATTCATATCATTCTCATTTCATTTCACGTTTTATACTCAAATATTTTAAAATAACAGACACCTTGGGTAAAATGACTCCCTGAACTGCGTGTAGGATAAATGTTACTCTTTTTTAAAATTTTTATTTATTTATTTTTTTAATACTTTTTATTTTTTCCCACAAAAATGTACATAACTAAACAATGAGCGACGAAACTTCAATATACACAAACATAATAATAATAATAATAATAATAATAATAATAATAATAAAAATTTCAGACAAGCACACACGCTCACATAAGAAAAAATAAATAAATAAAATAAAGTAAAATAAAAACATTAATAGCCATCCATACACCTGCGGAGAGGCCCAACTAGCATAGAACAAAACCGACTTCAGCACCACAACACTTCACCCAATTTCCATTTTTCTTTAATAGCATCCTCCCTGTTTTGAATTCTATATGTAAGCCTCTCCATCAAATACACCTCCTGAACTGTATCCTTCCAACTATTTATTTCTGGGGGTGTGGCCCTCCTCCAATTCTTTGTAATTTGTATATAAGTATTCTAAATAAATATTTATCATTTCCATTGAGGTTAGTGGGACATTTCCCTAAGAGGATGTTTTCTGCTTTTAAATGCAATGATCTTTTAAATACATCTTCCATGATTTTAACTACATCAGACCAGAAGTTATTCAAAATTCTACATGAATAAAAGATATGTAGATAGTTGGCTAGACTTTCTCCACAATTTCTCCAGCAACTAGAGCTTGACTCTTTTTTACTCTTAGACATTATTTCTGGCGTTAAAAAATACCTCATATTCATTTTCCAGGCAAATTCTTTCCAAAATGAAGATTTAGTTGTGCTGAATACTTCTTTATGACTTTGTTCCCAATCTATGTCTGTTATCCTTATTTCTAATTATTTCTCCCACTTGGCTTTTGTGTTTCCACCTTTAACCACATCTTTTCCTTGGAGTATCTTATAAATAGTTCCTATTACATTCTTAAGTTTACAATTGTGTTTTTTTATTATGTACATCAAAAGGGGATGGATATAAATGTTACTCTTAGTATGTGATTTACCAAAGGTTCCCAGCTTCATTTCAGACTTTTGTGTAGGAATTTGTGTTATCTTGTGGCTAAATAAGGATAGAACAGGGAAGCTGAACATATCACCTTACATGCTTCCAGGAGCAAAAGTAGCTTATTTGCTAGACAGTTAGTTCCTTATTATTTCTTAAATAATTTTTGCACCAAAGCACAATTCTTGATGTTTTTCACATCCAGTATTTGATCATCAGTATTTAAGACTATTTTGGATTTGTTTCCTATTTAAATGATATAATCATACAGATAGACCGTGATCATTGGTGATTGGTGGGCTGCATATCTGAGGGGCTAGGTTGATATCTATGTTTCTTTGAGATAAAATGTACAGATGGAGCACGGGTTGCTTTGCAATCACTGTCATTCCCTTCCTCCCTTTATTTCAATGGCTTTGAATGAGTGCACACACATTCTCAATACACATGTCCATGGAGAACAGGTCCCAATAGGTGAACATAGGTGATTTTATGCAATAAACAAAACAAATCATCAAATGTGATCAGATCTATGTAATCAAAACCTTTTTTACTTTTTTTAATTTTACCTTATTCATTCCATAGTATCTCTTTTGGACATTATTTTACTCACAGACTTAAGTTAAGGAGATGTTGAGGTAGTGTGTTCCAGAGCTTGGGGGCCATGGCACTGAACGACCTGCCCCCCATAGAGGACAGTCTGGTTTTGGGAATGACCAGAAGTCCAGTGCCAGAGGACCTGAGGTTGCGTGCAGGAGTGTATGGGAGGAGTAGTTCGGGGAGGTAAGAACAGGCCAGACCGTTAAGTGATTTGTAAGTGGTGAGAAGGATTTTGTAGTGTACAGTATGCGTGAGCAAATGGGTAGCCAGTGCAGCTGACAGAGGATGGGGGTAATGTGAGCTGATTTTTAGGTGTGTGTGTGTAAGTACTCAGCTGAGTTTTGGATATATTGCAGTTTTTGGAGTGTTTTGCCAGGGATACCACAGAAAAGGGCATTGCAGTAATCAAGACGGGAGGTTATGAATGCGTGGACTAGGGTTTCAGCGTCATTCAGGGTGAGGGATGGGCGGAGTCGTGCAATGTTACGGAGATGGAAGAATGCATTCTTAGTGAGAGTGATTATGTGGGGTTGGAAACTAAGTGATGGATCAAATATGACACCAAGGTTACGGATAGTAGTTGAGGGTTTGACTAAGATTCCATCTATGTTAATAGAGAGGTTGGTGATCTGTGAGGTCAGGTCAAGGTTTTAGGTCCTGTTAGAATTATTTCAGTTTTCTCTGACTTCAATTTGAGAAGACTGGCGGCCATCCAAAGTTTTATGTCATGAATGCAGGCTTTGAGTGAGGGGGGTGGTAAGGCTGTGATGTTTTTGCATGACCATACACTGACAAATCAGGATGTTGGTTTCCTTGTTTCCCCTTCTCCTTGTTTATGCAGTGCTGTCTTACTACAACTAGATACCCTCATGGATACTGAATTAACATTCCACTGTTTCTGCTAAAGAACTACTGATAAAGGTGGTTAATTTATTAAAATGTATGAAATTATTAAATGTCAGAATTTACCTCATATGGTTGTATAGTGATATGTTGCTGGTAAATAATGTTACAACTTATAATACAGCTATGGTTATTATTATTATTATTATTATTATTATTATGTAAATTGTAAATGCTTTAAAATGTGTTTAGGTGTGCTTGTTGTCCTCTTTGGGTGTGTTTTAAATTCATTTGTCTTAAAATGAGAGTAATTTTCAAATACCACCCAAACTGTCCAGACATTTGAAAGGCATGTTATGCATTGCATTTGATAAGACAAGCCCCTGAAAGGTTTGACGCTGTCTTAAGGTTGTGTATGCCATCATCTGCCAAAGCACACAACACTATTGTGATCATTCTGGTTACGATCATCTGTGAAATTCTATAGAGTATTTGGCAAGAATCTTTTACAGACTGGGATAATTGGAAAATATGTGAAATACACGGCAGTTTGCATTGTGATTCATCAGTACATTGATAAGATCAACTCTGCTACGGTTTACATAAATATTGTTATCAAGAAATGTGATTTCTGTTACACATACACCAATATATGTACGGTTAATAAACAAAGTGAATTTCACAAATTACAGAAATCAGTAGTTGAGAAAGGTGGAGATTGTATGGCCTCAGTTATGTTGAAATGTTTAAACACTAAAAACATATATTTGTAAATTTTCTCCTGGAGGCTTTCTGTGTTGTTATTATTTAGGGCAAGAGAATATTCTATAGGACTGCTAAAAGAATGCTCCCAGCCATGTCAACATACTGCATGTATACAGAACATTTTTGGAAAGGCAAACCCTTTCCAAAAATGTTTAGTTTAAGTTACCCAGCCTGCTTGAACAGCAGATACGATTATATCTGTGAGCTATGGAAATTACTTGTGTTGTTTATGTATACTATTTTCAATTGTATATTTACAGATGTACCCATTTCGTGGCTCATATTACGTGAAAAATGGTTGTAAAAATAATTAATTTAGCTATGATTTACTATGATTACTATTATTTAGCTATGATTATCGCCCACCTTAAGGTGCAAGGTTGCATCTGTGCTAATACCTGGTTATGTGAGGGTTTAGGGCAAAATAGCGATGAGCCAAATGCAACAACAGAAAAATTCCTCGGCACTGCCAAAATAATAAACACCCTTAACCCTATTTACTTTGGCCTATTTTATACAATTTTCGCCTAGTTTTTACTAGTGTCAATTAAGTGCCAATATCTCAAAAACGATTCACTGCACATCCATGCTTGAAAGTTTCAATGAAAGAAGAGGCTTGTACCATTCAGAAATTTGCATCAGAATAAATTTATGTAAAAATGGTCACATACAGTTTATACATAATACACATAAAAAAACAAAAAAAAGTACAAAACGCCTTGTGTTTTTACAGTTTAGCACTGAATATTTCAACTTCAAAGTACTGGAGCAAGCCAGACTTCCTTACACTAGTGCACTGATATGTTGTCCACTTGGGTTTAGAATTTGGTAAAGATATCTACAGGCTTTCCTTATGCATTGGTATTTTTACCAAAACGGGGCCCGGGTGTCCCGAAACGTTTCCAAACGTCGCCAAATATAAAACATGTGCATATCTTTCTGTCTAGGCATGTCAATCATCAGAAAACTTTATTTTTCTTTTAAAACATTTTTTGTAATACAGAATGTGAAGAAAATTAACCTACACATGTTTTGTGTTTATGTGTATGAGGGTATTCTCTTACAAAGCGTGCCCAAAAGTGCCCAAATACCTCTCCGAAAAGGATTACTTACCCTAATGTTATCCAACCAATCTGCTTTACATTTAAAATGGCACTGTACTTCAAAGTTAGATTTACCAGAGCCCCATAAGCCAGCAGAATAACAGGTTTATCTATAACAAGCCTTCAACTTGACTTTTTACAGCAAAAGTAATGAATTATACATCACTATTTGGCAAACCTGTCTGTTACCACCTCCTACGACAGAGGTGTTAGGTGGGGGAGGGGTGTCTTCACTGTCCTCCCTGAAAAAGACAGATTCAAGTACATTACTAAGTAGAATCACTAAAAAATGAGAACACAAATTATCTCAAAAAGACATATGGCAAGTATTACAATTAAGTGGAAAAAAATTTTTATTTTATAAAAAAAAATATATATATATATAGATATATATATATATACACACACACACACACACATATATATATATTATATATACGTATATACATTAAAAAATCTTACATCCACAGTACGTCTGATATTAGCTCCAACATAATTAGCAATCGTAGCTAACTAGGATTTATGAATTCGTTTGTCAGCTTGCACGAACTAAATTACATTATTATAATACTGTAATGTCTTGACTGAACCGTGAAATAAAGTACTGAGAATGGATGTCGTTTCATGCGTAAATTCAACAACTAGCCCTTGTGTTGGTTGCTGCACAAAGAAACTGCGAATGAACGCTAGAAAACAAACAAAGAGCAGGCGCTCCTTAGCCTGTGACGCCATAGAAGCTAACTAGCGAACTCCTGCGAGAATCCATTTATCACCAAACTAAAAATACTCTAGATAATAGCGCTCCATACTGTTGATAATTATGATGATAATAATAACAATAATAATAATAATTTGTATTATATATTTTTAAAAACACTTACATGTCCAGGCACGGGTCCATGCCAGAGTCATTGCTCTGCCAGAACACAGACTTCTTCGCCTCTGGGACACTTCTTCACCTCCAAAACCTGAGCAACCGTGAAATAAGCGCTCTTCTTTCCACCGTTGATTGCCACGTTCGCGTATAAATGTATAAAATAATCGTAAACTTTGAAGCAGCAAAGACATCACCAGCGCAATTGCATCATACAGCTGCCCGTGTCTGCGTACAGAGAAAGACTGGTCTGTGACGTTTTTTCAGCTCACAAAAAAAGCTACACATTGCTAAATACATCGGGATAGACTGAAAACGTAATTGTAACAGCAATCCAGCCCATCCCTTCCAGGATAAACTCAGTCAAAATGGCCACAGGCGTCATCTGATGCTGTCGACAGTCAGGAGCGCACAGCCGATTGCCCTATGGGCTGTCTTTACGCGTGGATACAGCGCCGTTCACAGTCGCTTGAATATGACATATTTTACTTCGTTTGAAAGGGCAGGAACCCCCGTAGAAGATAATCTACGTGTTTTACGTTAGATCATTCCTGTAGCAGTCTAGTAATGCTTTTACGCAACGGTAGTAACGTAGTACAAACGCAAAAGCGAAGGGTACGCACTGTGGAAATTGAGACTTTCCTGGATAATGGATAAATGGGTTACGAAAAAACGTTGAGGATTCTTCAGAAAAGGGTTATAACTGCATAACCAGGTATCGTATTTGGTTGCTTAAACATGTTTATCAAGAGAATTTGTAGAAAATAAAATGTATTTATACAAAACCGGAAGTATATCGGTTGTATGCATACTGAAGTGAGCACGGGAAAAAAAACACCTAATGTTTATTTATACAACTTTTCAATAATATACAATTGTTCCTGAATCGGATCTTGATTTTTCAGCGTGTTGAAATGGTACCAAGAGCTTTTGTGATACGCATTTTATTGCCTGTGATTGCGGCGAGGTGAAGGCTGTAAACAAATAAAAAAAGTGGGTTGGGCTATTAGCACCCTGCTGCTTTATGGCTCTGTAGTGTAACCTGAGAGCTGATAAGCATATAAACGAATGTGTTCGCAGGCTGTGACTGTTTTTAACAATTTTGCGTCGAAAGTTCCGTGTTTTATTAACGTTATAATTTAGAATTTAAGAGAAATATGAACACTATAAAAAATTGGACCGCATGCGTCCCACC
Source organism: Synaphobranchus kaupii (assembly GCA_029718625.1). Classification (NCBI taxonomy): domain Eukaryota; kingdom Metazoa; phylum Chordata; class Actinopteri; order Anguilliformes; family Synaphobranchidae; genus Synaphobranchus; species Synaphobranchus kaupii. The sequence goes on from CM056376.1 coordinate 96,737,733, forward strand.
ACTAGGGGGCCAAAGCCTATAGAGTTAAAAAATGGGGATAGCTGCGAGAAAACCGGGCAGAAATAGAGGAACAGAATCCCTTGCAGGACTAAAACAAGATAAGGGATAAAAACTCCCTGGCGATAGCCAAACAAAAGACACCCTAACAAAACAGGGATAGCCACGAGCAAACCTGGCAGAGAAAATAAACGGAGTACACTACAGCTGAAACAGCTGTGGCGAGAATAGAGAAAAAATAATGCACCTTCGGAACTTGGCTATGAAGCCCGATAAATGGTGAAAATAATGAAATAAATAAAAAGCTTGCACTCTCGAAAAGGAGAGAGTGGGAGCGGGAGGGGGAGAGAGGAGAAAAGAGATTAAGAGAAATAATCTCTGAGCTTCTTTTAACAGGAGAACTGTCTCTACAGAGAAAATAAAGAAAAACTTTCTTTGCCCAAATGTAGAGGCAGCAAAACAAAACCCTGTGTTCGTGTAACACGAAGAAATAGTGAAGCACCCGGAAGAGGAATTCTGGGGCTTAAATACCTGATGACAGGTAAGACAGGTGGAAGCACTAATCGCTGGGACGAAGCAAAATCCCGCGGTGGAGTGCTGAAAAAATCCGATAGATCGGAAAACAACGTGGAAAGTGAGGAAAACAGCAGACGCCCATGACAGGACCCCCCCTCTAAGGGACGACCCCAGGCGATCCCCCAACTCGCTTACCACAGAAATCGCTAACTAGTTGGGGGTCCAAGATATTTCTGGATGGGACCCAGCAACGCTCCTCAGGGGCATAGCCCTCCCAATCGACCAAAAACTGGAAACTCCGGCCCACCCTTCTCTTCGCCAGAATGGGGCAGACCGTATACACCGGGCCTCCCTCCACGATCCGAGGGGGGGGGGGGGGGGGGGGGGCGGTGGTCTCTCAACCGGGGATAAGGCACTGGTAAGAACAGGCTTCAAACGAGAGACGTGGAAGGTAGGGTGGATGCGCATGGAGCGCGGCAACTGCAGACGAACAGTCACAGGGTTGATTTTGTGGACGATCTTGAAGGGTCCCACGTACCACGTGGAAAGCCAAACTCTCTGACCCACCCGATAGGAAGGGGCAGGACGACGGTGTTTGTCAGCGGAAGCCTTTTGACTGGCAGATGCTTGTAAAAGCGAAGCATGAACTCGCTTCCACACCGTACGACATCTCCGAACAAACGAGCCAGCAGAGGGAACCTCCACATTCCTCTCCAGCTCAGGGAAGAGTGGGGGCAAATAACCCACCTGGGCCTCGAATGGAGACAGACCCGTGGAGGCATTATGCAAGGTGTTGTGGGCATATTCGGCCCAAGGAAGGTAACGGCTCCACGAAGTGGGGTTGGAGGCTGCCAGACATCGAAGAGTGCTTTCCTGAGTCTGGTTAGTATGTTCTGTTTGTCCGTTAGTCTGCGGGTGGAACCTGGAGGAAAGACTAATGGAGGCGCCCAACTGCGCGCAAAAGGAACGCCAGAACCTGGCGAAAAACTGAGGACCGCGGTCAGAAACCACATCGCGGGGCAATCCGTGGACCCTAAAAACGTCCACAACTAGCTGAGCGGTCTCAGGAGCAGATGGCAGTTTAGCTAGGGCCAGAAAATGTGCCGCCTTAGAAAACCTGTCGACAATGACAAGAATGACCGTTACCCTGAGAGGGGGGGGTAACCCGGTCACAAAGTCTAGGGCGATGTGACTCCATGGCAAACTGGGAACGGGCAACGGGTGCAACAAGCCCGAGGGGGGGAGTTGGGAACCCTTATTCCATGTGCATATGACACAAGTGGCAACAAATTTGCGCATGTCCCTCTCCGTGCCGGGCCACCAAAAGCGTCTGGAGAGAAATTCCCTAGTGCGGTGGATGCCGGGATGCGCGGTGAGAGTTGGGAGGAGTGACTCCACTGTAGCACCCACTGTAGCTCCCAAGGCCTCACTTTAAGAGGTACAAATAGGCAATTGGCGGGAGCCCCCCCCCCCTGGGCCAGGGTCGAGGCGTAACGCCTGCTGGACCGCCACTTCAATGTCCCATAGCACCGGGGCCAAGATCTGCGTGGTGGGTAAAATGGACTCTGTGATGGCGGGGTTGTCGGACTGATCAAAGATACGAGAGAGGGCGTCCAGTTTGATATTTTTTGAACCGGGACGGTATGTGAGGAGGAAATTAAACCGTGTAAAAAACAACGCCCAGTGTGCCTGTCGAGAATTACGCCTCTTCGCCTGTTGAACATATTCCAAATTCTTATGATCAGTCCAAACAGTGAAGGGATGCCCAGCTCTTTCCAACCAGTGCCTCCACTCCTCCAGAGCCAATTTAACCGCTAGCAGCTCCCGGTCCCCCACGTCATAATTCCTTTCGGCGGGGGTAAGGGCGCAAGAGAAATAAGCACACGGGTGCAATTTGCGGGAGTGCTGAGACAAAATAGCGCCTGCTCCCAATTCGGAGGCATCGACCTCCACAATGAATGGGAGGGAGGGATTGGGCCAGAGGAGGTTTCTCTAAGACAATAGGTGAAGCAGTGCTTCACCCAAAAAAAGGGGTGAAAAAGAACATGCATATCACACAATCACACACACAACATAGGCTTTCTTTAATATTGAATCATCACCGACTTTCGACTTGCCCTTGTGAAGCTAAAAAAAAAGTGCTTAGATTCAAAAATATGCCTTGTATCTTCTTATATAGTTCTGTGCTTGTATCCTGAAAAACAGCGCCACCCTTTGACTTTTAAAAGGAACTTCAGTTTCTGTCTGCTTCACTAGACCATTGGAAATCAATGGTGGACTTAAAACATCAACATAAAACATGATTGGATAATTGTGGATTATGACGCGTTTTTGAGCCCACCCGTGAAGCAGTGCCTCACTAAAGTATTCAATAGAGTTCCAATCATGCGTGTTCTTGTGCGCGTTCTCATCCTGATGATTGACATAATGTCTAACCATTCAGAACACGAGTTCAGTTGTCCAGCAATATAATCATCTTCACCGCTACTGTATTAGAGAGATAGAAAGGGAGCAAGAGAGAAATGTATTACATTTTTATTGTTGTGGCGTTGTCAGTGGTGATTTGTATTGTAAATAGTAAATTTTTTTATCGTGTTGTAGTATTAATAGCTAGCTAATTGCTAACGGTAGTGATTTAAATAACGTTGCCTAACGTTAGCCTAAACTACCTCACTTTTTGTAACGTTAGCTTTTGCCATTTCATTTGGCTGCATTTGAAAGAAAATGGAACCTGTGAATGTAAACATCCTGGATCAGATTCTGCGGGATTAACGTAACGTTATTTGCAAGATTGTGAAGAAAGATTGCAAGTGAAGGCGGATGGGAGACCGAAGCCTCCTATCAATCTTATCCAGTGAGTGGGCTCTGTAAGTCAAAGCTTTAATGTTAAATGCTCGTAGTAGCCTACGTCGAGGTGGATTAGTTACAGGCAGCTTGCTAACGGAATCGCATATATTGCTGGCCATGTGTGTTGTTTAAAGGAAAGCCTATCATTTTTTATACAAGTTACAGGAGATGTTCAATGTTTGCGAGAGATGGCTTTCATTATTTAGGTAATAATGAGAATTTAGCTATGTAATTCAGGTTTGTTAAAATTAAGGTAAAATCTAAGGAGCATGACAGTAGTGTAACTGAAACACCGCGGGGGGCCTAGATAGCGCGAAAGGCATCACCTGGTACTCATAGTGTCCGCTATGCGTATTAAATGCGGTCTTCCATTCATCGCCCTCACGCATGCGCAGGTTATAGGCATTGCAGAGGTCGAGTTTGGAAAAAAATTGTAGCCCCCTGAAGGCGAGTTCATTAGGGGAAGTGGGTACCGGTTTTTTACAGTAATAGCATTGAGAGAGCAAAAGTCAATGCACGGGCGTAACCCCTCATCCTTCTTTTTAACAAAAAAGAAGCCTGCACCAGTGGGGGATGTGGATGGTCCTATAAACCCGCTGGCCAACGTTTCTTCAATATACTCTTTCATAGCTGCGCTCTCGGGGGCAGACAAGGAGTAGAGATTGCCTCTGGTAGGAGTGGTGCCTGGATATAACTCAATGGCACAGTCATAAGGGCGGTGCGGGGGGAGAGTGGTGGCTTTCTGTTTGCTGAACACCCCAGCTAGGTCTGTATATTCTGTGGGGACATTGGTCGGCAGGTGAAACTCGAGCGTTCCTGCCAAATTTACGCCCGCCGTTTTGATAGGTGAATTGGGAGCGGACGACCATCGAATCTCAGAATCCGACACTTCGTCGGGAGAAACCTCCTCCCAAGTGGAGAAACCATCAGTGTGAGAGTCCCACTCTAGACTCTCACCCCCGGTCTCAGAACCCAGAACAGACTCCTCCTGATCGAGTAGAGAGATGATCTCCTCAGTCTCCGATTCTGAGCTGAAATCGGTCTCGCCTAACTGCCCTCCCGATACCCCGGATGGAGAAATATGCTCCTGGACAGTGCATTGGGAACCCCACTGAAGGATGCTGGATCCGCCCTTACCCCATTCAATATGAGGATTGTGTTTAACGCGCCACGTGTGGCCCAGTACAATAGGATAAGTAGGATAATTAACAAAAAAAAACTGAATGTTCTCTGTGTGATCCTCGTGGGGGGTAATCATGGTAAGGGGAACAGTAAGTTCTTTAATCAAACCCGTGCCCAACGGACGGCCGTCTAGTGCGGTGATTTGGCGAGGAGTGGTAAGGTGACGGATGGGTAGGCGATAAGCCAGGGCCCACTGGGCATCAATGAAACACTCAACAGCCCCTGAGTCGATAAATGCATCGACCGGGAGAGAGTGCTGTTGCCACATTAAGCTCACAGGGAGTAGGGTCCGAGGCGTAATGCCATTGTGTCTCGCTAGGGGGCCCTGTTCCCCTAACGAGACCCCCCTTTTCCCGAGAGCTTGGGACATGTCTGAATGGAGTGCCCCTGACGCTTACAATAATGGCACCCTGCTGCAGTAACCAGGGAATTCCCCGGGGGGCCGTATGAAGCACCATCTACCTGCATAGGTTCCTCAACACCCCGGGGCGTGAGAGCGGTAAGTGTGGAGAATGGAGCAAAGTGGGAACTGGCAGGACACTCCCTCCTGCTGCCCTTAATGCGAGCCCGGTCTCTGACCCGGTTATCAATGCGGATAGCCGTGGAGACTAGCGCATCTAGCGTCTCACACGGCTCAAGCACCGCTAACACATCTTGAAGGGCGTCACTCAGCGACTCCGTGAACTGAGTGATCAATGGAGCCTCTGGCTAACCTCTGCCTTCTGCCAGGGCACGAAACCGGATGGAGTAGTCAGCCACTGTTTCGTTACCCTGTCGTAGGCGAACCAGGCGCCTGGCCGCCTCCTGACCGGACATGTGCTGATCAAAGACCATAGCGTCCATAAGTGATTTGGGCGTATTAAGAGTCGGTGAATGGGCCATAATGAGAGGGGTAGCCCAGTCAAGCGCGGATCCGGTGAGGAGTGATAAAATAAATGCCACCTGGGACTCCTGGGTGACGAACCGCGATGACTGGGCTTTAAAAAAAATTAAGCATTGGGCAAGAAACCCCCGGCACTTGCCAGCCCGACCATCATATCGGAGAGGGAGCTGCAGTTTAGGCTCCTTAAGTCTCAGGAGCCGGAGAAGGGGTGGCCTGAGCAGCAGGTATAGGTGCTTGGTGCGAAACTGTGAGGCGCCGCATGCCCTCGGCCATTTCCCGGAACCAACCCTCCTGAACCCGCAGCTGATTAGATAGTAGCTGAACTTGCCCCGTAAGAGCTTGCTGCAGAGCTTGAAGAACAGCGATACCCTCTTCCGAGGGATTAACTCTCCCTTGTTCGGGAGGAGAGGTCGCTGGCTCATCCATAGGCTTCACTATTCTGTGAGGGTTTAGGACAAAATAGCGATGAGCCAAATGCAACAACAGAAAACAGGAAAACTCCCTGGCAATAGCCAAACAAAAGACACCCTAACAAAACGGGGATAGCTGCGAGAAAACCGGGCAGAGATAGAGGAACAGAATCCCTTGCAGGACTAAAACAAGATAAGGGATAAAAACTCCCTGGCAATAGCCTAACAAAAGACACCCTAACAAAACAGGGATAGCCACGAGCAAACCTGGCAGAGAAATTAAACGGAGTACACTACAGCTGAAACAGCTGTGGCGAGAACAGAGAAAAAAAATAAGGCCCCTTCGGAACTTGGCTATGAAGCCCGATAAATGGTGAAAATAATGAAATAAATAAAAAGATTGCACTCTCAAAAAGGAGAGAGTGGGAGCGGGAGGGGGAGAGAGGAGAAAAGAGATTAAGAGAAATAATCTCTGAGCTTCTTTTAACAGGAGAACTGTCTCTACAGAGAAAATAAAGAAAAACTTTCTTTGCCCAAATGTAGAGGCAGCTAAACAAAACCCTGTGTTCGTGTAACATGAAGAACTAGTGAAGCACCCGGAAGAGGAATTCCGGGGCTTAAATACCTGATGACAGGTAAGACAGGTGGAAGCACTAATCGCTGGGACGAAGCAAAACCCCACGGTGGAGTGCAGAAAAAAATCAGATAGATCAGAAAACAATGTGGAAAGTGAGGAAAACGGCAGGCGCCCATGACAGGTTACTGCTGGCAGAATCTTCAGACCCTTAATGTTAAGGTTCCCGCAGGGGGGGCCAGACCCAAATGCAAGACTCAGACGGCTCAGGGGGAAACTCCACCAGGGAGTACATTTATTGAGAGACATAGGCAGGGGCAAGACATAACCAGACACAAGGCAGGAACATGGAGAGGTCAAGACAAGGAGGGGGCTATGACGAGGAGGTGGCTATGACAAGAAGGGGACTAAGACTAGGAGGGGTCAGTGACTAGGAAGGGTCAGAAACTAAGGAGGGGTCAGGAACTAAGGAGGGTCAGGAACTGGGAAGGGTCAGGAACCAGGCTAGGCGTGGACAGCACTCCGGCCGTGGGGTCAGGAAACATGGCGGCCCTCTGGCTGTGGGGTCAGGAAACATGGCGGCCCTCTGGCCATGGGGGGGGGGGGGGGGGTCAGGAACGAGGACATCACCCTGGCCATGGGGTCAGGTGCAGGGGTTCCCGCGGATAGCGCAGGGGCCCGCGGTGGCACTCTGGCCGTGGGGGTCAGGAACAAGACGTCACCCTGGCCGTGGGGTCCAGGTTAAGGACGGCACGCCGGCTGTGGGGTCAGGAATGGGTGCGGGGTTCCCGCGGATAGCGCGGGGGCCTGTGGCAGCACTCTGGCCATGGGGGGTCAGGAATGAGACGTCACCCTGTCCGTGGGGTCCAGATTAAGGAAGGCACGCTGGCCGAGGGGTCAGGAACGAGGAGGGACAGAAACGAGGAGGGTCTGGAAAGAGGAAGCCTGAAGGGAACTGGGGTGCCTGGAGGGAACAAGGGAGCCTGGAGGGAACAAAACCTCGACAAGAACAAGACAAGACAAGGGGGGTCCATGACACGAGGGTACATGACAAGAGGGTACAAAACAAGACGGAACATGGCAAGACAGAACATGGCAAGACCACAAAGGGAAACCCAGCTCACGAACAAACACGACGGGCACACAAGACGGTCCGGCCACGAACAAAGTGACGGGGCAGACTATATACAAGACATGACGAGGAGAAAACGAGCAACAGGTGGGAGAAGGGTAACGAGGACACGAGCGGAAAACACAATGCAGGTGTGGGGAGTGCAAGCCACAAGTAGGAGGGAGAGAGGGAAAACACGGGGTGGACTATGAGACAATAGGAAAACCCGGGATGGAACCCGGGTGCCTCACCCTTAAACCTACTCTAAAATTCTACTGTGTCATGTTTGCACCAATCCAAAACCCAAAATGACCCATCTCCATTTCCACCCACCCAGGACAAGAGCTAAAAAACAGGGATGCACAAATGTCCTTGTGCCTCTTTGCAATGCACCAGAATATCAATCTGCCCTTGTGACAGCTGCATTTGAATTAGCAAGGGGCTTTTTGAGACCTCAAAATAGAGCCGTCTGTGTTTTGATATGGGTCATTGGTCCAAGGTCTATCCAATATTCGATTTTTGCAAAGTGGCCTGTTCTTTTTGACCTAATCTTGAGCTTGTGCCTGTTTCCTCTCTCCACCATCCCAAAAAAATCATAGGGAATTCCTTAGGCAATTAAAGATATGCTGAGGCCCTTTGGAATAAACACATATTTGGCTGTCCACTATCACTGAATGGTTTTATTACTGCTCTGAAGAAACACCAGAGCACAAAATAATTCTGATCCATTTAGAATTTACAATTTAAATGCCCTGAGCTTGTGATTAAATAAAAAGAGCAACCTGTGACAGTAACTTGGAAATATCAATTGCAAAATGAATTCACATGTAAGTAAAGGTTTTGACATCTCCCAGTTTGGAAAATACCAGGCACCATCAGATAGCAGAGATCTGAATGTCCTGACTGGCCTCATAAGGTTGGGGTATTCTTTGCCTTCAACAATGATGTTTCTGTACTGGGTTTACTTCACAATTATTACATACAAACCTCACCTCTATTGTCAAAAGCAGGAGCAAATTTCCAGTTTTAGCAGTATTCAATAGCTAACATTTTGACAGTAATATCATGGTGCATACTTATGGAACCTTAATTAACATATTACTAAATGTAATTTTGCCAAACCTTGAATGAGTCATTCGTATACAGCCATATACTTGCCAGATTCTGTCTCCGGTAATATCCTGTATTACCAGATTCCAGGGTACTGAATTCCGCAATTCTGCTTACATTCTGTGCATTGTACAAACTACAGGGCAGTACATAGCCTACATATATGTGACCCCCCTCAATGTTTTCACTTGGCATTATCCAATCAGGAACGGCATCTTAAACCCCTGCTGGGTGTTTATGAATGGCAGGGGCAGGTAAGTAGGGTCTGAGTTTTGGAGAAGAGGAAATATATTTTTCCTTTTTTTTGGTTCATGGTGGTTCCTTGGTTGTGTTTGTTCCATCTTAGCTTTTTACCTCCATTTCATTCCCTTTGCACTGAAGCTGAAAGTAATTACTCAGTTGCTGGATAATTCTATAACTCTCTCTCTCTCTTTCTCTCTCTGTCTATCCCTCCCTGCTGGTAATTACAATTTAATGTCTTTATAATTATAATTAGTGAGTCTACATTCATAAGTGTATGATTGCTTATTCGGTTCTTCTTTGTCACATCTTTATTATTTAAAAAACATATGCAATCTTCAGTCTGATCTAGTTCAGTCTGGAGTTAATTTTTACTTAGCTTTGTTCCACCAGTATTGTTTCAATAACCTATTGATCAATTTCAGTTGAATATACTTTTTAATTAACCTATTAATCAATTTGAAGACGTAAGATGGAAAAATAATTTTTACAGAATGTTTTAAAAAAATGTTTTGCTGTATGTATAACAATTGCCATTTGTCAAAATTAAAGTAAACACAGAGGAGGAAATGGATGCCTCATGATTCCTGACCATACTGAATGGGAAGGGATATGTTCTCTTTTTGCTTTAGTATGCGTTTATTCATTCTGTGTTCTGTACAATTTTTGGTCACATAATAAGGTAAAATGCCGTAAAATTAAAAAAGAAAATACGCGTAGGCCAATGGCTGATTCCAGACTGACATTGGGCTGATTCTAAAGTTAAGCTGATCGCCCATGTATCCCTATTAAAATGTTCCCGACCCAATATATTGTGTTATGGCAATGACAACCTGGAAGACAAATAATTTTCTATAACAAAAAACACTTCTTTCCTTTCTGTACACAGCATGTTAAGGCGGGAGCCACTTTGTATTGGATGCCACTAGTGTGCAATAAGGCAGGGAATACCTTAGCTACTCAGGGCCAGATTTACTAAGGGAAACAGCCGCAGCGGAAAACATTCGCTATATTGCGGCTCTGCAGATACCGACACATTAATGACTATATTTACTATAACTGGTCATAATTACGCAATCAAAGAAATGAAATGGAGACATCTATAACAATAATCTGTCCAGATTACAAAGCACTAATAAATGGATATGGAGCAACCAGGCACAAGTCGCGAGATAACCACAAGAAAAATAAAACTTAAATTTACGATGTATACAATGCTGTATTACAGCATATACAATGCCAACGGAGAGGAGAACATTTTGGAATGACATCACATACAAAGTTAATTAGGAGCAGTAGAGGAAAGAAAATCTCCCATCTCTGTAAAGAAAATATGCCGTGATTTTAGAAAAACTTTCCTCCAAAATAATGCGGGAAAATGACACAGGTGGTGGTCCATCAAATGAAAGAATATTAACACAGATAGAATAACAGGTGGAACAATCCCTGCAAAATGAGAAAGTCGTGGGGGTGGGATAAACTTGTGATGGGAGAAGGCCACAGAGAGTCCGAAAGTACAACTGTATTCACAATTCATTATACCTACTAACCGCACAGGCACAACAATTCATTATTTAAATACAGACATGTGTTTTTATACATTTACATTACAATTATTTGGCAGAAGCTTTAATCCAAAGCGACGTACAATAAGCAGTTTATACTGCTACATGATGACTGCAATAGAAGATTGCATCCTTTGAATAAAAAATAGGCTATGACTTCATATTATATCTGAAAATAAATGAGAAGTGATTAGTAGAAGCATGTGTGAAACATTTTGAATTCTGTCTCCTTTTGAGTGCTATACATTAGAGGATTTATATGTTCTGCTGAGGACATGTATACAGCCCGCCACCTTTTTCCAGCATACTGTGTATAGGCTATGTCAGCGCAGGAAAATTACCGCTAGCTTTCAGGTGTTAGCAAAAAATTCCCACGCAAAGAGGAGAGTCGCATGCTTTAATAAATCGGACGGAATACTTAATTGGCCTAGTTTGCATAATCTCCACCTTGTTTTAGCGCATTCACTCCAGGTATACATATAAATGAACACATTACACAACTATGCATCAAAAGGAAAGTCGCAGAGTGATGTAATCCCAGCAAATTACATCCTAATAGCGATTTTGACCCATTGCGACCGTTTAGTAAATCCGACCTTGCAGCAACTGCTTTAGGGTTGGAAAAGCAGTCACAATCTTTTAGCAAATCCGGCCCTTAGACTCTTCCTTAAAGCATATCACTATAACCTGTAATGCACCACTTTGTGGCTATAAGCCTCATGATGTTTTGGAATTAGGACTGATTTGAAATCATGGGGCACACAGTGTCAGTTTTCCAATGACTAGCACTTTAGCTGAATATTGTACTGGACGGCTGCTCTACTCTTTCAAACCATTTTCCAAGACACATGCTGGCACATCAGGGGTGGATGGGAGAAATTAACAAGCTTGTTCACTGATCACTGTGTTTATTTTCGCTTAAAACCATTAGAAAAAATGTTAGACATTGTTGAGCAAACAACGTCTCATATCTTGTAAGGATATAATGGCAAAAAACCCACAGATAATGTATTTTAAAAGTATACTTATTAGAATTTTAAAACTGGATTGATTTCCAGGGTTTACTAAATTGTCACTGAAATTAGGGAATTTTTCAAACAACTTGGTATTGTACAGTGATAAACATTAAACAATGAACAACTATTTCAAAAGCTAGCAGACCTAGAGAGCAGCATTGTACATACATATTGAATCTCATATTGCAGGGCCCAGCACTACAACACCTGATTCAACAAATTAACTAATCATGGTCTTCTGATAAGTAGAATCAAGTGTCTTAGTGCTGGGCTAAAACAGAAATCTGCTCCCACATCGGCCCTTGGACACCCATGGCTGCTGGATGGCTAATTTGCTTAAGGCACCATGCTGTGATGCATGGGTGAGCCTCATGGCCTCGGATCATCATTCTTTCATCACTTTTGGGCAACCCCCATTGGCCGATAAGGGTGCTCGTAAGACTTTGTGACAAAGCCGCATATGAGAGGTCCCTCCTCCGATGCCGTGCAAGCTTAGCGACGCTAAAAGAAGCAGCTGTTTGACTCTGGGGTTGGGCAGAAAAGAAAAGAAAAGATTGGACACCCATGTCATATTGCATTACACTGAACGTCAGACACTGCAACAGAACTACTGTGAAAGGGCTGCACAATTGATTGCTCGAAGGTTCCTGAACTAGCTTTTGATTGCAACAGCTATTCTCCTTGTTCTACATGCAGGACCATGTGGAAAAAATAGTAAGCTGAAGTATACTTGAGGTGCACTGTTTTATTCTTCAGCATACTTAAAGTATACTTATTTAATTATAGGTCTTCAATTCTCACAAGAGTGTGTAGCATAGTAGTCCAAAAATGTAACGTATGTTGTGAAAAATGTAAGTAACTACCTGAATAGCACTATCCCCTTGCCAAGATAAATATTCAGGTACAGGATTCCACGGAACAACTGAAATTTACTGGGAGTTTATACATAGTTTTTTCCCTACATAAAGTTTTTAAACAGAATAATGTGATTTCACTACATTGCCTGTGATGCTGATGTATAAGCAGGCCTTTAGATAAACTGTATTGGAAATTTTGTCTTGCATTATTAAGTTGGCTAATTTAGGCAGAGTGCTTTAACTATAAACAACATTAACTGCAGGGTAACTTTAATTATCATGCACACAAGTAATGACATTTTCTATTCAGTGAGCTCCTTATTAGGTAGGTTAAAAAAAGAAGAAAAAAAACTCCTGGCATGTATTCCTCGAGATAGAGATATAATAATATATATTTCGAAATAAAATATAAATAAATAAATAAGCAGAGCAGTGGCTGGGTCTTAAAGTCACGTTCAAAATATAAAATAAAAAAGACAAGTGCAAAATACAAAATAAAAATGAACAAAAACTTCTTTAGATACATTGCTAAATTAAGCTGACCAGACAGAAAACATGCTAATTCTAATGACAAATAATAACTCTCTTCTATAATGTTTATGGCAAACACAAAATCATACATCATTTTTTTTACTGTCAACATTTGAAAAAATAAAAACTTAAACAATTCAAATCCACAGCCATTTAGATGTAATGTATGTTATCTAATGCACAGAGACATGAGAATAGACATTCATGACTCACATCTGCTTTTCCCACCCCCTATACAATCGATGCCCTTCAAATGCTACCTTAATGCATCAGATTTGTCTGTGTGAATGTCTCATACTAGTCTCTCTAGACCATATCTGTGGAAAGCCAAGGAGGAAAAGGCAGTCATTTTTCAATGTCTATCCACATGGTTAAAGAACCAGGTGAAACTGGCCATGGAGATGAACTAAAATCTAATTAACTTTAAGAAACTGTATCTGTGGCAGGACATGCAAAACTTTTAAACATTTAATCTGTGTTCTGAGACAAGACTGATGACACTTTCAACAATCAAAATGACCGCCATCCAGTCAGAACTAGGACGTGTTAATTTCTCTTATTTTCATTCTGGGAAGCCTAAAACCACAGAGATGCAGGTTGGTTGAGTTTCACTGCGAGGTCAAGATAGCCCGGTGAAAAATATTGTCAAATTTCCTGCAGCCTTATTTATGACACAAACGTGCAGGAACCTGAGCATCATAAAAATCAATATGTTTCAATGACATTTTCCATCTGTGCAGGAAATGTGTTCCTCTGGGACAAAAGAGCACGCCCGCTATACAGGACACAGGGATAAATTACGATGGGCATGACATTTTGCACTTTTTAACAGCAGATAAAATGCAGCCACTTTTGATTGAGGAAATATATAGCTGAATGAATAGCTTGAGATGGGCAAGGGAGGTGCTTTAGTTTCCATTCTCCTGTTTAAAGATCACACAAGGGCCAGGCCTCTTGGACGATCTTAGAGCACAGAGCAGGCTATATTGAAAATCTTTTGGCAGAATTTTTTGGCAGGAGGAAAAGCAGGCCTTTTAGAAGATTTGTGAGAAAGACATTCAGATCATGTGTGAATTGGGGGATTTGGGTCGTAAACCAGCAACATTTACTAGGCAACTATTGAAAACATGATATAGGTGCTGCATTCAGGAAAGTATGGCCTAATATTTCAGTTAGCTAAGAGGAGACTGCATACACCTACCCACACTGATACATGTGAAATGGTGCTTGACCGAGGTATATGCAATTGAGTTCTGACCATTCACAAAGCTGTGCACACAATATGCTGTTATCTTTAAAACAAAGCAACAGGACATACACAGCTCTGGGAACTGCGCCTCAGTCCTACTCCAGTATTCAATTCAAAATGAGTCATACTCAAAGGCGGTCCACGTGCTGCACAAGTACTATATCGGTCCTCTCACATCACATGCTCGTAACACATGCCTTGAACAATAGAGATGTCAATAACTTCAGACACTGATTCACCAGATGTATGGAGAGCAGAACCATGCTGAGAAAAAAGCCTTTGATTTGACTATTGTCACACTGAATATGAAATAGAAGCTGAAGACTCCAGCAAGGGTCCAAAGTTGTAGTATATTCTTTTTCATATTTTAAGTAAATCAGTGTTAAGTAAATCATGGAAAAATATGATTGTTAGATGTTATATAAGGCTAAGTAAACAACCCTGAAAATATTTTTCTGCAATTACAATTAAACATGAGTAAAGGTAGACAATATAAGCAGTATGGAAGTTCAGTGCGCATGAATGTGCATTACGAACAAATCTGGATATTAATCCCATCATTGTTTGCAGCTAATACTTTCCTGTTTTCTATCAGCTCAGAGCATTGCTGTTTAACACACTTTACACTCTTATTAAAGCCCTAGGGAACACATATTTGTGATTGCCTTCTAATTAGATTAATTTCTGTCTTGTGGGCATACAATATGCATATACTTGTATTGGAAATAATTACTTTCTGAATTCCAGAGACACTGGATACTTTTACAAGAAACAGGTCATTATCATGCCCTGTGCCACCCACATTTTGAGAAATGCACCCACGTAGCATAGGATAGAATACGGTGTATTCATCCCGCGTAAGAATTGTGCACGAGAGGCACTTAAGCGCATGGCTTAAGTTGGCCATCACTGAATCCGGCCCTTAGAGTGCAACACTGACTGATAATAAAAACTTACCTTAATTAATTTGTAATGTGTATTGTGCAGCTCTAATCATATGTCTAATACAGTTACGTATACACAGTATAACTATTGATCTGGATAAAATTAAGGTAATCGGTTTCAGTAAAAGAGAATTTGGGGAAAATAAAACATTTGTTCCCACACTGAAAAAGTTTGGGGTAATGCAGAAATAACATCTTATATTCCAGACTGCGCCTGTTGGCCTTTTAGAGGTTCAAACTCACTTTTAAATCATCATTAATTCATCTTAATGAATGGACATAGAACATTTAAAAAAACTATATATTCAAAAATAAAACAATGAACTTTAAATAAGTAGTTTTAGATACCACCAACACCCCACCATCACCCCTTAGTTTCAAGGACAATGAACAATCAGTTAGGAACTCGAAAAATAGAGCATTCATAAACAACAACAAATGAATAAGAAATGTTTAACTATTGTGAGGCTCACCTTAGGATTCATTTCCCTATTTACTTAACACTGATCTAGTGACATTTATCATTATTGCATCAAAATGTGGCACATTAACCATACAAACTGAGTAATTATAAATAATGATAGAAATATTTTTAGCTTACCTTTATGCAGGCACTATACCGGAACTATAAATAGCCAGGGGGTGCGCTGACAAACTGTCTTTGTTCCTGAGACATTTTTACAGAACAGCTTTGAAATAACTGAATTATAATGATTTTGAAAGGAAAAGTCAAGAGGGGGCAAGTGAGAAGAAAGGAAATATGTTGCTTTTATTGCAGGTGCATGCAGTCGTAGATTTCCTATGGAAAAAGAATACACTGCAGTATATTGTAAATATATCAAAATTATCTTCACAATATACTGCAGTATATTACATTTCCATAAGGGATTACTGCAGTTATGAATAAGTAATTGAAAATATTGGCTAAAGTCACAGAGCAGTCACAACAATTTTGTTGAAAATCATAGAAAAATGAAAAAGGCAGAAATCACTGAATGTTTTAAGAATATACATTAATTTATTAAATTAACCAATAGATCTCATACGCAGCAGTGGGAAATGATTGACATAATCTGTACAGTAAGAAGTGCTTGAATAAATGCATGCATGGAGAGGCTGGTGCATTTAATCACTTCTGTCGATCACGGAAAGAAAAAGCATGCTTTTTTGCCTTAACAGCACATTATTAGAAACAGATTCAATCATAAATCTAATTTGTTCAGATAAGTTCAAATAAGCTGGCCTATCTTAAATCATGATAGCAGCCCACATATCACTTTAAAAAATGAATAACAAATATAAGCCTTGATGTTCGGATAGTATCAATGGGCCTCATGCAAGAACACTCTTCTTACTTCTCTCTTTGTCTAATATTCGTTCTTGAGAGATATTCATACTAGGTGGGTTTCACAAAACATCCTTAACCTCCAGAAACTCCTCTTACAGGCCAATATATATTCACCTGTTCTTAAATGAATGCGCACATTAACAATAATTCCCTATTAGCATAACACCCCCAAAATGCCTTATAGGGCCAGCTGTTCTTCCCCCTGTACCCAGAAGATGTATACATTTTTTTGGTAACACTTTATTTCACAGTGGTCGTCATGACATGGAAATGACAGAGTCATTATCATGACATACCACCTGCCATGAAGTGTCATGTCCATTCAAAACTATGACATAGTGTTGTTATTACATAACCTGCGATTTGTGTGATGACACAACTGACATAACAACCTGCATTGAAGGCTCACTATGACAGAGGTGTCATAACATATGATTTCCCATGACATTTGAAAATTACTATGTCCATTATTGGTTGAAAGCAATGTCACTATGCGCCAGTTGCCAAATAGTGATACCTCATACTAAAACACATTGTCATGAGTTTATATTCTTTTGGTTGGGATGAGTTCATCATCATAGATAGATACCAATGTTAATTTGCTGTGAAACCTACCTTAACCTCTGGAAGAACCACTTCTGAAATTCATCCCTGCAACAGCTCCTTTAAAATACAGGTGGATATGTTCCCATCAAGACAGTTTCATGTCACTGTGCTAATCTTGTTATTTTGTTTTTATTTGCATTGTCCTTATACCCATTCTAGGAAATTAAATAATTTGACATGGTCTAAATAATGTCATGACACTGTCATGCAGTTCTTATGTTCATACCAGCAGAAAATGTAATCTTGAGTTTCACTATCATATCTCCTAATGACATACTAATGACAAGTTAAAATGCTCTCACTCATGGGGAATCAGTGTTATGACACCCCTGTCATAGTGAGCCTTCGATGCAGGTTGTTATGTCATGGTAATGACACTGTCATTTCCATGTCATGACGACCACTGTCAAATAAAGTGTTACCAATTTTTTTATAAAATAACAAAAATTCTGGAAGATTCATGAATCATAAATTCATAAAACTGGCATCTTGCCTAAAAATGGATAGAGAAAAAAGGGAAAAAAAGAGCATGAGCATATAGACACATCCCACATGCACTGTCTTGCTGCACCAAGGAGTCCTGCACTTGCCTGGCCTCAACCCGTGAATCATGGGTGGAAAAGAAAATAAAAAAAATTTGTTATAGGCTAATTAGTAATTCGCAGGCTGGAGTGAAACGAGATGTATTGCAGTTGCACAATATCAGGCAAGTCGTGCGCTCCTCTTGACTAGGCAGCGAGCGAGGATGAGCTATATCGTGCGTCTAGGCTATTAACTTGGATGTTGATGGAGTTGTAGGCTATTGTTTTTTGATCGAGGGAGGGAAATGCAGCGTGCTTGCTATACATTTACGTGTAGGCTACAATAAATATTTAAATCAAATTATTTAAACGATTAAAACACAATATAACGTAATTTGTGCGTACGAGCGTTTCTTGCATGCGGCCCATTATCTGTTTAGGGTTCATTATTTGTGCTGTTCTGAATAAGGTATCCCGTTGCGAGCACACCCGTAATTAATGGTAAATGAGATATGCATTGATTAATGAGGCTCCTGGAACCTGGGACCTCATATAAAATCATCTTGGATTTCATCCTAAATGTGAACATATGATCGTTTCCTAAAATGGTCCTACAAACGATTTATAAAATGTCCATATGCATGAATAAATGTCCCTACGCATAAACTCTTTATAAATCAGAAGTCCTCCGACAATCATACACACGTGAACAAGCTTGTCAACTCCACCCAGTCCCTCAAATATCCTTATATGGTCTGGTTTTTTGCTATATGCTCCCTATGAGACATCACGTAATATAAAATTGATATATATCCATTTTACTTTTATCTTTGTCTTTCGGTCTTGATAGTTTACAGCAATGTTATTGTTATAGTTTAATTATTACCAGCCTAATATTTGTTTATTTCAATGGAGTTGTCATTGACAGCCATCATTACAAGTCTTCTGTTGCTTGCAATACAGCTCTTTCACAACTATATAACATTTCTGTATATCAATCATTATGATGTGATGTTTATGTAATTTACACATTGATTTTAAGCTTTAAAACCATAAAGTTATTATTATTATTATTATTATTATTAGGCTGTTGTATTTTTCATGTTTTGCACTCATGATAATGTTCACATCAAGTGCTGCAATCATAGGTGCAAGTTCTATTTCAACTTTGGAGGAGACACACTTCTGGACTACTTACTCTTGCGTACTCAACTGTCAAGTCTCGCAAGTATACTAGCTAGTCCAGGGACCGAAATCACATACTTCCTGTCTCAATCCAAACATACGCGTATGGCTGCAATAGTCCAGTTAACGGCCCACAATATTGCATTTCACAGTGCTTATCACAAACAAAATCTGACGCATGTGTGGTCTATTAGCTATACATCTCCATATGCCAAATCTCCAAATATTCTCACACCTCAAAAAAAAGTATTGAGCCTGCAGTACAGCTGCATAGCCACAAAGAATGATTTGTATGCAACCTCTCAAGTTTGCATACATGTCAGTTTCAAGTTTTATAAATCTCAATCTGTGCATCGACTTTCACGTAAAATCTAATCTGATTTTAGGATCAAATCCAGTCTGGAGAAAATAGCACCCAAAAGAACCGTTGCTGAATTAAACCCATCCCAATTCTGAAGGACGAAGAAGCTGGCACCAATCACTTGTTTTTTGAGCATTGAGATGCCATTTAATCTTCCTCACTAGAAGGTAAATATAAGTAGAGTACACAAGAGAACTATTAAAGTAATCATGTCTTTAATTTGACTTTGAGACCTTTTTGCATTTGTTTTGTGTGGAAAACAAATATTTACACAGGTGTTAAGTAAAGTGTTGTTAATATTTTATTATGGAGCAGATACAGTGGATGTACCTCTGAAGGTAGATTTAATATGTTCTTTAAAAATATTAAAAGTAATCTCTAGTGAATAAGCAGTCTGTCAGCTACCACTAGTTGGTTTGCTAAAACGGAGCCCAAGGACTAGCCATGACATTCCTCTCCCTTTTCCTAGCTGCTCGCCACATTCTTAATCACACTGCGGACCATGTTACTTTACCTGCTGTCAAACACACCTTTCAGGACTGATTTTAGCCAGTAAAGAATATATTTTGTTACTCTGTAGGTTAAGATTTCCGTCTAAACTGTAAGCTACTAAGATGACATGTCACAGGTTACCTGACCTGGGAATTCATAAGCTACTAAGATGACATGTCACAGGTTACCTGACCTGGGAATTCATATCTTCCCCATTGAATTAACAAAAAGTAGGCCCCAACATGCACATGCACGCACACACACACATGAGTGATATATGAATAGATTTGAGAATGATTTTCAGTAAATTCACATTGGCCAGAGCCAGAGTGAGGAAAAGACTTATCTCTGATATTCAGCTTCATAGCTTGTCATTTTGTGCAGAACCATTCACCACTAACGAGGCCAACAGATAAACAGTGAGTCTTATCTAAGAGTGAAATGAGCTGGCCTCTCACCACCGTGAATTCACATTATTAAAAAGGTCAGATTACAACATGTCTTACTGAGCACTTTAAGGGGCAGAAAATGTGTGACACAAGCACACACACACACACACACACACACACACACACACACACACACACACACACACACACACACACACACATACGCAAAAACATACCTGGATACTGCAAGCTCACCAATCAAAAGTCTTTCATTTGTAAATGAACCATATTAACTTTAGCCCTCCAGAGGCAATTTCCACCTAGTTGGTCTTATTTTAATGTCAATATCTCAAAAAATATTCACTGCACATCCACGGTTTAAAGTTAAAATTGAATCATTCAGAAATTTGCAACAGAATACATTTATTTCAGAATCGTCACATACAGTATATAATACGCATAAACTACATAGACTAATGTTTTTTTTTTTAAACTTACAAAAGCATGTGTGTTTTTACATAACAACAGCAACGTATTTCAGCCCTAAGTACCATAGGTGGTTGCTGTGGAAGTGTCGACTTAATGGGACTTTGGCGAAATGTAACAAGATAAACTCATAATGCTTCATAACCAGGTAGGATATTTGGTTTCATAAACATATTTACACGACAGATTTATGAGAAAACAATTTGGTGTCTACTCGTGGTGGAAATTACGAATCGCTTTACTGATTCAAATAGTTCAGTTCAGTTCAGTAGAAAGATTCTAGTCACTGACTATGTAAATCGTTCACTGGTGGGGTCATTTGCGCAAGTGCACAAATATTCCAACAGCACGTTCAGTTCACTATACTCGTAGTTCAGTAGGCCGATCAGTCATAAGCACTAGCCTACAAGTGAAAGTATAAACCTTTTCTATAAACCTCATATAAACTTTTTGTATTTTTTCCTTGTAGCTATATAGTTTTCTGGATTAGGCTATATGGCCGCTCCAGGCGAGCCTTTTAAATATGGATTAGAAGCTACGGAAATATGACATGACAATTTGTGTCTTCACAAGTTCTGATCATTCCGTTGTAAGTAGCCTATTTTAAAACATTGCTTTTCAAACGGTAAAGTTATCAAACCGGTGACCCACTTCATCTAATAAAATTCTAAAACACTGATCTCAACAACAAAGTGCTCCAATGGTTGGATCATAGAGGTTTACTCATAGCTGATAATGAAAACTTCTGTCGACCACAAATTAAAACAGTGACGACAGCAGTGACACTAGAGCTGCCTATTTCCCCGTCACCAGCATCAGTGTTAAAACTACTCACCAATATATAAACCAATTGGTCTCTTATTAACTTCCATTTTTTTCTCTAAGCAACCCCCCCCCCCTCCCCTCCCACACACACACACAATCTCAAACACCACTGCTGTTCTCATCTCATTGCCTTCCATTTATCAACTACATAACCTTTAATATATTCTTATTTTCATATTCTTATATTCAATTGAGTATTGCATTGGCTGCTTTAGTAATAACAGT
Source organism: Synaphobranchus kaupii (assembly GCA_029718625.1). Lineage (NCBI taxonomy): Eukaryota > Metazoa > Chordata > Actinopteri > Anguilliformes > Synaphobranchidae > Synaphobranchus > Synaphobranchus kaupii. Next base: position 96,759,203 of record CM056376.1, read on the forward strand.
TTAATTATTCTATCATTTAAAGAGCTCAATTTTGGTTCATTTTGCATGCCATTGTCATTGCTGAGTCCCAACTTAACTACAGCAGTTGCAAAGACCTACCTCCTCATTAAATTTTTTGTCAAATTATTACTGAATATTGGCAACATTGGCTGACGTAAATTGTGTGGAATTCTTCATCTTAAAGATACGGAAACATCTAAAGTTTAACTAACCCCACCCTCAGATTCCCCACAGTAAAGAGTAACAGTGTCCATCAGCGAACCTTTAAAAAAAAGAGCCTGACCCATACTGACCTAATTCTTTCAGATTTACAGCTCATAGTCCACAGAGGACTGGGACTCATGAATCTCCAGCCCGATCACAGAAACCAGCTCAAACTTCCATCTGTTCCCATGGTACCAACACCACACTTATTTTCATACAGAGGGAACATACACAACGTGCCAAACAATGAGTGCAGAGCAGACATAGACAAAAACAAACAAATCAGCGGGATCTGAATCAAAAAGTGACACTATGATACCCTGTAAAACTCCAACATGCCACACTCATACCTAGCTTAATTTCATTCTAAACAGCTGCAGCCTAATCTTGAGACTGCCAGTTCTTTTAAACAGCGGGGGGAAATGCCTCCCATCGTCTCTCCAGCAAAACTTCAAGTGCACAGCAGCACCAAAGCTTTCATCTGGCAGGGGGTGGGAGATTCCCCTTCACCCTCCATCGCAGATAGAGACAATGCAGGGAGAAACTGCAAAGCTGCAGCGAACCTTACCTGCCAGTGAAGAATCTTCCCACTCCTCTCCGGGTTTCCATCGCCAGTGTGAGAGAGCTCTGCCGTTGCTGTGTGCATGCTACCAGCCGAAATGATCTCTATGACTCACACAGAAGCGGATAATTGGCTCTCAAAAAAGTGCTGTAAACATTCATCACAATGGCATTCTCTGCTGAAGCCAGCAGCTCTCGCACTCTCTCTTTTTCTCTCTGTCTCTCTATTTCTCCCTTTCCCTCTCTCGCTTGACTACACACACCAAGGTGTCACCAACTCTTTCTGTACACTCCGTCTCTCATTGGCTTTCTTCTCTCTCCCCTGCTCACGAGAATTTCTGTCTTAAAGAAACAATGCATCCCCCTGCACCCCCACTGTTCTTGAAACGCATGGTGACAAAAGGTGCTTGACACAACTAATTATAGTTTAGAGCTGTGCTGCCAGATAGACCTCAATAATTCATGGGTTCAATGTAGAAGCTGCACGATGCAAATGTGTATTTGAAGAATTTTGAGGCAGAAGAAATAGGATATAGGGATATTCACAGTCATAACGATCTCTCTCGCACACTGTCTATCTCCACACCACTCAGGAACACAGATCAAGATCCTACCACTCAATGGGAAAAATGTACCACAGCATGGACATGAGTAGCAGTACATTTTTTGTCATTTTTTTTCTTAATTGATTTACTAATCTAAGCAGCTGTTACATTGAATATGACGATCTCCCATTAGCTTGTTGGTTTAAAAAAGTAAGTATATATGGAATAGAGGAAAAAGGGGAATAGTCAGGGGTTTACTCATATTTAATTGAGTATAGGCCTATTACATGTTACAAGAGATGTTATGTTGCCTTTTTCATTTTAGGATATTGTTTACAATATAAATTAAAAAAATATTATTAACATTCATGTTTTATTCAGCCCCTTTACTCATTACAGTGTGGATTCATCATTAACTGTAATTACCTGCTGCGGATTAGTAATGACCACAGTAAAATAGTATTCATATTCATTCAATTCTCTGTTACTGTCACAAAGAGGGAATTTATGAGGTTGAAATGTTTATTATTCTGAAAGTTGTAGTAGTAAAAGATTACTGCTTGGACATAATTGTGTTCATAATTTGTTTAATGGACATCATACTTATGTTTTTTCAAGGCATCACACTTTAAATAACGTTTTCAATGCACCATGGGGTTTTTTAATGACTTGCCAATGCATCATATTTTAGTTTTTGTTAAGTTTAGAGTTTGTTTACGCTCCACAGGAAATGTGATGAATGACACACATCTCCAAGGAGTCCTACTCCATGGCAGATTAAATAGCTTCTCATAACTAAAGTGACTGCATAATAATGCATAAACATAAAATAGACTGAATACAGCCTTCACATCAACCCTTGCAATAAAGAGCCCAATCAGGCAGTGCCGGCTACAGGATTTCTTGACTGTCGTCGCTATGGGATGGTTTGGTCATTTGGAGGAGTGGCTATTCACAGTCACTCCTCCAAGAAGAAGAAGCTGATATTAGCACCAAAACCTACACAGTATACTGCAGCAATAATGCCATGCTATTCATTCAGTCACTTGGAGATCTGATTATATCAATACTGATAATTCAGATAAAACAGATATTACTGCATTTGCAAATCTGCCTAATTCAGATTACCTCCCTGTATTCACACACACACAAACACACACCTCAACATACACATACACAATAACTTGCTAAAATAGTACAACAAAACAACAAATGTTACTGTTAGCTCACTTGAGATGTCAGCATCCAGTAACTGTGGTTCCAATGTAATATTAGTTATAACCACAGTAGGCCTATACAGTGGGTTGAAAAAGTATTCAGCTCCCTTTGAGTATTCAGCTCCCTTTTTCATATTTTATTGTCTACAAGCATTTGATAAATTCATTTTCTACAATTTGTTTCACATTATTTACAAATATAAAACAGAAAACAATCAGTTCCTTAAGTATTCGCCCCCCTTACGTCGAAACTTTGTTGAAAATCATAAGTTGTCCAGATGTCATTTTTAGATTGTATTTAAGGACTTCAAACAATATTTTCTTCTAAAATGTGTGGTAATACTGTCTTTCTTGGTAACAGAACCAAGACGAGGTCCCTTCAATTAATTTTAATTATGGCGCTTAATGGGATTTTAGGGAGTACAATGGACGTTACATCACAGAACTCTAACACAGTATATGTGATACAAAGTAAAAAGGGGGTGATCCCAAACGCGCTACAAGCCGGCTATATAGACAAGGAACTATAGGTGCTCAACAGAAGGACCAGTGAATAAAGAGAATACCAAACCCGGACTACTTCGCTAGGACTAACCCGAGATAAGGAGGACTGGAGCACACAGAGCTCAGAGCAAAACAAAATATTTTAATGCGACTGACGTTTCGACGTCAACGACGTCTTCTTCAGAGTCAAAATGGAAATACAGACAATGCACCGGGAGGTATATAAATACCATCTTCCGTAAACCCTTAAGCAGAAATACTCTGTTAAGAGCGGATAGCAATCACCCCCGTCCACTGATACGTAATATACCGATTGGACAGTTCTTGCGCTTGAGACGCAACTGTAGCACGGATGCAGAATTTGAAAGCAACATCTGTCAGATGCGTAGCAGATTTCTTCAAAGAGGCTACAGTATTGTTGACGTTACTGCCGCTATTGACCGAGCCCGCCATACTGATAGGAAGTCCCTCCTATGTAAAAAGCCTAAGCGTGCTACCCTTCCTCGTATTTGCTTTTCCACTGAGTTCAGTCCGGTCGCAGGAAGAGTTAAAAACATTGTCCGTAAACACTGGCCCATTCTCCAGAGTGACCCTCTTTTAAATAAATTTACTTCCGAACCTCCGCGAGTGTGCTTTAGAAGGCCACACAACTTAAAAGATAAGGTGGTTCACAGCATGGTGAGTAGTCCGCAGACAAAACCCTCCTGGCTACCTACGCCCCCTAGAGGGTTCTATCGCTGTGGACACTGTGTCCATTGCTCTAACTCTAATGACATTAAAGTCTTCTGTCATCCACGTTCGGGCAAGGAATTTAAAATAACCACTTTTATTAACTGCAACACTACCCATGTTATCTACATGCTGAAATGTATATGCTCCAAAATCTACATCGGACAGACTAAGAGAGCCCTCAAACTTAGAATTGCTGAACATAAGACCGCGATCCGGTCTAAGAATATGGACTATGCTATTGCGCGACATTACGCTGAAGCCAATCATGGTTCTGTCTCTTCTCTAAAATTTTGGGGTATTGAGAGAGTCACTTCATCATCCAGAGGCGGAGATATTATTAAGCAACTGCTCCGCAGGGAGGCGTACTGGATACATACACTCAATAGTGTGGAACCCAATGGGTTAAATGAGTCGCTGAATCTTTCATGTTTTTTGTAACTTGTGTACAGGCTTTTTGATTTTCATTTTATATTGTTTTATGCCATGTTCACAATAGACAATTATTTAGTTCATTTACCTATGACATTTGTCGTTCTTCTCTTTATCCTGTTAAAGAAGATAACATTGTATATGTGGTATCTATGACGAGATTTACTAGTCCTACACATGCGCACCTTATTTTGTGTAATTGATGGGAGGGTATTTATATACCTCCCGGTGCATTGTCTGTATTTCCATTTTGACTCTGAAGAAGACGTCGTTGACGTCGAAACGTCAGTCGCATTAAAATATTTTGTTTTGCTCTGAGCTCTGTGTGCTCCAGTCCTCCTTATCTCGGGTTAGTCCTAGCGAAGTAGTCCGGGTTTGGTATTCACAGTATATGTGATATTGTTCACTCCTGGATGTCAGATTTTGTACATTCCCTGCAGGTTCAAAGAAAATATAATTTATTACCCCTAATTGATTTCCCATCTGTTGACTTCCATAGTGAAACCAGACAGGAAAAGGTTACTGAATTTGCACCTTCTACATTTTCGCATATAATGATGTAGAGGTGATGATTTATATTTTCTTTGAACCCCTAGGGACTGGTCTCAAATGCCATCCAAGAGTGAACAGTATCACATACTGTGTTTGAGTATTGTGACGCAACATCCATTGTACTCCCTAAAATCCCATTAAGTGCCATTAAAATTCATTGAAGGAACCTGATCTTGGAGCTTTGTTATCAAAAAAGACAATATTAACACACAATTTAAAATAAGATATTGTTCAAAGTCCTTAAATACAATCTAAACATGACGTCTAGGCAACTTATGTTGTGAACAAAGTTTTGCATGTATGGCTGTTAAAGTAAGTGTTAAATGAGGCTGAAAACTTTTTGTTCAAAAAATTGATTGTTTTCTGTTTTTTGTTTGTAAATAATTTGGAACAAATTGTAGATTTTACTTTTCACATTAAAAATTTATAATTTTTTATGTTTAATAACAGCAAAAAGCCTGATTAAATTCATACACAACAAAATATAAAAAAGTCTAGTACTTTTTCAACCGACTGTATATGTTAGCTACATTGGTCACAGTTGAAAATTGAACGTTGTCATTTTACTAACTTCCGCTTCCTCTCATTCAGCCTAATTACCTTTACTGAGCACCAGTTTCACTATAGCTACTGGAAGCCTCTCCCTGCCAAAGCCTATGAAAGCAGGTCATATAGGACTGTGACTTGGTCCTAGTCAACGACTTGGGTCATGGTAATTTAATTTGGAATTTTTTAAATAATTGTAATTAATATATAACAAGATTAATGCATTGTTAAGGGCTGCTCCGGTTATGACACTGTTCCAGTGTGTGTATGTTCCCCACGGTCCTGATGAGACCGTGCAGTGACTGTGGCTGGCCGCCCCATAGGGCAGAATATAATTGGCCGTAGACAATTATTTCAGTCAGCCACCTCTTGTTTCAGACCAACAACTGTTATGGTCAAACAGGTGCCTGCATTCATACTGAAATGATAAAGAATGCTGCAGCAAAGAAATGGTGCAACAAAGAGATGGGCTGACAAATGCTACTGTAAATTTTCAGTTGAAAATATGGAGGAAAATAGAAAGAATTACTTGAAAATTTGCTACTAAAAATAATCATATCTAAAATGTTTTAGTAGTGTTAGTTTAAGAATATGTATGGGGGACTTATGGGATCCTAAAGGTTCAGTTATTCACATTTTCTAACAGCTATCTAGAGCATTCTGATGAGGGCCAAGACAGAGTTGAAACATTTACCACGGTTATGGTAAAATAAATCAGACATGAGTTGGAATAAATCATACAGGATTTAATTTCATTACTGTTTTATATGTCCTTTTAATTCAGTGCCTTAAGCTGCATCATACTTCAGTGCTTATGCTACCTGGCTGTTACCAAGCAAACACACATTAGCACACAAATATTCCTCAACAGATATGCATCCAATAAGGCCAATTTTAGTATATATTTTGAAATGGTCAACACTTTATGGCCAACCTGATTGTTATTAAATTTGAAATGCACAACCCTTGAAACTTTGATGTTATTCCTACATCCAGGGCCATCTTTTTTGGGGGGGGGGGGGCAACCGGTACGACCGCCCCAGGCCCTGCACTTCACAGGGCCCCGCGGTGAGAGGGGAAATTAATTTAAATAACAACCATTTCTTTTTTTATAAATAATATTTCTCTAAAATAGCCTATATATCTTTGTGAAGCACACCCAGACACACGGAAATACATTTAGCCTAAATGGTGTTTTGGACATTATGTGGGAAGTTGCTATAGGCTTACGTCCCGATGCTGCATAGCTATGTGCAGCTATGATATTTTCAAGTTCGCTTAAAGGGTAACAAAGCACTAAAACAACTTATTTTAGATGATAACTGATACATTTGGTTTTTTCTAAGTATTACTGATCGATCCTGGTCCAAAAGGTTGACAAATTACTGCAGTCAGCGCAAAAAAAGCATAAACTTGGCTCAAAAGTATCTCTAGTGGTAAAACCTCTCTAGAAATTTCATCCAACTGACGTATTCCTCCCGGTGACAAAATAGAAACCTTTACAGCTACGCCCACCAATAGTTCGGTGGCTACACCCGGAAGTTTTGGAGCGAGGGCACGCAGTGCAGTGGTTGATCTGCGTGGAGAGGAGATAGAGAGAGAGAGTGTGCGAGCGATATAGCTAGCTTATAGTTTAGCTTTTTTGAATATTCTAGTTATAGTAGACTAGCCTATTTATTTTTGGTATACATTTTTTTATAGTTGGCTTGATAGTCCCTTGTTTTTTTATAGTTCGTTTTTCAGTCTAGCTTAGCAAGTAGTTAGCTAGTTTATTTTTTTTTAAATAAATATTTTTATATAGGTTTCAGACAAAGAGAGTTAACGAACTGGCACAGGACAGAGAACACCGGGTGACTAAATACAAACATTAATTGATATCAATTAGGTGCCGCGTGTGAATGTATGTGAGGGTGATTAACAGAGCGGAGAGTGTGGAATGCATGCAAAACAGGGGAATGGGATAGGCTGAGAGAAGAGTAGTGAGATAGAGTGACACGAAAGGAAAAACCACGCCCAACCTGCAGCTCGGGGAAACGAACTAGGGAGAGACGAACATGAAACAGGGGGAGAAGGAAAACACGGGAAACGAGAGGACGGGAGTGAGAACATTACAGTAACTTTACTATTTGAAAGACGTGGGTCTCTGAGATTAACATTAGTATTATTATGTGAACGGATTTTCTTTAGTTCAGTGGCTCAAACATTTGGTACGGTTGCAACTTGCACCTCGCACTTTCTTTTTTAGGCTATGTAGCTATCGTTTGTTTTGCTAAACGGTGTTTGCATTTCCGAGTCTGCACATAACTTGCCGAGAGGCTCTTGGGCGTGGCCTGGATATTAACTAGCTTTCACGCCTGCCCAGTCCTGAGAACTGCATAGTCGGCAGAAAGTGGCACTATTCAATCTTAATTCTTTTCAGCTGTAGACGTTTTTAAAGGCTGAAATCTTGGTGGATGATTATTTTAATAACGAGGAGTAATGTCAAATAAAGAAAACCACTTTTTCAGCAGAGTTGGCAATCCCTTTAAATGACGTGAGTGCTGGGCGCTATAATGACCCCTGCACCGGGTGTAAGATAGCAAAGACACTTGCGTTTGGCTTAGTGCTGGGTGCAAGATAGGGCCCAAGAAGGACTCACTTATAGAATACTGTCTATTCCACATGATTTTATCAGTAGAAGCCGAATGGTATTAGAAGTGAAGTGAGCTCAAACTAATGTATTTTTAAGACAGCTTTTAACTTCATTTAGTGATTACGGTACAATGAACTAACCTCATTCACATTAATTATTTAAGAACATGAATTTCTAGTGCCCAAACCACACTATGTGATCCTAAATTGTATTAGCCACGTGGCAGCACAATTGAGGTATAATGTGGTTTGAGAATGTAGACTGGGGATGTTCAGGGCCACTTTACTTCATTCTTAGTTCATTCTAAGACTGCCAAATGATTCAAACAGGCAACATATATTTATTTCATGGAATCTTTTTCACCTGAATACTTTACACTAGGCCACAGGACATTGTATGCAAGAGCATTTCATTAGCATCTTTACTATCCTGAAAAAAGGAAAAATAAAAAAATTGTGACATTCATAGTTTGTTTTGGATCAATATTTCACTGAGCCATAAATTCTTCTTAGGAACAGAGTGCTTCATTATTACATGTGGAGTGTTTAGACAGCATTTAAATTGTTATTTTTTTTAGGCTAGTTTTCATCAGCCTAAAACTTATTACCTTGTCCAGAAACACACCTTACAAACTAACACACCTTTCCATATGATCTAGAGTGAGATAATGAAATTCATTTCACAGCAGCTAGGGGTTGAGACTAGAGAGGGTTTCAGCTCAGAGAACTGGTTTCCTTCAACCTGAAAAAGGTGCTCCTCTTTATTCCTGATATACAGCATTCGATATGGCCCTTGTGACACTTACTACAGTATAAGAAAGCCGTAATTAATGATAATAACACAAGATTGAATTGAAGAAAGAGAAACTCTCAGGGCTGAAGCATTTCTCTGCTGTGAAAAAGCCATTTACATGTCTTAGCATCTGGGTGTTTTTTACAGTATATCTATCTAAAAAAGAATGGCCACGTAAAAAGGCAAGTATGATTTTTTAATTATGCAGATATTCCCTTTAGTATGAGAAATGTATTTTTAGTTTACTGCCTATTTACTTTACTCCTGGCTACTGTGTACAATTCATGTTTTTCATGTGATGTGAAAGTCATGCGTCATCTATATTGCTATGGATTAGATGGCTTATCTAACATTAATACTAATAATAGTAATAGTAATAAAGCAATCGCAGGTACTCTGCCTTCTGGTTCGTATCTGTCACTGTGGCAGTGAGAATGATCGTGTGAGTTTCTGTTCTTCCATTACAAACAGTGTGTGTGTATGTGCTTGTGTGTGAGGGGGGTTACTGTTTAACAAAAAAGCTTTTCCGTTAGCCGGTTTTAGTTCTTGCAGATTCTGTGTGATATATTACAGCAAGGTGCCTTTTATTTTTTATGTATACAGTCTATTATCTCCTTGATGTTATACCACAACATGACTGACATACCTCTTCTATTTGCAGAACACTTTCTGTAGTGGTTCATTTTACAGCCTTAACAAATCTTAAAATGGTATTCAGGTGCTTCTCCCTATAATCTACCCCCTTACCCCCTGTTAAGCCTCTTGAATATACACACACTTATACAAAAAGGAAAATGATAGTGGTGATATTTTACAATGAAACTTGCATGAGGGCCTTGATTATTTTCAATGCCTGATCCATCCAATTACCTGCAGGCTTTGTTATGAAATTAACCTTCTCACAGACTGCATGTAACATACCGGTCTGATTCCTGAGGTGCTGCTGTCAAAACCAGGCCAGGACCAGATAAGGGGTTTGTGGGAACAGAACCCAATGGACGTCTCTGAGAAGAATCTCATCCCATCCAGCTGTCAGTCATATGCTCAACTGAAGTTTTGGTCAAGATCAATGTGACACACTGTGGTGTGAGAATCTCTCTCCCATCCAACTGAATGAATTCTTCTATGGATACATCAGAAGTCCTGTCTGAATGTGTCATGTGTCCCTTTTATAGTAGAATATTAGTCTGTACAGAGAAAGTCTACACCCCATATAGCAGCACTGTACAACAGAGCCTCTCTGCTGATCAGAGGGAGAAAAGATGAGGTGAATTATTCAGTTATGCCTGTCACCTTGAATTGGCTCAGAAACAGCTGCTCAGCAGGCAAGTAAAAGTGCTGAGGTCTGGTCAGGGAAAAGAGTTCAGTTGGAATGATGTACGTAGGTGTGGGATCTCTGAGGGTTGACATACAAGAGAGGGGCAGCTGGATCTATGTGGGGCACAAAGGGTAGCCTTTTTATGTAACTATGTTGCATACTTTTTTTATTCGCTTTATTACTCTGAGGGAGAATCCACACCAGGTACCAGCTAATCCCTTTCTCAGAATAATATCTTATGGCAGCCTTTTTTCTTCACATCATCACACTGTGAAGCACTTCCGACATATTCAATAAGGATATGACTTCCTCTTTATGTTGTGCGTCTTCAGTCGCGTGTCCTCAGTCAAGTGCATATTAATGTAATACTCTAGACAACATGCAGTCCCTGCAGTCTCGGAATGGAGTTTAATTGTTTGTTTCTGTACATATGGTATACAAATATGATGGTATCGTCTTAAAATGTGCGTTAAAGTGTTATGAGGGTGCATCATTATCCCTGCCGTCACAAAAGGTAATTACATTAATTTACGTAATAGGTAATTATCCCTCCAATGATAGAATAGAATCTAAGAAAAAAAGATGATGAAACCATGAGAAAAATGTTTTAAACAGAAGATTTGTGAGATGGCATATTAACTGATCCTTAATTTCAACCTAGAAGATTTATATTTTGAAATATTTTCCAAAATCTATATATAGTCATTGCTTATCAGGTCTGGCCAGAGAGCCCCTACAATACCTTCAAGGACCCCCCAGGGGTCCGTACACCCTGTTGAAAACCCATGCTGTATGATCATTATGCTATTGATTATTCAATGCATTTCTTGACCATTCTCTTAGGGGACATGAATTAAACTGTATTATAAATTAGGCTTTCTGTCAACTGTTTCACTGAAGTCAATGTAAATATGTGCTTCTCTACCATCATTCCATGAACCTGTTACATTTGCCTTTCAACAGAGTGATTTGATGTTTACTCATTCCCTATCCATAAATTAAATTCTGTATACATAAAACAACATAAAACAGGCTCATGGAAAGAGAAATTGCACCTGGCTGATAATGACTGCACACCCATGCGGCACTGAAACTGAACAGGTGGTATTACAGTGCTTGCCTCTGGCTGCTGGACAGAAGGAAGGAAGGAATTTGGAAGGATTCTCTTGCTGCTTAATGAGAGGGCTGAGAGTGAGTGACACTTGAGTGAAACGGTTTTTGTAAAAAAGAGTCAGAAAATTCACTGCTGTGCTTTTGGATGCAGAAACAAGCAGAGGAAAGCAGTTCATCATTTTATTCCCTGCCAGGAATATATTGATCAACAATGTTGCCCTTGAACAGTGGTCATCAACAAGAAGATGCCTACCTTCCTGTTGCACCTTCTTGGTTCATCAAAGGTAACTTACTAGCCAGTGAAAATGTCCTCTTGTATAGCATATAAATTAACAACAGTGATTAATGCTAATGTCATTTTGATATGATGGAGCACCCATTGTTATCTTATGGTTATATCATTAGTTTACAACCTTATGAGTTAATTGCTGGAGGATTGACTTGTGAGGGAAACATTACCTATCTGTTTAGCAGATATGTTTTTAGCAGATGTTTTTATATACAGTGGAACTACAAACTTCAAAATGCAAATAAAAGCAGAAAGCAGTGATTTGTAAATTATCTATTACATATGTATATTTAATTGAAAACAGTACAAAGAAAATATATGTAATGTTTTACCTTATCAACTTTAAATGATTTTTGTAAATATACATTAATTCCGAATTTGATGCCTGCAACATGTTCCAAAAAAGTTGGAACAGGGGCAACATAAGACTGGGAAGGTTATGGAATGTTCAAAAAACACCTTCCACAGGTGAATGGTAACAGGTGATGCTATCATGACTGGGTATAAAAGGAGCATCCATAAAGGCTTGGGCGTTTACGAGCAAGGACGGGTCGAGGTTCGCCACTTTGCGAAAAACTGCGTGAGCGAATGGTCTAACAGTTTAAGAACAACATTTCTCAACGCACGATTGCAAGGAATTTAGGGATTTCACCATCTCAAGTCCATACTATTATTAAAACATTCAGAGAATCTGGAGAAATCTCTGTGCGTAAAAGGGCTCGGGAATACTTTGGAAGACCGTTGTCAGTAAACAGTTCTCCATCTACAAATGCAAGTTAAAACTCCACTACGCAAAGCTTAAGCCATATATCAATAACATCCAGAAACGCTGCTGAGTTCTTTGGGCTCGAGCTCATCTGAGATGGACTGACGCAAAGTGGAAACGTGCTGTGGTCTGACGAGTCCACCTTTCAAATTGTTTTTGGAAATAATGGACATTGTGTTCTCTGGGCCAAAGAGGAAAAGGATTGTTACCAACGCAAGGTTCAAAAGCCAGCTTCTGTCATGGTATGGGGTATGTTAGTGCCGATGGCATGGCCAACTTGCAGATCTGTGAAGGCACCATTAACGCTGAAGCAATATATGCTGCCATCTAGACAACAACTTTTTCAGGGGACGTCCCTGCTTATTTCAGCAAGACAATGCCAAGCCACATTCTGCACGTATTACAACAGCATGGCTTCATAGTCAGAGAGTGTGGGTGCTAGACTGGCCTGCCTGCAGTCCAGACCTGTCTCCCATTGAAAACATGTGGCACATTATGAAGTGTAAAATATGACAACGGAGACCCTGGACTGTTCAGCAGCTGAAGTCGTATAGCAAGCAAGAATGGGAAAAAATTCTGCTTTCAAAATGACAACAATTAGCGTCCTCAGTTCCCAAAAGATTACTGAGTGTTGTTAAAAGGAAAGGTGATGTAAAACAGTGATAAACATGCCCCTGTCACAATTTTTTGAGACGTGGTGCAGGCATCAAATTTAGAATGAGCGTATATTTACCAAAAACAATAAAGTTGACAGTTAAAACATTAAATATCTTGTCTTTGTACTGTTTTCAATTGAATACAGGTCAAAAAGTATTTGCAAATCATTGCTTTCTGTTTTTATTTACAATTTATGCACTGTCCCAACTTTTTTGTAACTGGGGTTTGTACACGTACACATTTCTGAGCACCTCTCTAAATTAATATTTTATGGGGATACCAGACTGAAAAATACTGCACATAAGACCAAGCCAATTGTGTTTTGCACAAATGTCAAACAGAATTTACCACCTACCTGTGACACCAGTGCTTAACCAATGCCTAACTGTGCAGAGGATAAAGTAGGTTCCAATGACCTGCAGTGCTGCAGCCAGACAGACTGCACTACTACCATTAGAAGATTTACAAACAAATGAATGGATCATGTATCCCTTTAATATAGCCTTTAGCTATTGCCTTTTTTAACAAAATAATTTGCAACCCCAAATTTAGATACTGCAAATAAACCCTGCTACCTTTGCCACCCATGATCGAAAGGAAATGTAATTCTATTCAACATTTTAATGGAGATGCTGTGTTCAGTTCTGAAATAGGCACATGGTTATAAACAATTATTCTCAACAAGTCCTTTTGTTAGTAATAATTGTAATTGTGTGTTTTTTTATTCTTCTTCCCTCCCTTGATTTTGTCCCCCTGGCCATGCTCCAGATTTGACTTTGTTGTGTTGATGCTACTCTGCATTATGAGAGGTCAGGGGCTTCTTCCAAAATGAGTTCCTGGTTAAATCCCATAAACAATTTTTCAGCCGAGCAGCTGCTACAAACTAGACACTGGGGTGAGCTGGGGGGGCTGTCAAGGTGTCTTATCATGGCACACCTTGATGACTTTCTCACTGTGCCCGCACTAATTCCTTTCCCCCAGCTGCACTTTATCTCTTCATGGATTAAATGTGTGGTTATTGCCAGTTTATTCTACAGAATGACCACGACAGGGCCATGCTATCGATGACCACAATATGGCATCCAATCCACTGAATTAAACATTTATATTTGGCACGTTTTAGCAAAAGGATGATTAAGCACATTTAGTACCCTTCCCCAACTGTCCCCATGATTTTTTACATGATATACATTGTTTGACCTGAAAGACAAAAAGCAAATGAGTGAGTTTTAGAACCAGTGGGGAAAATAGTCTTACCATTTGCCTTCATCTGCAGCACAAACTCAGGGGGTCATTAGAGCTCAAATAAAAATATCCAGATAAATAAATCCACAAAACTGTGAAAGTGCAGCAATATTACGAAAAACAGAGACTGATGCAACATGCTGCTCTCTGGGTGGAATGGGTGTGATATAAGTGAAACCAGTACCAAACAGTTCATCTGAGCCCCCAGGGAATTCAGGAAAAAAAAAGCAATCTGTGCAGATAATGGCGAGTCTGTCAGTGCTAGTGTTTTGAGAAGAGAAACAGATGCTGGACCCCGAAGGATGAGATCTGGGTACACAGCACATCACATCAATGAAACATGACCTGTCAGCCAACAAATGGCCCCCTTTTGTGTGCATCTCTGATCTGATCTAATAACGGTCATATGACAGTGGCTGTGCTTTGTTTTATCAGGCCTTAAGTTGTGTTCACACCACAAGGCTCGCATTTCAGATGTGAACTGTGCACAGTTCAGTGGTTCACTTTCGAAAGGAGTTAAAGCACCCGTATCCCTATGACCATTCATAAGGAGGGAACTGTTCATTTTTCCAAGGACAGCATCCATCATGGAAAAACTTAGATCATTAAAAATAAACGGAATGGAATTATTCATGAACATATCAATTTGCCAAAATCCAAGATATGATTTCTTATTCATTTGAATACTTCCAGGGAGCACTTTCATGGGGACAGCTGCTGTCATTTTTCACCCAGACTCATTTTTCATTTTTGATACAAGTAGCACAGTTCATTTGTAGTAACCTATAATAAAATTTTAAGCCATACTCCCACAGATAAATGTATCAAGTTTTAAGACACATGCTTTATGGACTGCTTTCATTTGTAAAAAATAAATAAATAAATACTCTAATAACCAACTGGTCAAGTACAACAACTGGTACATGCGCTCTACTATAAATGTAAAGACTTTGCAGTTCACGCATTCATTTTTGTTTTTTTTCCACATAGATTTTTTACAAGACGTTAATTATGTGACACTGATGACAGCTCTGATGGGAAAAAATGTAATCTCAAGTAAAAGTTATTTTGATATTTTTGCTTTGCACTTCTTTACATTGGTGAGGTGCAGGTACAAGGCTTTTGATATGTCTAGGGCCAGGCAGCCTCAAAACAAGACTGAAACAAATATATTCTCGATGGTCATCTGTTTTTCAAGATCATCCAGTGAGGTTTTCACTTGATTGCTGTGAAATCCAATGTACTTTTAAGCCATGGGTGAGACCAATCTCATCAGTGTATAATGTTCTCGAACACCTTTTCAGCATGTATGTGCGAACCCATTGCAGCCATGAACAAGCATGACCAGAAAATAACATGCAGAGAACATATACAGTATCCAAAATAAAAAGCAGGACCCCCTGTTAATGAGAGGAGTTCCTCCTCCTGGTTCTGGCTCTAGGCTTCAATATCCTTAATACCCCTTTTAACTGTGTTTTGGAAAAATCCAGATCTCATGGGCTACATGTTTTTTGAAGAATGGAGGGAGCTTCTCTTCTCTGTTAAGCAAATAACAGGACAACAGGCTTTCAGTATTCCTTGAAAAATATTCTGGATGACATATAATAAGGAGATAAGGAACTGCTTCTGTGGCATTTGATATTTTTCCTCAGAGCTTTAGAAAGGTTCTCGGTTTACTCCAGAAGAAATGTCACAGGCCCTTCAGCTCTGTGCTGTGAGGGTTTGCCTCAGGCAAGGAGCTGCCAACTAAAGGGAAGGCGCAACAGAGGAGTTGCTTGAAGTCAACTTGGAATTTTACAGGATACCACCGTTGTGGAATCTCCAAGATATCTGAAGGATCCTAGGAGAATATAACACACGGGTTCATGAATTTCAAGTGTTTATTATGTAATTCAAAAATGCATACCACACACAGAAAAAACATGTTTCCACTTTAGGATTTCCATTCTCTGTTATACTAACTTTCTTGTAATATGGAAAAACTAGAAAAAGTTGTAAACCCAGAAAAGCATGGATGTCAAATTTCAGTGGTGTGCAGAAGTGTAATTGAAGAATATAATTCCAACAGAGGCAACCTTTACTATTCAACTTAAAATTAAAGAGAATGGGCCTTATTCATGAAACATGCACAGAACAGATTTGTGTGTAAATTGTTCATATTAGCAATTTTGTTCGTATTTTGGCAGTGAGCAAAGTTTTTGTATCTGAGATTTGTTTGTACATACGAACAAACTTTACACCTGCTGAAGACCACACGTAACGCATTCATAAATTCAACATGCCGCTAAATGTAGCTTCTGAATGTCAATTAGACTATGAATTTATTTTTATTTTCGGTTAAATTCAAAAGACTACTCAATTGTATATGAACCTATTTAATTACACACATAACGCAATAAATGCCCCCAGTACTATTTTTCTAAATTGATAAAAATCTAAATGCTATATGTTAAATATAGAATATAGAATCTCGATTCCTCTGTATGTCTGGTACATGTGGTTGAATTGACAATAAAAAACCTTGACCTAGAATATAGTTCAAATTAAATATAAATTCAAACACACATTTAACCAGCCATTTGTATGCATGAAGGCTCCATCCGATGATGCGTTCACGTATATGAATAAAAAGGGCTATCAATCCATCAGTATACAGTACATATGTGATAAAAATATGTGTTGCCAACTGTAGTCGCCTGGTGGGACCCACGAGAGCTTCATTCTGTGGGGCAGTTCAGTTGGCACTTGTGTGGAGAACAGTGTTGCGAGAGACGGCTGGCTTATTGGTAAGAATATATTAGTCAAATTGCTGTTTACTGTCATTTTTTTAGGATCAGAGTATACAGATTACTCTTTCCATTATGAGGGGACAGGGGTTACCCGCTTAGGCCGTAGCTGACTCCAAAAAACAACTTTTTTTTGTACTTTAACAGTTGTGTGCTGGGTGATCCTGCATTGATGGCACATGTTATCTCTTGCCAGACCTTTACTTTACCAGTTCTTATGACACTGGTACTGAAAATATTAAATACATTTTTCCCTTGACTGAACAACTATACTAAACCTTTGTAGGCAATGCATGGGTATGGACTTATGCAAATCGCAAAATAAGGTGCACAGGCCTGTCATTTACGATGAATCATGAACATACGCAAGTGAATACGAACAAATCTGCCTTTCCCACATGGTTTGATGAATCCGGTACAAATCTTAATACAAACTTGTTTCGTTTGTAAATGTACGCACATGTTTAGAAACGTTTCATGAATGAGGCCCAATCTGTGCATTGCATGTATATAACGGGATAAGTGTTACACAATGTCATTGCTCAAGTTGTAATTAGACACCTGGAACTATAATAACGGCTCATCTTAAATAGCTGAATAAATTAAATCCTTCTCTTCTCAGACAGTGTACAGTAAGTATTTATTTTTTTGTAAAATGGCTGCAATGCAGCCACACAGACATGTCTTGCGCATTAATACATTTTGCATTTGAGTATTTCAATAAATACAGGTTTCAGAATTTTTTCTTCATCCAGCAATCACTGAATTCACTTACCACGAAACACACTGAATGAACCATCTTGACTAAGTGGTATTACGCCTTGTTGGGTGGCAGTGGAAAAGGAAGGAGGAATGGAGACATTTTGACAAGGGCATGAAATGAAGCTTTCACTACCACGTGGCATAAATAACAAGGGTGTTATCACCATAGTCTCTGCTTTCGTGCAGAGGCAGTGGGAAACTGAATCAACACGAGAGCCAATTACACATCAGCACTAAGATATCTCTCACCACCTGCGTGCCACTGAGAATAAACACCACGCAGATTATCTCAACTCCCAGCTTGAGCTGTGTTTGTTAATCATAGCAATATTTACTTCCTCATGGCTATATTTACCAAAAAACATAATGAGTCCTTGAAGCACATGGGCTGATCCATTGAAAGGGTATAAGGTTTTGAGGAGAGGCAACCTGACCTCATGCTTTTTTGTATCACTGTGGTTAGACTTCAACCTGTCCACACAAAGAACACTTTACATCAACGGATTGATGTCTGGCTGTACTGTTTACATAGAGACCAGGCTTGGATGAGGTGATAAACCAAAATGTTGTGCCCTCTTCTTTATAGAGTCATTGTGAAAGTCGTGTTTTACAGGGAGTTTTGGGAGGGAAATGTCAATGAGGCACGAGGGAGGTCATGAATTGTCAATTAACTGATGCAATGTGTAATTCCTCTATTATGTACTCTAATGTGATGTGCAATGTTGCCATATACAAAACATGTTTATTCATCTGCCTTTATTTAAACTGGAAGGTCACCTGAGAACGTGCCTCTCATTTAAAGTGGTGCAACAGGGCAGGTATGTAATACAAGGCATTGCATAGTATGTTAATCATCGTGTCAGAACAGATCAGAATGAGAGAGCCATTTGATGATGGGCATTTGGGAGCTGGAACGAGTTCACCAATTATACTCTTCTACCATTCTCCTATTTAAGCAACCTTATCAATGTGTATAAGTCCAATGGTTATTCACAGACATACCTCATTTTATTCATCAATTGATTTTAACTGTAAGTGTCACACATGCCATGTTTGCATGCAGGGCATGTGGGAAAATGAGGACACGCCTGTCCTTCAGAACCTGTGCCATAGGGGTGATTCTGACACCAACATATGCAGAACTTGCACTTAAAGGAGTACAGCTAACTACAATTCTCTCTTTTGCAATGGATTGCATGCAGTGCCGGGACTGTGCCATCCATTGAAAGTATGCAAAGGGATAACAGCTTATGCAGGACCACACTACCCAAGAACAGACAAAAATTAAATCACGTTTATTCAGCCTTTTCTTTGGAGTCCATGTAGGTTCTGTCTACAGACAGGTATTAGCCTTTCCATATTCAGGCTTAATTTCCTAGCAGGATGACCATGAGTATGAAGGCACAAATATTGAAACGAGTATCGTACATTTTTTAGAGCAAACATTGTATAAGTCAGGGCAATCCTGAGATGTGCAAGGACTGGAGACAGGGTGCAAGGCTAAGTATTCATTAACTACATTTGTTCTACAAGGCAGGATGGTTGAGTGTGAACAGGCTGCTGGTTTCCAGGTCGCAAAATGTAGTTCACTTAAAAGTTATTGGGCAGATGTTTGTGAGATGAATCACAAGTGTTTGAGTACTTTTTTGTGAAGATAATAAGCTATTTATTGATGATCCTGTCACAAAACACAATCTACTAAACATTCAATAAGCAGGAAGTATCCACATTTTACACTCATAAACAGAATTATTCATCACGCTGTGAAAACATTTCAAACCTATATGAGAAACCTTTACTACGAGCAACAAAATACATACTGCTTCACTACACTACAGTCCATTAAGAGAAGACAGGGAACCCTGAATACTGAACATAGAGTTGGATACAGAACTGTAGAGAACACTACGGTGACTATCAAGAGCTGGAAAAAGAGATGGATGATGCTGAACAAATAGCAGGACACAGAGCTGAACACATAGCAGGACACAGAGCTCAACACAAGGAGCGACACAAAGTGGACCACTGGCTATGAAACGAGGGCCGTTAGAGCCTGCTATACATCCCAGTGCAATGGTTCACCTGAATATTTTATCACCATTAACGTGAGAATCTGTAGGACATCCCAGAACCACTGAATATTCAAGATGCTGGGGCCCATAATCAAGCCAACTGTGACAAGGCAAGGACAAAAAGAAGGGTACAGAGTATTACTCTTATCCTCCCAATGAAAGATAACACTCAGTTGATTTGAGGCCTGTCTTGATTTGACACCTGTCAGCCTGAGTGAATATAAGCGCAGTACAATAACAGCACAATATTCTCTAAATAGATTAAAGGAAATTAACATATTTTTCAATACACTACACCGTACAGAGGAGTTGGCTGCTGTGACCATTGGCTCTGTGTTCACTGAACCATTGAAAGGGCTTGAAGCTGAAAGCATCTCCTTAACGCTTCATAACGTGGGCTAAATGAGATCTGAAGGGTGTACTACAAAGCGAGATTAAGGGGATAGCAAGCTAAATTAGGCTTCAACCCTGGGTTTTCTGTATCACGAAGCCGACTCACTTTTAATCGGGGTATATTGCCATGGCAACTTACACTGCACAGCTAACGTGCTCCGGGGCAGGTTATGTTCAGTATAACAGATTGAAACATACACCAATCAACTCCTTGGCTTTGGAAAAAGGGGTCTCCATTCCAAAGGACTGATAGAGATATGTGTGAATACTGAGGGAATCTCTTCACAGGGCGACATTAGTGAGTTCCGCAAAAGATTTTCTGAGTTCCGGAAAATGCTTGAGATACATTTTTATGAATGTGATAAAGCAATATTTTAAAAATGCTGTATCAAGTTTAAAGTTTAGGAGCTCTAGAATGTAGTAGTACAGTTGTCACATGACAATGTACTGAAAGTATAGATTTATTTGTTAAGAGTGGTAAGGTGAATAAGGTATTAACTAGCCTAACAAATTTAATCTACATGATGAGCATTTTTTATTTTTAGCAAAAGCTCCTTCCTGGCTTTGTTGGAGGCAACGGTGTTGCTTTTTGCTCATATGATTGTTTCATGTTCTTACCCGTCCATGATATCTGTCCGTATCAGTCTTTTTTCTCCACAGGAGAGAAATACATTGCTCTAGTACAGCCCATGCTGCACCGCGATAGGCTCATTGTTGCAGACACATGGGAACATGGGTTCCTTTTATGGGAATGTGCACTTACCTTGATTAATAAACCCCGTGTTCACTTAGCAAGTTGATAACGACATTCGTAGTACCGGTTAAGCCAGATTGCGGTGTTTAGGCTTTCTGAAGCCAGCAAAATTATGTGTACCCTGGCTATATTAAGCTTCCTTCATAGTATACCCCCCTGGACTCTATTTGTTGCTACTCAACAAGAGGAAAACATTCCTTATTACAACTAATCTGAAACATGCCACCGTTTTTGTAACGATAGAATGGGGGAAAACAGAAAGGTTACATATTTTCTATTAATTAGAGTGCACTTAACACTGTCAACAAAGCCTGTGAAGTGGCCATCTGATGAGTCAATTGAAACTAAGTGGCAAAGACGTCAGTCAATTTGCAGTCTCAGAACAGTGTGTTCTCACTGGCTTGCACTGAAAAAAACCAAGTGCTTCTGTGCTTCGCACTCCAAGAATAGACTGCTGACACTCTTTTTGTGTATTTTAACAATAAATGTGTTTTATATTGACTACAGTCTCAAAATTCCCCATAGACAGAGGAACATAAAACAATAGGTGTCAAGTACATAGAGGTTCCAGCTGAATTTATCAGTATCATCACTACACTGGGTACACATTACATATAATGTGTCAAGCCACTTACTGATAAGCCATGCACTTCTATTCATCAGTGTCCAATAAACATGAAGTCTAATCTACTACAACACAATGCATTTCCTGCTGTTTAACTTGCTTTACATTGAACAAAACTGTGATCAAGGAAACCAATCTGTTGTACAAATGTACAATTTTATTCATGTCTAATCTTTAGGTCAGAGAGATCCCCACATATTTTATAGTGGCAGGTGGTGGAGATGTCCTAAATATGGAAATGTTTGCATATGTATTTTGTTTCTATGACCAAGGGGAGAATGCATATCTTCTTTTTGTTAAGCACCAAGTCGTCATGCCATTTAAATTCACAAAAAATGTTATAATACATATTACAAAAATAGTCCGGGATTTTAACTATCGCAATATTATAGCATAGAATATAACAATATCTATAGAAATATAGAATATAATATAATAAAATTTTGCAGTATCACACACAGTTCAGGGATTATTGTTTTAGAAAAGGGTGGACTATACTGGAAAACTCTTCTAATCTCCTCTGAATAATCCAATTATAAAGATTTAGGAATGCAGCGGTCCTTCAATCCCAAGTCAAATACAGTTGTTCAAATAACTAGATCAAAACAAACTATTTTAAATAGGTTTCTTGGACTATACTTTGGTATTATGTTGAACCAAACATTCATTTTCTCCTGGACACCAGGAATGGGAAATATGATTATCAAAAGCATAAAATGTGTCAAGGACCTGAATACGGGCTGGACCCAAATGCAACGACCAGGAGGCAGAGGGACAGAAAAAGGTAGTTTATTATAGCTTGGGGCAGTCCCAAGCTGTACATAGATTATAAACAGAAAAACAATAAAGTCCGGAGCTTCTCCGGGACTTCACTTTGCTCCAAGCCGGAGCTGGACTTGAACTGGAACGCAGGATGTTCCAGGCCGGAACTGGACTTTGTACTGGAACCCTGGAGTTCCAAACCGGAACTGGGCAGGACGGGAAACTGGAACGGATAACACCGGAACTGGACTTAACTGGAACACTGGGTTGTTCCAAACCGGAACTGGACTGGACAGGAACTGGATCGGGTTAAACTGGAACTGGACAAACTGGAACACAGGAATGTTCCAGACCGGAACTGGACTGTGCGGGTCTCTCAGGAATTGTTCCAAACCGGAACTGGACTTGGCGGATCTGGACAGACGGGACGGATAGGGGGAGCGCTAGGCATCCAATAAATAAGCTTCGAACTTCTCTCCTGAAGCGAGGGAGGACATAGAGCACAGACAACCGGTTATGGAAATACATGAAATGTAGAGGAGGGGAAACCGGGGTGTAATAGTAACAGGTAACCAGGTAATTGAAGCAGAGGAAGGGGTAGCGGCAGAATACGGCAGGGCAGTGCAGCGGACCTCGGGTTGGCCCGGTTGAGGCAGCAGGGCAACAGCAGTAGATGCAACCGGAACCGTAACAATGGCGGTAGCCACGGCCGAACAGGAACCACTGTAGAATGGAGGAGCAGAACACCCAGCTGTGGGCGCAACGTCAGGTGGGAGCGGAGGTACCGCAACACAATCAGGGAGTAGCGCACAACTACAGACTGGCAGAAACAATAGAGTGGTGATTAACGAGACAGGCAAGGCGCGGCAGGTAGGACCGCATATAAACAGGACAGACTAGCAAACAACAGTAGGCAGTGTGCATTTAAGCACCGAGACAGAACCAAACTGAAGTAAGATAAACAGATAAGGGAATTCTAGACCAGGATACAAACGAAACAACGTTAACGAACTGGCGCTGAATAGCAACCAGCAGGAGGGTTAAATAGGGAGTGAGATTGGAAACAATTAAGAAAGCGTGCAAATGTAAGCGTGGGTAATTGAACAGAGCGGAGTGTGAGGAATGCATGCTGAAATGGAGAAAGGAGATAGGCTGAGACAGGAGTGGGGAAAAGGAGTGAAACAAACGGAGGGAACACGCCCAGTCTGCAGCAAGGGGGAAAACACGGACAATGGGAATCAAACATGACACGGAGGGAAAGGGCAAAACACGGAAAATGGACAGGATGGGAACGGAACGTTACAAAATGGTTATTAATGAAGGAGACATTTCTCGATTGGCCTTTTATTTCCTCACAATTAAATCTAAATGGAACAGGCAAGGATGGAGATGAAAGAGGAAGAGAGAGAGAGAGAGGCTGTCTTTTTAAAATTGGTGGAGCAGAAACACACAGAGTAGGGAAAGATACCTCATGTGATATGGTGCAGAATCAGGGGTCTTAAAGTCAAGATAAGTAGCTTCCGATGAGGTATTTTTACTTTGGGCCGGATTCAGAGATGGCCAACTTAAGCCATGCGCATAGGTGCCATATTCTAACTTAAGCTCTGCGGGTGTTAATACGTCACATCATAGCCTTCATGAAATTATCATAACTCCTTGATGATGACGACTGCGATATACCATAACACAATCAAAAAAGAATCGTTGGACTGTGGTTGCATGCAATATTATTAAGTAAACAAATACATTGTTGGATTTACTTTAGAAAATTGTTTTTTACGAATTACCTAATAAAATTATGTAGTGGTTGAACACAATATTATTAGTGATGTCTTTAACTTAACAAGTTGAAGTCAAGTGTACTTACTAATAGCATATTCCGTGCAAATACTGTCAAATGATTTTTTTTTTTTTTAGTGCATCTGTCACACGCTGGAAGGATGTGGCCTATGGAACACAGAGAGTGCCACAATATAAAATATAAAAATAATAAAAATATATAAATATGAATAAATATAAAAATTAATAAATAAAATAATTTGGAAATAAATAAATAATTTAATAAGTTATTAAATTTATTTTTAAATATATTTTCATTTTTTAAATATATTTTCATTTTTTAAATATTTTTTCTAGTATATTTATTTATTTATTTCCATATATATTTCCCAATTTATTTCCATATTTACTTATTTATTTATTTCCATATATATTTCTTTATTTTCCAACGAGCTCAATCTATCAATCAACACACTTTGGTCCACCCACTAAGTTCGCCTTCCCACCCTTATGGTTCAGAGTTGCCAGACTGGGGGAATTTCCCCTAAATGTAGGATTTTTAAAAATTCATTGGGGAAGTTTTAAAGAAAAAATGTATGGGAGTCAATGACAGATGGGGGATTTCAAAAGGAGGTATGGGGCAAAATTGTGAGAAAATTGTATGGGACTCAATTGAAGATGGGGGATTTTCAATCTGGCAACACTGACATATGTGTTCAGAGCATTAGTGAAAACTCTGAATCCGCGTATCTTGCAGACATGCCAGGCCCGGAGCAATCAAAATTCATAATGGTGCTAGTGATTCTGCTGATAATTTCTATGAGGTAATGGTGCATGGGCCATGATTCCTTTTAACATTCTAATTGTAAAAGTCTCGCATGTGGTCTGCGGCAAAAGACATGAGAAAGACCTTGCGATTCATTATTGTAATTACACTGCCAGAGTTCAATGATTACACTCCTTCTTGTGTCTGACTGCTTTAAATTAAAAGCAGTGATTTGATAAAGGCCACTGCAAGCAAGGCAATATATTATAGGTCCCAGGGGTTGGGTTTGGGGGTTATTAGTGTGTGGATCAAATTTAAATCCACAGGAGGTTAATGGCTGTAATTTGGGGAAAAAGACCATGAATGTTTTACCCTCATTATATAAGAAATCTGTGTAATGCTGTTTTGCTATGGGACAAAAAAGATATTATGAAATCTGATGAAAGCTGAAGATCTTTTTGTTTCGCATGCACGGCAGGCATTTCAATTCTGCTGAGAATTCTGTAAGTGGGTCATGATAGAACTCTTGTCAGTAACTCTGGCAGACTTTACAATGTCAGTAACTGAATAATGCCTTTGTTAACATAATTGCTGGCTATAGTGACAATTTTAATTAACCAAGACTTTAGACGGGACAAACAATTCAGGAGCAATGGTCAGCATCTTGGACACCATCATGTGATAAAACTTATCTGTGATTATTTATTCAAAAAAGTCAAAACAGAAAAAAGGTTCATATCTATCACAGAGTCCCATACATTTTCAGTGTTAAAATTTAGTTGGCGTAAAAAGTTACCATTTTTATGGTGCTGATCCCTCCCTGTTCAGGAGTCATAATGCTTTGTCGTATATTTTGAATAAGTAATTTAGCAAATATTACTCTTTCCTCCATTGTTGCACATTAAGCCAGGCAGCTGTACTCATATAAGGTGATAGCTCTACTAAAGCAGGGATGGGCAACTTTCGTGACCCCTGGGGCTATAAAATGTATCAAGGTACTTTTTTGGGGCCGAAAGTCAGCACAGGCCTAACATAACACGCCATAATGTTACGACCAGAACGGAGGCAGGGTTGCCAGATCTTGCAAGAGTTTCCAGCCAAATGGTGACTCAAAACTAGCCAAAAATATATTTTTAACCGAAACCAACATATATTAAATAGAAATCAACATATATTTTTATGTTTTAAAAGTGTGTGCTTTGTAACTTTTCATTTTCCCCCGCGACTGCACTTGGAAAGTAGTCCAATTTGGCTGTCAAACCGCGGACTTGGCAACACTGAGCGGAGGGGCTCTACGAGTCCTGCACATACAGCGTCTCTTCGAGAGACGCCACGTTACTTGCTGGCAAGTTAGCCACTAATGTAACAGATCTACTGAACATACCAAACATGCCACCACCATTAGCTGGAGTCTCCAGAAAATCGGGGGAAATACGGCCATTAATTTAGGAAAACACAGCCCTTCATTTATCTACGTTCGAATCGCGAAAACATTAGCCAACCTAGCCAGACGTCTGTAGCTAACACTTAGGCTACATATTTCTGACCCCGGTCTTCTCAGGAAAAAAAAAAAGTTAAACGGCGACGCCCGTCTAACTAGGAGTTCCATGTTGGAAATCAGGGATCTGGAAATAAACCCGGACCTCCTGACTAAGAAGAACTTGACGTCAAATCGTCATGGCAGCTCACACAGACCCACTAAACAAACATTACTTTTAAACGATTTTAGCTTTTATAACACTTCAACTTTCGTTTTTCAGTATAAAATCCTTTTGTATCGTCCAACATGCCTATTTGCAGTGTCAATTGTGTGGCTAATGCTGACACCCATTGAACTGAATTGAATTAATGAATTAATTAATTTTTAATTTGGACGGGGCAGCATTTGCCCATCCCTGTACTAAAGTAAATGGCGAGTGCAAACAGTGTGGCATACTCAATGGAGCAACTTTTCAATTGTATTCACTGCTGTACATTTATGTTAAAACCACCACAGACCATCCACAGAGCACCCAGTAGTTTGACGAGCATGGCATTGATGTTATCCATATGTAACAGCCATCTCAGTTGGCAGACCTGAACCCAATAATGCATTTATGAGATACTCTGGAATGGACCTTCTTCTGGAACAGTGGAGTTATAAGACTCTTTTAGAATTCCATAACTGGAATAATGGAACAGAGTACACATGATGGCCCAACATCGTCTCTCAAGTGCACAGTGTATTGATGTTAAAAAAATTTTTTTACATTTTGTTCACCACTTGTAATTTATTGCTCAGTGAGCACGGTAATAATTAGATGAAAAACTGCTTGTCCATGTAGGAGCTTTACCAAAAATTCTACCAGCCAGGAAGGCTTCTGGGTTCACTGCCCAATACTTACAAAAATTAACCAGAATTATTAAACATAAATTAGGATACACTGACCATTTCTGGTTAGAAGAAACTACTGAAGATCATCTTACAGCCAGCCTTGTTTCATTAAAAGTAAAATTATTTAATTTAATGTGCAAAAAGTTAACATGATCACATTAAATGCACTCAAGTAAAAAGAAATCAGCTGTTAATGGGTGGTCTTTTATTTACACATGGCATGCTCATTAATCTTTCTTTCTCTTCTATTTTTAAAAGGTCACAAGCGACCACAAGAATAAATAGGGAGTATAGCCAAAAGTATATTGCCTAATAATGTCAGACCATTTGGACTAGGAGCTAATAGCCCATCTGTGTCTATTTATCAATTCTAAAATGTAAGTCACTCTGGATAAAATGTAAATGTATTAAGTAGCATGAGTGCAACACACAAGATATAAAAACATGTTTTGCTCACATTACATAGTGTAGTTAGGATTCAAGATATGTAGTTTTAATTACAAACATTTGGTTTGCTTTATTCACTTGACTGATCAAATCACTTTATGAACAGCATTATGCAGTGTGGACAATTTTTTTTTTTTTAAACAGTACTAAATGTCTATAAATGATATGCATTAAATGCAGATGAGATTAGTAACATGTTGTTGTTGTTACGAACAACTTAAAGGATCATATTATGTAAAGACGGAAAGCGTTCAACATTCTACCATGGATTAATAGGAGTATACCATATCCAGTATTAACAAGGTAATTACAATTCCTTAAGCAAAGGTTGCCTCTATGTTCTTTAATTAGTGTAATTGATAACAGTAGTAAAGCTCTGTGGCATTTTAATCACATGGACACATCTTTTGCTGTCAGAAAGAAAATTAAATACAACCGGGGGTATTACTTGCCATGACCGTAGGAAATTAAAACAAGGACAGCAATTTATGACTACATTTAGTGAATAGCTGATAATCAATTAATGATGTTCTATTAAATAAATAACTGGTTCTAAATTCATAACTCATATTCAATTAATGACTGATAATATCCAATTAAGAGGAAGGAAGAATATTAGAAGTAAAAGGACAATAATTCTTGCTTTTTTCCATAGATTATATTATTTTACTTATATTCATATTTGCATGTTTTAAAAAAAAAATACTTTAAAGAAATAATTAATTATTGCTTATTAATAGCTTTTATCACTTACGTTCATATTTTTAAGCACTATTCATCTTTTACTTTAAGAAATTCCATGAAATGCAAAACAGAGACAAAATTATAGTATTGTATAAAAAATGGGAATATTGTGGAAGTTTAAAACTAGAAACAGCAGCTGTCATCACACAAGGTAATCACACAATTTCAATAAGGCCTATCCAATATTACCCACAGCACACTATCCACCCTACATAGGAGTGCTCACCAGAACTGTACTCCTCTGGGCTATGATTAAGTTTAAAATTACATTTGGCAGTATAAATGAGCAGATTGAATGATTAGGGTAGTGCATTCAAGCTTTTGTGTGACTTCTGGTTATAATTCTTTTATCAAAATTGTTGTTTTTAATCCATTTAGCACTGACTGTAAACACCAAGATGAGAAATGCTGTTCTTTCCAGGGGTATTAATATAACGCTTCACAGACATCCACATTGATGAGCAAAAGCCTCACCACAACCACACACTGAGACAAAGCACTCTATCCAGCCTAACCACAATAGTGCATTAATAGATGCAATAATTAATTCTAGAGCAGAACTATAATTGTTTCATATGGCACACATAGTACCTAACATCCTTCTCATTGAGATTCATTCAGGCCCATTATAATACAATTAAAGGGTAAATTTTTTATAATGAATGTAAATATATTCCAGTGTATGCACAAGGTCTGTGCTCGACAGCAGCATGACAACAATGAAGTTGTCCTCCTTGTGAAAACAGGGGCTAAACATGCTGGTGATTCTCCATCAGGGACCTGTATGAGGGAAATAAAAGCAAGGATACACAATGTGGAAATTCTGTGGCTGATATCAATAACCAATATTTTGGCTGGATGTTGATATCTCCCTATGTTACATTAAAATACAAATGCAAAGTGCAACCAAGTTTCCACATTTATAGAAGAAGTAGATGAACGCAGACATCAATGTATAAAGGAAACATGTAACAGCGTATTTGTTTAACAAAATATTTCTTGCTGACATTATTATTAAGCAAACAGCATGAGTCTAGAGAGCTATTGAGTGTCTGTATAGCTTGGCTTGTGAGTGTAGCTGGTATAAATGATGAAAAATAGAATAAAAAAGATGGTCAGGTGACTATGATTATGCATGACATTTTCCATTAATTTACAGCCTCAAATGTGTTGCCTGTGTGCCACGTGTGTCACTGTGTATGTTACGTCATCATACCTTGAGTCAGTGCTGACCTTTAGCCGAACAGCTTGGTTTGGCTCATTAATTGAAATCAGGCAACTGAAGCTGGAGAGGGTGACAGTACAGCTACTAAAATCATCGGTAAACAACAAAAACCCCTGAAACACCTCTGAGGAGTTTACAATTAAAAAAAGAAAGAGGATTATGGCCCTTCCATCACATCCCCTGAACTCTCTTTGAGACTCTTCCATCAGGTTGAAGATTAAGGTCCTTGCCCCTTAAAGCCAAACGAGCCCGAAACAGCTTTGTCCCTACAGCCAGACTGCTTAATGACACTGGACATCTCAAGACAGTAAAGGCAGATGAGGAACTGTTATTTCTTTTGATGCTCCAATTTTTCATCATAATTAATAATAATTAATTTAATTTAATGTAATTTCCATCATGATACTAATAATAATAGTAATTTTAATCATAATCATAATGTATTCCAATCCACTCATACCTTCACTTTAATGTGAAACATCTGTTTCAATTGAATGTCTTTATTTAACATTGTTTGTGGGTCTGCCCCACTCTCTGTCTTTTTTATTGCTGGCAACTACAACTGAAGTTCCCTCACAGGAAAATAAAAGTTATTCTATTCTATTCTATTCTATTCTATT
Organism: Synaphobranchus kaupii; assembly: GCA_029718625.1. Lineage (NCBI taxonomy): Eukaryota > Metazoa > Chordata > Actinopteri > Anguilliformes > Synaphobranchidae > Synaphobranchus > Synaphobranchus kaupii. Next base: position 96,789,414 of record CM056376.1, read on the forward strand.
CTATTATATACCAGGCCATCATTTCGGCCAACGCCTTGCATCGGCCCCGATACCGGTAAACTGGATTTAAACTATTATAAGCCAATACCAAGATAACCCCGATATTGCATCCCTGAACACAACCCTTTTTTCCAGAGAAGGTATAAATTTCAAGAGCTTTCCACAGAAAAAACACGCAGCACAACTTTCCAAATCAGATGTTTACATTTAGTTCAGAAGTTAGCAATCCATGAAACTATTTTAATAATATGGTTATAGACTCCAATGGTATAAAGCATTACCCAGAAATATATTACACTGCTTGACCCCATTGTCATGGCGAGAGACTTTGACTGACGTGTGATGATGATCAGAACAAATTTTGCTTTCCTCACTGCTTGTCTTATGTTCTTTATAAAATATTAATGGTTGAGGGATGAGGGGTGTGTTTGAGGGATATGTGAAAGATAACATCGAGGCTCCATCTCTGAGGCTGTATATAGACATCAGACATGCAGCATGTTAGCCTTTGCCTTCCTGGAGATTGAAGCTAATATAAGTACCATTAATTCTATTCCCATTAATATCCATATCATTTCGGTCCTTGCCGAAATTATTGATAATGTTGATAATTACGAGGAGGGTGGGGATGGGTTGGTGCTGAGATTACTCAGACTGCTGGGAAGCATAGGTTACTGGGTGTTTGGTCATTAGAGGGCATTTACTGTTGGACCACATACAACCTATGGCTCTTTGATAAATCATCCAAAATAAGTATTTCTGACCTTTATGAGTTAATTTGAGCTATAATCTCTGTGTAGAAACAAAAACAAAGATTACATTTTATTGTGTTTTAAAATTAAAGGCAAGTGTTGACTGAATCCAGGCTTACGGCTGGGAAATCTGACTAATGCCTCTGAAAATGACAAGACAATATCAATTATGTTTACAGCAGAACATTCACTGCCAAATCATAAATCTTACTTTATAACCACCCAAGGTTGTTGTTGTTAAAAAAGAACAAGGTACCCACATCCAACAAATACATTTACAAGGAGCAGATTAATTGCATTGCACTTATTTATTAAGCACATAGGTGCGGGACTCAGAGATGGCCAACTTAAAGGAGAAGTTCGGTATTTAGCATGTTAAGCCCTGTTATAAGGTTATTTACGATCATATTACAATGGTCCATATCAAACATTTGGACAAACTGTGCAGTCTTGAGATATATTGCTTTTTGCTCATGTCACAGCTAACTTACACAATGGATCTGGATGGGCATATAGAAAATCCTTCAAAAAACACCATACACTCTCGTTTTCAAAGACGGGAAACTCACCGAGTGGTCACTGGTGCCTGCTTGTAATTTACGTTTACGTTTAAAACATGTTTTAGATAACCGTGTAAAGATTTATATTAATATTTTCAGTCGCCATACAGCCATACGTTTGTAAACTTCCGAAATATTGGGAGGTCTTGGCTGAGTTTGAAGGCTACCATAAAAGAAGAAGAGCCACTTCCGGGTCACCAGGTCGGGTTTACTTTGCAGCTAGTACGAACTCTTTGCTAAATTAGTGTACGTTTATGCGACTGATTCCTTCACTGCGAGTGCACAAGACCGCTAGTGAGCAACAGAAAACTAGAAACTTTCCAAAACAATTCAGAAGTATTTTCCGGTTTCGGCTGTGGATGTGTCTATCTAAACCTCCTGGGGCTCTATGTTGGCGATCTTGGTGCTTGGTCTAAGCGCATGGCGTAAAGTCCATTTAGGGCGTGTCCAAGTCCACTTTTGCTATTTAAACGGCGTGTTTTTTGGGCGCTAAGCATGGCGCAATGTGAAAATGGGCTGAACCTAGTCTCTTCATTAATTATAGGTGTGTCTTGGGCGTAACATGCAATAAACCAATCAAAATGTCATATCCCATTCCCTTTAAAAGCCTGCTTTTCCACCTTGGCGGATTGCTTGATGGCGAAACAGACATGCTTGTGCGTGTTTAGTGCGATCAAGGAATTAGGCTAAATGGATCAACAGTATGATCAATATTATTCACACATCAATTCCATGAGGCTGTTCTCATGGAGTTCTCAAAGTTCAAGCTTCATTCATTAGGGCTACCTGCATAGTAATATTGATTAATAACATAAATACCGTTATTTTGCCTTAATGATGACACTAAATACAATAAAGCTGTCAGGAAACGTGCGACTTACAGCAGGGGAAACAGAGAACATGCAGCGCACATGCAGAGAATGGCATTAAAATTAATTGTGAATTAATTGTGTAACGTGCTGCAAATTTGTTTTCGTTTCTAATTAGACGCTTAGTTCTCTTTAAAATCGTTTTGTTCAGTTATTGAATAACAGGTGAATTCAGCTGGGTTTTAATAAGCTGAGAGTATGGAAACCTGGTCACTGTAATTTAAAAACTATGAAGGACGAAGAATACTAAGGTTCAAATTCAGTTAACATGGTGACATTTATCTCTGTTGTTTAACCGTAGGCTATGGAAAAAACCTTATGTACAGCGAAACCACTGTAGCTTAGGCTAATTGAAAAACAATAAATACAATATTCACTGGACAAGGTTTTGAACTATTGTCAGTCAAAACCATTTTATTTACTTACAGGCTGTAGGCCTGGAGAGCTGTATTGTAATTAAATTTGAAGCGAATTTTGAGAACTCAAATGTCCGTCTATTGCAGTGCGCGAGTTTTCCATTGAATGACAATTCACGCATTAGGTGTAAATGACAATTTGCGCATTAGGCTTGATATAGGTGTTATCAGCAAATGGAAAGCCATTTTTAATGGATAGCCATTGTCCCATAACAGAAGATTGCCCCCCCAGAAGATTACAGGAATTATTGGGAAATATAGGCTAAATCATAGATTGATCCAGGATAATTGCGAATAGTGTATAGCCTACATTGTAACCTTACACATACCATCGCACATCGCCTGGATGTTGATAGGAGTGGGCTGAAAGCAATTTAATTCGGCACTCCCCTTCGCTGAGGGACAGGTAGCTATGTGGTCTTTGACCTATGGACCCTTTTATTATTATGCATTTTTTTATATAGCCTACACAATAATAATATTTCACATTGTAATCTTGATATTTTTAGTCATGCTTGTGCGCGCCCCTGTGTGTATGCGCGTTGTGCACACGCGTATGTAGATGCACTTATATGCGCCGTTAAAATAACATGTAAACAGCTGCGACATGACTTTAGACCTGGTTTGTAGTGGTTTTAGCGCAAGCGCTTTCTGCTGGCTCAAGATAGCAATACACCAAAAATAATCCTGGCCACTCCTCATCTTAAGACCAACACGCCCAGTTCACTTGTGTAAGATAGCAAAGACACTTGCGTTTGGGTTAGCGCCGCTTAGTGCTGGGTGGAAGATAGGGCCCCTGGTGTCTATACAAGTCAATGGATTTAATGAAATGATAAATAAAACCTGATACGAAGCATACTTTGCAATGGTTTTTGTGTCAGAACATTAATAGTGTCAGGGGAGTGTAAGGTTCGGAGAACCAAACACGACCGGCAAGGATTTCTAAAATCGTATCAAGAGAGATACGCCACAAAACGCGGAAATAGCCGTACCAGGACTGGGATAACACAGGATCGGGAGCAAAACTTCCCTAGCACAAGGCAAAACAAAGCAACCTCCAAAAACTGAGGTGATCTCGATAAACAGTGAGAATAACTAACAAAAGAACCTCACGCACTAAATAATTAGGCGTAACAAGAGGTAGTGAAACAAAACAAAAGAAACACCCAGTAAAAACAGGCGAGAGAATGAAAATGAAACTAGAATCTGTTACCTACATCTCTAGGTGAAAACAAGCTGAACAAAAAGGTAACTGGCAGAAGAGTACAAAGATAAGGAGAGAAAGGAAAGAAAAAGACTAAAATAGATCTTAAACTCTAAACCGGACTTGCTGCGTTTCCTATTCGTACGGACCAGAAATGCAACGACTGAATCTTTTACCTTACCGACTTACCTTACCTTACCATTGTCAACATAGCAAAGACAATATCGAAGTGCGGAAATGCGGAAGTCCTGAGGTATTTATAGCCAACAGGAAACGCAAAACAGGTGCAGAGAATAATTGTTGGGCAAAAACACGAATTCCGGAACGGAGGCGGAAAAAATCCGATAGGGCGTCCCGACGACACCAAAAAGAAAGACGACCGCAGAAACAGCAGGGGCTGCAAATACCCATGACAGGTGCATATGTATTGGTGCTAAGACGCTTAAAACAGCAGATAAGTCAAATGTCTGAATCACAAATAACTTAAGTTACACGGAATTTCGGGAGTAAGTACCATTTGCGCCTGCTTATCTCAACTCTGAATCTGGCCCTTAGATAATACACTCTAAAAAAAGGGTTCCAAAAGGGTTCTTAGCAGAGGGGTAGGGTTCTATCTAGAACCGTTTTCTTCCAAAGAACCCTTTTTAGAAGAAAGGATTTTTTCACAGTTCTTAGGAAGGCAAAGGGTTCTGTATGGCAGCAGAGCGAACGTGGCCATTGCAACTTCTTTGTTGTTGTAGTTGACCAGTGCCGGCACTACATTCGTAGGTAACGTAAAGTATCGCTCTGCCGCCATACTTCCACAGAGAATATAGGTCAGCACAAAGTAAAGGATTCAACGATAGTTTGACTTCAAAACTGATGGTATAGACACTCAAAATAACCCAGATAGACTGTCGTATTTTATTTGCTTTGGGTGCACTGTGGAGTGTTTAAGTGCGTTTGGTAGTGGATGCTACCGGTTACCATAGAGTTGCGCTAGCATTAGCAACGTGTGTATGTCCAAAAGAAGGGACAGCATGGAATTAGCTGAAAATGGTTTCCATCAATCAACTACATCATGGGTAAGTCATAATTGAGACATTATGTCCAAAATTCCAAACTATCCCTTTAAGGAACTCTTGGAAGGGGAAAGGGTTCTACATAGAACCATTTTTTACATTTTTTTCATACATGTATATTGCAGAAATATTACTTTGTCTTAATTTTAAATAGGTGTCAATGTTAGTGTTAATGTACATCAGTGTTTAAACTTTAACATTTGCCTAGATGTTTCATCAGTAATCTGATATACAGCATCCATTTTAGAACACTTTGGGTGCAATTTTCAGGCTCTTACTCCAGTGTGCTGTGCGCTATGACAGGCGGTGTGGTAAAAATGTGGCATGGAATATGGAATCCAATGCTCTGAGTCTACATATACAGTACACTCAGAGCATCCCATATTCCATGTCACACCGCTTGTGTCATTCTCAGCAGGACTTTCTTCAGTCAGACCATTGTTCTTACTCAGACTTGGGTTGAAGGGCTAACATTTGTCCATCGGAGTTTGAGTGACAGTGGCTCTGTGATTAAGGAACAGGACTACTAACCTCAACATTGCATGTTTGATTCCCAGCTGGTGGGAATCTAATCTAATTGTGAATTTAACTGTTTTAGATGTGTTATTTTGTAGGCTTTGGGATTTTGGGTTTGTTTGCCTTGCATGAGGTCTTAGATCAGTAGCATAGTGATTAGTGAACAGCACTGAGTAACGGGTCTTACATTCAAATATAATCTACATCTGAGAATTTATTTCATGGTTTAAACATTTCTAGAGATGTTTATAGAGGATCAACCATTTCAAGTAGGTGTTGTTTAAAAATGTTTAAAACACAAACTTCAGTTCGGGATGCAGTGCGATTTGAACCTTACATCAATAACTTCAAAGTCCTGCTCACTAACCACTATGCTACAGGTCTGAGTTCCATTTAGGTGGCAAACGAGCCTAGTAAAAAAATCACACACAAACCCAAATAAGCCATTTTAAAAATAATAATGACACTTACACACAGTGGCAGTGCATCACCAGGTGGGAATTGAACATGCAATCTTGTGGTTACTAGGCCTGTTCCTTAATTTACTGAGCCACTGTCACCTCAACTCTGTACAACAAATATTTGACTGTCAAAGACTGAACCAAAGTCTGAGAAGGATGCAAGTTCAACTGAGAATGAAGCAAGTAAGAATGAGAAGTATTTTATTATAATTAATATTATAAATACTGAATTATTGAAAAAATATTAATTACTGAATAAATATGAATAATGTGAGGATCTCATTCTTACCCTCAAAAAGAGATGTTTCCCAATATTTTAAACTGTATTTGTGAATGTTTGTACATGTATCCAGGATCTCCTTTATCTTTTAAGTCTACATATTCTGCCTTATTTGGTATATTCGTCATAATTTCATCCAAAATAGTATGGTTAATTTTGTAATGACGTTTGTTGAAGTCCAATCAATCAGGCATTTTTACCAAAGGGCACTACAATCTGCAGCAATACAAACTGAGCTGTTCACAGCTTGGCTCAACTAAGACATATCGATGCCAAATGTGTACAAGGCATTCAGCGGAGGTACATTGTATTGGATCACTAGTGCCTTGAAAACAGATTATTGCATTGTAGCTTAGAGGTTAAGACTGTGGCCTGGTAACCAGAGAGCTGCTGGTTCATATCCCAACATGGGCAATAGGGTAAAATTAACTGATGATGATAATTGTAGGGTAGCTGAATACAGGGTTACTGTCCCGTCAAGCAAAAAGAACAGAATGTGTGTGTGGCCGTTCGTAGCATGAGATTTAGACCAATCAGGAGTAGCCCATGCGTCACGTGCACCACTAACTTCACCACCTGGGTGTGATTTTTCTACGTCAACCAGTCATAAAAAAAAGAAAGAAGCCAGAAACACCCATTTTGGCCCATTCATGTTTGCAGAAAGAAATTGATAGGTCAAAGCAATATGGTGCAGGCTCCACATAGCCTACCAGAGTCCTTTCATATCTGCAAACAGGAAGGGGTTAGGTCTAGGGCAGCGGTGTCAAACGTGTTCCAACCAGAGTGTATGCAAGGCTGTGTCCGAATCAGAGCCCTACACCCTTTTGAGTACGCATATTTGAGTCCACTTCATCAAAAAGCTTTTGAGTGGGCGACTTTTTCTCACAAATGGGGGCACTTAAAATACCAGGATGAACCCCTTATTTCCGGGGTTTTGTTGAGGGAATTCAGGAGCACACTCATCTGCAGAACTGTGCACTCACCCAACAATTTCAGTAAGTAACTCGGAAGTAAAAACGTAAAAGACGTAGAGCGTATATGCATATCTATGTTACAAGAGTGGGTCATATTATGAATTTTTGTTAATTCTATCTTCATTCATAGTCTACACTTGTAACAATTGTCATATGTTAACTGATTGATATTCTCAATAAAAAATTGAAAAAGATATTACGAACTACTTCCTCACTAATTTGGAAAGAGTTTTGCAGGATTCTTTTCGCACACTGCTTGCAATGTGAGGGGGACAGGGCACATAGTAGACAGGGGTCTTGAGTTGACAGGAACAGGGCTCTGATTTGGACACAGCCCCAGTTTTTTTCTAACCATGCTCTACACCAGCTGATTCCACTGATTAGTTCACCTCCTTGGTTGAAGAGCTGAGCTAATTAGTGAAATCAGCTGGTGTAGAGCACAGTTGGAACAAAAACCTGTATACACTCGGCCCTCGATGGAATGAGTTTGACATCCCTGGTCTAGGGACTGAATTTCTGGGCCTCAGTGTGAGGATTGATTACTCCAGCTGGACTTTCAGAGAAACAGACTGAGAAAAGGATTTTCAACTTGACAAAAGGTTATGTTTTCTGGATAAAAGGTAAGCTGTATGTATATTATATATAAAGATATAGATATATATCTCTTGGGTAGCTTAAGAATTGTGTGGTTCAAGTTGCATTTTTTAATTTAATGCTATTGTTTTTTTCCAGCTTTATATTTTTTTAGAGACATGGATTCTTTTTACCAACTGGACAAGCCAGGAGGTATGCTAGTGGCTTGGTTATTACATGGGGCACAGCATAGTGTCACAACAATGTAACTGCTGCATACAGCTGATTCTTGGTGGAATGTCACAAGATGAGCTTCAGATATGTCATTCTTTTATAATGTTAACATCTCCTGTGGGTACTGTCTGATGAAGACTAATTATGCTGCATTGGGTCACATTTAATAGTATGTGCAACTTCATCAGACCTTCATGAAGCATGCATGACACCTTCAAGGATTATCATGTATTCACTAAAGTCAGCCTTTATGTCAAGAGGATCCACCTTTTCCCATAAGGGCTTTAAATCAAGAACATGTGAAGAGATGTAGCTTGAAATTTGTAGCATGCTGGCTAGAGATGGTCACTTATTTAAAGTCCAAGTCAGCTTCGCTCAAAAGAAGCCGTTTGCCTGTTTCCAATACTGCAAACCCCGCTATTACAAATGCATTATTCATAAAATTAATAAAATATATCATACCCGCAAAACTAATAATTAAAGAGCAAATAATGTATTGTACTATGCAATGCATCATACATGATTTATGTAATATTATAGAAAACCTTAATTAACAAATGTAGTAGTTTCCTTCTTTTGTATTCAACATTCCAGGCATACAATATGTGAAAAATTGACTGGATAAATAACAGCAAAGCAGCAACCACTAAGTGAAATGGATGTTTCCAAACTGAAACTGCATTTAAACTGTCATATAATGGCAGTTTAACCATATGTTTATGGGAAATTATTACCATATTTCTCATAATAATGTTACAGGTGAGAGCAATTTAGACAGACATGTTTTCAATAACAAACAAGGATTTGCAGACGATCCTGCATTTCAGTGTATTAAATGAGTGTTTCCTTTTAGTAATATCGACAAAGAGGAAACCATTGTAGCAAAACAATACAGTGCTATTGTAGAAAGGTAAGCTTACAACTGAGCAGGCCATTTTAATGGCTAATCATAGCACTTGGGACAAACGTGACAAGATTGGTGTTATGCAATTTCACATAACTTTTTCTGCAATCATTTTGTGATTATCTGCAAAATCTGTTTTGTTAGCAAGTTAATTTGAATTTGACTATAACAGCAGGACAACCACATCTGAAAATGAATCCAGCAGCACAGTAATTACGTCTGGGGATCAAGTGCAGTTATAGAAGGTAGAGTTCATTCATCTGATCAACCATGGGGAATCACACTTGTATGAATCCTGTTGACTTGAACCCTTGGCTGATGCTATGGGAGACTAATTACTGCACTGCGGGGCTGCCTGCCATTGTCATCACTGGCATGGTCAAAATTTCAAAAAGAGAATGAATATAGAACAGGGCAGGTACAACTGCTTGCTTTGCCTGTCCCACACCAAAACAGTAGTATCTGCACTTATTAACTATAGTTGCTATCTTGCATTCAGTTTTCACTCTTCAGAGAAAATCACAGTCCATACAAAGGGCTCTATTTTCAAACCGGCGCAAACCAGCGCAAGGGGACGGTATAGTCAAACGCAAGCTTGTTGACAGCATCAACGTCTTAAAACTGGCGCTATGGCGTTTCTCAGCAATTACCGCTAGGATCAACAAATTCTCAACATAACATCCTTTCGCTTGCGCTGCAGTGGGATGGGTGGCGCTGTCTGGGGCGTGTTCTAAAATACTTTCGGCTCAGTGACAATTTGAACCAACGAAAACCCATTGCGTTATGATCAGCTGGAACCACCTCTTAGCGGCAACGCAATAGACTGGCAATTTGGCAACTTATTAGTCATGTAGTTCTATGTAGTGTCTATAGGTGATGCCAACATTACACTTCCATTTAATGAACAAATAGCCTATAATTATTATTAATGAATTAATTTTAATTTAAACTACTAGAATAAAACAGGACAGCTTACAAGAAACTTGCGATCATGTAGGCCAATAGCCTATAATATATAAATTACACATTGACACAGTTGAATCATAAGCCTACCATTTGAATCATAATTATGCCTACATCACCTAATGTAGGCTAATTAATGCATTCGCCACCTCCTCCCGTGCCTTCCGAACTTCTGGGAGACGAGGTGGTGTGGATTGTGATCCATAAATTACTACAGTCCTAGCCTGTACTTCTGTTGCAAGTATGTCTGATTCCTGTGCGGAAAATCGCTCTTGTCGTTGACGGTCCAGTGCGTTTGGGTTGCTCATTATGAAATTGCATGGAGCGATTGCGTTCCAACTGGCTTTTTTTAAAGCATGAGAACAACAATTTGATTGGCTACCATAGAGACACACCTTGGACATTTAAACCCAGCCTTTTAGCAATACCGCCATCAGATGCGCCAAGATTGCCGTCATGAAATTAACAAATTTCTCGCCGACACGCCCTCAGAGCGATACTGCCAAGCGCTTACTCTTGTGTTCACCATTGCGTTTGGTTTATTAAAATAGAGCCCAAAGTGTGACTACTGTTTTGAAGCTGAGTAGGCAGATAGTGATTATGAATATGAAATATGTGACTCAAGTGCCTGCCCAGCTAACAAAATTAGGTCCCCAGGACATCTCCTGAACGTCTCAAAATGTCATCAGAATATCACCTTGACGTCTTTTTCAACCTGGTCTCACAGCCCATTCGTATCTATTCTACGAAATTCCAGTCCCCGGAAATTCATACTTATTTTACGAATCAGAGATTACACACCACGTGACTTTACGATTTTCTCCGATGAATTACGAGACAAAATGGAGATCCACCATTTTTATTTCACGGTCAAATAAAGCGAATGGGTAAGCTGCCGGTATTGTACTTATAGTTTATACTTATAGTTATAGTACATTCATAGAATACTTTTCTTATTTTGTAATTGCATTTTAATGCAATATGATGTATAATTCTCGAGCTTCTTCGTCTCTGCTTTATCTGTGTGGGTTGCTATTTATAGGCTAGTCTTGTAGGCTATTACTTGTATTATACTAGCTGAAGTTAGCTAGGTCTGTTCAGATCAGTACATACTGCATAGGCTGCAATATGATTATTAATGGATTTAGCTTGTGAGCTAGCCATGAGAGCGTGTCGTTTTCGGTTCTTTTGAGACGTATATCATGAGAAAACCGAGCATATCTGAGTGAATTAATACAAAATTTATTTGACAGTGCATTGTGTACACTATATATTGATGTATTGTAAATTATCTCTTCTCTTTCAAAACCTGATGGCCAATGTACAGCATATAGTAATAATAATGTTTATCATTTTAGTCATATAAAAGTTAGAAATTGTATATACCACAACATCTGATATTGATTACAATGAAAACACCAATTTAAAATGGGTAGAAAATTATTTTTATATAATTACCAATAAAATCTCAGATCATAGGATAGACTACATTAACAATTTTCTTTTTTAAATATATATTTTTTTGACATACAGCTGACACCCGTGTCATTTTTATGTATTTAAAGGGAATGCTTTCATTCCTACAAAGCTTTCACACTAGGCTACTGCATGCTGTTCACTGCTGTCTGCTTATTAATTATCAACCTGCTGGATTTGGAAAGCATTATAAATGTCTAGAAGTAGCTAAGATAATTATCTAAGTATTAAAAGTTGGGTTCATGTGAGTAGCGTCATCCCATTCGCAATAAACGGAGGGCATCTTTGTGTGTGTTTACGGTTGTATCAAGCGGAACTACATTTCGGCGCCATTTTATTGCTTTGCGCTAAGGAACGTATTACTGGGAATTGTAGTTTTTTTTGTGCAAATATATTCCCTGTATACGTAATTATCTAGGAATTGCTAATGTATTATCTACCTAGCAAGCCAGTTATGCTAGCTACGTTCAACCAAATCTAGGTACCTAGCTAGCTACGCATGTTTTAGTTGCTGGTAGACAGGATATAAATTTTCAATATTAATAGCTGAATATTAATATTAATAGTCAAAAGTAGATGGCAGTCCTATATTGTCATTTTTACTGAAATGTTCTTATGACTGATGTTTTCTGACTCGGCTTGATCCTAAGAATCACCTCGGAAAGTGGTGTACATTACTTCTGAAATTTAAGTGGCGCCCCCTGTCGAAAGCATATACTGCACTTTTTTTTTGTAGCTAGAGATCTGGTTCTGATATTATTTGTAGTATGTCTAGAGGTGGTCTAGATTCCAACATTTCAGCATGATACATCATTCGGTGTACAAATGGCGAGTGCCCAAAATGTTCAAAAATCACATTTTCAAGGGGGCGCTACAGAGTCTGTGTTCATGCTAGGGGTCTGGTTTTTGGTATGGATGCTACAGGCCCTGATGAGACTCAATTAGCAAAATTTCATGCTTCTACGATTTTGGGAAGCTGAGTGCAGTGTTCAGCAGTAACCCAAAATGACCTATGAACATTCTAACAGCCTTCATAGACCTATTTTTCATCATTAGTCAAATTAATTAGGACAAGTTTAATTTATGCTTACATGCAAATATATATGTCACAGGGGGTGCTGAGATGTCCTGAGATGGCTGCCTTTGTGCTTCAGGTAGGAGGAGTCAAAGTTTTGAAAAAATTGAGATTTGTAGGTGGTGCTATAGAGCGTCTATGTGTGCTATCTGTTCTTTTGCTTATGCAATGTAGGCCATGGATATATTCATAGTTCCGAATTTCAAGCCTCTAGATTTTAAGGAACCCATAACCCTAATCCTACTGTTGTGACCTTTGACCCTTCCATAGCTCTTGTATTTAATTTCATAGTTTCCAATTTGGGTATATTTATATTCTAATTAATCCATGTAAGGGTGGTCAACATGCCAGAAAATTGCAGTTTAATGACATTACAGATAGAGAACTGCCATCTACTTTGGACTATCAATAGCTATTAATATTTAAATATATATAATTAATAGACTGTCTACCAACAGCTAAAGCATGCATAGCTAGCTAGGTACCTAGATCTGGTTGAATGTAGCTAGCATAACTGGCTTGCTAGCTAGATAATACATTAGCAATTCCTAGATAATTACATATAGGAATACATTTGCACAGAAAACTACAATTCCCAGCAATACTTTCCTTAGCGCGAAGCAATAAAATGGCGCCGAAATGTAGTTCCGCTTGATACAACCGTAAACACACACGAAGATGCCCTCCGTTTATTGCGAATGGGATCACGCTACTCACATGAAACCAACTTTTAATACTTAGATAATTATCTTAGATACTTCTAGACATTTATAATGCTTTCCAAATCCAGCAGGTTGATAATTAATAAGCAGACAGTAGTGAACAGCATGTAGTAGCCGAGTGTGAAAGCTTTGTAGGAATGAAAGCATTCCCTTTAAATACATAAAAATGACAAGGGTGTCAGCTGTATGTAAAAAAAATATATATTTAAAAAAGAAAAATGTTAATGTAGTCTATCCTATGATCTGAGATTTTATTGGTAATTATATAAAAATAATTTTCTACCCATTTTAAATTGGTGTTTTCATTGTAATCAATATCAGATGTTGTGGTATATACAATTTCTAACCTTTATATGACTAAAATGATAAACATTATTACTATATGCTGTATATTGGCCATCAGGTTTTGAAAGAGAAGAGATAATTTACAATACATCAATATATAGCGTACACAATGCACTGTAAAATAAATGTTCTATTAATTCACTCAGAGACGTATTGAACTTCAGCGTCTTCAAGCTTTTATTAGCTGTACATTTAGCTTATTTAATCTAGAAAGGGTCCATCACATTACAGAAGTGTCAATACAGACATTTATTCTTTGGCAGATGCGCTTATACAGAGCGACTTACAAGGCAAAAAGTGCATAAGTTTGCATAAAATAATAATAATAATAATAATAATAATAATAATAAACTTTATTTACATTAGATTCATTTGGCAGATGCTTTTATCCAAAGCGACGCACAATAAGTCCATACCGAAGGTCAATGACATCAGTTCAGATAGAGCTAATTTCTTATCATAACATAGCAGCTATCCATAGTATAATATCCACATTGAGTATAGTACACAGTAAGCTATGGCTAAGACAACAAGACATTATAAACTATAAAATCAACAAAGAATTAAGGAACAGGAACCAAGCGAAAAACAGTCAAGGTGGAGTCTGAAGAGGTGTGCAGGCAGTGTTTGATCAGAACGTAGAGCAGTGAACAGTTCATTCCATCACTGGGGAGCTAGGGTGGAGAAGCTCCACAGTCCGGACGAGCAGAGCGAAGTGGTCGAGCTGGAGTTTAGTGTTGTATTATGTCTTGCAGGTAGGAAGGGCTTGTCCTTTCGGCTGCAGCGTAGGCCAGGGTCAGAACTTTGAACCTGATCCTGGCGGCGACTGGCAGCCAGTGGACTGACCTCAGCAGGGGGGTGATGTGTGAAAACTTTGAGAGGAGTAATCCAGGCGTGAGATAACCATGGTCTGGACGAGAAGCTGGGTCGAGTAGGTGGTCAGGTATGGTCGAATCCTCCTGATGTTGTACAGGAGGAACCTGCAGGACCGTGCTGTTGCCCTGATGTGCTCCATGAAGTCCAGCTGGTCATCCAGGACCATCCCCAGGTTCCTTGCAGAGCAGGAGGCAGCCACCATAGTACCGTTGCCGGTGATGGAGAGGGCTTGCAGTGGGGAGGTCCTGTGAGGTATGAAGTGCAGTTCCGTATTGTGAAGGTTGAGCTTCAGGTGATGAGTAGCCATCCACATCAGCCAGGCAGGCTGATATCCTCTCCTTAACCTGTTAGGTAGAGGGGGAATGAGAAATAGTGCTATATAAGAGAAATGTCCAATAAAAAAACAATGGTATACTGAAAAAAAAACAGTACAAGTCTAAATAATACATTAACCAAAATGTCAGTAACATGGCAAGTGTTGATGTATAAATCACTGTTAACATGCCCCTAAAATGCTATTTCAAAAAGCAAGACTTGCATGCTAACAATTAATTCAGGGAGCAAAGATGCAATCTAAACAGGCGAGTCTTGAGTCTACACTAGAAGATGGTCAGAAGGGCCAAGACCAGGGGCCTCATTTATAAAAAGTAGTTTCGATCAAATTTGATCTTACGTGTGGCGTACGTAAAAAATCACAACAAAGTAGTGATTTATAAAATTTCAACGTGACTCCATTTGACCGTGGAAATGGTCGTAGCTCCACGTCAGGTCTTCACTTGTACATACGTACATTACCTACTGGTTATGCCGAAGTATTGTAAGCTTGAGAGCCGCGCGTGAACGCTTATTTGGCATGGAAAATTATCGTTGTTGTTATCAGCCTACAAAATTAGTTTAATTCTAAATTGAAAAGGAAACTGATAGTCTAATTACTGAATTTTAAGTCTTCCTTACATTATATACCATTATTATTGCATTGCTTCTCAAGCTTCTGGATTTGAGAATTTGTTTCATGTTCATTTTAATAAGTCTTTTGTTTTATTTATCCATTGTTTTTATATATTTTACTTTAACTGTGTAATAGGATTTTGCTGTAAAAAAAAAGCTTTAAATAAAATTGCATTATTATTATTATTATAAATAACAACAGTGGGTATTTTGTACATTCTATATCTGTTGTGTACCATGCTTGAGAGATTGTGTTGGCTTAAACTAACAACAACAACAAAAAGTCTGCCAGTCTGCAAATATCAGGATTCCTAAATGCTTACGAAGGTAATCCCATATGCAAAAGGTCTGTAAAAATCATATAACTATTTAATTTTAACATGAAATGTATATGCTAGCTCTCTACCACATATTTATTGTATTTAAGTTTTGTATATGGCATATGTGATTTTTAAAAGATTTGTACAGACCTTTTGCATATGGGAATTGCATATAGCATTTAGGAATCCTGTTATTTGCAGACTGGCAGACTTTTCTTTGTTGGTTTTATGAATGAAGTTCAACCATCGAGATAAAAAAAACTGGAGGCAGCTTCTGCTTACCAGTACCATGGATTCCTATGGGAGCTGCTCATTGGGGCATGAAGCCAATTCAGTGGTCAACCCGTCACGTCTCTGCAGTCTATGGGCAATACACACAGACAGCGCACAAAATCATCGGAATCGCAGTTCATTACAGAAGTTAACGCGGTTGTTTCCATTACAGATATGCTCGGTTTTCTCATGTTATACGTCTCAAAAGAACCGAAAACGACACGCTCTGACGCTCTGATCTGACAGATAAAGCAGAGACGAAGAAGCTTGAGAATTATACATCATATTGCATTAAAATGCAATTACAAAATAAGAAAGGTATTCTATGAATGTACTATAACTATAAGTATAAACTATAAGTACAATACCGGCAGCTTACCCATTCGCTTTATTTGACCGTGAAATAAAAATGGTGGATCTCCGTTTTGTCTCGTAATTCATCGGAGAAAATCGTAAAGTCACGTGGTGTGTAATCTCTGATTCGTAAAATAAGTATGAATTTCCGGGGACGGGAATTTCGTAGAATTTTTGTAGGGTTTTCTAAATGTTGGGTGGATGTCACAGACAACGTTCTCGGGACGTTCTAGTAACCTCCCCCAGACATTCATTACACGACGTTATATTGTAACCAGTAACAGACATTGCAGGAACGTCCCTGAATGTCCCATGAGACCAAAATAAGTTTAAAAAAAATAAAAAAAAGTCAACTCTTTATTATTTTATTTCATGTCCACTGCAGTGGACTTCAGGTCTGAACAGTTGTGAAATCTCTATATGTCTATTAACCATTTAGATTATTTCTATTCACACTGGATTTAATAGTGAAAATGAATAGATAATATGCATATACACTGCCCGTCCAAAAAAAAGTTGCACACTCTAATATTTCGTTGGAGCGCCTTTAGCTTTGATTACGGCATGCATTCATCATGGCATTGTTTCAACAACCTTATGCAACGTCACAACATTTATTTCCGTCCAGAGTTGCATTAATTTTTGGCCGAGATCTTGTATTTACGACAGGAGAGTCGAACCACTCTGTAAAGTCTTTTCCAGCACATCACAAAGACTTTCAATGGGGTTAGGGTCAGGACTCTGGTGGCCAATTCATGTTTGAAAATGATTCCTCGTGCTCCCTGAACCACTCTTTCACAATTTGAGCCCGATGAATCTTGGCATTGTCGTCCTGGAATATGCCCATTGATGGGATACCCTGGTCATTCAGTACATTCAGGTACTCAGCTGATTTCATTTTATTGCTGCATAATGTTGCTGAGCCTAGACCTGACCAATTGAAGCAACCCCAGATCATAACACTGCCTCCAGAGGTTTGTACAGTGGGCACTATGCATGACGGGTGCAACGGCGACTTTTTTTTTTGGACGGGCAGTGTATTACATGTTACGTCATGTGGCGCTGTAATGGCGACATGTAGTCCAGCCGTCTCTCGTGTTCGTGTTTGTTAATTTGAATGTATTTTGTTGTGTCGGGCTTTTGTCTTTTGTTTTTTTCATGCGCTGTGTGTCTATTGTGGGACGGGAAGCGGGCTGGAGATTTGTCGGGGCATCCTGCTGCTCGTTTTTATAATATTGACGGATTGTATATTCTGGATAATTTCTTTTGTGGTTGTCACCATGGAGACGCATTCACAACATATGCTCGGGAATGTCCGTTGAATGTGCAGCCACAAAGTTTTCCATCGCTCTTCACCGGAGTTGAAGATGTTGGGACTCGGGACTGATCTAGGACTGCAGGCAATCTTCAAAAGGCCAGCAGGGAAAAGGAGAAGATAATGCGGGGGAGGAGTGAGGCGACGACTGAGAAGGCTGACGTAGTTCGGTGCTCCGTTTCGACAGTGTACAGAGACCGCAACACTGCGTGTATGGAGGAAAGTCGTGGAGGCGGAGTTTGGACTGCTTAATTAATAATGATGACACTGGACATTTCGGTACAGGACGGGGGGGGGGGGGGGGGGGGTATTTTGATGTATATTCATGGCTGTATTCCACTTTAATTCACTCAATTAGTTTGATTAATGCAATGATTATATTGAATGTCTTTGTTTGATATGTTTGTGTGTTGTAGGTCTGCCCCACTGTCTATGTATTTTTTGTTGTTGCTGGGGCTACAACTGAAGTTCCCTAGCAGGAAAATAATAGTTATTCTATTCTATTCTATATTTGGCCACTCAGATAAATTCAATATGTTACCTCTCTTACGTACATATAAAATTCTACACTCAACAACTATCTGAATCTTGGCTGTTAAGGGTGCACTTTCATCCTCATTCACTTCCCCAATATCCAAAGACTCAATTTCTGACAGATTTCCATCTATTAACTTTTGCTACTATGCCAATACATATGAAAAAGTATCATTCATAATATAAACAGACTTGTTCAGATTACATCTCTTTAGACCTGGTGTCCACTATAATTAACAACAGGTTACATCTATTTAGACCTGATGTCCATTGTACTGGACAATGACTTTAAAAAAAATCCTGTGTCTAAACTTGTTATGCAATTAAACACATAATGCTTAAAATAACATTTTCAACTTACATATTATGTTTAGCGCATCAAATGTATAAATTAATGTTTAAACATATATATAATGCTGTTATAAAAGTTACTTAAAAGCTTTGACGACTTTGAGTTATTGCTGCCATGCTTCACTTTAGTGTGATGTAACTTTTTCAAATGTTAACAAATTGGGCCATATTTGCATCTGATTGGTTAGTTAAGGTCTACTAAATAACCAGCCAGAAGATCATTATGTAAATCATACATTATCATCGAAAAAAAAAACACAGAACATGTGATGTCCATAGAGTGCTACAGTCATGACATATTTTTGTAGGCCAATTCGGAGGTTTCTTCCAGTCATGGGTTCCCTCGCCAGATTTCCAATGGGGTCCTACTATTTTTTCCGGATTCATGCCGAATATAAGGTCTGTGGTTAAAGGGTTAGTTCGGAATTTTGGACACAATTTCTAATTTACGACTTACCCATGATGTTGTTGATTGATGGAGACCATTTTCAGCTGATTCCATGCTGTCCTTCTTGTGGACATACACACGTTGCTAATGCTAGCGCAACTTTATGGTAACCGGTAGCATCCACTACCAAACGCACTTAAACACTCCCACAGTGCACCCAAAGCAAATAAAATATGACGACAGTCTATCGGGGTTAATTTGAGTGTTTATACCACCATTTTTGAAGTCAAACTATCATTGAATCCTTTACTTTGTGCTGACCTATATTCTCTGTGGAAGTAGAATATACGGAGAAGTATGGCGGCGGAACGATACTTTACGTTACCTACGAATGTAGTGCCGGCACTGGTCGACTACACCACGAAGAAGAGCAACAAGTTGCAATGGCCACTGCCGCCGTACTAACGTAATGCGAAAGTGAACTACATTACTACAGCAGTCGGTCGCATTCCGTAAACGTCATTCACCACCACTGAACAGTTTTTCGAGCCTGCCGTCCTCCCGCGTTCAACTAGGCCCCAGCGCTTTGTACCCTATTTGCCACCTCCTGGAGCAAAGCAAAATCCAGAGCTGCCAAGACTGTTTATATAGCCTAGGCCTATATACACGATTTAGGCTTGTCCTTTCTGATGTCGCAGGTCGCGTTTTTTTGGGGGGTTTTAAAAAAAATCTGGGCGCTACTATTGTTCAAAGACATTAACTTATCAAGTTAGATATTAATTTAGCTATTCCACCCCCTCCCGTCCACAATTGCCCTACTCTACCATTTGTTCAGTCGTGTTTTTGACGGGGAGGTTGGTTTGGCAATGCTGGGTTAGCTAGTTAGCAAGCTAACGATAGCTCATGGCAAGTCATTTTAACATTTAGCTAGCAAGCTAACGATAGCTTATGGAAAGCCGTTTTAATTGAACAGTTATTAAATTAGTCCGAACTAGCTGTCCAGTGTCCTAGCTGGCTGGCTATATGAGTTAAGTTAGCTAGCTACCATGATTGCCTATCTACTAGCCAGCTGCTCCAATACAAGCTAGCTACGTCCTAAGTGCAGCTAGTTTAACTAGAGCATTTTATTTTACAAAATAAAACATAGCTTCAACTTACAAAATAAAACATAGCTTCCAACGGTAGCTAGCTAGGCAATTGTGGTGGTTAGCTAAGTCATATGGCCAGCTAGATAGGAAAATAGGCAGCAAATTGGGACAAATAAGGTAGCTAGCTATGGAAGTTGAATACATGTTAAAATGGCTTGCCATAGTACTGGCTAGCAAGCTACGAAGACCAAAGTTAATAGTAGGCTATTCATTCATATTCTTGAATTTCATACAAAACAAGTTCATGTGGAAAAGTTTGAAAGGAGCGCTGATACGACTAGCTGCTAGCTACTCTTGAGAGCAGCCAAGGATCTGCTCAGGTAATGACGTGTATTTATTCTGACAAGTTGTAGTTTGAATATACAGACTTGTTAGCAACATACACTGCAGCCAATAGGACAGGCCCCCGCCTACCTGCAGGACTTAATCCAGAACTATGTTCCTGCTCGACCACTTCGCTGTTCTACAGCAGGGCGACTGGCACTTCCCCCCCTCCGTGTCAAAGGCTCTCGCTTGTCCCGACTGCGGAGTTTTTCCACATTAGCTCCTCAGTGGTGGAATGAACTTCCCATTCCCCTACGTTCTACTCCAACCCTGCCTGCATTCCGTCGAGGCCTGAAGACACACCTCTTCAGACTCCACCTTGACTGATATCCTCACCTAGTAATATCAGTTCCCTGTTTACTAGTTCCCTGTGTTTTCCTGTCTGTTTATTATAGTTTATAATAGTATTTAGAATAGAAGTGTAGTATTGCTGATTTACCCACAGCTTACTGTGAACTACAGTCAACGTTCATTACTAGGGATAGCTGCTACATTATGGGAAGGATGTGCTTTGTCTTGTCTGTTCTGTAGTGATCTTGATGATGTCTCTGTATGCACTTACTGTACGTCGCTTTGGATAAAAGCGTCTGCTAAATGAATGTAATGTAATGTAATGATACTTTTTTAAACCATATAAAAACCTAAGAATTCATGGTTAAGATATTAATATGTGTAATTTACGTCAACGTGAAAACTAGGCTCATATTCACCACAGACCTTATATTTGGCACGAATCCGAAAACCCCATGGTAAGACCCCATTGGAAATCTGGTGAGCCCTGTGTGCTTTCCACAACTCATGAAAGTTGTGGAAAGCACACAGGGTTCATAATTTAGTTTTGAAGTCTCAATAATTCATACACACTCTGCTCTTCCTGACCATATAATCAAGTTCACACACTAAAGATAGAATAATATCAGAACCAGAATAACGGTAATATTTACACGTATGTGGCACTCAGGCAAAATACTCGATGAGGCAAAAGTTAGCAGTAAGCAGTAAGTACGTAAGGTACCGCGCATTTACATAGCCTATTCCTACGTAGCCTGAAGGAAACACACACACACAACACTGCATTGCTTCTGATTAAAGTAAGCAGAAGATAAGGTGCGTACCATAAAAACCAAGCATGTCCATTTGGGGAAATTCCTGAGAAAAATGTGCGTGGACAGGCGCAATTTCTCTATCCCTCCAGCTAGGAAAATCGCTGGCTAAGTAGTTGCTAGACTTGGGTATAAAACCACACGCTAGAGTAGTGACATGGCGTTCGTGGTCCAGTGGTGTCTTGCCCTCATATAGCCCTATTAGGATGGGATAAGTTTTACAGTGGGAGGTGGGGTAATGTAATAATTACTGGAGCAGCTCCGCTATTTCAGTCCCGTCTGAATCTGCCATGTCCGTAACTTTTACGGACTGCGCGCTCCCGTGCTAGTAAAGATTCCGGAGTCTTTTACCTACTGTTAAATGTCCTGTAAAAATTACCCCAGGTTAAATCAATCCTGTGTGAATTGACACGTCCGGTAAAATTATGTTATTTCCGGTGAGAAATTAGTTTCCCCCAGTCTTTTCTCCTGGTTTTTCACGTAAGCACACGAGGACGCCTTTGGTTGTGCTCTCTTCGGTCCAAGTGCAAGCCACAACTATTGGCCAACCTCTAAATTAATGTAACGTTACATTAAATAAGAAGACAGAGAGAGAAAAAAAAAAAAACAGGCTCGAAAGTAGGCTACAGTGGGGCAACGCTTGTGGCAGCATTAGGTAAGCTGTTGTAGCCTAGCTATAGCCTTACATACAGGGGCGTGTCTAGAACATTTTGAATGGGGGGGCCAGGCTGGGGCACAGACCCAGCGGAGGGGGGCCAGCCATCAAGGCTTACCATTTTTTTTTTTTGCCGCGTACACAGACACACGTGTATTTATACGACCAAACCTTAGCCCTAGCCTCAACCCTAGCCTAACCTTTTTTTTATACCTGCCCCTGATTCTAGGTAATCATATACAGTGCCTTCAGAAAGTATGAACACCCTTTCAAATTTTGCTGTTTGACAGCTCAAATTAAGATATGTTTAAATGGGCTTTTTGTTACTCATCTACACAAAGTGCTCTATAATGTCAAAGTGGAGTAAAATGTTTAGATATTTCACTATTGGATACACCAGAGCTTATTTTTAAGCCTTTACAGCAAAGGGTGTATTTTTTTCTCTACTTTGACATTATAGAGCACTTCATGTGAATGAGTAACAAAAAAAGTCAATTGAAATGTTAATTTGAACTTTCAACATAGCACAATTTGAAAAAAATCCAATGGGTTTGGATACTTTCCAAAGGCACTGTACATACAGTATATTAAATGTTGCATTATACATTTCCAAACTGTATGGTTGAATATCCCCTCAAGATTGTAGCACTTGTTCAGATTTCCATTTTATTCTTCTGCTTCAATATTATTCTACTGTTCTATCATAACCAATATACTGAAAGATAATGCCTTTTATTTACCCTTTATTGTATACCGTCCCCTTACTGTGTACAGTTTTGCAGGTAGTTAAATAGTCATGCAAATCTTCAATACCCATGTAGTATAGATAGAGAAAAGTAAGATTATAAATAAATGTGTTTGTACCCAAACAATAAAGTCAAAATAAATCTGTACACTATTATAGCTAACTGCCTGTAGCTACACTACATAAATGGCCATTAGGTGGCGACAACCAGTAATATTAAGAGCACCCCTAAAACAAAATAAAATAGCATGAGAATAAATGGATACAGTCCAGGTCAGAATTAACGTTTTAACAGTTAAATTGTTTATTCAAAATATTAAAGATACAAGCATAAATAAATAACTATTTTACATATTAACAGTATGAAAATGGATAAAAGGCCATAAAAGCAAAGTAAATAGAAAAGTGCTATGTACAATATTCCAATATTCACAGTAGTTTGTACAGTACACAGTACAATGAGGTTTTGAACCTAAAAATATATAAAATAAAATGAATACAAAAAACAAAACATAACCATTTAGCTCTTGACTGGTCACTTCTGTGACTGGTGGGCAAAAAAGGTATTTGTGTGGGGGGGATTGGCTCCATATATATGAAGATATTTTTTGCATTTTTATAAACTTGAGCCATAAGTTCCATGCAAATATGTAGATACTGTAATCAGACAATGCCAGGTAAGCAACATTACCTACACTTGAATAAACAGCGGAGCTGACATTTGTGACAATAAGGCCTTCTTATTCATTCTCAAACACAAACATAATTTTATCCAGAATGGCAGCAGCATGATTAATCCTTAAAAGGACCATACCACTCTTTTAGACATGTGGGTCATGTACGATCCTTTAAATGGATTAAAACAGTTTCATTCTTCTGTTTTGGTGGTGGCTGGCAAAATGTTTGACAAAATCATCCAGGTTGAGTAACTTTGCTCTCCTGGCCTCAATGCTAAGTACTCCAATGTTATGCTAAGCCTTTCATCATTCATAGTAACGTTAATGTAATAGATTCTAGCTAGCTAACGTTAGCTATCTTAAGCTAACGTTATGTCTTAGCCGAGCCCGTTGGCATTTGCTTAGCGCTAGCCGAGCCTGTGTTAGCGTTCACTTAGCTAGCTAACGCTATCTAGAAGTTACGTTATGCATTTACCTTTTAACTTCTATTATCTAGTCCATTACAGTCCACATAAAAAGAACACATTTGAACTTCAGTTTAGCTACCTAACGTTACCTATATTAGGGAGGTCAAACCCGTTTTCGTGATTTTTCAGAAAACATATTTTGCCAGCTTATTTTTCATGTATATTGTCCTAAATGCTACAATATAATCAAATAACAATATATAAATCGCTAGCTTGTCAGAAAAAGGATTAAAGCGTTTGTTCGCTTTAAAATTATTTTTTAAATTAGCCCGTTTCACTTCCGTGTAATCACTCTCGTTGGACGGAAACACATCATCATCTGTGCTGCTTTTAGGATACCGTTATCCTTATCTTTTCAACAACAAGAACCGATATTTTGTGGTATTCGTACAGGAAAACTAATATACTCTACACATTTACTCACATATATTGTTTTGGCGTGTTGTATTTAATTAAATATGTACTCCCAAAACGCCATACTTGCCAAACGTCTCAGTTTCAAACTTGGC
This sequence comes from Synaphobranchus kaupii, assembly GCA_029718625.1. Taxonomy (NCBI): domain Eukaryota; kingdom Metazoa; phylum Chordata; class Actinopteri; order Anguilliformes; family Synaphobranchidae; genus Synaphobranchus; species Synaphobranchus kaupii. The sequence goes on from CM056376.1 coordinate 96,813,786, forward strand.
GGGTCCCGCGGCTTCAGAATTCCACTGTATTCGCAACAGTAACATTGATTAGCCTACTTAATGCGTCTGGGTCTGACCCATGTTCCCTTTTCATGTTAATTTAAAAAAACACCCATTCGCAATATTAAAATGCTTTATACCATACTGTAGACGAGATTTTGATGAAGATCTACATGTAAAAATGTCGTTGTTCATATGGAGTTTACCGGCGATATGGTCCAGAGAAAAACATAGCAGCTAGCGACTTTAGCTGGCACTGGTTATCAGAATTCTGTTTTTTTGGATTCGGAATCTATAAGGTGCATGTTCCCTTTTCATGTTAATTAAAAAAAACACCCATTCGCAATATTAAAATGCTTTATACCATACTGGAGACGAGATTTTGATGAAGATCTAAAAATGTCGTTGTTCATCTGGAGTTTACTGACCTAGCCACATCAGAAAACATTTCAAAGCGCCTCTTTGCCAGCATATCTTGGACCAATCGGATTTTAACAATCGGCATTGGCCACAGGGGTTGGCCACAATTTGAATAACATTTCATTTCACTATTACAAAATCCCTTCTGGGGTTATTTCGAATAAGGTGGTGAGCGCCTTATTTTTTTGGTGCCATTTTGCTTCTGAAGTGGCTGTAGAATTCTAAGTCCCGCAGGACGCGCGGGACATGTAATGTTTTCAGGACACCTAAATAGACGAAAGTATCGATACATACCGATCGATTAACACCTAAAACATTTCACAGTGAGTTTTTCTTGTAATAAAATGTGTATTAACGACTTCAATGTGGTTGGATGTTTTATAATGACCCCATTGATTTCGGTACAGCGTTAAGTATAGGCACAAATGCTCGTAAACAGAGTAAAATTAGCATAATAATGTCTGGCTTCTAAAGTAAAAAAATAACATTGTTGAAGTGTAAGTACACTTCTGAAACAAATGACTAGCTTCATCTACTCTCGTTTAGTAGATTTCCTTGTTAAATGACATGCTGAAATGAGCCCAGACGTCAATTTTGTTTTTTGTTTTGTGTGTGGAATGCCCATTGTGATTACATTGCGGGCAGAACGTTCGACCTCCCTACCTATATTCCACTTTTGTTCTTCAGCGACGACAGCGTCAAATGATCTTGCATCTTCTCAGCGGCAGACGTTAAAATGTTGATTGCTGAATGCTGAAGTGAAGCGGCTAGCTCTGTCATTGGAAGATGCAACTTTGGTTCCGCCTCATTTTATGTCCATTCCCATTGGGCTACAGAGGCTTCTTTCGTCGATACTGACAAGCCAATGGCCTATCATATTCCGGTTCTGGTAGGGGGGGCACCAGGGGTGGCCAATCAGATTCCAGTGGGGGCCAGTGCCACCACTGGCCCCCCACTGGACCCGCCCCTGCTTACATAGCCTACATGTTATGGCCTAACACTGTTTTTTTTTCAAGCTAACGTTAATAAAGAGGTGTTCCTCACGCTTTTTGTGGACATGTTTGCCATGCCAACATTGTCTCCATGTAGCTTTTTTTTTGGCGCCTGCATCTATTCAATTGCTGCCTGACAGCGATTTTCTACCAGAAGCAATCAGTTTGCAGTGAAGATAGGATGTGTAATGTTGTATGACTCGTGGGGAACATTCTCGGTGTGACGACAACATGGAGTAGACACTCCCATCTCTGTAATTCTAGACGCTGATTACGGAGATACTTTATCCCGTCCGAATCGGCCATTAACATTACAGACGTCCTGTGGTAATAATTACTTTACAGACATTGTCCTGAAAACTTATCCCGTCTGAATAGGGCTATAGACTACCAGTCATTTAGAACTTGGCTGCACATGGCACAGAATGGACAAGAATAGCTGGGGATGCGTTGCATTAAATGCGCGAAAGTAGCTGTACCATAGACTGTACAAAAATATGAACAAAGTCACTGTGACGTCACCCATTGCCTTCCCACGGCCTCGTAAAGTGACGTTGTTGGGAGCAGGGTCAACTGGATAGTTTCCAGGCACAGTATGATTGACAGTTCGGGGTGGAGAAGCCTATCACCTGACCAAACCCACCATTTTGCAAAACAAACTTGCGGTAAACTTCCTTAAGTTGCTAATGCTTTTTAGCTAACCGCTAATTAACTCGACTGTGACAGAGCAGTCTGTCATGGATTTCTGCAGCATGAAACCACGTTCTGAAAACTGTTCCAGATAAAGTCAGCATTGTACGTTAGTGGGTTCACACACTAGCTAAAGCATAGTAGCCTACATTACATTGTAGCTGCCATTAGCTTTCATCTGCATCCTGTAACCTAATCACAAACATTGCAAACATTTACAAACGCAGACTCCGTATTCTTTTCTGATAAATTATTGGTTTTATTTTAAACATCCCTAGATTGACTCAGTACAAACATACCGCTAACACTTTGGCTCTATTCCCCGCACATTTTCTTAATTTTTGGGACCAAAAAGGAATTATCCAGGCATAGAAATATCCAGTTAGGGTTCTAGTTGGAGCAGCTGGCTAACGATAGTAACGTTAGCTAGGCAATCACAGTAGCTAGCCAACTTATATGGCCAGCCAGCAAGGATGACTTTAAGAAAGTCAAATAACTGTTAAATTAAAAGGGCTTGCCATAAACTATCGTTAGGTGCTAGCTAAATGTTATTAAAACGACTCGCTGTGAGCTAACCCAGGCAACGTTCATGGCAGGGGAAGTATGGCGATTGCGTACGGGTGGAATAGCTATAATATCTAAATTGATAAGGTTATACAGGTATTGATTTCAGATACTTAACCCACAGTTTGGCTGCTTGCTCCGAGACGCTGGGGCTGTAATGTAGCTGCAACATCCCCTGCTGTCTTTCATCTAACGAAACAGTATTTTTTTTCGTAGTAGACACATCATAGCTCGTTCCAAAATGAATATGTGATGACAAACATGTTGAAGATGAGTGAGTAAGGCAGTCAATTTATTATGTTACGAACTGCGTCCACAAAACAACAGCTTGTTCACGGTAGGCTGCTAAGGGATGTTCTCCATCGACTTCCACTCAAAAATACAGCGTGTCTCCCTGTCCCAAGCATAGACTGTATAAAGGTCAGAAGACGCCAGGGCGTGTTTTAGACCAATGATTGTTGTCTCCCCCTTCTGGTCCCGCCCCTCCGAGTGAGGGCAGTGAGAACTCTATAGAACCTATCTTTGGCAGTGTCCCCAGGACTCAACCTGTCCCTCTGATTGGTCCAGAACAAATGTTAATACCATGTCCAAACAACACAATAATTTTAAAAATCGGCACATGGAGAGGCATTAGACGAAGGAAAAGCACCTATTGTAACTACATTTTCTTGTGGAAAAAAATGTATTGACTTAGTATTTTGACAACATTGCTGCCATGGACTTACATGGTGAAAGACCTATCCTGGAACCAACCGCAGTGGCACTAGTGAGCAACAGCACTATGGCCGCTCCCAGCCCAACCAGGAAGTGAGCTTCTAAACGAAAGCCCGGCTTTGGCCCCTTGAGCAGTACATGAAAGGTCTGTCTGCCTGCAAGGCGCATAGCTTGTAAAACAGTAGAGGGGGAGCCCCCTGCACAGCTGGGGAAAGCTCATTAACTGACGATAAAGATTTTGAAGGACTATAAATCCCCCAGCACCCCTATCATTAATATGACAGCTGCCCCTTTCAGCTGTAACACTGTGGATTGAAATATTTGTGAGTCTGTTGTAAGTGGGTTAACTTCCGAAGAAACGCAGAGGAATGACCACAGTCGCATGTTATTTATTTCCATAGCCTATGCTTGTGTTGTAGTTCATTGCTTTCTACAATCACGGTGGCATATTAAAGTCATATTTTGTTCCATTTATACCCAGGACTGTTGCTAATTTTGGGAGTGATAGCCGACATGTAGTGTAACCGACAAAATAAACAATTTTTCCTGGTCATTCACCATATTTTGGTTCTGTATTAATAAGGCAATGTATGGTAGGCTATATGTTACATGGGTGATTTTTTTTTTGGTTGCTTACACTGACCCAAGATGGAATGTGAAGAATTTAGACCATTGCAGTTCTGAACAGAACAACACAGAATTATGACCTTTTAGAGCAGCTACTGGGACCATTGAACTATTTGATTATTAATTACTGCAGAAAAAGCAGGCTATTTCCACCCACTCAGGTTCATGGTGACACATACAGGCTACTAGATTTAGGTTAGTTCTGGCGAAAAAGCTATTTCACACGAAAACAGAAGTGCTCAAACCTTCTGGAGCTGTGAAGCATGCTTCCATCTCTGCCTGCTATAGAAACTTAAGGAGACAGCACAGGCAGAACACAATGCAGGACAGTTCGCAAATCAGTCAGTTTGTTCCACACAGCAATCTGGGCTGTGCAATATCCCTGTAATTAGATAAGGCTTCTTAAATAAAGAGCACCTGAATTGAATGGATTTTTCTTTAGTGTGCTGTCACTAAGAGTCACAATTAACAATGCTAATTAAATCAATTTATTGCTACTGACAGTCATTAGTTGATCTGCTAATGCATGGTTGTAAAAATAAATAAACAAAAAAATAAATGTAACCATAGTTGAAATGGAAAATAGAGGGTATTTCCATGTGGTGTATTTACTGTGCTCGGGATAAAGGCTACATGGTTCTCAGCAGTTGAGATGGTTGAGGTGTTTGCATCGCGGCCATCGTGTTGCAAACCCAGCCGGTCAAATGAGGACTTCTGAGGTCTGTGGCTGCATTGCACGATCTTCACCTGCAATTATCAGCGCGACACCTGCTGTCACTGCAAACAGCCACACAGCCTCTGGCAAGGACCAGAGATGGCCCTGAATAGCTACCAGCTCAACTGGGACCGAAACCAGGTGTCATAGAAGCCAGGTGTCATCTAAGATCAAAATCTATTCCTCATCCTGGCAGAGGAGTTCCATCACTGTGTCTCTGGCTTTGAGCCTGCATCGTTCATTGTTTCTGCACCGGTGTGCCTCTGTGTCTGCATCCTTCACTATGTTTCTCTGTGTCTGTTTCCCTGTCCTTTGCATCTCTGTCTGTCATTCACATTATGTCTCTATTTCTCGCTCTGCCTGTGATTGTTTCCTGCTTAAACTGTACTTGCCTATTGTACTTTTTTCATATAGCATGTTTTAAGTAAGAATGCGTCTTTGGCCTATTTATTAATGTTGAACATATTGTTTACATAATGCTTTTGTTCCCGACACAAGCACAGTTGCAAAGGTGAGACACTGTGTGAGCGATGTGTTGACAATTGTGGACACCCCCGTAGTTTTCTTATGTACAAAAAACAGCCACAGCAGATTACTTGAATGCTGTTGTTTCCTTATCACTTTCTTGTACTGGTGTCCTTGGTCCTGAAAACATGGGAATAGAAAGCATCAACACATCCTTAGTCAAACACATTGCTTCTCATGTAAAAGAACATGGAGACCGAGTCCATTATAAATGCTCAGTGAAAAGTCAGTTCCCAAGGGCCTCCAACACAGGAAGAGCTTTCAGTGTTTATATGGAGGAAAACATGTCTCTTAAATAAATGAATAATTCAGTCTTGAAAGTGAAAAGGAAACCTTGCTGGGCCAATAGTTTTCCTTGTCACATGTGATTCTTCTGAAGTAAAGTCTGTATTCTTCTCTGTCTGGCCATATCAATAATGCTCAGCACCTCTGCATTTCTCAGCCGTCGACATGTTAAAAGGGACTTAACATTATGTCTGAGTACTGAGGAATATTTGCCTTTTACTTTTGTGGACACTAATTTTTGATCATAAGCTGAAAAGTGCTTCATTGTAATAAACTGATTTATTGAAATATTCTGATCACTTTTTAATTTAAAGGAATTTTTCAGGTCAGGAGCAGGTTGGTAATGGTAACAGTCCTTTACAAATGGAATTTATTTGGAAGTCAGTGATTGTATTGTGACTGTGAGTTTTGCATGGAGCAGTTACAGTCTGTGAGAATCTCAGTTTTCATTATGTAGAAGAAACACAATAGAATTTGGTGTGAGAACACAGGCATTGTACACTCGCACACTCTAATATTTCGTTGGACCGCCTTTAGCTTTGATTTCGGCGTGCATTCGTCATGGCATTGTTTCGACAACCTTATGCAAAGTCACAACATTTATTTTAGTCCAGAGTTGCATTAATTTTTAGCCGAGATCTTGTATTGACAATGGGAGAGTCGAACCACTCTGTAAAGTCTCCAGCACATCCAAAGACTTTCAGTGGGGTTAAGGTCAGGACTCCGGTGGCCAATTCATGTGTGAAAATGATTCCTCATGCTCCCCTGAACCACTCTTTCATAATTTGAGCCCGATGAATCTTGGCATTGTCGTCCTGGAATATGCCCATTGATGGGATAACCTGGTCATTCAGGTAGTCAGCTGACTTCATTTTATTGCTGCATAATGTTGCTGAGCCTAGACCTGACCAATTGAAACAACCCCAGATCATAAAACTGCCTCCAGAGGCTTGTACAGTGGGCACTATGCATGATGTTTTTTTTAGCCAGGCAGTGTAGCTACACTACCTGTGGAATCAAGTACAGAGACATCTTTTTTATAGTAGTGCTGCCCCATATGGAAATGTAATATACTGCAGTATATTTTAAATATACTGTGAAGATAATTTTGATATATTTACAATATACTGCAGCATATTCTTTTTCCATAGGGGGCAGGCCCCCAATCAGAGAAAAGTCTATTGGTAGAAACTAAGCCCAGGGCATGTACAAATACAGGTGACAAGTTAAAGGAAAAACCAACATAAAGAGTGTCTTAGTAAGGTGTTGGGCCACCACGAGCCGCCAGAACAGCTTCAATGCACCTTGGCATAAATTCTACCTCTCATCTAGCATAGATTCTAGTCTCTGGAATAACAACACTCCCCCCCCCCCCCACAGCTCAAAGAGAGACATTGGCATGGATTCTGTCCTTTACCATGAATTACAAATAAATTTAAGTATTTTCAGTATTTTTAAATGCATGATGGTACGTATTTTAAAGGTTTGTATACACAGTAGACGTAGCCTAGCTACAAAAGGCTTGTATGTCGGCAGATATAGCTTACTGAAAACTTTGCATTTGCAATTAGCTAACAGTAAGCTAGTTAAAGCAATGTTAGGTAATAACAGCAGAAATGCAGTGGTCGTTGAAAAATCTGTAGCCTAATGTTTTTATGTACATAAAAAATATGTATACAAAAGTATGTGTGTTTTTACATAACAACAGCAATGTATTACAGCTGCAAGTGTGATAGTTGGTCACTGCGGAAATTTCAACTGTACTGGACTTTGGCGAAATGTAATAAGATAAACTCTTCAGGGTTAACCAGAAAACAGTTTTAGCTTCATAACCACATAGGATATTTTTTTCATTATACATTTTTATACCAGAGATTTGTCTACTAAACAGAAAGTACATTGGGTACTGTACATAGTACCGTAAGGGAAAAACACAGAATACTTAGTTGTACAACGTTTTAAAAATATTATTGTTCCTATATCGGAACATGATTTTCTTAGCGTGTATAAAGGTTGCATTTTATGCATTTTTTGTTTGTAACTATGGCAAGATGAAGGTTGTAAACATGGTTTGGGCTATTAGCACCCTGTTGTTGTATTGCCCCGCAGTGCAACTTGTGAGAGGTAGGTGTTTTCACAAGCTGTGACCCTTCTGAACAACCATGCATCAGAATTTATTTGGTTTTCTTAAAGCTGTAGTTTATAATTTCACAGAAACATGACTACTGTAAATTGGACGGATCCGACTACCACTAGGGGGCCACCGTGCATAGGGTTAACGGAACAGACCTGAAGGAAATGCCAGGAAGGTATAGCCAGCCAGTTGTATGTAAAATGTTAGCAGGCTACACCATGTTTTGGTTAATAAGTACTGTTAAACTTGAGAAACTCTGTCCGAGGTTTTCACATGGTCACATTCTCATGTGTGAAAAGCGTAATGTTTACATATTTTTTGTTGCAAATGAATGAAAAAATAAAGAAATATTGTGAGCCTTAAACCTGGGACCTTAAAGTCACACCTCCAAGTTTAATTATCCATAAAAAAACATGTTTTTGAGTGGAGGGGTCCTGGAACCATTCTGTAATTGGCAGGATAGTTGTCAAGAAGAAGAAGACACAACCAAAACACCCTCTGCCCCACCCAGACTACAGAGCAAGTTAGTATGCTATTCATGGGGCTCTCTGGAAACTATCACACCTCAATTGCCCATGAAGTCTACATCAACTGAATGTCATGCCTGGTGCAGCTCATATGATATGCAGGTACTAAAATACCTCTTAACAATTTAATTATTCAAAATGACTTCATTGCTGATGGGAAAGACATTCTTCTAATTAAAAACCCATTGCTAAAAGGGATCTTCGGCCTCATTAAAACCCTTCAGGTTCACAGATTGAGATGTGTTATCTGCTTGTGAAAATTATCCCAGGTGAAGGAACAGTGCTTTCTTGGGTAATGCCTCCAGAGACTGGTTCTGTGAAAGATGGCAAATATTCACATGGCAAGTCTAAATTAAAAGATAAATTCTATACTCAAGGTTTTGCAAAGGTCATATCATATTTCCCCTCTTGACTGCAATTCCCACTCAGCAGAGCCGGCCTGTGTGTGTGTAATGTGTAGGTGTGCATGCATGTGTTACAGACAAACAAAAATTGGGAAACACACAGAAATAAGATGGCTGAGTGACAGACAAAACTGTGTGTATGTACGCGCGTATGCAAGACACACATGACTTTGAAAAATTTCCACTGAGAGAAAAATCTTTACCAATTCAGATGTGCTCACTAAAAATAAAGGAAACCTGATGTTACATCTTGTCATGTTTATGTTATACTAGAGGTGTGTGACACAGATAACAACTATGTGACACAGATAAGAAAAAATAATTGATCATCCTTGAACCTTGCTACATTTCCAACAGCCCTGTCTGATCTGAGCCTTGTTTACAGGATGCTTTGGGCATTCCATTGAAATACAAATGAGTTTAAAGGGTTAGTTCGGAATTTTTGACATAATGTCTCATTTACGAGTTACCTATGATGTTGTTGATTGATGGAGACCATTTTCAGCTGATTCCATGCTGTCCTTCTTGTGGACATACACACGTTGCTAATGCTAGCGCAACTCTATGGTAACCGGTAGCATCCACTACCAAACGCACTTAAACACTCCATAGTGCACCCAAAGCAAATAAAGTACAATGAGTCTATCGGGGTTAATTTGAGTGTTTATACCATCATTTTTGAAGTCAAACTATCGTTGAATCCTTTACTTTGTGCTGACCTATATTCTCTGTGGAAGGCGGTGGTAGAGCGATACTTTACGTTAGTAGGTAACGTAAAGTATCGCTCCGCCGCCGTACTTCTCCATATATTCTACTTTCACAGAGAATATAGGTCAATAAATTTGCCTGGAAAAGTGGGTGTTGCTGCCAGTGGCGGAAGCTAGTTATGACGGGCCCCTGTGCAAGATTTTTAACGGGCCCCCTCTCACTCTCAGACACATTCACGCAAACACATGTTGCACCATTAGGCCTAGATATTTTACAGTATCAAAGAAGGGTGCACTATCAGACTGCAACAACTGGAGGGGCATCACACTTATATCTGTTCCCAGTGTGACAGGATGGGTAAACGCTTTTACTTCTGATCTGATGTAGGTTAATGGGGGGTGTGGTTGCAGCCACCCAGGTAGCTGCTGCCAATTACCTGTCATAGTATTTAAACTCTCTTTACCTGTCCTCTCCCACTCGCGCTCTTGCTCCTGATCTGTTTGTACTTTTGCACCGTGGGGCCCCCCTCCCCTTGTTGGTAAGTATACTTCTCCCCGTCAGCGTCCTCACCCACTGTAGTTAATGAACTCTAGCTAGCCAATTTGTTTTATGAATACTGGAAGCATTGTTTAAACGTATCTTTTTTTATCCTACTAAAATTGTAATTCTATTTAGTCAATTTTATAACTCCTAATAATTCTACTCCCAGTTATCCTGATTCTGTAGTTGGGGTGAATACTGGGAGTATTATCTAATGTATTGTCTTATAATTAATGAATTGTAATTCTATTAAATTAACTACTATTGCTAGTCTTGTTTCAGTGATCTTGATTCCACAGCTCTTCCAGCTATTCTTCTAGAAATCTTATTTTCCAATAAAACGCCTTTTTGAATTCTAGTCCACGTCTCAGACTTATTATTGTAAAGAACACTGGGGAACCAATTTTGTGTAACTAGGTGCATCTGTGGTACAGAACTATTTCCTAGGGTGCAACTCCCTAGGTGGTGTAGTCGTTACATTACCAGCCCTACACCAGACTGTTACACCAGCAAGATATTTTGTAAGGTTGTTGTACAACGACTTTCGGCAGGTGTAGACAAAGTGCTCAGGAACGAGCAAGCTGGTTTTCAGGAAGGAAGGAGCTGTACAAATTAGATCTTCACACTCAGAAACATCAACATCCCCAGAGAAAGCCTATGGAAGATCTTAAGGAGTTACGGAATATTATTATATTATACATATTATTAACATCATAAAGCAGTTCTACAACAACTTTACATGTACTGTGGGAACAAAAACAAAAGCAAGTATTGCAGTGAAGTCTGGAGTTTGTCAAGGATGTGTGATGTCGGCCATACTTTTCAACTTAGCTATAGACTGGGTCACAACAGAGGACCAAGTAAAAGGAATACGATGGACCTTGTATTCCACCCTTGAAGACCTTGACTTTGCCGATGACATTGCACTCATCACACAGACACACCACCACCTTCAAGACAAAACTGACAGACTTCAGTTCTTTGGCCAGCAAGTTGGCCTAGTCATCAACTGCATGAAGACAAAGCCAATGCCCATCACCATCAGTGCAGCGAAAGCAGTCTAAATCAAGGAACAAGATCTGGAGCTAACCCACAGTTTTACTTACCTAAAGAGCACCATCTGCCATGATGGTGGAACCAGTAAAGACATATGCACCAGGATCAGCAAAGCAAGAGCAACCTTTACAAAACTCAATAAAATATGGAAATCCAGACAATACAGCACAAATACAAAACTCAACATATACCAGAGCTGCGCACTGGCAACTCTCCTTTATGGTTCAGAATGCTGGAAAATGACGGAATCAGATCTGAAATGACTATCCACCTTCCACACAACCTGTCTTCGAAGAATCATGCACATCTTCTGGCCAAACACAATATCAAACATCAACCTCCTCAGTCTAACAAAGCAGCAACACATGGATACCATCCTAAAGAGACGCCGCTGGAGCTGGATCGGGCATGTCCTGAGGAAAAACTCAGACTCCATACCAAGAGTGGCCATCCATTGGACTCCAGAGGGTCAACGGAAGAGGGTGAGGCCCAAGACAACATGGCGGAGGACCATTGAGGCAGAGCTCCAACAATACCAACAGAGCTAGGGAACGGTAGAGAAGATGGCCAGAGACAGACAGAAGTGGAGAGCCTTTGTTGCTGCCCTATGCGCCAGCCGGCACTATGGGGATGAGTGAGTGAGTGAGTCACAGATTTGGCAATTGCTTTTAAAAATGCTATACACTTTGGCACCTTTTTCTCCTGGTCTGTTCCTTTATTGTAGCAAGGACTCTTTCCTCACTAACTAGTTAACTGACCTTAAAATTTCACCGCCATGGCTGAATAAAAGACAAAAAAGGTTTGGAAAGGATTTTAACCAGGAACTGGTGCGGAGTTGTTAATATTGCTTTGGGGTAATGCCATGGCTGTCAGTACCCCAAAGATGTGTATCATTGAAAATTTGTGTTTTTTAGTGTACAATACCTTTAAGAATGAATTTCAAAAATGTGAGCAATAGATCGATGTTACACATTGGTGGTGGCTAGAACGGGAAAGGTGCTATAAAATGCTATTCTTAATCCATGATATATATAATGCTGAACATAGCAGGCTACATATTACACATAACAGAGGAATTTCGAATTTGCGATAACAGTTTGCTGGCTTATCAGCGCTTCATACAGAGATTCTCCCCGTGTTGCCTGTGCATTCTCCCACAGTACATTTGCAGTGGCTGATTATTGTCTGCCCTGTTTCGATACCATATTTAGAAGGCCTGCTCACATGCTGTCTGCCCTTCAGGAAAGAGCGCTTTGAGAGGCTCTTTCTGGGATTGGGTCTATCCCCTCTCTCAGCCTCACAAACGTGCCACAGTCAGGGGTAATTGAGATGAAGACATGTGAGCCAAACTGACTCAAAAACGTATTTGGGCTTTAATCCCCTCCCCACACCCCGCTTTAAAGTATTCACCATGAGTTTATTTGCATCATTGCATGAATAATTCACTTCATTCTGTTCAGCTGAGAGGTGTATTAAAACAATTTCTGTGGAATTGCTAAACATTTGACCTCTGAAATGCATTCCCAATTGTGCTTGAGAAGGACATAGGTCAATTAGGTTGTGAATGGCTTTTCATTGTTATGCAGACAGTGCAGCCTAGCAGAACTGCCTCCATTTTATGTGTGATTTTAGAGATGAGGAGTGTTTTTGCCTTACATTCTGTGGAATGGCTCCATTTATAAAAAATTAAAATGGAAGACAAAAGTGAAAATGTCCTTTGATGTAAATTCTAATGAGCCATACACGTAAGTTGGATTTGAATTTACCTTTCAAAAGCCTTTTTTTAAAATGGTAAATTGTACTGGATCACCTTTGACACTTGAAAATCCATATCTAGAGGATCCATATCAATGAGGGATAATTGGACAGAACCAAAAGAGCAGATGTTTTAACTTCTGTAAACTCTCTTTATCCCTCAACAAATGAAGCGTTCATACGCAAAATTTGCGTCAGCATTCCTGACAAAAAAACAAAAACAAACACGCCATGATTGAGATCACTGTTCCGTATTTGCGATTTCCAAATCGTTGCGTGTACAACAAAATGTGATATATCTCATGCTGTATGTTAGGTAGGGATGTAAATAACGAATAATTTGGTATTCAATTACTCACTTTCTCTATTTGAATAGTATTCGGTTACTCGTTTAAAGGGGGGGGGGGGCAGAATAAATGACAGTAGCCTATGCTACACACGCAGGCACCACACTCATTCACTCACACACGCACACAAACACACGCACCACACTCACCCATTCTCTCTCACACACACAAATACACACGCAACTCCTGCCATTGTCCTTGACCAAGGCACTGGCATCAGAGCTGGAGTTGGTCCCCGGCGCTGCACTGTGGCTGCCCACTGCTTAGTGGTTAGGATGGGTCAAATGCAGAGTACAAATTGTAAAGTGTAATTATTATTATTATTATTATTATTATTATAAGTTCAGATCAAGAAATTGTGTTTATTGTATTACTTTTACCATTAAGCAACAACAGGTATAGAATAACCTTAAGGTATATGAATTCAGATAAATAAAATAAATAAAAAGATGCGTTAAATTGCAAATAACAAAAATATCAAAGCATTGTTTTGTTCTTTTCTTTTCCATTTAACTCAGTTTAAACACAAGCCGCAAACAAACGTGGGCTGACAGCTAGATAACTTAGCTAGGCTAAGTCTTACATGTTTTTGTTCAAAAATATTAGCATGCTCCGGAGTCAAATGTGTGCGCAGTCTATTGACCATTATACCTGCGGCTGAGCGTTGCACAGTTCGTCAAAATGTTGATATGGTCCGTTGTATATGATCATAAATAACCTTATAACGGCTTATAATGCTATATACCGAACTTCTTCTTTAATATTTGTGTTATTTTTATTACAATATTGAATGTATTATATACTGTAGGGGCGGCTGCGACAGCTGACACAGACTGGGGTGAGAACGAACCTCATCCTAAAAGAAGCGCTATATTGATGCTACTCGGACAGGACTACAGCAGACGCGCAGCAGAAAGAGACAACGAAAGCTAACATTAGCTATGGCATGTGTTGCTTTGCCGGACAGCCTGCTTTTCTCATATCTGCCATGGAGTTTATTTGTCTAAAGCGCCCTCGTGTGGTCAGGAGATGTAACGTAATTTTTATTATTCATTATTTGTTTGCATTATCCGAGTTAAAAATAATGAACAAGTAACCGATTACCCGAATAACCGTTTACATCCCTAATGTTAGGGCTGCACAATTAATCTCATTTTAATCGTGATATCAATATTGGCTTTCCACGATTACTAAACAAGAATAATCGAGAATTTTCAAGGCAGTCTTTTTACAATTGAAAAATCTCACTTTACTGGACTTTCTCTGGTGAACTATATCAAATAAAGCACTCCTATTTTACCTCCCTCACAGAGGGTTATAAAATGTGAAAATATAAGCATTATTCTGTTCATTCAAAGGGCCAGATTCAGAGATAAGCACGCGCAAATGGGACTTACTCCTGAAATTCTACGTAGCTTAAGCTATTTGTGATTCAGACATTTGACCTATCAGTGTTCAACCACCGTAGGCTACATTAATTTATTAGGTAAATTGTTAAAAAAAAGATTAGATTTTTTTTTTTTAATTTTCAGTATATCCAACGATTTATTTGTTTACCTAATAATATTGCGTGCAACCACTGTCCAGCAATTATTTATTTAAAAATATATTTTGGGCTAATTTTGAGTCGCCATTTAGCTGGAACGTCTTGCAAGATCTGGCAACCATGTGCGGCCATGTCACATGTTGATTTTGTGTATTTGAAGGAAAATGTCAGAGAAGCTGCGCCTCATTTTCTTTAAATGAAGCTTCACGTCATATTTATGCGACCAATATGTTCGTGTACTTCTTGAAAAGTGTGCACCCGAATGTAATCAGCGAAACCCCAGAAGTAAATGTGTCATCCGGGTTTTGTATATGCATTTTTTAAATTTTCCCCTACTCAACGATTTTCCTGTCCTATCTACTCACCAAGTCTACTCAATAGTGTGGAAGAGCACTGATTCTGACACAGCCCATGTCTCTGATTAGTACTAATGAAAAGAGATGGATTGTGAGTAATGGCTCTTTTCGACTGTTGTCCTGTCTAGGGGATGAAATTGTCCTTCAAGCTCCTTTGCTATAAAGTACAGTGCATAAATTGGGAAAGATTTAACACTCCAAATCATCTAGGCCTGCAAACAATGTCTGCAGTAATTAATTCTAAGAACAATATAATTGCAACAAAGTAAAGCCATTGTTTGTTCCACAATGCTGATGATTTGTAGTGGAATAACACAAGAATAGATCTGCACACAGCACTTAGTGAAGCATGAACTGAATAATGGTTGATGGGGAAAATGATAGCTGTATGTCTTATTTAAAAAAAATAGAAAATAAGGAAGGAATACTAATGTGAAGCTGTTTGGCAGAGGTGAGCGTGTGTCTCTCTATTCTGATACATGTCTGTTTTAGAAAAATGTTAAAAACATGTACTTGTAAAGAAGTCACCAGAATAAACACGAAGCAGCATAGAAATAGCGTGTGTTTGGGGCTGGGAGAGGTGTCTAATAGCTGTGACTCAGTCACCAAGGTTATCAGGGACAGACTAAAGAATAAATATTCAATATACAAGAAACCACAAACATCGATGTTCATTTCTTATTCTTCAAACAAACACAAACTAACAAACAAAACACTTTATTTAGTGTACTCTAAATAAATGCATCCATACACTAGAGTTGAAAAGCCGTTTCAACTCAATATCCCCCCCTTGACAGAGGGTGGGAGGTAGAGGGTAGAAAGGAAGGAGAATAATGGAGTCCAAAGGGAAATGAATGAATGAGCCCTTGCAAAAATAAATCCTTTGTGGGATTGACACAAATGGGCTGCTACACCTACACTGTGAGATTAATTAATTCTGACATCCCTCACCAAACCATTACTTATTAAGTCTGGACCAAATCTCATTAAATGCAAAATTGTCATTTCTATGATGCCAGTAAGTATGACGTGACACTAGGCCTGTAATTTGTCTAAACAAAAAATTTATTTGGCAGTGGCATCCTGTCACCACCCGTATGGGCACACTGCTGTGTGTGGGTGTGTGTATGCCATGAGAGGTTGGGAACTTTACCTTTAGGTCTTCTGGAGTGTGGCTGGTGAGAAATTATCCAAAACCAGACTTCCATATAGTTTCCATCTATATTCTCCTTTTCTCCAAACAACATTTTAGACTAAATCCAAATGTCCAGTCAAATGCCCCTGCACTTGCAGACTGGCGGGCTTGTTCCTGTGAAGTCAAATGTGGACTTTCGTGCAGACTTACAGAGAGGCCATTTGGATGCAGACTTCACCAGACTTTGCCAGTGGGATTACCCAAAATTCATAGCAATAAGAAATATGAAAGATGTCAAGGAA
The DNA here is from genome assembly GCA_029718625.1 of Synaphobranchus kaupii. Classification (NCBI taxonomy): domain Eukaryota; kingdom Metazoa; phylum Chordata; class Actinopteri; order Anguilliformes; family Synaphobranchidae; genus Synaphobranchus; species Synaphobranchus kaupii. The sequence continues at coordinate 96,830,128 of CM056376.1, forward strand.
GCAATGCCAAAAAAGAAAATGATAATAAAAGCATGGCAGAAAAACAAACAAAGATGGTCTTCAAATTTAAGTAATAAACAATTTGGTAATGATTTACATTAACTCTGTGCAGCATTCCTGGATCTTTGAACCTCAGGTCAGATCTATCCCAGGTGGTCAAATAATGCAAACACACATTAGGCCAAATTCATGAAACTTAACTAAATATGTGCGTACATTTACGTATGAAAATTTAGGCCTGATTCATCAAACGTGCGGGAAAGGCAGATTTGTTCATTTTCCGTGCGTATGTTCATACATTCCAATTCATCGTAAATGATAGGCACGTGCACCTTATTTTGCAATTAACATAAATCCACTCTTATGAATTTCTATATATGGAAGTTGTAAATTCCATTTACAGGTGCATACAAATTCAAAATGGCCCAGAAAAATCAAAAGAAAGAATTATTCCAACACTAAAATCTAAGTTTTATTAGATGTTCAGTAAATATATATAGATATACCATTGTCAATGGCGGTGTCATAGGAACTAGTAAAGTACGTTTGCAAAAAGGTCTGGCAGGAGATAATGTGCCATCAATGCAGGATCATCCATCACACAAACTATAAAATGGGAGTTCCACCAAAGAATAGTTTGATTTGTAGAAAAGTAGCTCTCCTCCTGATTAAAATGAGCTCTCAACCAACTTTCTACCTGTAGTGAGACTAGAGATATAGCCCCAAACTACTGCGCATGTACCAGGTACCTGCTTTACTGTGAACTACAATGGCCAAGAGCGCTTACAGTTTATGGGCGGTGTCAGACAATGGCAGTCACACTGAATAACGTCACGACTGGAGCGAGAGGGGCTCAACGAGTCCTGCACATACAGCGTCTCTTCGAGACAGGCCACGTTACTTGCTGGCAAGTTAGCCACTAATGTAACAGTTCTAGAGTCTCCAGAAAAACGTGAGAAATACATTTATTAATTTAGGAAAACACAGCCCTTCATTTATCTACATTGGTATCGTAAAAACATTAGCCAGCCTAGCAAGAAGTCTGTAGCTAACAAAGGCTACTCATTTCTCACCCCGGTCTTCTAAGGAAAAAACAGATGTAATAAAACGCCCTTCCAACTAGGAGTTCCATGTCAGAAATCAGGGATCGGGAAATCAACCCAGACCTCCTCATGGCAGCTCTCACAGCGACCCACATTGTGATCAGTAAACAAACATTACTTTTAGACAATTTTAACTTTTAAAACACTTCAACTTTTGTTTTTCAGCATGCGATACTTTTGTATCAGCCAACATGGCGATACAGAATGATAAACATATACAATTAAAAGTTAAAATGTTATTGTTGAAGTTGTTAGCTGTTTTAGCATGCTAGCAAATCCAAAACTTTCCCAGTTGTGCAACTCGAACAGAGGGCACTGAGTTGTAGCCTATCATTTGTTCACTTTGTAACCGACAGCCCTCGAGTCCTGTTTGGTTTAGTTTGCCAAAACATCTTTAAGGAATGAACATATCAATGTAATTTTCTGATGTTATAATAAATTAGCAATGATAGCTAGCTTGATTTAGGATCTATCCCTACTAAGAAAAGTGACATTTTGATGTACACGTATACCCCGTCGTTCTGCTCACATTTCATGAATGAGGCGCATTGTTTTGTATAGTTCTATAGTATAGTTGTAATGGATCTATTTTGAAGAGTTCAATGTGAATTCATGAATATGCTCTGTCGCCCACAACATAACAGCTTCATAAGATAAATATATTATAAAGCAGGGGTCCTCAATCTTATCCAGAGAGGGCTGGTGTGGGTGCAGGCTTTAGTTTCAACCAAGCAGTAATGCACCTGATTCTACTAATCATATAGCCGAAATGTATACTTATTTGCAGACATTGAATTATTTATTTTGGCATATCCACATCAACGAACGAGATCTGAAATCCCGTCTCATTAGCGTATTTTTACCCAACAAGCCCTGCGCCCTTGCAAACTTGACATAATGACACTCAACACTTCAGTTAACGTGACAGTACATAAGACTAGGGCAGAGTCTGCTTGTCTGGAGTGCGGACATTTGGATTCAGAATTAGGGCCAAAACATACCTCACATAGCCTAAATATGCGAACGTGGACACTTCAAGCTACGCAAAGTTTATTTCATGCGTTGTTGCGTCCTAAAATTGTCATGGTTTCTAGCAGCCTCTGCTGTTTCTGCGTTCGGTATTCCTTTTGGCGTCGTTGGGATGCTCTATCTGATTTTTTCCACCTCCGTTTCGGTGTTTGAATCTCGCCCGACAATTATTCCCTACACCTGTTTTGCATTTCCTGCCGGCTATAAATACCTCAGGACTTCCACATTTCCGCACTTCAATATTGTCTTTGCTATGTTGACAACGAAGTCGGAAAGTATAGGAAATTCGGTCACTGCATTTCTGGTTTGTACGAATAAGAAACGCAGCAAGTCTGGTTAGAGTTAGGATAAAGATTTATTTTTTGTCTTTTTCTTTCCTTTCTCTTTATCCTTTATACTCCTCTACCAGTGACCTTTTTGTTCAGCTCGTTCTCACCTAGAGCTGTAGGTAATAGGTTCTAGTTTCATTTTCATTCTCTCACCCATTTATACAGGGTGTTTCTTTTGTTTTCCTCTGACCTCCAGTTATCGCTTCTCGTTTGAGAGCGTGAGGTTCTTTTGTTATTTATTCTCGCTGTTTATCGAGATATGCCTCAATTTTTGAGGTTGCTTTGTTTTGCCTTGTGCTAGGGAAGTTTTGCTCCCGATCCTGTGTTATCTCCGTCCTGGTGCGGCTACTTCCGCTTTTGTGGCGTATCTTTTTAGATACGCTTTTAGAAATCATTATCGGTCGCGTTTGGTTCTCCGAACCCTACACTCCCCACTACAAAAATGTGTCACCTGAATTCTTAATACAACGCAAGCTGAAGTGTCAATCGTCGCAGCAAGGGACGCTATAGCAGGCAACAACAAGAAACACAAGATGAAAAAACACAGGGCCAAGTTGCATTAAATAATTTAGGGATGTTTGGATAGCAGTGCTTTGGAATAGAGCTAGTTTAATGAGTGTGAGCTACGATAGGCAATACTGTTAGTTGTAACTTGGCCACATTTTGATACCAACACTTTTAAAGACAGGTCTAGTTTTTGAAAGTTGGAATTAAGGATTTTTTAGACAGTGCTTCGTCGGCTATGCGTGAGTAACTTGGCTTTTTTTTTTTACGTTGAAAACTTATTTTTTGGTGAGATATCACTTCTTTTTGTGTACCAATGTAATGTGTTTGGTAGCTAACTAATGATGATAATGCATGAAGATAATGACATCAAGAGAGACATGCATACAGAATACATGCAGACACACCCATGCATTGTAGCTCAAAGAAAGACACAGGCGTGAATTCTGTGCTTTAGCCTACCATGAACTACAACTAAATTAAAGTGTTTGTGTGGTACTTTTAAGTGCATGACGGTAAGTAGCCTAATTGAACTGTATAAACTTTGCCCCTAGTGGTTGAGACGTATCTGTCTCAATTACAGTATTCATGTTAGTCTAAAATTATGCTTTAAGCAAACCTCTTTTGACTTACGACCGATCCTCTCGCCACAGCCACAGCCACAGACTGTAAAATGCATAAAATGCAGCATTTATACACGCTAAGAAAATCATGTTCACGTAAACAAACAATAATATTTGTATAAAAACGTTATAGTAAAATGCATTTTCCCTTACTTACTGTACTATATAGGCTACAGCAGGCTACCTGATGCACTTTAGGTTTAGAAGACACCTAATTTTTTTTCTCCAAAATCTCTTCTATAAATATGTTTAGGAAACCAAGTACTTACCAGTATATTCAGCTACAGCTGGTTTCTGATTAACCCTGAAGAGTTTCTCTTGTTACATTTCGTCAAAGTCCCGTACAGTTGACATTTCCACACCGACCATCTATCGCACTTAGGGCTAAAATACGTTGCTGTTATTGTGTAAAAACACACGTACTTTTGTAAATAAATTTAAAAAAAATTTATTTAAATACATTAGGCTACTTATGTTATGGTTATTATGTATATAGTGTAGCAAGACCCAAGGTTGGCACGAGTAACTTGAGGCACTTGTGCAATGATGTCACACACAAGGAGGCAAGATGGAAGGGAGAAACCAGTTTTATACTGGTGCATTTATTGGGGCACAACCCACAGTGCAGTTTTAAACAAAATAACAAACAACAAAATAAACCTTAGCTCTCTCTTGCAGCCTATCTAAACGTTCTTGGCGCTTTTCCTCTCTCTACACCTGGACTGCTACGCAGTTTTCCAGGGCAAACGCAAACAGTCCAAAACAACAGGCTAGCTCAAAGTCCAGTGTTCCAGAAAAAGGTCAATTGCCAGTTCGGGTTCTCCTTCCAAAGTTAGGTCGATAACAAATCAGGTTTTCCTCCAACACCACCAACTCTCCTTGGTTCTCCCTCCTTGTCCTTCTCTCCCTTGTGGGTCTGTAACAAGGGGCTTAAATAGGGTGGTTGATGAGCGAAGTATTTTTAGGTGTGTTCATTATGTCTTGTTAGGCACGTGGGAACTTGGTATGGCTCCCCCTGCTGGAGCCATTTCGCACTAACATAGCACCCTTCCCAGACCTGGCCTCTCATTGCATTACAATAGCTACTAGTGAATATTCTGAAATAAATGTATTTTGTTGCAAATTTCTGAATACAGCTTCTTCAATTCGAACTGTAAACCACATGGATGTGCATGGAATATTTTTTGAGATTCACATTTAAATAAAACTAGTAGCCTAGCCTACAAACTATGTGGAAATTGCCTCTGGAGGGCCAAAGTAAATAAGGTTAAAGGGTTGTATCGCCTACACGGTAGACGTAGCCTAGTAACGCACGCATAGCCTACAAAGCACTATTTTGTAGCTAACAAAATAATTGGTTTTGCGTAGCTACCTAGTAAAAGTAACGTGAAGAAAAATTAATAAATAAATCTTTACCGAGGCTGTAACCAGGGAACTCCTGTATCAAAGCCAGGCACAGTAAACAGAAGGCCATAACGTAGCTGCACATAGGCTATGCCTATGTCCAGTACAGCTTCAGTCTAGGCTATATTTTTTCTGGCCGTGTTACCTGGGGTAAATTGTTTGGTCTTCATGGTACCAACCGTAGGCTACCATGCAGGTGTAGTTTAGTTTTCTGTACTGCAATGGACGTATAATAAGGCATTTTGACTCGCTTTGTAGTAGTAGTTTCCTTTACACTCTCTAGTAGGTTCGTTTTCCTGACCAGCTGACTGACATTTAAATTTCTCTGGCTAAGCTATTTCCCAGAGATCTTTGCATGAGAAAAAAAAAAAATACTAGCCTACTGTCAAAATGTTATATTATTATATAGTGTTTGCAATGGACATTGTCTAACCATGAAACAGATGTCTTTGCTGAATTGATGGTATATACAATAAACCTGAACCCATTAGGGTTTTGTAGGTTATACGTATATTATCGTAAATTCTTAATTTTCGTAGTAATTCATTTTATGGTAAAATTGTGTTATGTGCGATGTGTGAAAAGGATAAACTGAACAGAGCTGAAGTGAAGAAAAGAATGAAGACATAATAAAGAACCGAGGCTTCAGGTTCCACAGTGAGTCAGACATGACCGCAAGAGCACAGCATAAGGCTCCACACAGACGTTTTTTTTTGTCGCCATTTGTGTGAGATTAAAAAGATGTAGCCAATGGCACAGTTATTTATAAAATTCTTTTTTTTACATTAATGCAACAATGCTATGTTAACCCTATTTACTTTGGCCTATTTTATACAATTTTCGCCTAGTTTTTACTAGTGTCAATCAAGTGCCAATATCTCAAAAACGATTCACTGCACATCCATGGTTGAAAGTTTCAATGAAAGAAGAGGCTTGTACCATTCAGAAATTTGCATCAGAATAAATTTATGTAAAAATGGTCACATACAGTTTATACATAATACACATTAAAAAAAATAAAAAAAGTACAAAACGCCTTGTGTTTTTACAGTTTAGCACTGAATATTTCAACTTCAAAGTACTGGAGCAAGCCAGACTTCCTTAAACTAGTGCACTGATATGTTGTCCACTTGGGTTTAGAATTTGGTAAAGATATCTACAGGCTTTCCTTATGCATTGGTATTTTTACCAAAACGGGGCCCCGCGTGTCCCAAAACGTTTCCAAACGTCGCCAAATATAAAACATGTGCATATCTTTCTGTCGAGGCATGTCAATCATCAGAAAACTTTATTTTTCTTTTAAAACATTTTTTGTAATACAGAATGTGAAGAAAATTAACCTACACATGTTTTGTGTTTATGTGTATGAGGGTATTCTCTTACAAAGCGTGCCCAAAAGTGCCCAAATACCTCTCCGAACAGGATTACTTGCCCTAATGTTATCCAACCAATCTGCTTTACATTTAAAATGGCACTGTACTTCAAAGTTAGATTTACCAGAGCCCCATAAGCCAGCAGAATAACAGGTTTATCTATAACAAGCCTTCAACTTGACTTTTTACAGCAAAAGTAATGAATTATACATCACTATTTGGCAAACCTGTCTGTTACCACCTCCTACGACAGAGGTGTTAGGTGGGGGAGGGGTGTCTTCACTGTCCTCCCTGAAAAAGACAGATTCAAGTACATTACTAAGTAGAATCACTAAAAAATGAGAACACAAATTATCTCAAAAAGACATATGGCAAGTATTACAATTAAGTGGAAAAAATGTTTTATTTTATTTAAAAAAAATATATACGTATATATATATATAGATATATATATATATATATATATATATATATATACACACACACACACACATATATATATATATATTATATATACGTATATACATTAAAAAATCTTACATCCACAGTACGTCTGATATTAGCTCCAACATAATTAGCAATCGTAGCTAACTAGGATTTATGAATTTGTTTGTCAGCTTGCACGAACTAAATTACATTATTATAATACTGTAATGTCTTGACTGAACCGTGAAATAAAGTACTGAGAATGGATGTCGTTTCATGCGTAAATTCAACAACTAGCCCTTGTGTTGGTTGCTGCACAAAGAAACTGCGAATGAACGCTAGAAAACAAACAAACAGCAGGCGCTCCTTACAAGCCTGTGACACCATAGAAACTAGCGAACTCCTGCGAGAATCCATTTATCGCCAAACTAAAAATACTCTAGATAATAGCGCTCCATACTGTTGATGATTATGATGATGATAATAACAATAATAATAATAATTTGTATTATATATTTTTAAAAAACACTTACATGTCCAGGCACGGGTCCATGCCAGAGTCATTGCTCTGCCAGAACACAGACTTCTTCGCCTCTGGGACACTTCTTCACCTCCAAAACCTGAGCAACCGTGAAATAAGCGCTCTTCTTTCCACCGTTGATTGCCACGTTCGCGTATAAATGTATAAAATAATCGTAAACTTTGAAGCAGCAAAGACATCACCAGCGCAATTGCACCAATACAGCTGCCCGTGTCTGCGTACAGAGAAAGACCGGTCTGTGACGTTTTTTCAGCTCACAAAAAAGCTACACATTGCTAAATACATCTGGATAGACTACAAACTTACTTGTAACAGCAATCCAGCCCATCCCTTACAGGATACACTCAGTCAAAATGGCCACAGGCGTCATCTGATGCTGTCGACAGTCAGGAGCGCACAGCCGATTGCCCTATGGGTTGTCGTTACGCGTGGATACAGCGCCGTTCACAGTCGCTTGAATATGACATATTTTACTTCGTTTGAAAGGGCAGGAACCCCCGTAGAAGATAATCTACGTGTTTTACGTTAGATCATTCCTGTAGCAGTCTAGTAATGCTTTTACGCAACGGTAGTAACGTAGTACAAACGCAAAAGCGAAGGGTACGCACTGTGGAAATTGAGACTTTCCTGGATAATGGATAAATGGGTTACGAAAAAACGTTGAGGATTCTTCAGAAAAGGGTTATAACTGCATAACCAGGTATCGTATTTGGTTGCTTAAACATGTTTATCAAGAGAATTTGTAGAAAATAAAATGTATTTATAGAAAACCGGAAGTATATCGGTTGTATGCATACTGAAGTGAGCACGGGAAAAAAACACCTAATGTTTATTTATACAACTTTTCAATAATATACAATTGTTCCTGAATCGGATCTTGATTTTTTAGCGTGTTGAAATGGTACCAAGAGCTTTTGTGATACGCATTTTATTGCCTGTGATTGCGGCGAGGTGAAGGCTGTAAACAAATAAAAAAAGTGGGTTGGGCTATTAGCACCCTGCTGCTTTATGGCTCTGTAGTGTAACCTGAGAGCTGATAAGCATATAAACGAATGTGTTCGCAGGCTGTGACTGTTTTTAACAATTTTGCGTCGAAAGTTCCGTGTTTTATTAACGTTATAATTTAGAATTTAAGAGAAATATGAACACTATAAAAAATTGGACCGCATGCGTCCCACCACTAGGGGGCCAAAGCCTATAGAGTTAACCAGGTGATATTTTGCGTTAGAACTGTATTGTCTGTGCCTGAGAAATGGGATATGTGTTCCTGTAGCCTACTGCGTAAATACGAACCTGCGGTGAATGTTTTGTTGGTAGCGAGTAGACTAATGTTAGGCTACCAGACCATGTCGGGTGACATTCACCTCTGAGTATAAGTGAAATAGTGAACAGTTAATACTGTTCAATTTCTTAGCATTTGCAAGAAAACCATGTTCTACAATTTGAAAATAACATTCTTGTATGAGATAAAGTATACATGCGCACACATTTTGAGTTGAAAATGAAATTAGACTTTGGTACCTGGCAGGGGATCGAACCACTGACCTCACACATGGAAAAGACAGATTTTGACCACTAGGCCAAAGCAATTTAACAGAAATCAGCAGACCAAATAAGACTTTTGTCTTGCGGTACCAGAAATGATGTACCAAAACTAAATGCTAGGATCAGGTGAGAATCGAACCAACAATCCGCTAAATGCTAGAGCAGCACTGTAACCACTAAGCTACAGACACTTTCACAGTTTGTGTAGTAGGTAGACAGCCTCTGAAGCATGTAAATGCGACGAGGCAATTTTAAACAGCTTCTTGTTACGACAGCGTCTGCTCCGGGACGTGGTTGTCTATTCCGACCACAACCCCTTGGCGTTTTTGGCCAAGTTCCAAGTAGCAAATTCGCGAGTGTTTCGATGTAGTCTTATTCTCCAACCGTATATCCTGATTGTGAAGCATGTGGTGGGGAAGGACAACGTGCTGGCGGACGCACTCTCTCGGCTCTGAGGGACAGGATAAAGGTGTGGAGCCTTGTTTTGGTAATGTCCTGATTTAGGATTTACAATATTCTTATGGATTGCTGTTATTGTAGCTCTTAGAGGCAGAGTGTGTTTTAGGGGCAGAGTGTGTTTTAGGTCTTAGGAGTTTTGAATAATAGTAGTGACTTTGAGTTGTAGCTTAAGGTCCTTACATGTGTTATAGGGGACTACTGGGGGGAAAAAAAAAATTTTTCTGGGTGTTATTGTATTTTTATTTTTTATTTTTTTCTTTGGAGGAGGGGAGGACTGCTACAACAGCGTCTGCTGTCTGGCAAACAAAATTAACTAACCTACTTCCTCCCTAGTTTTGCTTATTTTGTTTTCCTTTAGTTTCTTTATTATGGTAGGATAACACCTTTAGGGCTCTATTTTCAAACCAGCGCAAGGGGACGGTATAGTCAAACGCAAGCTTGTTGACAGCATCAACGTCTTAAAACTGGCGCTATGGCGTTTCTCAGCAATACCGCTAGGATCAACAAATTCTCAACATAACATCCTTTCGGTTGCGCTGCAGTGGGATGGGTGGCGCTGTCTGGGGCGTGTTCTAAAATACTTTCGGCTCAGTGACAATTTGAACCAACGAAAACCCATTGCGTTATGATCAGCTGGAACCACCTCTTAGCGGAAACGCAATAGACTCTGGCAATTTGGTAACTTATTAGTCATGTAGTTCTATGTAGTGTCTATAGGTGATGCCAACATTACACTTCCATTTAATGAACAAATAGCCTATAATTATTATTAATTAATTAATTTTAATTTAAACTACTAGAATAAAACAGGACAGCTTACAAGAAACTTGCGATCATGTAGGCCAATAGCCTATAATATATAAATTACACATTGACACAGTTGAATCATAAGCCTACCATTTGAATCATAATTATGCCTACATCACCTAATGTTGGCTAATTAATGCATTCGCCACCTCCTCCCGTGCCTTCCGAACTTCTGGGAGACGAGGTGGTGTGGATTGTGATCCATAAATTACTACAGTCCTAGCCTGTACTTCTGTTGCAAGTATGTCTGATTCCTGTGCGGAAAATCGCTATTGTCGTTGACGGTCCAGTGCGTTTGGGTTGCTCATTATGAAATTGCATGGAGCGATTGCGTTCCAACTGGCTTTTTTTTTTTAAAGCATGAGAACAACAATTTGATTGGCTACCATAGAGACACACCTTGAACATTTAAACCCAGCCTTTTAGCAATACCGCCATAAGGTGCGCCAAGATTGCCGTCATGAAATTACCAAATTTCTCGCCGACACGCCCTCAGAGCGATACCGCCAAGCGATTACTCTTGCGTCCACCATTGCGTTTGGTTTATTAAAATAGAGCCCTTAACCTCTTAATACCAAGGGCAAAATATACCAATTCTCGCCTGTTTTTACTAGTGACTAACAAAGCTGTTTATCTCAAAAACTGTAAAGGCTACAAATATGGTTCATAGCTTTTATTAAAACAGAGAACTGCAGTATTATGATTAAGCAGTCATAATTCATATACATACACGTTTTGCTACTTAAGTACAACAATTTATGTACAGAAATTGTGAAGAAACTAAAAGACGGATACCTACATTCAAATTTCAGATTTTTTACCTGATGAGCTACAAGGGCTATGGAGGAAATAACTCCTCTTTGTGATTCTATGTGATTTGATGCTGCCTATCTCTGCTGAAAATATGGTGTCAATATCTCAAACCATTCAAATTCTACAGAGCTTTTTTTCAGGTGAACCATTTTGGTTACCAAAGTTGGCACAAATTGTGCAAAATGGCAAAGTTCCAGAAAAGTCTCAATATGATTTATAGTTTTACAATAAAATTTGATAATTGGCAATAAAAGTTAATTTTTAGATGTGTTTTTGGTGTGTTTCATCATAGTACACAACTAACTAGCCTACCCGTGGTCCCCAAAAAGCTCTCCAAACCCATGTAGCAGCACAGTGAACCAGAGCCCCATTAGCCAGAAATGAGTCCAGGTATATGCAAACAGATTAAAAATCAATTGTCCACCAGTTTCCTAGATAAAATAAACCAACAACAAACTCATCCTCATGTTATCTCTCCCTCATGTTACGTCATGCATAAATTGCTCATTCGTTTACCTGCACAGCCTGCTGTACTGCATACAGAACAATTTACTCATGCGGAACAATAACTACTAAACAAACACTTCAGACGCCATTTCATTCAAAAGAAACTCGGAACAGCTCGTCTCAGACACAAATAGATAGCTAGCTGCTATGTGTAATTTTGCTGGCTAGCTTGCCATTGTTACAATATAATAATGTTAGCTATATTCATTTAATTCAGAGGGATTAGTTTTATACATAACAGGGAATTTGCACTGGTATACTGGCAAAAAAAAAACTTACACCACCCAGAGTCACTGAGACAAGATCGCAAAAACATCTTCGGGCTAGGACCTGCAGCACAGAGAAACTCCTGAATAATCTAGACATAACTAACGAAAAACTGTATGAAAGAGACTGTAAAGTAAAAAAATGAACAGCAGCAGTTACCTAATGAATTGTGCTTTACTAAACCGAATGTAGCTAGCTACGCTACAAGGTAAAAACACTGCGCCATCTTGGTTCGATAATTACGCTTGGTTGCCTCCTCCTCTTACGCGGAGGTGTATCTATGTGAATTCAGAAGGCTTTGTGTTGAATGAGGGCTTGTCTGAAAGATAAGAGTCTTGGCTATTGGCTGGAATATTTGACAGACAGTTTTAAAACCCAATGGAAAGCAAATAATACTCGCAGTGGAGGCGGTTCGATGCAAGTTTTTCCCACTTCAGATAGGCCTACTGTGCTATCAGTCAAATAAATACACCCAATTGGCGACGGTTTTGCATAAATCTCTGCAATCATGTACAAAATCTCTTTGGCTAAAATATACTAAGCCCCGGGATTGGTACTCCAGAAACTGGCTGAGTTTCACAACGCCAAACTGAACACAGCCAAACTACTCGTGATGAAGTCCCCCCCATGAAGTCGGTTTAAAATAGGAAAAAAATTTACAGCCGTTTTAAAGTATTTTTTCTTGAAGCCTAGGTAAAGGTAAAGGTGAAGGTATAATGATTTTTCAAACCAAAGTTTTGTGAAATACAATTAAGCAGAACAGTTTACCAGCACATTGTTTATGGTGTGACATCAAGCTGCAATACATGTTCGGGAATTAGGTCGGAGATTCCAACGTTATTTACAAAGTTTTAACTCGACGTTTTGGCCTTAAAAACCACTTTCCCAAAAGAATGGATATATCTTAAGAATATTTAATCAAAATATTGAGGTGAGCAGTTTATTATATATTATTAAATTAATGAAATGTATAATTTAATAACTTCTATAATGCCCGCGTTACCACTAGGGGGCATTTGGCAGCAAGTGGTTAAGGGGGTAATATGAACTGGGGTGATCATAGTTAATGAGATGTATGTGAACTGGGCGTGCGTGTTCGTCACTGTTTATCCCTCTTCTCGCGAGCATTGCGGCGGTGGGAAAAAAGGATGATAGGTGAGAGGTGACGTGAAGTGAAGGAGGCATTCTTTTGGAAGAGAGGAGAACCCGCACGGTCTGGACTGAGAATGACGTCTTTTGGTCATTTCATGAACTCATGACCAGTTTTAGTAACCCCCCCGAAAACCTGAATGAACGGACAGTGACAAAGAATGAGGGCTGGTCATCGTGAGAATTTGGCACCACTTGTACCCACCGTGGTAAAGCGGGTGAAGGTAAGCCCATGTTTCACTGCACTTTTCTCAAGTTAAGTATCATCACCCATCAGTTTATTAACGTAATTAATTTAAGTGTGAATCATAACTCCCTTGACAGAATGAGTGTGGGACATTCTGGTAGGCGGATTAAAGGCGGTTGTCCAATGGGGAGATAGATTCTTTGAGGGTACGGCAGAAAAAATGGGAAGAAGAAGAAGAATGAGAATAAGAAGAAGAAGCAGAAGAGGAAGGAGAAAAACTGGCAAAATAACCCAAGTTTGGGGCTTTATTGTGTGGATGTGTGAAGTTGTATCTGAATGCTGTGTGGTTACATGAGGTCAGAATGTACAGAAGTTAATGTTTTTAAGGGCTGAGAGTCTGTGGTCATTGTGGTTACTTATGTAGGAAACCCTGAAAAGTGCCAAACTCTCGGTGCTGTATGGGTAGGTAATGAGGCATACCCCGTCAAGCCGTAACGCGGATGGCATACCTGCCATCCCAATGTAATAATCTGAAAATTTTGATGACCTAAGTGGCCGTACATGACTTTCATATGTCTGTTAGTTTTGTCATTTATATACTATTTGAAGACTAACATGAAATTATATATCATATTATGTATCTACTGTATGTTATAATTGGCAGTCAAAGACTTGTATGGCCTGTTTACATTCATGTAAATATTTGCGCACCTATACATGTAGAAACATAGGTGCACAACAGGAGAACAGAGTTAGACATGGTACACTCCAAAGATATTTCCCTAAATACCCAGCATGACCTATGACCTGCCTCTAAACCAGTCACATGCCCCTCCCATCCATTCATTATCTAACCCGCTTATGATCAGGGTCGTGGGGAGGCTGGAGCCTATCCCAGCATGCATTGGGTGAGAAGCAGGAATACACCTTGGACAAGTAGCCAATCAATCATAGGGCACACATTCACTCACACACTCATACCTCCTGCACCAATCACATGTCACTGGTATATCTAAAAATGACATAAACACTATTTTGGCAAATACCATGTATATGGTATCTTTGATCTATATGAAGAAAAAGACAGCATGCAACACACATCTCAAAATATTATTCACTTCTTAAGCATTGCAGGTGCTACAGTAAAAAATGTTTTTTCTATGTTTTTATTTTTATTTTGCTGGGAAGGAATTGGTGGAGCTGGTGTTAAAGTTCAATTACCAGAGTTTTACAAAAAATGTTTGTCATTAAATGAACACACAATTGACCTCTGGGCGGCAAATGATTATAATCATTGTAACCATTATCAGTGTAATGGGTGTCCATGATAAAGCAAACTTTATTGCATCTTTTACTACATCTGTCGTAGTCTCAAAATACCTCAATAGGTAGAGCGAGTGATGCGCAGTGCGCACCCTGACAGAATCTGAGTGAATCAATAATCACTCCTACCTCCACCCCTTCCCACCCCCCAGAGAGAAAGGTAAATTGTTTTTAATACTGTCCCTGTCAGTTTGACGGAACTTGTATAGACCATGTTACAAAACAAAAAGGAAACCTATCTATGTAAAACAGCATATTATATATTATACAGACAACAACGATTGCAATATGGAGATAGGTTGTTAATATTGTGTAGGAAATATGGCTGCAATTTTTCATCCACATTGAACAGACCTGCTGACAGCATCAATCTTAGCAGGACAGGGAAAGCTGTTGAAGTGATTTACAGAACAGGTATGAACACGTAATTATTGTTCATGCTGACTTCAAGATAACATGACAGCCAGAGTGGTGTGTGGGTGGGCTTGTGTGTGGCTTAGCACTTGTCTTTCACAAAAATTCAGCTGGGAATTTGCAAAATGAGATAAGGCTAGAATTTCAGGCCGTGATGAGGATGGCAAACTGAATATAGCAGGCATGCCAGCTTGTTAATGATTATAATTACTATAATAACTCAGAAATGCCACAGCCAACACACTGAGACACCACCACATTCTCAGAAATATAGCTTTTCATTAAGTCATCTGTTAAATAATGCACACACATATTAAAGTGTTCAATCACATAGAAGAGAAAAGATGCACAAGTTAATGTGCGCTTAAGTGTCATGTTGCTTCAGAGTTCGGGTGAAGAACATCACAGGGTATTAACAGTGGGAATGTATTTTATTGCACCTTCTCATACAGGCTGAGTGTCTGCAACAAAGGCAGATGTTATCAGCATGATTAATAGGGAATATATCAAATGCATCACAGAGTTGAACCGAAGGAGTGAAGACGGAGGTGAATGTCGGGAATTACTGTATATCTGACTCGGTGGATTAGTGACTTATGAAGAGCTCCCAGAAGAGCTTCTATCAGCTGCCCAGAGCATGTATGCGGAAACTTTGCTTGTTCTTATTGCTTAGTTGCAAAATGTCAGTGTCTCCTTCAGCAAATCAATTATACATGAAACAAAATGTATTTTGGCCTCTGCAATATGGGAATTTTTTCTTATTTCAGTAATTCTGTGAGTATTTTCCTTTTCAGGAATGTATTGTAAAACAGTCCAAACGGCTTTTTTCTTTTATCCTGCCATGTGGTTATCATTGGCTGAATAAATGGAAACATTAATAGGCTACCTCTACAAAAGCATGAAAAATACTTATGTAAACATGTCTTAATTAACACTGTTTCTGAAACACTAGAAATTAATTATTAGCATTTTCATTTGCCGTTTATAACCTATTGCTTCATCCCTCCTGTATTTGACAATGATTCACTGTTTTTGCACTTCATTTGTGAAACAGATATTGAAGTACTCCAAATATCTGTGTTTGTAATGTTAAATAAACATATTAATCACACGTGCAAAGTGCAGTACTGTATTATACCAAAGAAAGCAATTCAGTGGTGTAACAGAACAGGTGTACATTGACAGTTTTTTTTCTGCCAACTGTTTTGCTAAATATTGCAAGAGCCTCTTTGTCCAGTAAAGTTCAAGCATTAAATAGTTTTACAGACCACAGGTGAAACTGTCTAGCCAATGTGTAGCTACCTCCATCGTGTTTTTATAAATGAAAGAGGATTCGTTCTGGAGTCTGCCTGCAATGTTCGTCAAGTCTGCAACACTTTGTAATCCACAATGTATAGCTCTCAACTTCTCTTGGTTTATCCAGAGCTTTAGGACTGTGAAATCACACCCTCAGCAATATCTCAGAAAGGGGAAAGTTGCAAGCATAAATACAAGAGTAGAAAATGACCTTGGAATTCCATAATTTATGAGAGTGCTGAGATCCCCAGGTAATGTGACAGGCAATTTAGACAAATGTGATATAAAAATAGAAATTGATTAATACTTACAATATGGATAAATATGTACAACAAACACATACCATGCATGTGGTGCATGTGTTACTGCATAAATCAGGATCCCTTTCTATATAGCCCCGCACCATCTCTTTCCGCAACCTAAAAAACATCCAACCCACTGAGCTCATGTGCACCATTAGCACCTACTCCACCCCAGCCCCTTCATCATCCCTTTCTGACCTGACTACACACTACAATGACTGTCTCTCCACCTCCCTTGATACCATCGCACCCCTCAAGTCACGCTCCGTATCCTTCACATGCAGCGCTCCCTGGTACACCCCTGTACTCAGACTGATAAAATTGACAGAGCGACGCCTCGAACGACTCCATAAACGATCTGGCCTCACTGTTCATCTCCATGCATACAAAGACCACCTGCTCCACTACAAGAATGAATTATCCACTGTCAGAATTGCCTACTACTCCAAAATCATCAACACTGGAAAAAACAACCAAAAGATCCTTTTCTCCACTGTTAAGAAACTTCTGCACCCACTGGATCACTTCCCACTAACAATTATCCCTGACCTCTGCACCTCATTTCTTATCTTTTTTCAATCAAAAATTGACTCAATCTACCACCAGCTTCATTCCACCTCCTCCCCACCCCTCCCACCTTGGATTAATGACCCCTATGAGTTCTCCACCCATTTTTCTGATTTCCACCCTGTTGATGAGTCATATGTCACCAACGTCATCTCCAAATCATCTCCACATGCCAACTGGACCCCCTCCCCACTACCCTAGTCAAAGCATGCCTACCTGTTCTCTGTCCCTTAATAACTAACATCATAAACACATCCCTAGCCACTGGAACTTTACCGCCCACTCTCAAGGTTGCTGCTGTCACCCCTATCCTCAAGAAACCTGGCTCTGACCCTAATGACCTCAATAACCTCCGCCCTATCTCCAACCTCCCTTTTCTTTCCAAAACCCTCAAACGTGTTGTTGCTGCACAGCTTCAATCTCATCTGGACTCAAACCACCTCCTTGAACCACTCCAATCTGGCTTCTGCTCCCTACATAGTACTGAAACTGCCCTGGTTAAAATTACCAATTATCTCCTCTATCCTGCTGACTCTGGACTCCTCACCATCCTCATCCTACTCGACCTCAGCTCAGTATTTGACACCATCTCCCACACACTACTACTGAAAAGACTATCTTCTATTGGCATCACCGACACAGCTCTCCTTTGGTTCACTTCCTATCTCAGTAACAGACAACAATTCATCGCCCTAAAAACCCACCGGTCCAACCATGCCCCCGTCACCCACGGTGTCCCACAGGGATCAGTTTTAGGCCCCATCTTGTTCATCATTTACCTCCTCCCCCTTGGACGAATCATGAGACACCACAACATTAACTTCCACTGCTACACTGATGACACTCAACTTTACATCTCCACCAACCCCTCTGCCACTGGACCTCCCCATGAACTAACCACCTGTATTCTGGATATTGAAAACTGGATGAACCTAAACTTTCTCAAACTAAATGGCAATAAGACAGAAATTCTACTCATCAGCACAAAAACCACACTCGCCAAATCCCATAATCCCAATATTACCATTGATGGCACAACAGTCCCCCTCTCCTCCCATGTAAAAAGCCTCGGTGTTATCCTGGACAATACCCTCTCATTTGAACCCCATCTGAACTCCATCACCCGAACTGCCTACTTCCACATCCGTAACATTTCCAGACTCCGCCCCTCACTGTCCCAGTCCAGCACCAAAACACTTGTCCATGCCCTGGTCACCTCTCATCTAGATTATTGTAACTCCATCCTCTCTGGTGTCCCCTCCAAACTGCTCAATAAGCTCCAAATGGTCCAGAACTCCGGTGCATCACTACCCTCTCCCAATCCCGCGACCACATCACCCCTGTCCTCAGAAACTTACACTGGCTCCCTGTCCAATTCCGCATCAAATACAAGGTTCTCCTCCTCACGTTCAAGGCACTCCATGGATTGGCTCCATTCTGCCTCACTGATCTCCTCCTGAATTACAGCCCTTCCCGATCCCTCCACTCGTCCTCTGCTGGTCTCCTCACCACCCCCCATTTCTGTCTCTCCACCGTTGGTTCCCGGGCCTTCAGCCGTGCGGCCCCCGACTTTCGAATGCTCTCCCCCTCAACATCCGGCTTCTGAACTCAATCCATCACTTCAAAAGCCAGCTCAAAACGCATCTGTTTAACCTAGCATATTCATAGTCTCTGACCCAATCCCTGTACAACACCACACCCCACCCCTCTGAACTACACCTGTTTTCTCCCTTTCCTTTCTCATCCTATGTCCCTCCCTCCCACTTTTTATTCTGCTCTATGTGATCTTTCCCCTTACTTTATTTATTTGTTTATTTTTATTTTTTTTTCTTCTTCCTCCTCTACTCTGTACTGTAATGTGTCCTTGAGTTTCTTGAAAGGCGTAGATAAATAAAATGTATTATTATTATTATTATTATTATAGGGCAGCCATACCACCGTGTCTTTATATATCGACCGCTAAATGTAAGCTGTCGTGGGCTTGATTACTTCATACACGTGGAAGAGGTACTGCATATTTTAATATGCCCCCTCTAATCAGAGACTGATTTAGGTAACATTATTGGTTATATTATTAATCAACTTCAAATGTGTCATCTCCTTGCTACTTAGTATATTAATTTAACTTAACAACATATAAACAATGAGGGCACCAAATATTTAGTCATATTAAAAGTCAAGGAAGATTGTTAAGTAGTTTCACGTAGAAGCTAATGACCACTTGGAATTACAAGAATGGATAACATATTCAATGCCCACTATGCTCAAATATGCAAGAATATATCTGGGGAATTTGTCATGGAGGAAAAGCCACAATAGTGCTTTATGGATTCCTCTGATTGGTCAGGTGTCTGAGTTCTGCCTGCTCCAGTTGTCCTGAAGTAGTCCTTCAGCACAGTCATGCTGACATAATGTCTCAATTACGACTTACCCATGATGTAGTTGATTGATGGAAACCATTTTCAGATAATTCCATGCTGTCCCTTCTTTTGGACATACACACATTGCTAATGCTAGCGCAACTCGTAGGAAACTAGTAGCATCCACTACCAAACGCACTTAAACACTCCAAGGTGCACGCAAAGCAAATAAAATATGACAACAGTCTATCAGGGTTATTTTCTGTGGTTATACCATCATTTTTCAAGTCAAACTATCGTTGAATCCTTTACTTTGTGCTCACCTAAATTCTCAGTGGAAGTACGGAGGTGGAGCTAGCTGTAGATTAGCCAGGGAATCTGCCTGTAGGCTATCTGCTGTACTCCACAGTTGCCGACGCAATCCGTTTTGCCGTAAAGTTACATATTTGGTAGACAACAAGTCAGCTAAACACAAACATGCTACAGAATAACACAGCATATACAAGCACGCACACACTGGCTACCAATTTGCAGGAAAAGTTTGACCACTTCCATGACTTCCCAATCGTGGCAACTAGCTAGCTAGCTAGCTGAATAGATAGATCACGCATGCAATCATTTATTAGTTTCCTGCTCATCAGTTGTTTTCGGTGCATGAAGAAAAACGTGATGGCACAGCAGTCTCCTTCAGTAGAGGGTGTCCCGCCTGTCCTTTTTTGATTTTCACATAGTCATCCTCCGTGAAATGGTCACTACAAACTTTTTTAGAGTCTCAATTGGTGACATCCATGCGAGCAGCAAGAAGCCACAGCTGTTTTCTTTGTTGATCTTCCACTGGAAATCGGTGAAAACTTTGTGGTGCCCATTTTGTTTTTGCATGATTTGAACAACCTTGAAATACACACCGAAATACCATCTTACCTGAACGTTAGCTAATAATACTACGAGTCTGATTCTTTCACACACACGATATTGTTTTTGGCCGGCAGAGCTATAGGCTACTTTACGTTACCTAGCTACTAAACTAACGCCGTATTTCCACAGAGAATTTAGGTGAGCACAAAGTAAAGGATTCAACGATAGTTTGACTTGAAAAATGATGGTATAATCACTGAAAATAACCCCGATAGACTGTCGTCTATCGTATTTCATTTGCTTTGGGTGCACCTTGGAGTGTTTAAGTGCGTTTGGTAGTGGATGCTACTACTTTCCTACGAGTTGCGCTAGCATTAGCAATGTGTGTATGTCCAAAAGAAGGGACAGCATGGAGTTATCTGAAAATGGTTTCTATCAATCAACTACATCATGGGTAAGTTGTAATTGAGACATTATGTCCAAAATTCCGAACTAACCCTTTAAGTTAACTGGCTCCCACAGGGGCTGAAATATTATGATATTATTACCAGAACAACATGACATATTGTGTGGACTATATTGATTTGCTTGTCACATAAAAGTGTAAAAGTAAAAGAATGAATACTTACACACTGTTAGATGCCCACAAACCGGACCTCTGTGACCAAAAAAGTGTTTCTACATTCATTAAACACTTTGAAAGTGTTAACATGTGGGCAAAACTTACCAGCTAATTTTTATCTTCACGCTCTGCACCTGTAAGGTTCTCCTGGCTCTGTACCAATGTCCTAAACATGGAAACAGGCTGTTGCCATGGGGCTGTGGTCTAATAGGTATTTTCATGCCAAACGTTAATATGTCATTAACGCTGTCTGGCGAACCAAAATGATCAATCTGCTATCATTACACAATCAATGCCCTCCAGCCAGGAAGTGTGATGGCTGGTGAGTCCACTCTACCTTGCTTCTTCTCTGCAGGGGGACTTTGCATTAATATATTCTGTGCCATTAGCGAGTCAGTAAATGCGCTTCACTGCACCGGTGAGCCTGGAGCTGATACAGACGATTAGCAGACTGAACTGAATCGGATGATGATAAAAGTCTTTCCAATGGGACAGGCAGTGCAGAGAATTTATGCATCAGGAACTGAAAAGAAGGTGTTCGGTTGTGGTGGGCACAAGCCATTTGGGCCCAGCTTTTTCCAACACCACCTATGTAGTAGGGGTGTGCAGCGATACCACTATCTGTATCTGTATCTGTTGGACCATCAACATTATCTGTATCTGTATTCGGATAAAAACCAGAAGTGGGCTTCGGCCAGAAGTGTTGTTACATATAGGAAAAATATTTTCTAGTCTCAAAATAATTAGGTGTGGTTGTTATCGCTCAGACTGAACATTATTATTCTTCCACCGATTTTTGAGAACCTATCTCCTCCTACACCGTTCACACCATCGACACCATTCATACATCATATTATACCTTTATACCCCCTCCAGGTTGCTATTACTTTTTACCTTTATACCATATACACTTTTTGAGATATTTGACATTTTATCGCCAAAAAATGAATGGGGGTCAATGGGCACATGCAGTAGGCTAGCTCACGGTGAGAATGCTCATTGTGAGCACTGAGCTGATTTTTGAATCACTTAACATTCTGTCAACAACCTTGGAAAAATTTTGAAATAGCTTTCAAAAATAATAATCATTGCCATTGGACTATAACTACAACAAATGCTGCATCAAGCGCAATGCTCTCTTTCTCCACACAAAGGCTATTAGCCCTATCTACGGTGCTAGCCTAGTCAACAATGTCCCAATTATAGTAGCCTATTCATATTTCTCTGAAATTGTAAACAACTTTAAACCCTCAAAATTCCAATGTAGGATTGCTGCAGAGGATGTGCACACATCAACCTCTCAAGTTGCACTGCACAATAAAATAGCCCAAACCCGTTTACAACCATCTTGCCACAGTCACACAATAACGTGCATAAAATGTACAGTTTCTACACACCACATAAACGTTTGTTCCGATATAGGCTAGCCTATAGGCTATTATTAAAAAGTTGAAACTGTTACAAATAAATATTCGGTGCATTTTCCTTTGCGTAGCCTAGCTACTTTCGGTATAACGTTAAAAACAATTTCTAGAAATCTCTGATAAACAGATTAAGGGACCAAATATCCTACTTTGTAACGATTCTACAACTGGTTTCTGTTGAATGTTGAAGAGATTCTTATTCCATTTTGCCACTGCCCAGCAACGTTGATGTTTCGACAGCGCTATCGTGGCTGTAATAGCCTACGTTGCTGTTATGTAAAAACACACGTAACATTACTTTTTAAGGTATATAAATACATTGGGCTATGTATTTTATCCGAATTATGCACATACCTGTTCCGTTGTATTATGAATGTACTGTATGTTATCATTCTGACATCGTAGCTATCAGCAAGTGTTTTGCTGTGGGTCAGAAATAGTCAAGTGAGTAGGCCTACCTGCCGGACTGCCAGTTCTGTGGTATCTGCAGATCCATAGACTAGAAAAATAAGGAGAAGCACTGAAATAGCTTGAGTAAGGAACAGCGCCTACAGTGACTGAATGGGAAAACTACAGGGTCGGCGGTTCTTTTATTCACTGATTTTTATTTTTTAAATTATATATATACTTTTTTCAGTTTATGATTGAGGCGAGGCCCCTTTCAGTTGAGAGGCTCATTTCAGGTGAAACGAAAGTAACATAGCAAATGCCGCCTATGCTTCCCGTCTCTGATCCAAATCCAAATGCTGTCATGTAACGTTATGTTGTCTAAGTCAGTGGTTCTCATCCCTGGTCCTGGAGTACCCCTGTGTATGCTGGTTTTCGGTCCAACCACAATTGCAATACTTGAATTTTAACAAGCTGTTAATTTTTCTTAATTAGGTGTTTTTAATGTTTAGAGGGATTATTTACGTTCTTAAGCCACATTAGGTTAGTAATAGCTATGCATGCCATGAAGAATAAAAGTCCAATATTCACATTGTGCTGTATTGTAAACAATTAAAAGGAGGTAAAAAATGTTTTAACGGATCAAATTAAAGAATCAATAGGCTCATAATTGGTGAAATTGTGGACACATGGCCACTAAAACTAACCATTTGGTAAATAATGAAGAATTCAAAGACAAAGCAAATGATAGCGAGCCAAACCTGCATTGTGTAAACAAGTTTAAGGAAAAAATTATGAAGGAACTTAAACTTGTGTTCAATTACCTAATTAGGAGCCTAATCACCTGAGTTGTTGCCTCTTCTTTGTAATTGTTTGCAATATAACACAATGAGCATAATGAACACAATGAGCATAATGAACATGGGATTTTTTTTTTCTTCATGGCATGCATAGCTATTGCTAACATAACGTGGCTTAAGAGAGAAAAGAGTTTAAAGTGTTCTCTCTATACAATAAAAACACCTAATTAAGAAAAATTAACAGCTTGTTAAAATTCTGGTATTGCAATTGTGGTTGGAACGAAAACCAGCATACACAGGGGTATTCCACGACCAGGGTTGAGAACCACTGGTCTAAGTTACAAAATAGGCTACAATTGAATTGTTAACAAAACATATTTTTAGCGCTGTTTACATTTTTACCTATGTTTTAGCTAAATGCTCATCTAGCCGACTAATCACTCCATTCAACATTATTCAACACATTCTGATTTATGTCTTAATAATGTTAGCACAGACGACTTCCTAACAAAACATGACAAAAGCATAAGCCAGCTAGGCTACTGTGGTTAAGCTACCAGGAAAAACAAACCTTTCATTCTGCATGAAAATGCCAAGGTGATAGGTGCCAGTAGACTTGCAAAATGCAATCGATTATGACATAGCTACAGCAAATAAACTATCCGCTATACATGATTGGGTTATAATCTCAAGTTTATGCGAGTCAACAACGTTAAACTAAGTTACTATTAGCAAACGATAGCCTATGTTTAATTATTGCTTTAGATAGCTGCATGCTAGCTGAATAGAATGCTGAATTCAGCACAGGACATGTGGTGTGGACTTCACAAAATGGTGAGATCTGTAATCGGAATCAGAGTTTGTTTAATAAAGTGGAGAAATCAGTAGATCATTTGGTTAAAACCTAGGGAAAAATTGTATGCACCCATATTTTTCTACAAACACAACTACGACTGTCCGAATCAGCACACACTACTATTTGAGTATGCCAGTTGAGTATACTTTTTTTGAAAAGCTGTTAAATTAGGC
Organism: Synaphobranchus kaupii; assembly: GCA_029718625.1. NCBI lineage: Eukaryota > Metazoa > Chordata > Actinopteri > Anguilliformes > Synaphobranchidae > Synaphobranchus > Synaphobranchus kaupii. Next base: position 96,854,573 of record CM056376.1, read on the forward strand.
TAGCCTTACCTGCGCGGCCAAATTGAGTGTTCTGAATATCCCCAGATGATATAGCCAAAGAGTGTAAAGGAAACTGATATAGCCTAGGCTACTATGTCCAGGTTTATATGGAGGATATTTCGCATACTGCAGTGTAGACTACAGTAAGCAATATGCTAGTACACAGGACATAGTAAATTGGGCATTCACAATGCCTTCCTCTCCAACACTGTTATGACCCAACAATACTATCCCAGATGATTTGACATTACCTTTTTGTGCTTTAATCACAATACATTACTTCTTTGTATCACTTCCAGGTTCTTTAGACTACTTACCACAAAATAAGCTACATCACCATATTTTAACACTTTCACCTTCACTAGATCCCTTTATACCGCATTAACAATTCATACCATTTCCACCTTTTATTTTCCACCTCACACTATACCATATTACCATATTTCTATGCCATTTCCAGCCATTGATATTTGTGAAGCAACCACAATTTCTTTAGGAATTGTTAATCTAATTGCTCATTTCTATTGCAATTTATGAGTATTCACCCAGCTCCCTGTCTTGTTTTTCTTTTCAAAACCTTTTATAAGAACTATATTCTGGACTTTATTCTTATTTATCTAACCCCCCCACCCCCTAACTGGGGGACACTGAACAATAATTTTGGATAAGAACTGGACAATATATAATCAACTCAGAATGAAAAGGCAGTTTTATTAAAACATGAAACCATTCCATTATACATTTGAATGGAAACTATTTCCACAATAACAAACCTTTCTGCCTGTTGTGATTTTTGTACTTTTTTATGTTAGTTTATTTCTTGAACTTGGAACTTGCTTCTTTTCAAACCACAACCACAAAGTTATTCTGAGTGATGACTTTTATCCTATGATGAAACATTTCTATCCTGATAGGAGTGGTCTCTTCCAAGATGACAATGCCCCCATCCACAGGGCACAAAGGGTCACTAAATGGTTTGATGAGTATGAAAATGACGTGAATCATATGGCCTTCGCAGTCACCAGATCTCAACATAAATTAAACACCTATAGGAGATTTTGGACCGATGTGTTAGACAGTACTCTCCACCACCATCATCAAAACACCAAATGAGGGAATATATTTTGGAAGAAGGTGTTCCATCCTTCCAGTAGAGTTCCAGAAACTAGAATCTATGCTAGACTAGAGGTAGGATCTATGCCAAGGCCCAACACCTTACTAAGACACTTTATATATATATATATATATACTGTATATATAATATATACCTTATACACTGTATATTAGTGATTGGGATTTAGTCAGGGATATTATACAAAGTGCCTCATGTTTTTGCCAGGTCTCTAAAATATTCTTTTGTAATTTGCTTTTATCTTTCATTAAAAAATAAACTGAACATGTTTCCTGCCAGAAGCTTGTCTGTTGATTCTTTCCTCCTGATGGATTCTTGCCAATATCAGTCTTAATATAAACAGCAGCATAGTGAATACTTCAAGCTCTCACAGCAAGCTAAATGAGGCAATTAACTTCATGCGAGAAACCCGTTATCATTAACTTCCCTAAATTGACTGCCATACAGAAAGCAGCACACAATTCTCAGAAGTGCTATTTGTAGAATTTCTCTTACTTACACCATGTGCCCAATAGTTTTTTCTATTTTCAATAGTCCTTTTTTCTTTTTCAGTTCAAACAGGCAACTGATCGGGCTGGTGGGTGGCTCACCCAGTTAGAGCACTGTTCAAGTGCTTGGATGGGCCCCATGGTCTGGTTTCAAATCTGGACCATGCCAGTGCTGACTCTGGCTGTTATCACCACTGGGTGGCTCTAGCATCGGGCAGGGATGGGAGGGTTTCAGTCGGCCAAGATTGCAACATCTTCATTCCGCACTAATGACTCTTTCTGGCCAATTAAACACCTGCTAATCCGCCTTTTAAAATTCACGTTAAGTGTCTTCCTCTGACTCATGTCGGTGCAAGCCTGACTTGCGTGATGACCAGCTGTGGCTGACATCAGAGGAGAGCATGTTTGTCTACGCTCTCCAAAATTTACAATGCAGGTTACAATGAATGCTGCAGCATGAGAATTACTTGGCATATCAGAATTGGGGAGAAATGGATGATAAAGCATAAAAAGCAGACAAATTATGCAAATGTTGAAATGTACCCACTTCTTTACGTTGTTTTCTGGAGCCAGTCTAAGGTTTAGAGCCAAGCCGTTTAAAAAAAAGAAAAGACCTGACCCTCTGGGATTTTCAACATTTGACATTGAAAGAGATTAAGAGCTCCTATCTTCCTGTGCACTGCTGAATTTAGGGGACCTTGAATGGCAGGCAGGTACAATAGCACTCTGGGCGGGACAAGTGTGCTGGAAAAGTATGGTTTTTCATGTACAATTAATTATATGTGCGGGTGAATTAAGGGTGAAGTGTACATACATGAACGCAGCATTCTAAAATCTAAAGACGTGATATAAATCAGCATGCTCTATAAAGCCTAACTGGCGAGCAACAAGACTAGCTTTGGAAAGAAGATCTTGTGAATTTTCACCGAGTTTTCTGTCAGGATGGGCTCTGAACCACATTGATAATCTTATTGGAGCATCATTCCTCATTTTATATTCCTAATGAAAGTGCTGACAAATCAGGCATTTTTGTTCTGCACCCAACATCACGACCACAGGCATCATTCAACATTAAAATCTCTGTAGCTATTCTAATTAATTAATTACCATGTGAAGAGTCAGTGTATGTTTTCTGTCTCTGGTGAAGGCATGAATACCACACCCTCCCTACGCAGCCATGCCTCTGAACTATGTGTTTCGAGCAGAATGGATATCAGTGTTTGGAGATGATGCAGGTTTTGGCATAATGGACATCGAGTTTGTTTTATGATCATGGCTGTCAGGTGAGTTTATTTATTTGTTTAAAATATATTGTGTAACCCCCATTGAAATCAAAATGTCTTAGGCGGACCTGACATAAAACACAAAGTTACAATACAAAGTCAACAAGCAAGATGACCATAATGTTATAACAGTTGTGTGAAAAGAACAGAGTTTTGAAGCCGTGGATGTGGCAGGTGAATAAATTATGGTTTACCATTCCAAATCAATTAACCCCTGGGTGTGGCAAAGTCCACCTAAACCACAGGCTTGGGCTTTGTATAACATTTGTATAACTCCTGAGCGTAAAACCTCATTGTATTGCAATGACTTTCAAAATGAGCTATTTTTTCTTATTTCTCTTCAGTGCAAGATCAAAATAAACGGTGCTAATTAAACAAGTGGAAAGTAATTGAAAAAAACTCCTGTTATCAGCATATAGCAGATATGCAAAAAAAAAAAAAAACCTGAGCAATAAATGATAAATACCAACAAAACAATCCTCTGAAGAAGATTCATTATGAACAGTGTTATGAATCTTATATTTATCACTACTAATTAACTTTACATCAAAATTGTATCTCTACTGGTTGAAATCTATGAGCTAAAAATAATTTATAATTTAGGGTCTCAGTAATTAAACACATAGTGATAGGCAGATTATGCTGTACTTACTGCAACATTCCTGTTCATAGTTTTAAAAATAAATAATTAATGCATGCCTTAAGGGCTGTTCTCCTTAACCTCAGAGTACATTTCTCAAAGAAACAAATCCAGCAGTGAAATTCTGTGCCACAGGGAGTGCAATATTTTGCCATGATAGAGACAGTCAGCAGATATTGTACATTGGAGATAGCACATAGTACCACTGATGAAATAATTTTTTTATCAAATGGATTTTATTATCAAAGATATCCTTAACTAAAAATATTAAAGTTTCAGGTCTGATAGATTCATGCCCCCTGTAATAATTAATATGGGGTAATTGTGGCAAGGAAGCTGCTGCAGGATCGATGGATCATTTGCATGTTCTAATATAGGAGCTAGAATGGTAAAGATGTAAACACTGTAAAAAGTTACAATGTCAAACAATGTAGTGAGGGAGAAGATTCTCACAGAGCACAAGTTCTCAGTGTGGGAAGACCTTCACAATGACCTTTTTATAACAAACAGACCAAGATTCACGTAGAAAATTTGAGTGTGAGGCATATGCACATGTACTGCCATGAAAGTAAATGCGATGGGGCTGGGTCACGAGGGGGATATAACTGAGCGCACCTGAGGTGGAAACGAGAACTGTGGGAGATGAGTGCAGGAGGTTCCCCGATACGTGGCGGCTTGTTTTCGTTTTGTTATTTATAATAACAATGTCAAATAAAGAGAACCCCGTTTTAAGCGCAGTTGGTAATCCCTTTAACTATATAGCTACCTATGGCGGATACAGCTGGCTAGCTCACTAAGATAGTGATAATATAAGACAATTGGGACACAGAACATTGGATAGAGATAGCCACCCACACAGATAAAGGAGAAATGTAGTGTTTCACTGGTGAAAGAAAAATGGCTGATTTTCATTCTGGTTCGTATTCATTCGGAGAAACTTATGTGAAGAGTTTCCATTCCTATGATAACTATGAATTTTAGGGTGCTGGAAATTTCTTGAATAGATACAAATTGGTTGTGAGACCAGGTTGGTATGGCAATTGCAAAATTGCAATATCCTGAAGGGGCAGACCTATACTAGAAATAAATAGATAGCAGTAGATTCTCAGTATCCCAAAAGCTGGTATATGCCCATTTGACGTAAGAACAAAGGGGATAATTAATCCCAATGCCTCTGCTCCCACACAAGTGAGTGTGAGGGCAGAGTTGTTAGTGTTCTGTCTGGTCCATGATTGGTCCTGACACAAGGAGCCCTGCTTTTCATGTCACATGATTCCATCTGAATGTCTCCCAGCATTTGTTCAGCATCCTGCAGGGAAACACAAGTGAGAAATCACACACCCATTTCCCCCGAAACACTGAACAAAAAAAAATCATAAGCATCCTATGCCATTATGCTCGTCATTCCCTCTGGCACATTGGCATCAGTATAGCCTGTGCTATTACGTTTTCTTAGCTGTGTCATAGCGATCAGACTCAAAACTAAGCAGAAAAGGAAAAATATGAAATTCATGCATTTCTAACATTTTGTTTTGTCCAGTCTTTCAAGATGCTGTAACTTCACATTGCTCTTTCTGTTAACTGCATTTGGCAGCATTATAGGGCCTGAGAAAAGCACACGGTACACTGATCAAAGTAGCCTGTGCTCTCCAATAATAATAATTAACATTTTGACTGACAATGGGGTGCATATGCTTAATGCGAAGCTGTGTCTTTATCTTTAACCTCTATGCAGACACATCCTGCAATTCAAAGGGTTTATGGGTATGTATTAAAAATAGTGCAATAATAAATTGCAACAGAAATAAAATTAGAAAAAAGCTAAGAGGAAAAATGATTTATTTACATCATCTTTCATGCCATTCTGCATCTGCTTAAACAAACTATATGTTAATGTCTGCCACATTGTTATTCATTTATTTGACTATATTCAAATTAAATGATATTTTTTGATGCTTTTGCTCTCAGGACATCATCTTAAGGGATGATGTGATTATGAATGATTATTTATGTATGCAAGAAGCTTGCCCCCAGGGGAGTCAATAAAAGGCTCCAGGATTGTCATCTGACGGCTCACTGCAGATAGAGTAGAAGACAGATATTCAATGCCAGCAACTCTACCCAGATTTCAGTATACTGGGTTTTACCTGCAGTTATTCCTACAATGGGATGTTTCTCTGGGCACAAGAGAAAAATGAGGACAGTATGGAAATTCCTATTATTCTGTAAGAGAAAATTCACCTACTTCACCTATTGCTCTGTTTCTGTGCATACAACAGCCAATACATTTCCCTGTGTAAAAATGTAAGGAACAAATTGTCATAGTGTTGTAAAATGGATTGCAAAACTTTCTGGGAGGATACACACACACACACACACACACACACACACACACAAATAATGATAACAATAAATACAACAGTAGATTTGATCATATTGTTCAAAAAATCATTTGAAAAAGAAAACCCCGTTGGGCATCTCTTAATAAAACATTTGGTAAAAATGTACTGTCTTCATAAAGCATTCATGATGCCATTCATCAGCACATTATAAAGTGAGCTCCGACACAGAAATATAACCTTTGATGTTATTAAACTAAGTAAACAAGGCAGAAAGTTGTACAAACGTATTTTTCATAAATATTCACTTTTAAGATGTTACATGATTGTTCAGTTCCTTAAAAAAAATAGAAAAGGTTTGGTATGGTTGTAATTAATGTGATATGAAAAACTCAATATGCATTTATGAATATTCTTTGACATCATGAGTCATGACATGATATGTATGCCTACCTATTATACATATTATAAAGCATTCATAATGCTCAATGTAGTTGCTAGTGATGGGCAAGTTTATAGCTGGTAGCAAAGTAATGAAGTCCATAAACTACCCTTGATATTTTATCCAGACTTAAATCATCTAGCATCTGATAATATTCTCAATGTTTACAGTTTACTCTCACAAACTTTTCAAGCTAGTTTGCATCCGCATTCAGTTTACGTTTATTTATGACTTTCCCATCTCTGTGATTCTAGCATAAGTTTAATCTTATAGCCTGTAAATAATATTGCTTTGTTTCTGGGAGGATACACACACACACACACATACACACACAAATAATGATAACAATAAATACAAGAGTGGATTAATTTTTATCTGGAAGTATCAAAATGCTAACAAATCTGAAGGAAATGACGACACGACTTCTGAGGCCTAATGGTTTTAGAGACCAACACGTAAAATTTGCTGTCAACCTGGGGCCACATGTATAAACAGTGCTGAGCAGAAAAATGCCCTCAGAAAGCCGCGTGAGCGAGTTTCCACGCAGAAATTCAGATGTATAATATACCACGTGCTGTGAAAATCTGCATACCTCTGCACACGATGGACACCATACGTACGCAATGTTTGGAGTCCGTGTGATATGGCGACACAGTGACAGAAAGGCAGAGGTAGAAAATGCAAAACTTTTTTTCAGCAGATTTCCGACTTTCACCCTGAGCGTTTTTTTACGCATTCTTTTACTCAGAGTTTTATACATGTGTCCCCTGGTCTTCTGGATGCATTCTGACTGAAGAAAGAAATTGGTGGTATGCCACATAAGACTGAGAGAATAGAGGGAACAGATGAAGAGACAGAGCACCAAGACAACTGAAGGGAAGGGAGCCTGAGAAAACAGATAAAGAGAGTGAACCTGCTGTACCTGGTGCAGACCAACTTGCACCAGAGCCAAAAAGCGAACGACTACACCCATGTAAGCCATCTATCTGGGGTACAATGTAATATGGCTACAGTGTGCCTGCGAGTCAACACACCACACTTTGAAAAGGAAGAAATGGAGCTGCCTGAAGAAGAATACATCGGCTGAAATGCCCCGCTGTGTACCACACTGGGTACAAGTAGCTATACCCATTGTTTGTGATTTGGGAAAAGAACATGTTTAATTTGTTATTCCCTTTTATATGAGACACAGGAGCAGAATAACAGGCAGCACTGTAATTAAGGCAGCAGTGCAAGACACCACATGGCACAGGCATATGCACAGCTTCCTGTTTATTCAAATCAAGAAGAAACTCTTCCCAGAAACTGTAAAGCAACAGATGAAGAGGAAAGGCAATGAACAGTTTCGGATAACGAAGCCTTAGCAGTGAAATTTCTCTACAATATAAAGTAAAATCTTGTTATTCCTTTCTCCCCAACACTTAGGTTTGGATTTGATTAAAAAAACACACTCTAACCTGAAGTCAGTGAAATGCATTCAACCAAGGGCATATTCGATTAAATAAAAAGTTATTTTTCAGATTCAATCAAGGAAAGCTTAATGGTAATAAAGACTAACAAATCCAAGATAAAGAAAATATGTTCCTTGAAAATTGTAGTGGCTGAAGGCCACTAGTTCTTGTAAAGAGAAAGTTTGTTTACAATAATAATTGTCTGTTTGTTGGGTTAACTTTTTTTTTTTTACTGATATTACACTTTAGTATTCCAGAGAACAACACTGATGTTCTCCATCTCTGTAAGTTGCTCTGGATAAAAGGGTCTGCTAAATGATTTTAATGTACTGTAATTTAGTATACTATACAGTGCTCCAGTTTTATATCACCAGTTAAAAACCAAAGGCTCAAGTTCGCAATAAGCAAGGATGATGATAAACCAACGGTGGGGGAAAAACACATTTGTAAATAATGAGTGTGTTTACAAACTTAACAAAATAAAACAGAGTTTTACAGAGTTACAGAGTTTTACAGAGTATCTAGAAATGTACAAATATGAACTTTTGTAAATGGGGGTCCTTTAGAACTCTGAAATGGGTCTTAGCTCTGTAAAAAATACATCCATTTAAATTTGTAATCACTTATTTGAAAAGTTACTTGTTTTACTCCAGCCTCATTTTTAATCAATTTATTTTTTAAAGCTGAGTGTGAAGTGGTTGGGATGAGGATCAGCACCTCCAAGTCTGTGGCCATGGTTCTCTCCCGGGAAAAGGTGGCTTGTCCTCTTCAGGTGAGGGGGAACAACTGTAGTTCAAGTATCTCGGGGTCTTCACGAGTGAGGGTAAAAGGGAGCAGCTGTTACACTCTCCGTTCCCTCTCAGTCCCCGTCCCTGTTTGTGCTCTGTGTTTTCCCCTTTCCCTCACGTCTCTTGTCTTGTTTTTTACGTTTCCCTGTCTGTCTTCCGTGTCGTGCAGGCTAGGCGTGCTTTCCCTTCTTGTTTCGCCCATTTCACCCTCGCTATTGCTCTGCCTATCACATTCCTTTCCCCGTTTGCATTCCTCACACCCAATCACTCTCGCATACATTCTCACGCTGCATTCACTCATTAGCTCATTGACTTCACTATATATTCTCCCGTTGTTCTTTGTCTGGTGCCAGTTCATTGTGTCTTGTTCATTGTTACTCTGGTCTTGTCTAGTTTTGGAACTAAGTCACAGTCTTGTTTTGTCTTGCTGAACTAGCGCTTCTCAGTCTCGTTTTGTCTTGCTGAAATTAAAATTTACTTTAAATTAACGCCTTGTCTGATATTCTGCTTATACCCGCCAGCCTGCAGCTTCCTGCCTGTTCCATGCTACACCTCCCTGTCTCCCGCATCCCGCTCTCCCTCTGCTACGCCAGCCCAGGATTCAGCCACTGTCCAGCCCCTTGCCTGCTCCCCGCTCCCGCTCTGCCCTCCGTTCTCGCCCAACCCAGGATTCAGCCCCCTTCCCATTCTCCCTATACTTCCGGAGTTTTTGGCGAAGTAATAAACGCTCCTAGCGAGCATTATTGTATTTCTGTCTCTGAGTCGTGCATTTGAGTCCAGTCCCTATCCAGAACCTTAACAGCAGCAGGTTGACCACCGTGTAGGTGTAGCTGCTACAGCAATGCGGGCGTTGTGAAGGAGCTGAGCTGAAAGGCAAAGCTCTTGATTTACCGGTCAATCTTCATTCCTAATCTCACCTATGGTCACAAGCTGTGGGTAGTGACCGAAAGAGTGAGATCGCGAATACAAGTAGCCAAATGGGGTTTCTCCGTAGGGTGGCGGGGCTTACTCTCCTTGACAGGGTGAGGAGCTCAGCCATCCAATAGGACCTCGGAGTAGAGCCGCTGCTCCTCCTCATTGAGAGGAGCCAGTTGAGGTGGTTCGGACATCTGGTGTACCTTGCAAGTCCAGCTGGGAGGAGACCCCGGGGCAGTCCCAGTATACGCTGGTGGGATTATATCTCCCAGCTGGCCTGTGATCGTCTAGCCCTAGGGATCCCCCAGGATGAGTTGGAGGAAGTTGCTGGGGAGAGGGATGTCTGGGGCACTCTGGATTAAGCGGTTAGAAAATGGATGGATGGATGGTTATTTTTTTAAAGAGGCTTTCATTTTGTAGCTATAAACTGTTTATAAGTTAAAAACCAATAAACCAATATATTTGCAGGGATCTCATTACAACTTAATTTATCTATATCAGCTTTCTGTAAAACACAGCATAATAAGACAAATAATAATATCTGTTACAGTAAAGCTGATCATTGCTAGAAATAAATTATACCCATACTGCATCCTCAAAATGAATTGCATTTGCAAATCACAATTGCATCATTGTGTTGCAGGAGATGGAAAACATACTATAAACTGACATGATGAGTAGCAATTAATGAAGTTCAATTAAATAAAAATACATTTGAAGGATGTTTTTTTTCTACCCTTACTCTTCACCATAACTCTCAGCCCAATAACCAGGCCTCAGCCTTACTCTTCATAATAACTCCACACCCTCAGTTAAAGACCTGCCCCTGCTGTTCACCATAACCCTCCCATTTTTGGCCTGTATTCACTGTTCAGGATAGCCCCCACACAGTGAGCCAAATCCACAAGCTTTCACATTAAAACCAGCCCTTGTTCTTCACCATAACCCCCATGGCTATATCAGTTTCTTTATGCCAGCTTACAGCACAGGCCACACAACAGTTCTTTTTGCGGCTGCCTGGCTTTCTAAGAGGTGAAGGTCTAACAAATGGGTACAGTAAAAGCTTTGGACAGTTTCACTGACCTGGAACATCCTATACATTCTGAATTACCCATTTTGCTTCCTCTGAATAATGTATGAACCAGATACGCACATGCAAGAACCACATCTTTCAAGTTTTTCTTAGTACACTAAATATATACAATTCCCAGGCCTCAGAATTTCTGCTTAACTCTATAGGCTTTGGCCCCCTAGTGGTGGGACGCATGCGGTCCAATTTTTTATAGTGTTCATATTTCTCTTAAATTCTAAATTATAACGTTAATAAAACACGGAACTTTCGACGCAAAATTGTTAAAAACAGTCACAGCCTGCGAGCACATTCGTTTATATGCTTATCAGCTCTCAGGTTACACTACAGAGCCATAAAGCAGCAGGGTGCTAATAGCCCAACCCACTTTTTTTATTTGTTTACAGCCTTCACCTCGCCGCAATCACAGGCAATAAAATGCGTATCACAAAAGCTCTTGGTACCATTTCAACACGCTAAAAAATCAAGATCCGATTCAGGAACAATTGTATATTATTGAAAAGTTGTATAAATAAACATTAGGTGTTTTTTTCCCGTGCTCACTTCAGTATGCATACAACCGATATACTTCCGGTTTTGTATAAATACATTTTATTTTCTACAAATTCTCTTGATAAACATGTTTAAGCAACCAAATACGATACCTGGTTATGCAGTTATAACCCTTTTCTGAAGAATCCTCAACGTTTTTTCGTAACCCATTTATCCATTATCCAGGAAAGTCTCAATTTCCACAGTGCGTACCCTTCGCTTTTGCGTTTGTACTACGTTACTACCGTTGCGTAAAAGCATTACTAGACTGCTACAGGAATGATCTAACGTAAAACACGTAGATTATCTTCTACGGGGGTTCCTGCCCTTTCAAACGAAGTAAAACATGTCATATTCAAGCGACTGTGAACGGCGCTGTATCCACGCGTAAAGACAGCCCATAGGGCAATCGGCTGTGCGCTCCTGACTGTCGACAGCATCAGATGACGCCTGTGGCCATTTTGACTGAGTTCATCCTGTAAGGGATGGGCTGGATTGCTGTTACAAGTAAGTTTGTAGTCTATCCCGATGTATTTAGCAATGTGTAGCTTTTTTGTGAGCTGAAAAAACGTCACAGACCAGTCTTTCTCTGTACGCAGACGCGGGCAGCTGTATTGGTGCAATTGCGCTGGTGATGTCTTTGCTGCTTCAAAGTTTACGATTATTTTATACATTTATACGCGAACGTGGCAATCAACGGTGGAAAGAAGAGCGCTTATTTCACGGTTGCTCAGGTTTTGGAGGTGAAGAAGTGTCCCAGAGGCGAAGAAGTCTGTGTTCTGGCAGAGCAATGACTCTGGCATGGACCCGTGCCTGGACATGTAAGTGTTTTTTTAAAATATATAATACAAATTATTATTATTATTATTATTCTTGTTATTATCATCATCATAATCATCAACAGTATGGAGCGCTATTATCTAGAGTATTTTTAGTTTGGTGATAAATGGATTCTCGCAGGAGTTCGCTAGTTTCTATGGTGTCACAGGCTGCTAAGTAGCGCCTGTTGTTTGTTTGTTTTCTAGCGTTAATTCGCAGTTTCTTTGTGCAGCAACCAACACAGGGCTAGTTGTTGAATTTACGCATGAAACGAGTTCTCATTCTCAGTACTTTATTTCACGGTTCAGTCAAGACATTACAGTATTATAATAATGTAATTTAGTTCGTGCAAGCTGACAAACGAATTCATAAATCCTAGTTAGCTACGATTGCTAATTATGTTGGAGCTAATATCAGACGTACTGTGGATGTAAGATTTTTTAATGTATATACGTATATATAATATATATATATATATATGTGTGTGTGTGTGTGTGTGTGTGTGTATATATATATATATATATATTTTTTTTTATAAAATACATTTTTTTTTCCACTTAATTGTAATACTTGCCATATGTCTTTTTGAGATAATTTCTGTTCTCATTTTTTAGTGATTCTACTTAGTAATGTACTTGAATCTGTCTTTTTCAGGGAGGACAGTGAAGACACCCCTCCCCCACCTAACACCTCTGTCGTAGGAGGTGGTAACAGACAGGTTTGCCAAATAGTGATGTATAATTCATTACTTTTGCTGTAAAAAGTCAAGTTGAAGGCTTGTTATAGATAAACCTGTTATTCTGCTGGCTTATGGGGCTCTGGTAAATCTAACTTTGAAGTACAGTGCCATTTTAAATGTAAAGCAGATTGGTTGGATAACATTAGGGTAAGTAATCCTTTTCGGAGAGGTATTTGGGCACTTTTGGGCACGCTTTGTAAGAGAATACCCTCATACACATAAACACAAAACATGTGTAGGTTAATTTTCTTCACATTCTGTATTACAAAAAATGTTTTAAAAGAAAAATAAAGTTTTCTGATGATTGACATGCCTAGACAGAAAGATATGCACATGTTTTATATTTGGCGACGTTTGGAAACGTTTTGGGACACCAGGGCCCCGTTTTGGTAAAAATACCAATGCATAAGGAAAGCCTGTAGATATCTTTACCAAATTCTATACCCAAGTGGACAACATATCAGTGCACTAGTGTAAGGAAGTCTGGCTTGCTCCAGTACTTTGAAGTTGAAATATTCAGTGCTAAACTGTAAAAACACAAGGCGTTTTGTACTTTTTTTTGTTTTTTTATGTGTATTATGTATAAACTGTATGTGACCATTTTTACATAAATTTATTCTGATGCAAATTTCTGAATGGTACAAGCCTCTTCTTTCATTGAAACTTTCAACCATGGATGTGCAGTGAATAGTTTTTGAGATATTGGCACTTAATTGACACTAGTAAAAACTAGGCGAAAATTGTATAAAATAGGCCAAAGTAAATAGGGTTAATAAAATTCTAACGGTACATTTCCACCACACTATCTGAGTGAATTATTCTAATGCCGTCATGGTGGCTAATTGCGGCTTCCTCAAACAGTTGGATTTATCATCTATCTGAATGTGGCACACTAAAGACCGTTTCCATTAGAGCTCAAAAGAGTGGAACTCTTTTTAATCAAAAATGGAAGAAATTACCAATGTGCTTTTCACCCTTACAAAAATATCTTCCAAATTTCCAGATGCTTTTCCCCATTATATCCCTGTGCATTTTCATCAAAGCAGGCCTTGACAGTGCAGTTTACATTACAGATGGAGACGTTCTTTCTCAGTAAACTGCACACTCCTCATATCTATGATAATATTAACCTTTTCGCAATCGAACATCATTCATACAGAAATACCATCATCATTTGTTGGTTTCATGCTGCTGTCACCCTCAATGTTTTTAAAGCCAGGTTTTTCTCAACAAGATTTGCCTTCCTATTGTTATATGCATCATATGCAGTTGCCAGTCAAACCAGCGTAGTTGCAATTACTATATACTCCCTCTCCCACTTAACTTCCAAAAATGGAGTGAAGGATTTATTATGTTTTAACTGAACTTGCCTAAAATTGTTATAATAAAATATTGGCCAATTGCCAGTCTCGAAAATGCATTCTTAAATTTGTTTGTCAAAGAGGAGGAAAATGCCTATTGCAGGAATTATTGCTGGTCCAGATTATTTTAGAAAACTTTGAATGTGGTGCACATCTATTTTACTTTTGTCTGACATTAATAGGCTTCAAAAATAACCTTGTCAACTTGAAGGAATACAAACAAAATGCAAAAACTAGCAGAATACTCTGGCAGAATAATGAAAACATATATATATTTTTTCTTACCTGAAAAATTCTATTCCACTGAAAATATCCTTGATCATTTCTTAAATGATTTTTCTGATGGAGTTACTGTGGCCTTGCTTTAACAGTAGCTGTGGCTTTAACAGAAAATGGAATTCTTAACATTGAAATTGCATGGATATACAGTGCCCTCCACTATTACTGGCCCTGGTAAAGATGAGTAAAAAGGATTATGCTGGAACAGTATGGAATACATGGTTGGTAAAATGGCTGTAAGTCATCAAGGGTCTGAGATATCAAACGAGCCTCAAACCATCACTCTGCTGCCAGATATGCAGTAGATATGGATGGATCACTTTAAGGGTTGTTTCTCCTATTGATTTTCCTATTGAACTCTATGGAAAAATAAGTCAGGAGAAGAAACCCTTCAAGTTTGCCACCAGAGTCCTGACCTTAACCTCAATGAAAGTCTTTGGGGTGTGCTGGAGAAGACGTTACGGAGTGGTTCGACTCTCCCGTCGTCAATACAAGATCTCGGCCAAAAATTAATGCAACTCTGGACGGAAATAAATGTTGTGACGTTGCATAAGGTTGTCGAAACAATGCCACGACGAATGCGCGCCATAATCAAGGCTATAGGCGGTCCAACGAAATATTAGCGTGTGCGACTTTTTTTTTGGCCAGGCAGTGTATATATATATATATATATATATATATATACACTGTATATATTTGCCTATTAAAAGGGAAATAAACTTTTTTGTTCTAGGAAGTGACCAAGCTGCATTTTCATTTTTTTTTTCATTTCATAAATAAACTCACAGCTGTTGATTATGCACATGGGGCACTTTAAGAACAAAGGCTGTTGATACAGACTCAGGGTTGTGTTAGGACTGTGATGCCTCCTGAGAACAGAGAGCTGTTAAAGCTGGTGATGCTCAGGTGTGCTCGTGGAAGGCAGACAGTGTGAGAGAGTCCACCAGCCTTCATACTAATGTGCACTGTCTCCCCAGGCTTGCACAGTCTGACTAAATAAACAACGGATTGCTATGGTTGAGCACACATGGAACTAAATGCATACCTAGAGCCACAATCTAACTGCAAAGTAAGCATTTACCCATGGACACACAGTCTCAGTACTATTGTCCTCTCCTTCCCTCTACCAGTGCACGGGAGAGCACCATTTATTTTTTTCTTTGCTCAGTGCTGTATTCTGTCAGTGTTTCTTAATCAAAGGTATTTTCTTCCTATAGCACAAAGGCAGCTGTCAAAGAAATGCTTCTGCCACACTGTAGCACTGGCTAATGGAATAAAAACCGGTGGCAATGGTGACGGGAGTGGTAGTGGTGATAATTATGGTGGTGGTGGGCAGTGGGGAATATGGGGAAGCATCGCTTTCTTTTCTCTGAGATCTATTGGGATTGGAATTTTATCAAACTAAAATGAGTAGTGTCACAAACTAGCTTTCAACCAAAATGATATCGGGTAAGTTTAGCAATTTACTCCACCAAGCTCCTATATTTGGGAACAATGAATAAATGAAAATAATGCATTCATAGTTTAGTGCGCCCTGTGATTGTGTCACTCTCTAAGGCTTTACCTGAATAAAGCAACGTCTTCATGCTTTGCTTTGCTTTGATCTGTTTTATTTAATCAATTTATTGGACAAATGAAACATATTTCTTTTTCAGAGCAAAAAAACTTCCAAACGAGAAAGAAAAGCAACACTTTACTCAATTAACTACAAAAAAGACACTGAGGTCTAGCAAAAATTATTAATTTATGAACTCATAGAGATGGTTCTGAAATAGAAAAAACAAGACAAAAGCAAAACCATTCAGTGTCAAGCTGTCATCAGCTACACGAACACATTCTTACTCCCAACTCGTCAACATATGGACGCAGGACCGCATTGGTCAGGACCCCTTGTCGTCACTTTTCAACACACTGGGTACCTCTATAGCGTCATTTTTCTATGCGCAGGGTAGTCCGATAGACTTTCATGGAAGGTTGGGTGGGACCCTGGGAGGGATTGGTTCTGCTGTGATTGGTTGTTAATCTAGCATCAACCTTAAACATAACCCTAAACATACCCTAACAGCTCATGCCCGAACTGTTAAGATAGTGTCCCTTTTTGCTACCATAATGTTACCAACATTTTTGAAATAAAAAAAATAATAAAAAATAAAAAAATAATAAAAAAATGTAAAATAAATAAATAAATAAATAAAAATGTCCCAGGGTCCCGCCCAACCCCTAAACAACCCCTAAACATAACCTCACAGGACTGCATAACCTCACTCTGGCTTATGCCCGAACTGTTAAGAAAGTGTCCCAAGGTCCCGCCCAGGTCCCTCCGGGCTATCCAATCTAACATCAACCTTCCACGAATGTCTATTGGACTACCCTGCATGTAAAAAAATGGCGCTATAGGGGTACCCAGTGCGTTGAAAAGTGTCCATATGTTGACGAGTTGGGAGTGAGAATGTGTAGGCTACACATGATGCAACACTACATCTCGTGCCTGCTCACATGGTTGTGTCCTTGTGTAATTACCCATGATAAATAAAGGCAATCTGTGCTCATCAGAATTTTACCTAAAAGAACCTTTGATCAGTCTCTTAAGGGCAGCTAATGAGTTTACCTCACTCTCTTACAGCACCGATAATGAGAAACCACAAAACAAAAGCCAACCTAAAGACTTTAATGTAATTTAAATTGTTAGGTAAAGACCATGTGAGATTTCCCCTGCTGTGCAAAGTTCACTGTATTTTGACTCTTAGTCTCAATCTATAGAACAGGTCCAGAAGAGAGATGAAGTATAATTCCGGGTCTGGCAAGGACTTTAAACAGGAACAGAATTAGGAGGGTGTCTTGTGTTCAACAACCATGTACATTACTACGGAATCATATATAATCCATGAAAACACAAGCCCATGTTGG
Source organism: Synaphobranchus kaupii (assembly GCA_029718625.1). Classification (NCBI taxonomy): domain Eukaryota; kingdom Metazoa; phylum Chordata; class Actinopteri; order Anguilliformes; family Synaphobranchidae; genus Synaphobranchus; species Synaphobranchus kaupii. The sequence goes on from CM056376.1 coordinate 96,871,777, forward strand.
ATGTTTGTAATTCATGTAAATCTGAGAATAATTATGTTCAAACACCGAGTGTTCACGTCAAACCCTTGAGACATTAACAGACTATTAATGACAATGAAACAAACATTTAAATGTGTAAAACTATGTCATGAACCTAATATTACATTACATTACATTATAGGCATTTAGCAGACGCTCTTATCCAGAGCGACTTACACAACTTCTTATTACATTTATCCATTCATACAGCTGGATATATTCTGAAGCAATTCAGGTTAAGTACCTTGCTCAAGGGTACAACGGCAGTGTCCGGCTGGGAATCGAACCTGCAACCTTTCGGTTACAAGTCCTGTTCCTTAACCATTATACTACACTGCCGCCCATACAGGCTGGACCAAAATGCAACGACCAGGAGGCAGAGGGACAGCGGGCACAACGTCAGGTGGAGGCAGAGGTACCGCAACACAAACAGGGAGTGGTAAACAGCTACAGACTGGCAGAAACAGTAGAATGGTGGTTAACGAGACAGGCAATATTCAGGCAGGAAGAACCGCAAACAGACACGACTGGTTAGCAAACAACAGCAGGCAGTGAGCATTAAAGCACCGAGACAAAACCAAACTGAAGTTTAGAGGCACAGGACAGGGATTCAAGGACCAGGATACAAACGAACAACGTTAACGAACTGGCGCTGATTAGCAGCCAGCCGGAGGGTTAAATAGGGAAGTGAGATTGGAAACAATTAAGAAGGCGTGCAAATGTAAGCGAGGGTGATTGAACAATTGAAGTGTGAGGAATGCATGCAGCAACGGGGAAAGGAGATAGGCTGAAACCGGAGTGGGGAAAAGGAGTGGAACAAACGGAAGGAACACGCCCAGTCTGCAGCAACGGGGAAAACACGGACAAAGGGAATCAAACATGACACGGAGGGAAAGGGCAAAACACGGAAAACGGACAGGATGGGAACGGAACGTTACAAACTACCTGGCATATTGCCGTCTAAATCATGGCAAATAGATCCTCCTGCAGATGGAAGGGAGACTGACATGACTGGACCGATGCTGATCTTAGCATTTAATAAAACGAAAACTGCATTTTAATGACATAGTCGATCATGAAATACTTTACACAGGTAATAACACCCACCTAACAATACCAGACTAAGGGGGAGTTCTTGCATGGGGAGTTATGGTTGCACTGTGTTACAGTGACAATGTTCAGCCAGCCCGGCAGGATAAACGTCTTTCTGACTAATGTTACACACCCTGATTTTGAACACCACATGCATAAGGCCGGGTGTTTTGGACACATTCTTCTGGATCCCCAAACATGAACTGGCGTAAGACACCCAGACGTTAGAGGACCGGGAGGAGAAATGAGTGTTGCAGACTTCTGGCTAGGCTAACGTTAGCTAATATGTTTTCACTATACCAAAAGTAGATAAATGAAGGGCTGTGTTTTCCTAAATGAATGGCCGTATTTCCCCCGTTTTTCTGGAGACTCCAGCTAATGGTGGTGGCGTTTTTTTCAGAACTTAACATCAGTGGCAAACTTGCCAGTGAATAACTGCCATGGTTTTGGTAGCCTCTTGATGTTTCTGCGGTTGTTCTTCCTCGGAGCGGCACGAGGGAGCTCTTGCCTTATTTTTCCGTTGTCCGTTCCGGGCTTTCGTTCTCTCCAGGCACTTATTCTTTTCACCTGTCCTAGGTTACCTGCTGGCTATATAAGCTCTGAGCTTCCGTTTTCCGATGCTTCTGTGTTTTCTTCGTGTTGACACGTAGCCGGTAAACGGTATAGGATTTGGGCATCAAATGGTGACCACTATGCTCCATCGCCTTGCTTTGGAGTAACGCGGGACTGAGCCTTTGTTGCGTTAGAGTTTCCTTTTAGGATCCTGTTTCGCGTTTGCATCTTCTGTCCCTCGGTTCTATTCGCCTGTGCTGTTCTCTCTGAGACAGTTCCTGCTTTTCCGTTCCCTTTCCACCTGTCTGTTTGCACTACTCTGTCGTATTGAGGGTGAGAGGTTTTTCTTTTGTTTCTTTGACTACACTCTGAGCTACGAGTCTATTTCGGCCAGTTTTCCGGGCCGCCTTATTTTCTATTCTTTTATCTCTCTATTTTTTGACTCTCCGGTATCGAGAGTGAGAGGTAATTTTCCTTTTAATACCTATACTCAAGCCTACAAATTTTTTCGCCCATTATTTTCTGGGTTCTTCTAATTTTTCCTCTGTTTCTAGTACCTCTGTTTTGTTACTCTTATTAAGAGTGAGAGGTACTTAATTTCCTTCTTTCATTCCTTCTTTATCGCGGATTATATCCGTGCTTGTGGTTAATTCCTTCTCAGGAATGAACTTTTAGATTCCCTCTCCAAACCAGGAGAGTTAATTGTAGTAAATTATAGTAATGTAGCCTCTCTCGAAGAACCACTTCCGGACTAGTAGTAAAACTGCCCAGCCCCTCCGGTTGTATTCAGTCGGAGTGGCAACCGGTGACTGCCGATGTCTGACAAAGCCTATGTACCGTAAGCGCTCTGCCTTTGTAGTTCACGGTAAAGCAGGTACCTGGTACAAGCGCAGTAGGTTGGGGCTATATCTCTGCTCTCACTACAAGTAGAGAGTTGGCTGAGAGCTCATTTTAATCAGGACAGAGCTACTTTTCTAGAAATCAAACATCATTTTTCCCCTTTAAGTGACAAAGCTGTGAAAACTTCCATTGCTTTTCATAGAGTCGGGGTCGGTTGTAGCATCGATAGATAACTGCATGATGCTACCCATAGGATATTTCAACAAGGGTGGACAAATTGACAGAACACTGCCGTTGGTTGTATTTTCACAAGCGTACAGTAAAGCTGACCCTGAAATTGTTCTGACAAATGAGCAACCCATTTCTCATCCTGTCATAATCTTGCCCGGCTCACTGTCAAATCTGACACCTGGGGTACAGTTCTATAATTTACATTAGAGCGTAAGTGGCTGTCACAGAGTGGAGAGATTGCTGTTTTCACACTGTGAAGAACTGTTATGACATTATTGTCAGGAATAACTCTGTCTGGGCTGGCATTTGCCATCTCAGTAAACAGCAAAGTAACCAGAAACCATGTGTACTCTTATACATGTCTATAAAACATTTTTATCAATTTGTTTTCGCTCATTCATATATTTTTCAGTGAAAAGTGTATGTCAAGTGAAATTTAGAAATAAAAAAATTTAGGATACTGAAAATTATGCTTGCATTTTTAAAAATGTGTCTATGAAGAAATAAATGATGATATACAAGGACAATGGAAAAGTAAAAAAAAAATGTATTGTGATTTTAAAATGTCTATTGATAAAATGTATCATTAGAATAACTTGTCGGCCTTCTCCTGCACATTGAGCCTTGCATTATATTACAGGAGGTGTTACAAAAGTTCTTGGAGGAAATTACCCTCTGCTGAATGGGATTTTTAATTCTTTAATGTTTAATGTTTTTTTCCTCGGGTTATAGAAATCTACAACTGAGCAGACAAAATCTTTATATGTAGATGCCAATGCATATGTATAAGCACAAACATTTAAAAAACCAGAAGGTTCATCATATTGTCACAACTGAGCATGTGGTCTTGTCACATGCGAAGATAATGTATTCATGCGTCATGGCATTCTGTGTTGTATATTACAGATATGCTTCACATATCCACAGTGATAAGAAGTAGAGCAGGTAATGAAAAAATTTGAATTATTGCATTTTTATGAGTTACTTTAGCCTAGGGGTGTCCAATCTTATCTGAAAAGGGTCAGTGTCGGTTCAGGTTTTTGTTTTAGCCCAGCAATAAAACACCTGATTCTACTTATCAACGTTTTGATGGAAGGCCATGATTAATTAATTAATTATTGTCGTATTTCTGGGTTAAAACAAAAACTTGCACCCACACCTGTCCTTTTCGGATAAGATTGGACACCCCTGCTTTAGCCAAATAACACAATGTTACATGTATTTTTGAAAAATTGCATTATTTTAAAACACTTTAAACAATAAAGCTTAACAGTAGCTCTGTAGCATTGTAGCATGCAATATTCTACATTCAGTGTTGAAATTATGAATTTAAAAGAAAACCGTGTTTAATACCTTGGCCTCCTCCAAAAAAACTGCCTCACAAATGGGAATAACCTCATTCTGTGCTTGGATAAATGAAGTAAACACAGCTTAAGCCAACAGTATATTCTATGCAACATACCACTTTTATTGCTGATGGGACACAATTTGTATGTCAGCTGCCAGCTTTTTGATGCTCTATACTAAAAACACAAAATAATGTTGGCTACTCATTGTCAATCACTTTCCCAGAAGCTACATGAGGAATTGTTAATTTTCCACCTTGTTTTCTTGCACCTTTTTGCTAACTGTTTGCTGCACAGGTTTAAGAAAACTAACAACCCACAAAACCCATATGTGGAGCACAACAGCTGAATCATGTCAAATAGAACAATGCAGAGGAGCTACCAGTGCATCTCTCACTGATGACAACTGTAAAACTGTAGACACCTGGTGAGTACACTGCAGCTAGTGGGAGCTTATGGTGAAGAACATTGCCAGGTGTTATAGTCAGAGCTGTTTTAAAGTGAATAGTGAATACCATGATTGCTATTAATACTGATTGGATCTTGGAAGTTTGTGGTTCCTCTACAATTACCAAATAGAGAATTGCTTTCCTGTGGCTAAAGTGAACTATAGCAGAAGAGCTTATTTTTCAGAAAAGCTTTTGTTTTTCTCTCTCTTTTCTATCTCTGCAAATTATCCTTAGCATGTTCTAGTTTAAAATAATTTTGTTACTGAAGTACATTTCATTCTAATAGGATGTCTCACCACAGAATAAATTAAAAAAACTAGATTAACAATTCCTAAAGAAATTGTAGGTGTGGTTGCTTCACAGTGTTATCAATTGCTGGAAATGGCATACAAAATGGTAATATGGTAGGATATAGTGTGAGGTAGAAAATAAAAGGTGGAAATGGTATGAACTGGTAATGCGGTATAAAGGGATCTAGTGAAGGTGAAAGTATTGAAAGTGTCATAAGCAGTGTAATATCTTACAGCATCCACGTTCTGTTGCATGGGTTTTCAAAATGTGCCCATTGACTCCGATTAATTTTTTTGGCGGTAACAGTCAATTATCTGAAAAAGTGTATATGGTATAAAGGTAAAAAGTAATAGCAACCTGGAGGGTGTATAAAGGTATAATATGAGGTGTGAATGGTGTTCAAGGGGGGAATCCCCAAAATGCCTGGATGAAATATGGCAGCCACACCAAGTGTGATTCGTGATCCAATTTAAGAAAGGGGAGGGAGTAATTATTCCCTTGCTCCCTTGTTTATCCTCCCTTCCACCAAGGGTATAAAATGCAAGCTTCCAGCAAGAAGGGAATCCCACAATGCAATGCTCCGCATGGAAAAATAGAACTATGTGGCGGTCACATTTCAACTCTATGGTGTTGCACTTCCGAAATGTTGCGAGGGCGGTTCAGTTCCGTTTTTGTTTGTTTCTCATCAATCCTCCCTTGCAGAGCACCTTTTAAGTTTGCTTGCTGCACGTAGCAATTTGCGTCACAAGATAGCTCCCTCGAGGGAAGACAGCAAGGGAAGAGAGCGTGTTAAATTGGATTTGAATGCAGTCCTGGTCATGACCAAAACACTTTCTTTGCTGCTGTCATTTTGGATCACAGATTATATTATCCAGTGGATACACGGACACTCAATCAGGTTGTTAATGTAAAGAAGAGGATGAGATTTGGAAATGGGTTGGTGAGGAAGTTGCTTGACTCACCTTGTTAAGCACTTCGCTTAACTCTTCGAAAACCCCATCAAGAGTTTAAAATTGCCCAGAAACTTGTTACCACCCCTGCAGCCCTGTTTTGTAAATCTGCGGCTCTGAATTCAAACCTCTGTCACCTCCATTTTCTATTCATCACTTCTAGTTGCTTTCTTGGTACAGAATGTGAAGCAGAGGAGTGCTGTGTAGGCCAGGGAATGCCAATCTCTTTCCAGATTGGAACACCTCTATTAAGCCCCTCTGGAGGGGTTTGTATTGTGGGCTAAATGACTCAATCTTTCTTAAAGTGGGTGTGCAGTAACAAGTCTGCACTTCAGAGGTGTCACACAAAGGCTCAGCCACAGGGTAATCTGAGTGCTTGTCTCAATTAACAATGAAAATAGACTGGCTTTGTTTTATGGTCCTCTGGGCGAAGTTTATTAAAGATGTGAGGGAAGTGAAACACTGAATACGTGTTTTTTTCCTTCCATAGTTTTTTTTCCTAATGGAAATTTATGAAAAAATTTAATGGAAAAATATGCTTTGATAAAATTGTGATATCTACCTTTCCGAATTCCCATCCATGGACACTGCATCTCTTGCCTATACTCCAACTTAAAAACCAACCGCAGTTGGTTTTCAGTAAGTTCTCAGGAGCGGGCATTTGTGTTTGCATGCAACCTGCATTGAAATCTTCTGGTGCAATATAGCCCTTATGCATTTTGAAAATGACATTTGCATTCCTTATATGGAACATTGTTTTCCATTTCAGAGAGATGTATGCTAAATGCACCAAAAGATGCCTAGTTACAGATAAATAGCTGGTAGGCTATCGACACATGGACAGATGCTTCCATGTGAAATAACAGGTGTAGATGTGGGCCACATTAATACCATGTGAAATAACAGTGCCATTTATTGTTGCTCCTTTGGTATGTATTTAATGTTTCATGCCATTTTAGCCTAGTACATTTTGCTATGTTATTTGTTTAATATACTATTTATTTGAACATACAAAGTTACAAATACAAAGCGAACAATCTAAAAGACTGTTACATCCCAGTGTATTATAGAACACATTTATTATGGAGGGATGTTACTGTTTTGGGTTTTGGCTGGGTACTGCCGTTTGTTTGTGTTCCCTATACAGGTGGAGGTGAGGATGCATTGTCGTCGCTTGGAGACCGGACCAGATGCGGTCGTTGCTGGGGACGCCAGAGACCGTCGCGGAGCAACACACGGCGGACCTATAAAACAGCTGGACGCCGTCAGCGCGTCAGACACGTCTTTTCATCTGCTACTGAAAGCCACGCTCGACATCGCACTGTTTTTGAGAACACAACCTACGTTACCTTTTTAAGACTAGCTAATAGGGGCGCTGCGGTGGTACAACGGTAAGGGCGCCGACTTTCAGTCGGTGCAGTTGTGCCCCGAGGATCGGGGTTCGCGCCCGGTCCTGCCAGATCCGAGCATGGCCGGCGCCCTGTGGGAGCAGCAATTGGCGGCTGCTTCCGGGTGGGGGGAGGGGCTCGGAGAGAATCGCTGCACGCATAGCGGCCCTGGCCGAGCTGGAATCACGGTCAAGGAGCTCGAGGAGTCGCGCCCTGTAGAGGACGTGGCATCCTCCTTCCTACTACCGGCTGACAGGGTTGTGTAGCGGTGGTTCTCTAGCGGTTGCTACACGGGGGGGAATTGAATTAGAATAGGGGTTCAATTGGCTACTAAATTGGGAGAAAATGGGAAAAAATCTGAAACAAATAAAAAAAAGAAAAAAAAAGACTAGCTAATAGGTTTAGTTTAGTCGTGCTGTTACCGGCAGTTCAGTTCCTGACCAGCAGAGGACGACAGACATCGTGGGACCCTGCTGTTGAACTTCTTTGGAAGGACCGGTCACACGAAAACCTGGACCGCTGTGCTGGCTGCTTGGTGAGGCACTGATAGGCTAATTAGTCTTGGTGACTCTGACATTTTAGCTGAACAGTCACTGTTAGTGCTAGGAAAACATTAAGTTTAAAAGGATTAATTTCCACCCTCCTTGTTATTGCAACATTGTTGGGATTTCGACCCGTAATAAGACCATAACATGTAAGAATTATACAGTTGTGTAAATAGGAATCAGTGACTGGAATTTAACTGGAATTTAGTTTAAGATGGTGTTTTTAAGGTGTTTTTAAGATTTAGGATTCTTACAACTGTACAGTGCAAACCATCGTTCCATATGGTTCAGTAGAGGGTTGAGGAACCACATCACAGGAGCAAAGATGATGCTTCGAGAGATCTGAGATGGGAAGGAAACATTCCATTTACTTTCATATGAATGTATACCAGTGTATCATTCTTTAAATTTGATCACTTTGACCACTGTGTGCTTCTACACTCACCAACCACTTTATGAGGTACACCTGCTCGTTAACACAAATAACCTGCTCCTCCAAACAGTGAATCCTGTGGCTGAAACTGATGATGAGAATCATCAAGCGTGCAGACATGGTGAAGAGGTTTAGTATGTTGTTCAACCAAACGTTAAAATGGGTAAGATGCGTGATCTAAGCAACTTAGGCCATGGTTTACTGGTGCCAGACGTAGTGGTTCCAATAACTGATAAACAGCTGGCCTCCTGGGATTTTCACACACTACAGTTTAGAGTTTACAGAGAATGGCGCAATAAACAAAAAATATCCATTGAGCAGAAGTTCATGAGCAATATTAAAATTGGTCAGAGGAGAATTTGCAAACTAACATAAAGGCCACAAATGCCTGTTTACACTGTTTACAACAGTGGAGTGCAGAAGGGCATCTCTGAACACACAACACGTCAATCCTTATAGCGGGTGGGCTACAGCAGCAGAACACCATGCCTGGCTCTACCCTTATCAGCTAAGAACAGGAAGATGAGGCTACAGCAGCAGAACACCATGCCGGGCTCTACCCTTATCAGCTAAGAACAGGAAGATGAGGCTACAGCAGCAGAACACCATGCCGGGCTCTGCCCTTATCAGCTAAGAACAGGAAGATGAGGCTACAGCAGCAGAACACCATGCCGGGCTCTACCCTTATCAGCTAAGAACAGGAAGATGAGGCTACAGCAGCAGAACACCATGCCGGGCTCTACCCTTATCAGCTAAGAACAGGAAGATGAGGCTACAGCAGCAGAACACCATGCCGGGCTCTACCCTTATCAGCTAAGAACAGGAAGATGAGGCTACAGCAGCAGAACACCATGCCGGGCTCTACCCTTATCAGCTAAGAACAGGAAGATGAGGCTACAGCAGCAGAACACCATGCCGGGCTCTACCCTTATCAGCTAAGAACAGGAAGATGAGGCTACAGCAGCAGAACACCATGTCGGGCTCTACCCTTATCAGCTAAGAACAGGAAGATGAGGCTACAGCAGCAGAACACCATGCCGGGCTCCACCCTTATCAGCTAAGAACAGGAATATGAGGCTACAGCAGCAGAACACCATGCCGGGCTCTACCCTTATCAGCTAAGAACAGGAAGATGAGGCTACAGCAGCAGAACACCATGCCGGGCTCTACCCTTATCAGCTAAGAACAGGAAGATGAGGCTACAGCAGCAGAACACCATGCCGGGCTCTACCCTTATCAGCTAAGAACAGGAAGATGAGGCTACAGCAGCAGAACACCATGCCGGGCTCTACCCTTATCAGCTAAGAACAGGAAGATGAGGCTACAGCAGCAGAACACCATGCCGGGCTCTACCCTTATCAGCTAAGAACAGGAAGATGAGGCTACAGCAGCAGAACACCATGCCGGGCTCTACCCTTATCAGCTAAGAACAGGAAGATGAGGCTACAGCAGCAGAACACCATGCCGGGCTCTACCCTTATCAGCTAAGAACAGGAAGATGAGGCTACAGCAGCAGAACACCATGCCGGGCTCCACCCTTATCAGCTAAGAACAGGAATATAAGGCTACAGCAGCAGAACACCATGCCGGGCTCTACCCTTATCAGCTAAGAACAGGAAGATGAGGCTACAGCAGCAGAACACCATGCCGGGCTCTACCCTTATCAGCTAAGAACAGGAAGATGAGGCTACAGCAGCAGAACACCATGCCGGGCTCTACCCTTATCAGCTAAGAACAGGAAGATGAGGCTACAGCAGCAGAACACCATGCCGGGCTCTACCCTTATCAGCTAAGAACAGGAAGATGAGGCTACAGCAGCAGAACACCATGCCGGGCTCTACCCTTATCAGCTAAGAACAGGAAGATGAGGCTACAGCAGCAGAACACCATGCCGGGCTCTACCCTTATCAGCTAAGAACAGGAAGATGAGGCTACAGCAGCAGAACACCATGCCGGGCTCTACCCTTATCAGCTAAGAACAGGAAGATGAGGCTACAGCAGCAGAACACCATGCCGGGCTCTACCCTTATCAGCTAAGAACAGGAAGATGAGGCTACAGCAGCAGAACACCATGCCTGGCTCTACCCTTATCAGCTAAGAACAGGAAGATGAGGCTACAGCAGCAGAACACCATGCCGGGCTCTACCCTTATCAGCTAAGAACAGGAAGATGAGGCTACAGCAGCAGAACACCATGCCGGGCTCTACCCTTATCAGCTAAGAACAGGAAGATGAGGCTACAGCAGCAGAACACCATGCCGGGCTCCACCCTTATCAGCTAAGAACAGGAATATGAGGCTACAGCAGCAGAACACCATGCCGGGCTCTACCCTTATCAGCTAAGAACAGGAAGATGAGGCTACAGCAGCAGAACACCATGCCGGGCTCTACCCTTATCAGCTAAGAACAGGAAGATGAGGCTACAGCAGCAGAACACCATGCCGGGCTCTACCCTTATCAGCTAAGAACAGGAAGATGAGGCTACAGCAGCAGAACACCATGCCGGGCTCTACCCTTATCAGCTAAGAACAGGAAGATGAGGCTACAGCAGCAGAACACCATGCCGGGCTCTACCCTTATCAGCTAAGAACAGGAAGATGAGGCTACAGCAGCAGAACACCATGCCGGGCTCTACCCTTATCAGCTAAGAACAGGAAGATGAGGCTACAGCAGCAGAACACCATGCCGGGCTCTACCCTTATCAGCTAAGAACAGGAAGATGAGGCTACAGCAGCAGAACACCATGCCGGGCTCTACCCTTATCAGCTAAGAACAGGAAGATGAGGCTACAGCAGCAGAACACCATGCCGGGCTCTACCCTTATCAGCTAAGAACAGGAAGATGAGGCTACAGCAGCAGAACACCATGCCGGGCTCTACCCTTATCAGCTAAGAACAGGAAGATGAGGCTACAGCAACAGAACACCATGCCGGGCTCCACCCTTATCAGCTAAGAACAGGAATATGAGGCTACAGCAGCAGAACACCATGCCGGGCTCTACCCTTATCAGCTAAGAACAGGAAGATGAGGCTACAGCAGCAGAACACCATGCCGGGCTCTACCCTTATCAGCTAAGAACAGGAAGATGAGGCTACAGCAGCAGAACACCATGCCGGGCTCTACCCTTATCAGCTAAGAACAGGAAGATGAGGCTACAGCAGCAGAACACCATGCCGGGCTCTACCCTTATCAGCTAAGAACAGGAAGATGAGGCTACAGCAGCAGAACACCATGCCGGGCTCCACCCTTATCAGCTAAGAACAGGAAGATGAGGCTACAGTTGGCACGTGATTATTAAAACTGGACGATTTAAGATTGGAAAAATGTTGCTTGGTCTGACTAATATCGATTTATGCTGCGACATGCAGATGTTCGGTTCAGAATATGGCGTGAACAGCATAAATCTATAGATCCATCCTGCCTTGTGTCAATGGTGCAGGCTGGTGGTAGCGTATTGGTGCAGAAAATGTTTTCTTGGAACGCATTAGGCCCCTTAATAGCACTTTAAGCATTGCTTTTGACCATGTACATCCCTTTATGGCCACAGTCTAATGGATACCAAGTACTAGATAGATGAACCTAATAAAGTGGATATCTTCAGGATTCCTAATATGATTAGTTTTTCTCTCGTTTTTGCAGTTATTATATTGATTATAATCTGTAACAATGGAATATGAATTCGCTGCCCTGACTTTTTGTCCTGCAGGAACCATTCTCTTAATTCAGAAGATAATTTTAAAAGATCACTGCTCTTGCTCAAGGCTATTCCAGTAGGTCATTATGCCATGAGGATTAATCTTAGTTCCTGAGAGTTAAATGCCACTAATCACCATCAAAGTGACATAAAGGAAGCAAATTATACTCTCCTACTTAAGTATTGAGACAATATCTTCTCTTCCTTTTAGCACTCTTCTCCAATATAACAGAGTTGAATGAAAATAGTTGAATGAAAATAGTCACAATTGGACTAGTTTTCTAAAAGGTAAATAACCTGTCATCTTTTTATTGAATGAGCAATGATTTTATCACATGGCCTTTACCCGCTCATAAGGGGTTCAATTTTTATTGAATTCTACAGAATAGTATTCCAAAATGTTTTAGAAAATGCAAATGTGTATACAGCAATGTTTGTAATGCATCTTCTGTTATGTGTCGCCAAATACTCAAATTATTTGAACCTCTTATAGAGAATATAATCCAAGGCTGTCATCGTCTACCACAGAAACTGTTAAAATGCCTTACCGCTAATTTGCATTTGTAACTTTTCCCTGCTCTGCTTCCACTGCACAGTGACAGTTAGAGTTGTGTGGAACTCATTTCCCAGTGTGCCCAGACAGGAAACAAGAAAGTAGACTCCTTTTAAATCATTCAATGCCTGAAACAAATGGTAGAATATGTGATTCTGTATATTCTTTGAACTGTTAATATTAATAATGAGAAATAAGTATATTGCTTTATCCTTGTCTTTGAGTTAATTGCTGATTACATCATTTATTAATACTGTGGTGACAGTAGACTGCTATTCTTTAGCTTCATCGCAGCCTTTAAAAAGAGATGGGAGACCACATATTTATGTAAAAAAAGAAAAAATGAATTATAATCCTCTTTTAATTTAATTGGATAGAATAATCAAATCAATTGCTTGAATATAAAAGTATTTGCATTCATTTTATTTTCCTTAATGAAACCTATTGAAAATGTTTATGAACAACAAGTGATTGGTAATTTGATTGTATTGTGCATCTTTACTACAGTATATCCTAAATTGTCAATTTAAATTGTTTACTGCCTATTTCACTATTATTTTTTTTTGATTATTGCAGTTGATATCCTAGGTTAGAGACTACGTCTCAATTGGCCTTCGACCGAAGGAGCCCTTGTACAACAAATGCCTAGAGATTTCTTTTATTGGAAGGATTGGCTCCTTCCAAAAAAACAAATCAACCCAAAGAGCTGGGTGGGATGCACCTTCAGTCTTGTTATTTGATTTCCTTGACATTTTAGTTTTGGAGAGGTTTATGGCAAGATTTCCAGTTTAGTCCCTTTGAGCATCTGGTCAGGTTCTATATACTTTGTCATCTAGCTTCTTAGCAGGGTATTTCTTTGACATTTTTATTGTAGTGTTCCTTGTAGTGTTCAATTTCTTTTTTAAAGTTTACTCAGAATATAAGCCACAGCCTTTGATCCAAAGCTAGCATTATTAGCATAGTCACCAAATATGCTAAAATTGCATGAATTCTGCAGTGTGGCTGAATTCCTCTGATATTTATAACAGCCAGAGCTGAAGTACCTGAGCCAATTAGCCCACACCATTGGCCTGTCACATCACCAGGGGAGGGGGAGAGGTTAAATCCCAGCCACCAATGTCCTTCCTCCACACAGGCCTCTGATATAGTTCCGCTGATTGTCCTGGATAATAACAAAAGATTCGCTGGGGCATTATGACAGTAGTCAGAAAGATACAACCAATAATCACGGCACTCCCAAACCATTAAAGCCCTCATTGTTAGATTTAACCTTTGTGCTATCTCTCCCTGGCAACCACACACTGGGACTTTGTTTCATGCTCTGGAAGGAAATCAGTGACCTTCAAATCTCTCAGTGGGGCAAATCTCAGCCAACTCCCAGAAATATGGTTTCTAGTAGAGGGACAACACTGCAAAAATACAAGTGATAAAAAAAGAAACTTCCTGCTTTCAGGGCTCTACATCCTAAATAATTCAGTGCTATGCTTGCACTTAATTCTCAACTGATCTCCCTGTTTTTTTTTTTTATGGTAGATGAATGGCATCTAAAAAATGTGTTCGAAGGTGGCCTATCAAGAGAACATGAGAAGACCTTTCATATTTTCCTTCTGCCAGATAAAACATTTAATTAGATTTGATTTTTCTTACCTGAACTTATTTCTGGTAGGGTTATCCTAATCAATTGTGGCTGATATTACTTAGGAGGCAAACCGTTTTCAGGGGACTTGTAAGGAATTGTCGTGGAGATTTGGCCAGTTTGTAGCAACAAAGTTAGTGAGTGACAGCTGTGTCATGTGGGCTTTCTGGATGAGCTCCTTGAAGCTCATAGGGAATATCTTCTTAAGCAAAGCTCTTCATGGGTGGAATTAGCCTTTTGATCTGCTAATCAATCCAGAGAGAGACAGAGGAAAAATTAACAGAAATTTATATTCTTTGCCAGGAAGATAAATTATTGACTTTTGTGGTTAGAGACTATGCAAAGTTTCATGGTTTTAAGGCATTTAAGAGATTACTATGGGAATAATTTATGGACCAATAATCGAGCGTAGCGTTAGTTCAGGCAGGCCACGAGAGTGAAACTCGGCCATAGGTGAATCAGCTGACAGCTCAGCTGAGTAGTGACGATTCACCTATCAGTCCACTCACATAACAAGGCGGTCTATTTAACCGCCTCGCCCCACCATGGTGGATCCTCTGCCTGCACGCCCGCTGCACATCCTGCATGTTCTATTACATGCCGCGGGGAAAAAAGAATTGGAATCCTGCAATTTCTGCGTAAAAGCTAAGTGATGTCAAGCTCTGTGTTCTTAAGCTTTATGGTCCGCTAGACAAAAGAAAAGGGCGATATATTCAAATAGCATTCAGTTATTTGAAACGTGCTTCCCTTGCATGCATGGCTGCACACTGCCAGTGAAAACAAATTCCTGAAATTGTTGCTAAAGCTAAGTGACTGCAAGTTTAATTTAAGCTTATGGTCCGCTATGGAAACGGGCGATGTATTCAAATAACATTCTGTTGTTTTAAACGTGCCTTCTTCTACATGCATGGCGCATGCTGCACACTGCCAGTGAAAAATAACTGGATTCCTGAAATTGTCGCTAAAGCTAAGTGACTGCAAGTTGCGGTTAAGCTTGTGGTCCGCTATGAAAGGGGCGATGTATTCAAATAACATGCTTCCTTCTGCATGCATACTGCACACTGCCAGACCAAACTACCTGCGCTGATCTCGTATATTCCACTACCCCTTTCAACTCGTACGCTTTTCCCGCAACAAGCAGGCTAGCTAATAGGCGTCGCCCGCCCCGGACAAGGAAGGGCGATACATTCAAGTTGCGTAGGCTATTTAAAGCGTGCGTCTTGTCGTGTAACCCGGACCTCATTGCTTGTTATTCGAAACCTTCCAACTGGTGATTGCTAGCTAACATTAACAGACTATCTTGGTTTTAGAGGCATAAAACGCACGGTAACATTTATATGATCTTTGGGCTAACCTAAACGGTAAGCCTATACACCCCGCCCTGGAACATTGCTTGGTCATGTTCGCATACTCGCTGTCTCGCTCTGGAAGTGGGAGACCAAAGAGATCTTGATGCATTGTGGACGCGGTCCGACTAGGCTATTCGTTGAGCTGGCTTCTGATACGAGAGGTTCATGGCCGTTCACGGATGCTGATACGTAAGTTACGACAAAAATAAATAGATTGTGACATAATGATTAGTCTACATAGCCCACGTCTTAACACACTGCTGCTCCAACTATTATCATAACTAGTTCAGCGTGAGTAATCGGTAAAGGATGTGAAGACTTGGCCTACCGTTGACCGGGTAAGTATTTTTACATTCTATGTCTTACACGTTACCTACTTACTGCGTAGCCTACTCAGATAGCTAGCTACTAGTTCTCAGGTTGAATTTAAGTGTTGTAGCCTATTTGTTCATTATTACGGCTAATTTGTATCATTGCCAGGGATTCAAAGGCTTTTTTAGCCTAGCCTACTACTGATTGCAGATAACTCTAATTCACATTGCAACGTTACACGTGTAGCTTTATGTGGATACTACTACTACGGGTTTTTGTGGTACTGCTTCTTGCATACTAAGTTGGGCTACTAGAAGTTATATTAGGCTTATAATTCGTATTCGCTCGGCACCTTGCACATTCAATGCAAGCAGATTTACTTTATCTAAGGTTGCATGGTACCTACCGGGAAAATAATGTGGTAAGCCTACCACAATTTTAAAACGAACTAGGCTATACCAGCAAACTTAGATACTTTACATTAGGGACCTTCGGCGGGGGCAAGTAAGGATCTGAGCAAAGTGGGTAGGCGGAGCAAGAGGTCCAATTTCGGGGCTGGAATATCCGCACTTGGAACTTATTAGACAGACAACAGGCACTCATTGAATGACCAGCGGTCAATGGAGTTTTTATTTTTTTTTTTTAAAAATTTTAAAACCCAGTACTACTACTTAGAACTCGTCATGATTTTGACTATCCAACGAAAACGCCACTAAGCATACGTTATGTAGCTAACTTAGCTAACTAGTTGCTAAGCTAACTGAAAACACTACTGCGCATGCCTGACCACTTCCTCTTGTGCTGACCAAAACAAATAAATAAATAAAAACCAATGGGGGAAAAGCGCCAGTTGCGTATCTTGTCATACCTAAAATCTTGATCTGAGCCTTCTAGGATTGGTGACATCGGCTGGCTAGGCGTGATACGTCGTTCAGGAGCAGCTTCGGTTCCCCGCAGCCATGTTCTCAAACCTCTGCACCGGATGTCGCCTTCTGCTGATATCTATAATTTGCGCTCGGAGCAGTTTTCCTAATGAAAGAAACTCCACTCATATTGCCGTTAACTTAAAAAAAGATTTTTGAAATATTTTTTTCCGTGGTTGAGAAATTCTACAGCTATGGTGCTGGTAGTTGCCGCAGTGCCTTACCTGTGAAGCCACAACGAGTTAAGAAATGCCTCGGAGCCCATGGCAAACCCCTCACTACCCTGACCGACTAGATGTCCCGCCCTGCCCGGCTTATGCGCAAGCGGTTCCTGGCCCCCGGGTCCATTTAATAATAATAATAAAAAAATAAAAAAATTATTTAATTTACAAAAATCCTTACCATCAGTTATATAATGGTGCTTTTGGATTTACCCATCGTCGTGTGTCGTGGGGCAATCATTGATGAATGAAGTTCTATCTCCGTGCTAATTATACTGCAGTCAATATATTTACTATAGATAACTGGCATCCAGTAAAGCAACGGCGGTTCAAATCTATGTAGACTTGCTGCTAGAGGCTCTTACCACTAGCATTGTATCCTAAATTCAGGGAATACAATACATGCAACAAATAAAATAAAAATGTTGATCAAAACGATCTATCCATAGCCATAATTCCTGGCCTTGAGCTGACGGATAGAACGGCGTCATCCTGAAGCGAAAGGTCATTAGTCATCATGTCAGCCGGAGACCAGGTACTAGCAGAGCTCGGCGTATGTTTTTTTTTGGGGGGGTTTTGATCGCCCCGACGTGCACAATAAAAGCCATGGGGCGTTGGTCATCCGCCGCCTACGAACGTTACATTCGTCCCGACATTGATTAAATTATTTCCATCCAAAAAACAATGAGTTTAAAAACATAGGAACATGGCTGTTTGTGTGTGGCTTATCGTCAAAATAAAAGTTTGTAATTCCCGGCAACAAGTGAGGATTCATTCACACCGATAAGGGTAGCCTAGAAGTTTCTATTTCCCTTGAATTGGTTAATCTAGCTTCAGGAAATAACCATCAGGTGGTTGGTACATATATACTACAAAAATACAACTTCAGTAGTTAGAATGGCCCCAGGCATACGGGCGCTATGAAGTCAATATTACGCACAGCATCCTCCTTGACGTCTAGGAAGAAGACCAACATGCGTTGGTACAATATTAATTGGCATTGACCTGAATGGACGAAAAGCTTCTTCCTATAGGCATGTCAGGCTTCATCCGTAGCCGAAAGGTCACACATAGTTCTTCATCACTACACATAGAACTCCCCTGTTTTGTTTGGCTCCCATGGAAGTCCAACATGCATTGGTACACATAGCCACTGATCCACGTAATGTTAGAAGGACCGATAGCTGGAAGGTCACACATAGTTCTTTATCGCTACACATAGAATTCCCCTGGTTAGTTTCTGGCTCCCATGGAAGTCCAACATGAGTTGGTACACATAGCCACTGATCCAAGTAATGTTAGAAGGACCTTGAGCTGACGGACAGGATGGCTTCATCGGAAGCTGGAAGGTCACACATTGTTCTTCATCACTACACATATAACTTCCTGGTCAGTTTAATCTTACTTCTGGCTCCCAGGGGAATTCCAACCTGCGTTGGTACACATAGCCACTGATCCAAGTAATGTTAGAAGGACCTTGAGCTGACGGACAGGATGGCTTCATCGGAAGCTGGAAGGTCACACATTGTTCTTCATCACTACACATATAACTTCCTGGTTAGTTTAATCTTACTTCTGGCTCCCAGGGGAATTCCAACATGCATTGGTACACATAGCCACTGATCCAAGTAATGTTAGAAGGACCTTGAGCTGACGGACAGGATGGCTTCATCGGAAGCTGGAAGGTCACACATTGTTCTTCATCACTACACATATAACTTCCTGGTTAGTTTAATCTTACTTCTGGCTCCCAGGGGAATTCCAACATGCGTTGGTACACATAGCCACTGATCCAAGTAATGTTAGAAGGACCTTGAGCTTACGGACAGGATGGCTTCATTGGAAGCTGGAAGGTCACACATTGTTCTTCATCACTACACATAGAACTTTCTGGGGTTAGTTTAATCTTACTTCTGGCTCCCAGGGGAGTCCAACATGCATTGGTACACATAGCCACTGATCCATGTAATATTAGAAGGGCCTTGAGCTGATGGACAGAATGGCTTCCTCCGGAAGAGAAAGGTTGTTACACATCGTCATCACGTAAGCACAATACTAGCAGCACTTGGCGTATGGTTGTTTATGGGGGTTGTTGCTGCTGCTGCCCTCACTGCCATACCCATGCTTGCTCACGTGGATTGGCGGGATGGCTTTTTGAACAGAACCATACCGCCAAACCTAAAATGTACTGTTTTAAGAATGTCAATAAAGCTTTTACTTGAACAACAGTGGTCCTGACTGAACTATATTTTTTGTATTTGCAAATTGAATTCTATTCTACACACAGAATAGTCATAAGTGCGCATGTGCTCACATAATGTAATACTCATTCAAATTATTTTGGGACACATGACAATGATGTTAGTTAGATCATTCTAACTAATTAGTTAGTAAAAACATAATAACATTATACACACATATATATATACGGGTGGGTGACAAAGGAAAGAAAACAGCATAACGTGTCTTAGTAAGGTGTTGGGCCACCACAAGCCGCCAGAACAGCTTCAATGAGCCTTGGCAAAAACTACCACTAGTCTAGCATAGATTCTAGCCCCTGGAACTCTACTGGAGGAATGGAACACCGTTCTTCCAAAAGTTATTCCCTCATTTGGTGTTTTGATGATGGTGGTGGAGAGCGCTGTGTAGCATGTCAGTCCAAAATATCCCATAGGTGTTCAATTGCGTTGAGATCTGGTGACTGCGAAGGCCATATGATTCACATAATTTTCATACTCATCAAACCATTTAGTGACCCCTTGTGCCCTGTGGATGGGGGCATTGCCATCCTGGAAGACCACTCCCATCAGGATAGAAATGTTTCATCATAGAATAGAGGTGATCACTCAGAATAACTTTGTATTGATTTTCAGTCAATCTAAGGGGACAAGTGGACAACAACAGAGCCACCGGTCCCTCACTATAGAGATTTTCCTTTTAATTTGTCACCTGTCTGTGTATATATATATATATATATATATATATATATATATATATATAAAATTTGGAATTAAAATCTGCATTATAGAAATTTTGCCTGCTTGACCAGTGGGATGATACTAATCACTGTTATTTTTCTGCCAACTGTGGAAACATAAGGCTGAGGGGGCAAGCCGCCAGCAGGAATACCTGCCAAATAGCATTGAGTCATCCCACCAGGTTAAGATAATAAGTATTTGATGCATTTAACATGAGATTCTCATTTTGAGCACTTTATGATTCCTCCAACAGACCGCCGGAATTGTTTAATCATACCAGAGGTGTGATTAATCATAGACGTGAATGAAGAGCGCTTTTGGGGAAAGTTCGATGAATATTCAGTTACCCTCTGAAGATGCACCTTGGTCTTCATTTTAATCATGATTTTGACAACAGTGCATTGTTCATCTATCAGTGATTTCCCCAGGGGAGGTCATGGAATATGGGTATTCTGTGCTGTGTTTTAATTTCCTGAAATGCAGCATTATTGCCTGACAGCTACAAATATGAAAATAGCATTTGCCAGGTACACAATAACCACAGTTTTACATAGTATCGACAGGGACAATAATGTGACAAACCTGAACCGCACTCTATGACTATCCATGTGAAAACTGTATGTGTGTGTGTGTGCAGCACCTCAGAAAATGTGAATTACCAAAGTGAAACCATGCACAATGGGAAGCCTAATTTATCATTCAGCTCTACATTTGAGTTGTTCCACAACATTAAGGCTCTCACATTCTCCCACAGTGCTCCCAGAAATGTGTTTAATTTCACATCAGATTCATCCTTTTTCTTTTCCATTTTTTTTAATTTTCTAGTTATGAAAGAATGTACATATCTAGAGAGTGGAAGATGGCCCTCTTCAGGCCTCATGAGGTGGATGCATCTGCACACAGGATATTCTGTACAAATTTATAAGACAAAATAGCAGTCATGAACAAAATGTTTCCCTTGTTTGCTCAGGTTTTTTTTTCAACCCACTGAATGGAATGAAAATGCAATGTATTCCACTGTGCTTGTATGATAGATAGCTACAGATAACTCGTTCCAAAAATTACTAGGCGATGCAGAAGGGAAGATTATTAACAATATCCCATACTGCCCGTAGGTGAATCATTAATGTGTCAGATCTGTGTCTATGGAAGCTCTCTCATATATCATTGCTGGTAATGTTGTGAATGCCATGGGGAGAAGACAGACTGGGCAAATTGTAATAACAATAGAAAAATTGGTGACTCCACCAACCATAACTCATATTTTGTGTGTGCACAAACGTGTTATATTTTTATTTCCACACACAAATCTGTTTAGAAAGAATAAAATGTAGCAGTCATAACTGTAGCTTTCGATTGATCTCAGGAACCCATCTGCAGGTTCTCAACCACACCAATGAGTAGCACCCACCTTTATGGTGCAACCTTTTCACCACACATCAGCTGACATTACCAGGTTTGATACAGTATTTATTGAGCCAATTAAACTGTAAATTGTCATTATTATGGAGAGAATACCTATATTCTATGATAAGATCGATATTTTCTGACCATGATGAACCTTGGTTTTACATCACTGAAAGACGTGTCCATCATGGCAGTGCAGTATGTTTGAATGTGTTTAAAATGTCAGCACATTGCAGTCAAAGAAAGCAATTATTCACCCTCCACAATGATTACATGTCAATTTTCACAATGTTGGAAATGGTTTCACACATATTTTTCATACATCCAGGTTCAAAAGGTCAAAAACAGCTTTCTGTAAAATCACGGTTTCCTTTTTCAGTTATCATTCAAATGCAAAGACAATTGTGGTTTGTAATAAATAATATTTTTATATTTTGTTTGCATACAGTACGCCTACAATAAGAGGAAACCATGTTGAAAATGGATCCTGAAGTTTGTTTATTAGAAATAACTAAGTATATGTTGATGAGCCTTGAAAGCAATTTATATTTACTGAGGGAGGTACAGTTTATTAACTGATCCGACTAAACAGTACCTCTATTTCTATTCTATTTCTTCATGCTACCACCCTTGGCTCCTCTTAAATGATGGAATGAAAGCCTTTGCGCTACCAGGAGAGTGTTTCTCCTGAATGCCTTCAGCTCCATGGACAGGGCTGCTGAAACTGACAGCTCCCCCCGGCTCCCTGTCTGAATTAATGGGAGGCAGTAACAGATCTGAGAAGGTGCCTCCAGCTTCGACCACAGCAAGAAACCCCAGCTACTACATTCTATCGGGCGCCTGTACTACATGTCAAGATTATATCATGACCATTTCTTCCTCTTCAAAATCCAACAAATCCAGGTGATGCTGCCTCAGCATTTTCATCACGTGTGTTACCAATTCCTTCCTTTCCCTGGTCGGGTTAAGACACCCGCTCAAGTCCTCTCTGTGTCTTGAATATTATGCCTAAAAGTCTGAGCTTGAATGATTAATTACTCTCCAGCCTGGGATGGCACCCACACCTAGAGTTTTATGTGTGGAGCTGATGTGAGCGCCATCCACCCAGTGGTGCCACTGAAGTCTAAACGCCTCAGGGTTTACTGGCCCGACACCTTATCAAGCGCTGTGAGAATGCACATATCCTCCAAGAAATTGGATTCACGAGATGATTTAAGACTTAAGGATGACAAAAAGAGCCCCCAACAGCCTCTCTGCCAGACAAAGCAGGACACAGCATCAATCTGCTCTGTTATGAAGGCAGAAAATGAATGGGGCTGACCTAAGCTGCTTATATGCACTATTGCTTGCGTTGATTGGACAGAATTATTTAATTATTATTTATTACTTTTTTACAGGTCGCAGATCTCAGCAGAACATTTTAGTGTGCCGCTTGAAGCCGCTGCTCGTCTCAGGATAGCAATTTAGCGTTTGAGCCCTCGATGGTTGCTGCCTGGGAAATGAGTGGATTCAGCCTACATTAAACGCTGAGCTCCTCCAGAGCCTCTCTGCTGCCAGTGAGCCTGCATGAAGATGAGGCCAGATGGCGGGTGGCCCCCAGCGAGGCCTTGTCAGGTGAGGCCCAGAATTCTCAATTATATGGGAGGAGAGGAGAGGGAAAGGGGGAAGAGGGAAGGGGGAGGCAGCTCTGCCTTGCATGACAGCATGAGAGGCAGCCAAAAAAATGCCCCAGACTCCTGTCCCTGATCACCGCTGATCGTCTCTCCTCATTCCCTCCTCGAACATTATAAACAAACAGAGAGAGACTGGGAACTGTATGATACAACCCTCAAAGCACATGCGGTGGTGATGGAGCGGTTCATTATGTAAACACTATCCACAGGGCCTTTTTGAGCAGATTTTTCAGTATCCCTCACAGTTCCAGTGATTTAACAATGGAGATGAGGTGATGTGAGTTCTCTTTGTGGTGAAAACAGTATACTAAGTAGGGAGATCTGTGTGGTGAGTGTTCCAGTGGATTATGGCCACCATGCAGATGAGGGATAAAAATTTCTGGAGGTTGAAGGGACTAAAATGAATAATAATGGAATAGTGTTATTGAATGTGTCTTTTATAAGCATGGGCGGTGGATAGCATTGTCGGCTCACAGCAAGAAGGTCCTGGGTTCAAATCCCAGAGGGGCCCTTCTGTGTGGAGTTTGCATGTTCTCTCCGTGTGGGTTTCCTCTTGCAATCCAAAGACATGCAGGTTGATTCTCAGAGGTCCACCAATCAAAATACAGAATACAATCACATCAGGGAAGCAGTCTGATGCTGGTTCAGTGTCCTGTTCAGAAGGTACATGGGGGAAATCAATCACTCGATGATTTAGTTTACACAATTACAGGTGAGACATGGAACAACTATACCGGATCACACAAGGAATGTGAATTAAGAAAAATAAAGTGTAACAGGATTGTCCAGTAAGGGGGTGTAAAAATTACCACTACAAACATCCACTTGTGAATAAAAATCAAAGCAGTGAATGGCACATAAGACATGGTTCTGACACATCCTGACCGAAAAAAAAAAAAAATCAAGTTGGCTTTGCAATAAATCATTGAAGCACATGCCAGTGCTGTACACTGTTAGTAGGTCTCTCTCAAACATTGTCAAACAACACACCCACAACCTTTGATCTTGCTTACAGTTTTTCACAATTGCTTAAACACATTTCCTGATAGACTACCTCACTTTCTCAAAACCCTAAACACAAATCTCAAAACTCACACACAAAATGCAAAATCCTACACTTCTCTTGCAAAAGCACACTTTGCCCTCAAAACAGTGTTAACTCTTCACTAAATGGTATTTTCTTTTCAAATGACAAACACATACATCATATGAGTAGACATTTCTAAGCACCCATTGAACACTGGTGTGCAGAATGGAAAACACTATAGTATGAATGGAAAACACTATATGAATGCTTTAACAGTAGAATTATGCCTTTGCATGTTCAGTGTTACACTTTCACCTGTTGGATGTAAAGTATTACCATATAATGTTTTTACGTATACTCAAATAGAAAACAACACACAATACTTTACAGTTTTTCTCAATTGCTTACACACATTTTTTGAAAGCATACCTCATTTTCTCAAAACACAAATCCAAAAACCACACACACAAAATGCAAAACCCTACATATCTCCTGCAAAATGCTACTTTGCCTTCAAAACAATGTTATGTCTCCTCAAAATGGTAGTTTGTGTTCAAATGACACACACAGACCATCATATGAGTAGACATTTCTAAGAACCATTGAACACTGATGTGCTGAATGGAAAACACTACTATGAATGGGAAAACACCAGTATGAAGGCCTTATCAGGAGCATTATGCCTTTTCATGTTCAGTGTTACTGTACGCTTACTCCTGTTGTAAAATATTACTGTATAATGTTTTTACTCAAATATAAAACAATACACAAATATACAGTAACAACAAAAATATTTCTTTATTTTTTCCAAAAGTGCTGTAGCCTATACATCACAGCAAACACAACTGGATGTGTAAATGATTTGCACAGATCAAACAATAGAAAATAGGCCAGTACAGTCAACAAAAAAAGAAAGAAAAATGTAAATTAAAAAAGGACAAAAAAACTAGGCTGCATCCTGTCTTCGGTTCCTGTCTGGCCACATAGGACCTCATCGACATCACAGGCTATGTTCTCTCTGGCCAAGCAGCGGGGGAAGTATCACCTAGTATGGCGAATCCAGCCCTGAAATGCCTCAGGAGCTATATCGCCACATGCCTCCTCCTCGTCCTCCTCTTCCTCCTCCTCATCCTCTTCTTCCTCCTCCTCGTCCTCCTCTTACTCTCACTCCTCTGCCTCTCTGATCACCTCTCACTTCAATGTTGCCATCCATTGTTCTCCAAACCAGGAGCTCACCTGTGGCCCTTATATTGCTCAAGCTTTGATTGGAAATTGCACAACGGCCTTGGAAATGGAAGTTTTGCCATTTGAATGGCAGTGTGTTCTGTCTGAACACAAGGAGATTTGGCATTGATGAAGAGTGTGCAAAATAGAGAGTATTGTGTGTAGTGTTTTGAAGAAAGTGTGGTTTAGAATTGAAATCTGGGTCTAAAGCAGATAATTGTGTGTAGTGTTTTGAAGAAAGTGTGGTTTAGAATTGAAATCTGGGTCTACAGCAGGAAATGTGTTTATAGTTCAGCAGAATTGGTTTAGGGAGTTGGCACATGAGTTACAGGTTGTGGTCATTGTGTCATAAGTTCCAGTTTTTGTGTGTAAACAATTGAGAAAAACTGTAACAACAAATAATATTTTATTTGTACCCAAAATGTGCAGTCTACTGTAAATCACAGCAAACAGGATGAAAACGAGATTAAATGAAAGAGATAACAGAAAATAGGCAATAAACAAAACAAAACAACTAGGCTGCATCCTGCCTTCGGTCCCTGCCTGGCCACAGGACCTCATCCACATCGCAGGCGATGTTCTCCCTGGCCAAGCAGCGGGGGAATAATCGCCTACAATGGCGCATGAAGCCTTGACAGGCCTCAGCAGTCACATCGCCACATGCGTCCTCCATGGCTTGCAGCAGTGGGATCCGTGTCTGCGGATTCCTCTCGTACACCTTCCATCTCCAGGCAGAGAAAAACTCCTCAATTGGATTGAGGAAGGGAGAGTATGGAGGGAGATGCAGGACGGAAATTTCAGGATGGCCCCTGAACCAGTCACGGATCAGAGCAGCCCGGTGGAAACTGACGTTGTCCCAGACAACAACAAACCTGATCACCTCTGTGTCATCCATCTGGTCTGGTTGAACAACGATGTTGTAGAGTGTGTCCAGGAATGCTATGAGAAGGGCAGTGTTGTAGGGGCCCAGGGTGGCATGGTGATGGAGGACGCCGTGGTGGTTGATGGCAGCACACATTGTTATGTTCCCTCCGCGCTGGCCAGGGACTTCAGTGATAGCACGCTGGCCGATTACATTTCTGCCCCGGCGCCTTCTTTTTACAAGGTTGAACCCCGCTTCATCAATGAATATAAATTCATGCAGGTCTGCTTCTACATCTAGGTCAAGAAATCTCTGAAACAGACAACATGACAATATTATACACCAAGAGTGGTCAATAGAGTATAGGCTATTGTGAAACATTGTAAAAAAGGACAACATTGGATTACTGTAGTACAATACAGTAATGTGTCAGTGCTGATAGGACACAGTTGTGGAATGTATAGGACTTACTTGCACATAGTCATGGCGAATCTCCTTGATTCTGTCAGTGTTCCTGTCAAAAGGAACCCTGTACACCTGCTTCATCCTCATGGAATTGCGTTGGAGAACACGGTCCAGTGTGGATAAACTCACTGTTGCTATATTTTGGAATAAGTGTTGGTCTGCAATGATTGCATCTTGGATTTGTCGGAGGGTTATGACATTGTTCGCCAGCACCATGTTGACTACTGCAGTCTCCTGCTCATCTGTGAGGAGTCTTCCTCTCCCACCACGTTGTGGTAATCTTGCAGTTCTGCAAAAGATACAAATAGATACAAATACAGCAAGGTCCTTGCAACACTAATTGAATACTGTATTGATATGCAGTACTACAGTAAGGCGAGTAGGTTTCTTACCTATGCTCATTTCTGAAAGTCCGAATTATTGAGGCAACCGAGAAGCGACTCAAGTTGGGTTGGACGATCTGGCCAGCCTCCCTCATGGGCAAACCATGGTTGACTACATGATCAATGACAGTGGCCCTAATCTCATCAGAGGTTATGGTTCTTCTCCTTTCTCCTCCTTGTCCTCTTCTTCTTCCTCCTCCACCTCCTCCTCCTTGTCCTGCTCCTCCTTGTCCTCATCTTCCTTCTCCTCCTCCACCTCCTCCTCCTCCTTGTCCTCCTCCTCCTTGTCCTCCTCCTCCTCTTCCTCCTTCTTGTCCTCTTCCTCCTCTTACTCTCACTCCTCTGCCTTGCTGCTCACCTCTCTCTTCAATGTTGCCACCATCCATTGTTCTCCAAACAAACCAGGAGCTCATCTGTGACCCTTCTATAGCAAATTGCTGATTTCTAATTGCACAACAGCCTTTGGAGTTTAGAAATGTGATTGGCAGTGTGTTCTGTGTGAACACCAAGAGAGGGAATTCAGGAAGAGTGTGCAAGATATAGAGAATTGTGTGTAGTGTTGTGAAAAATGTGTGGTTTGGAATGGGAATCTGAGTCTAAAGCAGAAAATGTGCTTGGAGTTCAGCAGAATTGGTTTGGCAGTTGGTACATGAGTTTCAGGTTGTGCACATTGTGTCTGATGTTCCAATTAATGTGTTTAAACAATTGTGAAAAACTGTAATAGTAACTCCTGGCTTTGAGTTTAAACTGACATTGTTTTGTCCAATAAAATAATTTATTCTGCTCTCTGAAAAACTCATGACATTGACACTGTTGAAATAATCCTATAATCAATGTGCTGTTTGTGAACTATTAAGCTGAATAAATACAATAAAAAAGAACTATAAAGTTGTAGTTTACATTTGAATTCAACAATTTAGTGACTCACTCATAAAGGTTATTTATAAAGCATATAAAGCATTTTTCTCCTGGTAAATCAGGCAGACACTTTGTTATCCTTGAATGTCCAATTAATTGTTATATTAGGCCAACTACAGTAGCACTCTTCTCTTCTTACCTTCCTTTTAACCGCTTTTTCAACAATCAGAGATTGGTATATTCTATCTATTTAAATGTTTGAAAGACATGCATATTGGCATTCTTAATTTTGTCAATGGCATATTGACATGGCATATTTATTTTTCTTAAATCAACTTCCAGGAATAGCCCACAGGCCTGGGTTATATTACATTCATAACTGCTCAACAGTCACAGTTCACTCTGCATTCACACAGAACTATGGAACTCAAGCTACTGTCCAACTGCCATCAGTCCTGTTCTAAAGCTGAATGGATACAAACATCAGTTTTGTGGGATGATTTCAAATATGCTTCATATTTAATAGAGCTTTTTTGAGCCACAGTATACGTGCACTGCAAATATAAATGTAACAATGTTTTACAAGACGTGTTATCCTTTCATAAAGCCAGTGATGTACAACCCATTAAAGCAGGCAAGCATTTAGACTGGATTATAGAGAATGGGATGGGAGCCTCATTTCATCTTTCTGCCTGCTCTTTCTCCAAGGCTCTGTCAGGGGCTCTAACTCTCTCCCCCTCTCTTTCTCCCTCCAAACCTCACTTTCATTGCCAGCTCATCCCTCCACAAGGCCTTTTTTACGTCCTGTTCATACTCTCGAGCAGTTGCTGTTGGCTTTCATTCTTGACATTTACATCACTACAGGGGAAGTGCAGCTCCCCTACTTGTAACACCCATAAAGTTATCCCCACCACATTTCCTGTGCACTGATGGCTGCTTCCACATCTGCTATTTCTGCTGTTATAGCCTATGCCCCTGGCATCCCTGTCATTAAGTGTACGGAAAACATGCACATCCTCTGAAAAGGTGCATTATTGATATGTTTATGGCTCTATGATTATTGTGTATTTATGCACAACAAAAGATGTATGATTAAAGTGCACACATTGTACCTCAAGGCCATAATTTAACTTGTGCTGTTCATTTCCATTAAATTATTCCTACCACAGTGTTCATCTTTGCCACTGGCCTGATTTCAAAATGGCTTGATTTGCTAAACAATACAACCTCAATAGAACAAATGGGCCAGGGTAGACTAGTATAACTCACCAACCACACAGATTTCATAATATAAGCTCCTGTGCATTGCACGCTGGGATTTAAAAGGATAGCCTTCATTCTGTGGGAGAACAAAACTGAGGTCAGGGAAGTTGGAATGTAATATTAACTATATCAAGCTATATAAATGGTTAATGTATAAAATTGTTATAGGGAAAAGTAAGTTTCCCTGGATAATCAAGTCTGATGGAATATGTAGCATTTCTGAGCACAAACATTATGAGTGCATGAACACAGACTTATTTCAGTAACAGAAAGAACATTCCAGCAAAACCTTCCAGCAATCGTGCCATTGAATAATAAAGCCCAGTAAATTTAAGATTGATTCAAATCAAAAGTGACAATTTCATGCTCTCTCACCTCCTATTTGAAGCCTTCATAATATCTGCTGCTCACAGTCTGCCTTCATAATCCTCGGCACTCACAAGAATATTAGTTCAGAAATATATTTTGCAAGATACAATGCAAGAAAATGTCAATGTAAAGCCCTGGAACTCCAAAATAGACAGACAATGAGCTCAATGCCACTGATAAAGAACGCATTCACAATGCATCTGTGTTAAAAGCTTAAGGTAAATTTCTGAAGCAATGCTCATAAAAATCCAAGGGACCCCTATTGTGAGACAGATGTTTGAATCATTTTCGTCTGCTGTGTAATCTCATTAAAAAAGTACCTAATTAATACTGTACAGATGGAAATGGCAAGAAACAGAGAACAGTGAACTCAAAGAGTACATTTTTATGATGATTAACTTCGGCTTGCAGTAGTAAATCTTTCCCTCTAGCCCCAAGACAGCTGAAGCATGTCCCATCTACCCAGGCGAAAAAGATGATACTTGAAATATACTTTTTCAAAGTATACTTTTAGTAGTTTTTGTACTAATTATGTACTTTGTGCTAAATTGGTAGTGCTTTAAGTATACTAAGTGCACTAAAGTTGTTCAAAAGTAGAACTTAAGTCGTACTTAAGTGTACTTCAATGCACTGTGTATGTTAAAATGGGACTATTTTTAGTATACTTAAGTGCACTATGTCTGTATGTTAAAATGGGACTATTTTAGTGTACTTAAGTATATTAAGTGCATGAACAAAAAGTATGATTTGTTGGTATCTTAAATGCACTTGCAGTAATATTTCATTATGTCACCAGTGCGTTTGGAACAAACTTTAAAAGTATTATGGTGTGTTTGAGACTATACTTGAAGTACATTTTTAAAAGTACATTTTAAACATACTTCAAATTAAGTACAAAAAGGAAAAGTATGCTTGTAATAACCTTTGTATACTTTAATTATATTTTTATTACACTAAAGTTTACTACTTGTTCACCTGGGCAGCGTGAGAATCAACTGGCCAATCAATGCGAAACATAAGCAAGACCCCCCGTGATTGGCCGACTGAGCTTGGAACCCTGAGCGTGGGTACACTCCACACTCTGCGTCCGGTAATTAGTATTTTTTGCAAAAGTTTAGCCTTTGTCTGCCTAATCGGTAATGAACTCTAATTGGCATCGTATTGATGACATACGAAGCTCCAACACCTTGTTTTCTCAAAACAACATGGAGGAACAGGCTAATGGGTCCATTTCTGCCCCTGCTGTGAATGGTTGGTAGATAGATGCACACCACACTGGGGGCCAGATTTGTTTAACACTGTTTAGGTATGTTGTGTACTGTTCAGATCTGACAAAAAAGGATGAAAATTAGTTATCTCAAAGACCTCCAGAGTGAATACTGGGCACCATCAAGGTTAACAGAATAAAACAGAATGAATTATTTTCTATTCTTCTTACTTAAAGCTTCAAAATTATTGTTGGCAGTTCCTGCAGTTTTCTTGTCCCAGCCTGACTCTGACTGGCTCATGGGGAAATGATTAAAAGTGAGAAGCAATGACTCTCAGCCCGTAATTAATATGATAGGGTGAGGATGTGGTAGACATGCACATTACCTTCAGCTGTTAGCAGGGTACCCAGGGATTTCCATTAGACCGCTGTTCACATACTTATAACTGCGTTAGTAAATGGTGTTCCTTATGGTGGAGTGAAGAATAATCACTCTTCTTCCAATAAGACAGAGCTCAGCCTAGAAGGGACTTGAGCCTTCTTATGAGAGCACACATGGCCTTTTTTCCCCCAACATTAAGCTCAAACAAAATCTGATTTTGCACTGGCTCCTCGCTTACCTTATGGATCAACTGAACAAAAAGTGTATACACCAGGGCTTCCTTTTCGGTTCGTTCCACTTTTTTTTTTCATATCAGAGCAATATCAAAGTGTATTTTGAAATGTGCTAACAGTTGAGTGTGATTGGTGATCCTTTACTTGTGAGACATGAAATCTAACCAAACCAGGATTAAGGGAGACCATATTGTTATTATATTATTTACCAGCTAATGTAGTAGCTAATGCAGACACTGTACATTGTTATGACCCAGCCCCTAAACACATCCCTATAGCTTTCAAGGTTAGAAGTGAGTATAACCTATTCTAACCCAAGTTTCCCCAAAATGCTGCCAATGTCCCAGCAAAGATTCAAAACAGCTCATGGAGATGTACATCACTCCCCAGATAGAAAGGAAATTGAATAAATGTTGAATTAACATACGGTGAAGCATTGATTCAATGTTGATCTCTGATGTTGATTCTGCGTCCAGCTCATTGAGTTTCCATTGAATCAATGCATTGGAATAACATTGAAACAATGTTGATGTTAACAATGGAAATCAACGTAACTGATGTTAAATCAATTTATTAGGCGTAGTTGTGAAACCACACCTTGTGTTATTCACCATACTTATTATTATTCTGCCACTTTTTGAGAATCTATCTCCTCCTACACCATTCCCACCATCAACACCATTCATACCTCATATACATCTATATACCCTCCAGGTTGCTATTACTTTTTAAATGAATGGGAATCAATGGGCACCTTTTGAAAACCAATGTAATAGAATGTGGATGCTGTAACATATTACACTGCTTATGACATCACAATGCCTTCCCTACAACACTGTTATGACCTAACAATACTATCCCAGATGATTTGACATTACTTTTGTGTGAATTCAATCATTACTTCTTATTGTATCACTCCCAGGTTATTTAGACTTACCACAAAATCGGCTACATCACCATATTTTAACACTTTCACCTTCAATAGATCCCTTTATTTCCACCATTTATTTTCCACCTCACACTATACCATATGACCATCTTTCTATTGATAACACTGTGATGCAACCACACCTACAATTTCTTTAGGAATTGTTCATCTAGTTATCAATGTATATTATAGCTAATGATAATATCATTATATGACTACATTTTACAAATTCTTGCTCAAAGTAGTCAAAATCTATAAAAAACTAATCAAAATACTTTTGAGTTACTAAAATAGATATCACAACGACTTTAAAAATGTAAACATCTTCACTGATTTTAAACCTCTGCTGAATGGACACAATACATGCAAAAGTAGTAGTTTCATGCTGACAAAACGAAAGTTGAAGTGTTTTAAAAGCTAAAATCGTCTAAAAGTAATGTTTGTTTAGTGTTCACAATGTGGGTCGCGGTGTGAGCTACCATGATGATGTCATGTCAAGTCCTTCATAGTCGGGAGGTCGGGGTTGATTTCCCGATCCCAATTTCCGACATGGAACTCCTAGTTGAAAGGGCGTTTTATTACATTTTCCCTAGTCGGATATCGGGATTCCTAGTTGGAAATGAATAAACGAATGCAGCATTAGCATCAACCACAAATACGCTTTGCTGTTAAGTCTCGTTTTGTTTATTTTCCTACGTCCTCTCACTCGTACGCAGTCAGCCCCTACCCCTTGTTATATACAGAGGCACTTTGAACGCTCCTGACTAACCTCGCGAGCTCAGCCTTTCCTCCAATAAGAGGAAAGCCTGCCAAACAATCACTCGAAAAACGGAGATACGTTTGCAACAGCTGCTTCAATCGACCAATTGTAGGAAAGCAGGTGTTCGGCAATAGGAAAGTCTTGCAGGCAAGAACGTCTCTTTCGGCAGAGATTTTTTATGCAAAGGCGCTGTATTGGCTTCAAAGATGCTATTTTGTGAATGATGCACATCTCTTTAATTAGGCAACTTTTTAAGTTATCTGCCCAGATATATAAATTTTTCGTAGTAAATCTGTCTTTGTCTTTTTGTTTCTGTCATGGTTTTTAACCCTTTTTCCTATGCGGTCGTTTTCCTTGGTGGCCACGCGAGGGCGCTGTCCTTTTGGTGGATGCTTGCTCCGCCCTGTTTGGATTGCGGAGCTTCTGTTAGCGTCCACACCTGTGCGTGGTCACCTTGAGAGATATTTAAGCCTCCCGTTTCCTTCGTGCGGGGCTTCGAGATTGTTTGTTTATTGTTTTGTACTGTGGTGTATTGTTGGCTGTGAGTGATTTGTACCATTTGGGCTACTCGCCTATGTTTACGTCTCATTGCTGAGGCAGGGCTTATTTCTTGCTGGCTCTTTAGTTACTTATCTCGTAGAAGTATGGGACCGCGGATCTCTGCTCTATTTTGTCTTTTTTTAGTGCTTTTCTCCGTATATGGAGTTTTGGGCGATTCTGTTTGGAACTGTAGTTCTGTTCGCCCTTCGGTACATGTCTTCCCATAGGGAGATTGGGCGTTTCGCTTCTACTTAGTTACTTAGCTCGTAGAAGTATAGAGTAACAGTTCTTTGTTCCATTTTCGCCTGTGATTGGTTTTCTTACTGAGAGACCTGGCGTTTTAGCTTCTACTCATTTCCGTGTTACAGGGAGCCCGTTAGTAGCTTTGGTCCGTTTCATTTGTTCATACTGAGAGGCAGGGCTTGTATTAGTGTTTGACCTTGCGCTAGTCTGTTAGCCGATAATTCCGGTGCAGCTGTCCTTTCGTCTTTTTGTGCTTTTCTCCGTATATGGAGTTTTGGGCTATTTTGTTCGGAACTGTAGTTCTGTTCGCCCTTCGGTACATGTCTTCCCATAGGGAGACCGGGCGATGTTGTGGACATGTTTGCGTGTGACTGCGAGCCTCAATATAGCTTTGGAACATTAATTATCGGTTCCTTCGCCTCGTTACATTTCCCCTTACTGGGAGGCTAGGGCGTTGTTTTCTATTTAAGCTTAGTCATTCCGCTAGTAAAGTTATGGGACTGCGGTGCTCCGTTGGCTCGCCTGTAAAATGTTTCTCCCTCCTGGGAGATCAGGCGTTTACCCCTTTATGTTCTGCATGTGACTGCGAGCTTATGGAAGTAGCCACGGAACGTTATCTCTGTTCCTTCGCCTTCTCGTTAAATTCCTTTTTACAAAGAGGCAGGGCGTTTATTCTCTATACTCGTGTTAGTCAGATAGCCGGTAATTCCGGTGCAGCTGTCCTTTCGTCCCTGTGTGCCTTTCTCCGTATGTGGAGTTTTGGGCGATTTTGTTCGGAGCTGTGGCTCTGTTTGCCTTTCGGTGCATGTCTTCCTGTGAGGAGGATTGGGCGATGTTGTGGACATGTTTGCGTTTGACTACGAGTCTCTGAGAGTAGCCTTGGAACGTTAGATCCCGTTCCTTTCACCTCCTGGTAATACTAATTCGCATTAGTTTTCTGTGTTTGTTTACTGTGTGTTTTGTTTGTGCCATTGTGCTACTCGCCTGTTCTTATTGCGTCTCGTTATCGAGACAGGGCGTTTTATTTCTGGCTCTCTTTAGTCACTTAGCTCTTAGAAGTATGGGAGTCCAGTGCTTGTGCCATTCGTCTTATTTTGTTCTCTTACTGAGAAACCTGGCGTTTGTGCTTTTACTCATTGGCGTGTGACTGTGAGCTGGTTAGTAGCTTTGGTAGCTTTGGTGTGTGTTATTTGTGCCATTATGCTACTCGCCTGTTCTTATGCGTCTCGTTGCCGAGACAGGGTGTTTGTTATTTCCGGCTTGCTTTTTAGTTACTTAGATTGTATTGGGTAGCAGTTCTTTGTTCCCTTTCGCCTTGTTGGGTTTTCTTGTTGTGAAACCAGGCGTTTGTGCTTCTACTCATTGGTGTGTAACAGTGAGCCGGTCTGTGGCTTTGGTGTGTGTTCCTTGTCTTGTCTCCTCCCTTAACTGCAGGGTTTCCCGCCTTAGTGGCCCTAGGGCTTAAAGAATCCCCTTGCTGCGTTTGACTCCTCGTACCTCACACGTCACGCCCCATTACAGTTTCACCAGGGAATGAATGTAAAAAGAGCAACAAAGCGGAGGCGGAAATCGGGGAAGCGGAACCGGATGTGGGAATCTCAGGCCACATCCCTTATCTCCGTTTTTCAGGAAAGACTGTCTAAACTACTCCTGACCGGCATCTCAACCGCATCAGTGAGACACCAGTGAAGTTGGGAAACAATGTCGTTTGAGGTAAGTTTAACTATCTATCCAGTATTCACTAGCTACATCAATATGAATGTATCCCGACTGTGATACATAACGTTATGTAGATTATATTAAGAGAAAGCAACAGAAAAATGATAAGTAGCCGCACCCTGTCGTTATTTTTGTAACGTTAACTCGCTCCCTGCCATAATGTTAACGTTACATTATATCCCGGCCTTAGCTAACCTTACTTATCAGTGTCCTCGCTGATAACTGACATAACGTTATCTGACAGGCTACTTGTCATGGAAAAAAGTTTAACGTATGTATCTAACTAGCTAACGTTAGCTAACGTTCTTAGTGAGAGGAGCCAGGAGGAGAGGAGTGGAGAGGAAAGGAGTGAAGGAGAGGGGAGGTGAGGAGGCAGGAGGAGATATGAGTGAAGAGGACCCAGGAGGAAAGGAGTGAAGAAGAGATATGGCAGGATGAGAGGTATGGAGAGGAAAAGAGAAGAGGAGTGGAGAGGAGCCAGAAGGAGAGGAGTAAATAAGAGAGGAGAAAAGGAGAGGAGAGGATGAAAGGAGAGAAGGAGAGGAGCCAGGAGGAGAGAGGAGTGGAGAGGAGCAGAGTTAAGAAGAGAGGACTGGAGAGGAAAGGAGTGAAGAGGAGCCAGGAGAAGAGTGAAGAAGAGAGGAGTGGAGAGGAAGGGAGTGAAGAGAAGCCAGGAGGAGAGGAGTGGAGAGGAAAAGAGTGAAGGAGAGAGGATGCAGGAGGAGAGA
Source organism: Synaphobranchus kaupii (assembly GCA_029718625.1). Lineage (NCBI taxonomy): Eukaryota > Metazoa > Chordata > Actinopteri > Anguilliformes > Synaphobranchidae > Synaphobranchus > Synaphobranchus kaupii. The sequence goes on from CM056376.1 coordinate 96,907,848, forward strand.
GGAGTGGAATGGAGAGGGAAGGAGTGAAGAAGAGAGGAAAAAAGTAGTGGAGAGGAGTGAAGAGGAACCAGGAGGAGAGGAGAGGAGAGTGGAGAAAGGAGATGGGAAAAAATGAGTGGAGAAAAGAGAAGATCCGAGGAAATCAGTGGAGAGAGGAGAAAAGGATTTCTGTCAAGATAACTCACGTATTTAATATATGAATGAATATATAATATTTCGGTTTGGCGCTGAATGGATCTGCTCTATGTACTTCTAGTGCACGCACCAACGTGCACTACCTATCAAACAGGGAGCACGACACATCTCCCATACTAAACAAGAGATATACACCAAACCCCTCCAAGTACATAGAATCAGATCCAAACAACAGGTGGAGGCTGGGGTGGTGGAGGGTGAGCAGCTAAATATTTTTAGAACAAGAAGCAGGAGGAACAAGAAACAAGAGCAGCACAGCCAAAGCAGTATGGGAGAGATCTGAGTCTCGCTTTTAAAAGGGGCGCTCCATTAGTGATGTGTGCAAGTGATTAGTTGAGTATGAGAACATGCGTTTGCTGGGGCCGACCATTAGTCAGACACAGCAAGAGTTATTTGACAGAATTTGCTCTGCGCACTTGTTTGTGATGCTCATTGGTTTACAAGCAGTAGATGGTGGGTGTGTCCCAATACTCGAAAAATGCGAATACTTTTCTCCACAACCACCTCTCGTCCGTGCCCCGGAAACGGATCTTTGTGTTTTAATCTAATGTTGCTGATCTGGCTACATATTACTTACAAATAGTTACAAATTGATTACTTTCTCGACGCAAACCACAATGTCAAGTACACTGTATACTGTACATCCAACTACTCGTACTCAAAACATACAGTTTTTTGCATACTTCCGAGTAGGAGAGGAGTGGTAGTGGGGGAGTGGAGGAAAGGAGGTGGGGAGTGAAGAATATTGGGACACAGCCTTTGACTAATCTTCAATCAATCAAGCATTCAAACTTTATTTATATAGCACTTGTCTAGGCTTTCCGTTTTTGTCTCGAATTTCTAGAAAATAGTGCATTTAGCGGACAAAATTCCAATTTTTTTCTCTTGGGGGAGGATGCCCCCGGACCCCCCTCCAGGTGTGGGCTAAGCCCTTCAGTCCCTAGCACCACCCCTGAATTTGGTTGTTATTGTTACATTGATACAATGTTTCCAATTCAACCTAATGTACATCGGTGACCATTACCATCAGAAAGTGAATGTTGATTCCACCATTGAAAATTGGTTGATGACCGATACTGATTACACAGTATCAATGTTCATTCAATGCTTCCTCGCTATCTGGGTCAATTCCCAATTCCCATCAACCTCCAGGTAACAAGCTCACCTTTTAACCCTGGGGTCGGGACTGCGCCATGCTTATGTTATTGGATTTACATACTGCCAAACAAACAAAATGTATGTGTTTCTGAGATCAGTTCGCAATGTAAAATGCAGGCTTTCCTAATACCAGTTCCTAACAATGAGTAGTGATTTTACAATGGGAGAGGTAGGGTAATAAACTATGACTGATTGTAGTGGAAAGCCAATTGACTAAGGCCTCTTCCATCATGGTCCTTAGGAGGGAAAAAAAAGTATTTCTCAGTCTCAACATTCTTCAAACGAATGAGATTGCATCACATGGCCTACAAAAAGACAGATACAGAAAAACTGTCTACTTAGCTTGTTATCTTCAACTAACATTACCACCTCTGAAACCCTTATTTAAGCCCTATAATCATGCTTTCCAGTGTTGGCCCACTCTATATGAAGCACAGCTTGTAGCATGGCATTGCTGTACTGTTGAAACGTTTCACAGTCAAGGTGTAATCGTGAAACTCTAGCGGTAACTCATGGCGATGTCAAATTAAGGCATGTCCAACTCAATTTCAATAATTTTATGACTCGAGACTGTAGTGCACCTGCAGCATAGTTAAGAGGAATAAATTGTCAGTGTGGATTGTGTAGATTTGGTTTCATTATAATCAATCAGATCGGCAGCTTTATTCTTTCCCTTAAGTACGTGTGCATCGAGGCCACAGTGAACTGGCTGGCTTGTCATTTCTGATATACTTTCCTGGGAAAGTATATGCAGACAACAACATACCATGCAGACAACAACATACACATTTATGGCACGTCAGAAAAAAGTCAAATGAAAGGAGGCATGCATTCGTTGTTTGGGCGGTGTTTTTTTATCTTAGCTTGTCATAAGCCTAGTGTTAGTTAGTTTATTAATCAACATTATAGCAGCTTTTTTAAGTTATAGCACACTGACTTCATTTTGCTGTTACAGTAAAACATGAAGACTAAATATTTGAACATTTAAGGTGCAACAAGTCTCAAGGCACACATCACAAATCTAAAATCCATTATCATTTAGGAGCCTGCTCAGATAAGGGATTGGGGATTTTCTTTATCTCTCCGTTTGACATCTTGGGATGACCAGTTTATTTGAGTGCCTTGTCTGGTGACCTGTTCGCTCCTCCCAGTCTCTGAAATTTGACTTTAGCAGAGTTCTGGCAAGGTCAAGGCACAGTTTAGTGTGTTTGTCAGATAGGGTACACAAATTCAGGGTACAGAGTGCCTCTGGGTACCCTGTGTAACTCTGGCCAAAGATAATCTTAATAAGGCTTGTTTCAGACTGGGGGGTGCATATTCTAACACAGGGCACATGTAGTCTGTGTAAATGGTGATTATTTCTGAGTCAGGGAGATCAAATTTCTTCAACCGCTGCAGAGCAAAGAGTTTCCTATTGCAAGAAGTCAATATGTCGGCCGCTTGACCATCACAAATGTAAATTACCTTGGATGGTGACCCCCAGAACTGTAACTGTATCACAGACTTCCATTATGTTCAGAGCAATGCAGAAAGTGAGCAAGGTGGGTGCCTAATGTAGGTGACATGTACAACTACTACATTTCTTTGGGTTGAGTTTCATTTTTGTATGGGGACAACAATAGCTTTTTTTTCATTGTGCAGGGACGACACCTTCCTCAAGCAAGCTGTTGATGATGTCACAGAGAGGAACACAGATCCCATATGTGAAAATAAAAAATTTGTTTCAGACTTTTCCCCATTTTCTCCCAATGTAGTAGCCAATTGACCTATCGCTGGGCTCCTCCCCATACCAGATATTGTCCAATCATACTTTAGCAACCGTTACTATGTGTGCTGACCTCGGTCATGTGTTTCGGTCAAGGTGCATTGAAACCAATTGAAACCAGATTGCAGTAGCTCACTGAAAATCGTGGAAAAAAACACATAAATTGACAGGATGGTGAAAAGATGTGCTTGGGGAACCTGCAATACTTACACCGGGTACCCTGAAAGATTGGAGGGAGGAGGAATTTTTTTCTCCCTTTTCCGAAGCCCAAAACCAGTGACAAATGCATTTGTGCTAACTTAAAGTGAGCTATGTAAATATCCCAGTGCTTTACACTGTAAAGTTCTGACATGAATTCAATTGTTTGTCCGAGTTTGAAACACTAACCAAGAGGTCAATTGTACCCCTATAGCTATTCAATACCCTGTGTAGCAACTGAAAATTCACCGCTACACAACCCCGTCAGCCAGTGGTAGGAAGGAGGGCGCGACACCTCAAGTTCCTGACTGTGATTCCATCTTGCTTTTGTGCACAACAATTCTCCTTCACCGAGTCCCTTCCCCTACCCCGGGAGCAGCCACCCAATTGCCACTCCCTCAGGGCACCGGCCATACTCGGATCTGGCGGGACCAGGGCGCGAACCCCTGAGCAACTGCACCACTCAAAGTCTGCGCTTTTACCACTGCGCCACCGCGGCGCTCACTCCTTCAGTATTTTGGTGGGAATCATGTCTGGACCAGGGGATTTATAGCAGTTGATCGAAACCAGTGTTCAATACACATCCCACACTGGAATGGAAGGCAGTGGGGGAGCTGGCAAAAAAGGAGGCAGAGCTGAGTGTTCAAGAGGTACAAGTGACTGGGGCACTTTGACAAGCTTTGTATTGATTGCATTAGCAACTGTCACAAAATTCCTGGGACATTGATTCAGTCAGCATTTTTCACAGTATTACACATAGATTTTATAATATTATGCCATGCTCTGGATTTAGCTTTTTCCATGCCTTGAACTTTGAACTTATAATATTGTTTTTTCACCAGACTTAATTCCCTTGGACCTTGTTCCAATAGAACCTTGCCAGGCCACTTGATTTTCCAGAGATGCTAGCTACATTCGTGCACTAGCAAATATGTGTGCATTAGCTGTCATAGCTATTGTGTTTTTGTTTTGGTACAACATGTTGTACATTGTGAGGTTTGAATCTTTGATGGAGCACATGTTGTCTGACAATGTTACCGTAACGGGGGAAGGAGCGCTCGGCAATCAACACTGTTGACAGGGGCCATCAAACATCTGATTGCAGTAACTGACAAGGACGGGCATCTTGATCCCAGAGCATTCCAGAATCTATATACACTGTTGTACTCTATTTTTCCTGGCATTTAGCAATATAGTTAAGATGCTTAGGCCTATACAAATCACACGTACTTCGCTAAATTCACTCCCATCTGTGATGCTGCACACAGAATATAGATGTGATCTGGGTGGAGGAAAATGCGAACAAATTATTTGCCACAGCACCAAATGTTTTTATTGACACACTCCCTATTGTACTGTCCAATCCATGTTGAAAAATACCTTTATTGCTGACTACTGAAACTGAGGCAAGAAATATATTGTTAACAATTCCACAAACACCCATTCGCATTTGCACCACCGTTTTCATGTAAATAGTGCTCTGACTGTATCCTTATGCTTTATCCACTACAATATTAATTACGGGGGGGTTGATTTAACTAAAGAATGAGTATTGCATGGATAATGGTAACTTGATCTATAGTTAATTGCACCTATATTAACAAGCTTTTACGTTAATTGGGCCTTGTAATATAATGCTTGACATGATTAATATCATGCTAATGAATAATTTACAGCTATACAAATGATCAGTTTGAAGAAATGCTTCTAAAGTACTGAGCACAGAACAGCATAAATAATATGAAAATGATACCCTTTTAATGGAGAGAGATTCAGAGCAGTAGAATCAGTTAGAATGGAAAGAGGTGTTAACCAGTGTGCCAGGCATTTTCTCTCAGTTTGCTGTGCCAGGTTGCTGATGTTGCCCTTTGTTTACATTAAATTATGATCTCCCAAATTAGTCACTAATCCATTAGGTCCCAGGAGGTAATGAAGCTGATTCCACAAGATTGCCTATACCCACGTCTTAACTTACTGATATGCTGATCACTCCCCAACCTCACCTTTTTTTTCTTTCTACTCACTATTCTTGCATTATCTTACAGTGATGTAATAACATATTTTTTTATATCCAGTGATGAATTGGAAACTAAACAAAAAGTTCCAATGTAGCAAGGATCACTGGCATCTTCAAAAATCACACAATGACACATTACCTGACTTCAGCGTGAATAACATTTGCAGCACACAATGCTGTTGAGTAGTTAGCGAACATTTGTGGTGAATAGTTTTTATTTGCTTGCCAATATGAACTAACATTGGCTTATGTGTGCCTTGTTGAAGGCATGTCTGAATTCAGATAACTTGTGACACATTAACTGAATACACTCCACTGGATTTCTTTAGCCTGTCAGGCTCATGGTGAAGTTGGGTCTTTTGCTGTACTCCCTGTTGTATAGTCCAGCAGTGTAAGGGCCATCTCCCTCTGCGGGCCGTGTCATCGGTGAACCCTGAGGATGGGCCATGGCCTCCTTAGTGGTGCCTCCTGGGGGTATGGCCTGAACCACATCTGGCTGTGAGAGAAGTTGCTGTGACCATTCAGGGAGTTCTGCTCTTGCCTAGGCCACAGAGGAATCCTACAGCTAACTTGTACACAGTAATGGTTTTGCTGTGTGGACAAATGATAGGTATTGAAAAACAGAAGTGGAAACACAACTTCCAACACTGAACACTGAAGGGTTCTGGTGATTCTATAATGGTGTATATTGGGGTATATTTTCCTGGTACCCAAATGGACACACAAGGGTATAATGGTTCTATATCTATGGGTATAAGTGCATGATTCATCCATCCTTATTGTGACCCTGAATTTATGCTATAAAGGTGAGACCCTGTGTATAGGCCCCAGTTTCTTCCCTCACCCAGCGAGTTTCTCTTATTACGTTTATTACGTCTGGCTCATACAGGCTAGGCTGGCCACATGTGGCGGTCAAACACCCCGTTGAGTGACTTTAAATTGTTGTTTCCTTTTTTTGTTCACTACCTGTACCTGTGGAGAATGAGACATTTATTTCTTGCCTGGTCTCCCCACATAGGATAACCAATCATGCTCTTGTCCAGTTTTCAGGGAGACTGATGTCACCGTCTGTAGTCGATGTATGTATTTACACAGCTCTACTACACTCTTAACAAGAGCCATCCCTTACTTTACCCCCATTTTCTTGGTCACAAGATCATTACCTGCCTCGGGGTTGGAAAAGGAGGGAGTACTTCACATTATTCTGCCTGAAGCATTACATTGAGACCATTGATCTGCCTTAGAATAATGTATCAAACATTACATTTAAAAAAAGGAAACAACAAAATACAAAATACAAATGTACAAAATACTATGGTCGGGATCTTGCAGCCTTTCTGCTACATTATATGTCCTCCATGATGCAATATTTGGACATGAATTAGAATTCTTGTGTACAAATGCCTTATCTCAATAAGGATTTAATCAATGAAACCCAATTCAGGGAACAATCTCTGCACAGTTAATTGAATTAGGGCCAAAGCAATATTATTAATGCCTTTACTCTGAAGACAAGTTATTATTCATTATTTTATTTTTATTTTTTTCTTTCCCTATGCTGTAGGACAGGGAACCCTCTGTGAAACAGTAATGTACTGAGTAGGGCCCAAAGATGTTAGGACTTTTATGTACTAATATCTTCTTTCCCTGTATAAAAAATAAATTGAAAAATTGAAAAGTAATTTCATCAAATTCCATGGTAAAAGACCAATATGTGGTTTACTGAACCAAGAAAAGTATGTAATAAAACTGGATTCTTAACCAATAAAACATGATGTTCAGTTGATGAAGATCTAAATTATCTTTCTCTCATGTGCTGTTACATGTAGTCTCGCGAAGGCCAGACTTTGTGATAAACACAAAGTCTGACCATAGACTTGCCCAACGCGGTAAAGAGCCACCCACTTTGATGAGATGGCGCCTTTGATTGACATGCAATATAACCAACCACAGACCGTCTATGGTCGATTCAGAAATAGCGCTACAAGAAGACCCGCATGAAACAAATGTGATTTACACAAATGGCACAGCGATCTCTGGTAAAACAGTCCATCACACCGAAGAAATGTCTCTTAAGAAAAAGCTCTTAGTCTTGGTCCGAAACACTCATTGTTCTTGATGGATTCGCAGCATTCGCTAGCTACCGATTAGTTAGCACAACTTGTTTCCCGGCGGACTAATAAAACCCAATGCATCGCGTCGTACCAGAAATATGCACACACTCCTGTGATTGACTGTGCTGCTAGCCAATGAGTGCTGACTGTCAGTTTCCCACAGTCCTACCCAGCTTATGCAAGCCTATGCATCAGATGCTGCATACAAAGTGCGTCGAAGCGGCTGAGGCTGAGACTATGTTACATGCACTGGTTCACTTCAAACTGCAACAGTCCCTAAACCTTAATGTTTTCAGCCACTTAACATGTTTTCATCTGTGTCTACCAGGTAACACCATGTATAACCCAGTGAAATCTAGCACTAACCTTCATAAGTATGTGTCTTATGTGACTATCTACCCTATCTTTGCATCTTTCACAAAAACAGAAAGGATTCCTAGATGCACACATGCACACACACAGGTAGCGAACAAAGAAAATGGAAACAACAGCAATCCATCCTATGAGGGGCTCTGATGGTTCTTTTCTGGCCCAGGTGCTTGTCATGGTTTGTGTTTACTCATACCCTCAGAAGTCAAGACTGGTGTCAATTTTTACTTACTGGCACTGAGTGATCATGACTCCTTGTTTAAAGCATTTCTTTCATGCAGTTTTTCAAAATGAAATTGACCCTATCCCCAGAGCATGAGTAGTTATCCAGTTGTTTGAGGAGTGTTGCACTCAGATTATCCATATGTCATGGACCATCAGTCACCAGATCTGAATCCTATCAAGCATTTACAATCAGGATGACTTTGACATAGCATTTCCCACTTCCATCAACTACATGTATGTGTGACTTTCCAGACACTGGTAGATATGCAAAAACCTTTTGTTCGAACATACCAAGTGCATTGCAAATCAGTGGTCATTCTAAAGCACGTTAATAATCGCTTTGTACCTCAAACGTTCTTTCTCAAAAATTTACATTTTTCTCCCAGAATAACCCTAGCTGCCTTTAAACAGCATTCGTTTCCCTCAAGCTTATTTCTCCAACAATAGTTTGCAAAAGCACTCTCGTTTGACACTGAAATGCTGTTTCTCTGCACGCAATTGCACAAGAGGTTACACCCAGAAGTGGAGATTCAGGTGCTCTCCTTAAATCTGAGCTGACACACGATTCAAGAAAATCGAGGTGTTGGCTCGGCTGCAGTGTTTTATATCAAAGCCAGGCTGTATTTAATGGAGAAATTCTCCATCGACCTGACAGCAATTCCTGAGACATGTCTCTCGCCATAAAAAAAGGAAAAGAAATCTGTCTGCCTTTCTGACATTTCTGTGTCCCCAGACAGACACCAGAACTGATGCTGAAACTTCAGAAATGTCTGTGCCATTTAGCCTGATGGCTGACTGAAACGGCTCGGAGCTGTGATGTGGAGAGTTTTTTCAACAGGGGGACTGGGAAAAGATTCACTTTCAGCAAAGTAATTACACTTCAACCACCGATTGAGGCAATCACACCTTCGGCAACCTTCGTGATTGTTATTTTTTGTTTCAAACTGTATTGAACATCTTACATGTTCTAACTGATAGGCGAAAAAAGTATCAGACAGAGCTAAAGAAAGTAGAGAAAAAAAACAAAACCAGTCAGGCCAAAGATATTTACAATCAATGGTGACAAAATGCTTAACATGTATAGTTTAGTCACATTTTAGTTATACTTTAATAGTTTCATCATAATATATAGAGTATACACATTCTCTCTTATGTACTGCTTTTTTCTGAAACACTTTATTTCTGCAAGTCAACATAGGGATCGGGCTTCTCTCTCCACATCTTATGCCTAGTTTTGCTTTACTCCCAATTTGGAATTCCCAATCCCATTTGGAAGCATGTTCTGTTGATAAATCATCAGTTCAGGAAGGTGTGGACTCGCATGCCTTTTTCAAGAGACTTGCAGCCAGCTGGCCACTTCTTTTCACCCTGTTGCCAACCAGCTGAGCTGCACTGTGAATGTGCGGAGCTTATGCAGCCATTACAGGCAGACTGCACGTTCCCAATCACCTGGAGGAGCCATTGATGTACGAAGTGGCAGGCAATTCCATACCAGTTGAAACCCTCTTTCCATGGGCCATAGCTACTATGGCCAATTGAACCAATCATGCATCACCATCCTGGACACTTACCCACAGGACTGGCATGTTCAGAGCACTAAGAGGGCAGTGCTTCAGCTGAACACCCAACCTTAGAGCCCAACTGTATTTGTTTATGATGTGTATTATTCTGAGTAAAAGTACATTCAAAAGCAATAATGTTTCACGTTAAATTATTATGCTGTCAACTAAATTAGCACAATGGACAAATAGAGTCTAAAAAAGCATAAGACTGTCCTGTTCAGTAAAAAATAAATACAGAAAAGCTTGCAAACAAAGACTATAAAGTTATTTATACTGTACCTTTTTCTATCAGTCCTTGATACACGATTGTGGACAAATTGGTCAATTTCCGTTAATTATCTAGTCACATCAAAGACCTGTGTGCTCAGTTGTGCTGATTACTTCCAGGCAGTGGAGTCCACAAAGTTCTCCAACTTGTGTCCGTGCAACCTGAAAGCATAACAGACATGATGACAATTATTAAAATAGTTTTAGCTTGTAAAAAATCTGTATAAAATCTGACAGAAGCACACTTTCCTCCAAGTCCAATTTCAGTAGTTTAATTTCTATTTATCTTTTAAAAACAGTAAACTTCATGCTGATAGCTGCAGGCAATTTTCCCCTGTTTGTTAACATTCTGTTCCAGCCTACATAGGCCAAAACTCTATTGAGAAATAGCAATTTATGCATCGCATAGATTTTCTATTACTGGGCCTGAGAAGACATGGGAGGTGAAACCAACAGGATGCTGGCAGACTGCAGGCGTGAATGCAGGAACCTGGCGGATGCTGCTGGCTAGATTAACTGCATGTTGGACATAAATCTACATTTTAAGGAGTAGAACTGACACAGAAAGGAACCGATGAAGATAATGTGTTAGACAACATTTCCCTACTGATCAATATCACAGCACTGCTCCCTGAATAAATAAGGAAACATTATTTATTTACACCGAGCATAAAGGAGAGGTGCCCGTTTCAAATCACATTGTGGTTGCTGATGGCTTTTGCCTCTGAATAAGGCTAAGGTGAAATATATGGTCATCGGATTTGTTTGGGTCACTTTTGAGATCCTCTGAGGCACGCACCTTAAAATATCTTGAATATTGATTAATTTTTATCAACTTTCATGGCAATAAAGAGGCTGTGTCTTGTGGGCTGTGTAGTGGCAAATTAAAAATCTACGGGCTGATCTAGAATTAAACACTTTGAGATTAGCCTTCAATTAAAATAAGAACAATGAAGGTGTATGTAACTGACAGATGTACAAATATGTTCACATAGAGCTTAATGTTGTAGGCTAACAAGATTTTGCAATATGACAACTCATAAAAAATAAATACATGAATAGTTGAATTGATCGCAGGGCATTATATGTGTTCACAGTGTGGGATATTCCTTACAGATACATGTATGTCCTCCTGCAATCCTCAGTGTAACTCTCATGGGTTTTTTTCCTAAGAGGACAAATGAAAAGATTAATGTCAGTATGGTGTTTAGGTTTTGTAACTTGTTCTTATCAGCTCAATTCTAATATACTAATACTATATAATAATAGAAAAAAAGGGGAAAACGCCTTGTGCACAAACGTGTCTCCATCAAAGAGGTGCTGGTGTCGGCAAGATGATGAAACATGAAAAAAGAGAGCAAAAACCAGGGCGAAAATCTGCAATACCCAGCTTCAATGTTCAATCCGCACACTCAAACGAAAAAGTTAAAAGACTGACCTTCAAGTATAATAATACTTTGGTTGAGCCTGGCTAGAATAACCCTGCTGACATTAATTAATTTTAAACACTCTTTAATTATCAATGTCTTTTCTGGTATGTGAATATGTGCTTATGACACAAATTGGAGTATATGTGTCTCTGTGAATCGAAGCCCAAATTGCTGCAAAGCTGACAAAAAGCTAATTTAACCTTTGTGATCTAGCCTCCCTTGTATCAGAGATTAAGGAACAATACACAATAAAAGAGGGTAGTAAAGGACAACTGATGCAGAGGAAATCATAACCATTCAGTGAAGATGTATCTCTGATGTGTGTCTGTAACAAAGACTAAAAATCGGATCAATAAAGCTCATACGAGAGCCATCCAGAACTGTCTCATTGCCACATTGGGCTCTATCTTGGCGCTCGGTCTAAGCGAATGGCGTAAAGTCCATTTTGGGCGTGTCCAAGTCCACTTTTGCTATTTTAACGGCGTGTTTTTTGGGCGCTAAGCAAGGCGGGCTGATGGGCAATGGGCTGAACCTAGTCGCTTCATTAATTATAGGTGTGTCTTGGGCGTGACATGCAATAAGCCAATCAAAATGTCATATCCCATTCCCTTTAAAAGCCTGCTTTTCCACCTTGGCGGATTGCTTGATGGCGAAACAGACATGCTCGTGTGTGTTTAGTGCGATCAAGGAATAGGCTAAATGGATCAATAGTATGATCAATATTATTCAGACTAACCATTAGCCTATGAGTTCCTGGTAGTTCCCGACAGGGCTGTTATTTTACAAAATATATGCGGTTACATTTCGTTAAAAGGACCTGCAACAGCTGAGAATAAGCTACCAATGGCTTCAGTCTCCCCTTAGATTAGCCTGCTTGTTCAATGAATTTTGTTTTATTATGCAATGAAAGTGTCAAACATCAATTCCTTGAGGCTGTTCTCATGGAGTTCTCGAAGTTCAAGCTTCATCCATTAGGCTACCTGCATAGTAATATTGATTAATAACATAAATACCGTTATTTTGCCTTAATGATGACACTAAATACAATAAAGCTGTCAGGTTGGCAACCCATATGTTCACGCATATTTCCCCTTGTTTTATAATGTCCTGTTTTTGGAAATGTGACCAACCTGTTTTACTGGTAGCGTAATGCTTTAAAACAATCCACTTTCCCAGGAAGACCGTGAAAAGTGCGATTTACAGCAGGGGAAACAGACCTGCTCCTGCTTGAAGTTAAAGCGCACATGCAGAGAATGGCATTAAAATTAATTGTGTAACGTCCTGTAAATTTGTTTTCGTTTCTAATTAGACCCTTAATTTAACACGCCCAGTTCACTTGTAATGAGCGCAAGAATACATGGTACTTAAAGGACGTGAACGCAAGGCGTTATAATGAACCATGCGCCAGGTGTAAGATAGCAAAGACACTTGCGTTTGGGTTAGTGCCACTTAGCGCCGGGTGTAAGATAGGGCCCATTGTGTTTGACAATACATTACACACTGATTAATTATATACACATATACAGTCATATGAAAAAGTAAGTACACCCCCAGATAAGTTGTCTCTTTTTAGACATATTGGGACACATGGACATTTTACCCTTATTCCAATGCTTTTTACTGTTAAAGGTTGTCTAATTTAACAAAGGACACAAATAAATGATGCTTTTAAAATTATTTATTTATCAGAAATCAACAGAAGTGCAATTATCCTGTGAGAAAAAAGTAAGTACACCCATGGCGTCAATAACTGGTGTTGCCCCCCTTTGGCAGCAATAACCTCTTCTAGGCGTTTCTTGTAATTGACTATAAGTCTCTTACATCGACTGATTTTAAGTACTGTGTGATGTTACAGGGCTTCCTTGAATGCACAGCCAACTTCAAGCATATTGATAGGATTGAGGTCTGGACTTTGACTTGGCCATTACATAACCCTCCATTTTTTTCTTTCTGAGCCATTCTGTAATAGATTTGCTTGTATGTTTAGGATCATTATCCTGTTGGAGGATCCAGGACCTTTTCAGCTTCAGCATCTGAACGGATGGCCTCATATTCTCCTCAAGAATGGTCTGGTATAAAGTAGAATTCATGGTTGAACCTATTATGGTAAGTTTACCAGGCCCTGAGGCAGCAAAGTGGGCCCAAACCATAACACTCCCTCCACAATGTTTCACCGTTGGAGTGAGGTGCTTCTGCTCAGGCAGTGTTGCATCTTCGCCAAACATGACGTTTTGCATTGTGCCCAAACAACTCCAACTTTGACTCATCAGTCCAGAGTACATTTTCCCAGTAGTTTTGAACTTTATCCAGATGTGGTTTGGCAAAGTTCAGTTGTGCTTTTATATTCATTTAGGAGATCAGGGGTTTCTTCCTTCTATCCTACCATGTAGGCCAAGTTCACGTTAACTGTGGCAAGTGAAGTCTATAGGTCCTTAGATGTTATCCCCGGGTTCTTGGAGACTTCAAGGAGCATCTTTCGGTCAGCTCTTGGGGTGAATTTGGACGGCCTGTCCTGTGTAGATTTCCAGTGATGTGGAATTTTCTCCATATGGATATGATGCTTCAAACAGTTAAATGATATACTTCAAACTGCTTTGAAATGGCTTTGTAACCCCTCCCAGTCTCATACTCAATAGCTAATCTTTTTTCTCAGGGCTCCGGCTAGCTATTTTGACCTAGGCATTATATTAGCACACACCTCGATGGTTAGGTCCAAACCAGATCAATTGTCTGTTTTTATGTAAGCATAGAACTTCCAAATTATTATCTAATAATTGGACAATCATTTACACATCAATTTTAATCAATATATTTGATAGTAAAGGTAGGGGTGTACTTACTTTTTCCTCATGAGGAATTTGCATTTATGTTCATTTCGATTTCTTAAGTGATTCCAAAGTCTTTTTTAGCATCATTTGTTGAATTAGTTTACCTTAATCAATCAATATGGTTGAAATAAAAATAAAATAAGCCCGTGTCCAGATATGTCAAAAAAAACTGACTACTGTTTGTGGGTGTACTTACTTTTTCACATGACTGTACATATTGGCTATGAAATTACTTGGGATGTTGGTCTGAACTGAGGAACACAGGCTGAGCTACACATACAAAAATAATAAGCTACCATATATATTAAACTCCTTGATAAAATGTGTCTGATTGATGATAGGCTAATATAATCTCCTTTAATTACATACAATTGATAAAGCAGCATGTAATAAGCATCAAACTCTACTGGAATGGTCACCAGAGGTCATCAAGTAAGCGGTGTTATACCCCACTTATCAATGGTTAAAGTCATAGAGTCATTCTCCTCAGGTATGCTCAGATATCTGCATTTCCCTACAGGAAGATCCTTTATTCTTTTTATCTGTTGCCAGTTGTGTTCAGCTCTTTTGCCAGAAGAGCTCTGGCTAACAGGTCTTTTCTATTGTTTTCCTTCACTCATTTTTTTCTAGTTTTGTTTTGTTTCATGACCTCTTGTTACGCCTAATTATTTAGTGCTTGACGTTCTTTTGTTAGTTATTCTAGCTGTTTATCGAGATCTCCTCGGTTTTTGGAGGTTGCTTTGTTTTGCCTTGTGCTAGGGAAGTTTTGCTCCCGATCCTGTGTTATCCTAGTCCTGGTGCGGCTACTTCCGCATTTTGTGGTGTATCTCTCTCTAGATACGCTTTTAGAAATGCTTATCGGTCGCGTTTGGTTCTCCGAACCTTACACTCCCCCCTCACACTGTGGTATCAGGTGCATTACAAATGATTCAATTAAATCTTAAAACTATTAAGTTGTTTTGGAACAAAATGGTCAGGAAAATAGACATTGTACTGGGCAGCTGTCTGAGTCATGCTGTGCACAAAGGAAGGAGTTAATAATGTTTTTTATGGAACAATCTACACATATACTTTATTGCTGGTGCCTCTGGAGGTCCTGTCTGCAGGGCTGTGACCATGTGAACATGAAAAATTACCTCTCTAAAGATCACAGCAAAAAGCTCATGGGCTCCGGGCTGTGAAAATGAAAAAAAGAAATACATACAGCCTGCAATGCACTGTATTGACACCTCGGATGCGAGACTCAGGCGCCTGGAGGTATTCTTCAAGACTGATGAATACAAACGACCTTCGTTAAAGTTCCCCCAATTAGAGGAGCCCAGAGGATCAATGGGTGACAGTCCATTCTCTTCAAGTGACAGGTAGCTTTGATCTTGTTCCTGTGTGTTCCCTGAGCGAAGATTCTAAACAGTGATATGACTGAGGAGTGCCTCAAAATTACGAACAGACTTTTGACGGGTAAACAACTGAAAGGTGTCAGGCAAGACGTTTAAGCAAAAACTGCACAGCTACATGATAAATGTGTGGGTTAAATGATGAACAGGATTAGCTTCACTTTAGCGAACACAGGTTTATACACAGCACATGAAGGCCAGTACATATTCAACACATGCTCACTACTAATGCTTGTTGACTGATATCACCTCAAATGATATATGAGAGTGGGATTGTTGTTGCATGGGTGACTACCTGGAAAAGAAATGCATGCATGGTAATTTATCCAAATCCACTATGTGGCTTTTAACAATTGAAAAAGACACCTGTCAGAGTGTGTTGATTGTGTGCTCTATATTATATCTGTTTGCCAAAATGCCTTTTCTTTTCAAATATAACATGAAAAACAGTGGTTGATTAACTGCATCATGATAGTTTATTTTGTTATTATGGATTTAATTATTATATTGTTACTGTAGTAGCATCTTTGTGTTGATGCCTCAGCTATATAAATATTTATTTTTCTTGTAATCGCCCCTTAGCAAGAACCTTGGTATTGCTGAGGCATGGTTGGCTCTATACCAGGTTTTCCCCTTAAATCTGTTAAAATATCACTATGCTGTGTGTTTACACAAATCATCACCCACAAATTATTTTACCAAAGCCATTTTCAACCCCTACACTATTAAAGTAGAGTTGCCCCAAAATAGCATTATGCCCTTAAGACAGGCAGAACAGCCTATAGCACAGGTGTCAGAATCCAGTCTTGGGGCCTGTTCCAGAAAGCAGGATTACTGAGTTAGCTGGATAACTGCACTGAGTAAAACCTGGAACCCTCTCAAATCTGGAACATGGGCTGAAATAAAAAGAGCTGTTCCGGGTTTCACTTAGTGTTTCTGCACCAGTGATTCATTTAAGTCACTGATTGGCCAAAAAGATCATAAACCTTGTGCTCAAGGCCTCAATTCGCTGCAGTTGAATTGAGGATATTATTAAATTGAAGATATTGCTTGATGACGCATGTCTTATCTTTATGTCAAATGGGGTATTTACAAAATTGTTGTTACAACAATTTATAAAAAGTAGTGAGTGATGATCTGTTTAATGCACATTATTCTGAATAGTGCCTTTAAATCACAAAATTAGTTGATATTCTGTAATAATATGTTTACATTTTTTAAATAACATTATTAGACTTATGGATTCTAGACCATGGCATTACGCAGGCAGATGCATAGATTTGTTTGATTTAATTTGTCAACACCATCACTCCAATAATTTTAATTTGTATATGATGAAATAGGGGGATAGCAACATTTACACCAATACTGTTTAGTCCAGGGGTGGGCAATCCTATCCGAAAAGGGTGAGTATGGGTACAGGTTTTTGCTTTAGCCCAGCACTAAGACACCTGATTCTACTTATCAAGGTCTTCATTGAAGAACATGATTAGTTAATTAGTTCACTCAGGTGTCTTAGTGCTGAGCTAAATC
Organism: Synaphobranchus kaupii; assembly: GCA_029718625.1. Classification (NCBI taxonomy): domain Eukaryota; kingdom Metazoa; phylum Chordata; class Actinopteri; order Anguilliformes; family Synaphobranchidae; genus Synaphobranchus; species Synaphobranchus kaupii. The sequence continues at coordinate 96,924,903 of CM056376.1, forward strand.
AAAAACCTGCACCCAAACCGGCCAGTTTTCAGATAAGATTGCCCACCCCTGGTTTAGGCCCATGTGGCTATTACTGATGAGACAATACTGACCCCTGGTGTTTCTAAATGAGGCATAACTGCTTCTTTTTTTAAAAAGTGTTACATCTCTTTCAGTTTTAATCTATGTAAGTTGTCATTGTGTGGGAAATTCCAAGGAACAGAGAGACACCAGAAACCAAGGCAATAATCAGATTTACTGAAAAGATTGACTAGCAGGGGAACAGGCACACAGAGATGTTGCTCAAAGTGTCCATGACCCCAGGGCATCTGAAACAAATTTTATTGGGATACACTAAAGCTGGCAGCACACCCTTGATCCTCACATCATATATCACTGTAAGAGACTCATTTTTAAAAAGAATTACTTGTAGACAGGTCTTAGGAGGCATATCTGACAAAATCCTTACAAATTCATCCAAACATTTTCAAACACAGGGCACAGCAACAAAATGTGACATTATATGACATTATGAGTGGTTGCACAATAGCAAGTAAATAGTTCAAGGATAAAGGATATAAACATTTGCAACACAAACCTACTTATTATAGGACACACACCTACCAAGAAATACATTTTCTCCACCATGGTCATTCTATGAAATTGACACAAAAATTCATTCGATAAAAAAAAGACCTCTCAAGATGTATGTGATGAGCTTTGTTAACGACATGTTTTAAAAAAAATTATATTGTCGTTTATCTGTCAACAAAGGCCTTAATTCTTGGAATGACATGCTTATAGAACACAATCAGGGAGATAATGTAAAAAAATAAAAAATAAATCGGCTAGTATTCACGCTAAAGGACTACAAATCCCGAAATGCAATTCAATGTCAGTGGAACGCGCATGTAATCCGGAAAGTGTTTTGAAAAGGGGTGTGTTCACATGTCAATAGTGCTAAGCACGAAGATACCGATACATTAATGTTAGCTATCATCATCATCGACAAGGCTTAAAATAGCTGACATAATGCGCCGCCTTGGTTCAGTGCAGCAAAAAATGCCCTGTGTTTTTGTGACGGAGGTGAAAGACGAGCCATCGAGAAAGCGCGACTGCCAGGTTGGTAATGTTAGCTTGCTAACGCTAACTGACGGTAGGCAGCTCGCTTGATAACCGGACTGCACATTTTTAGCTCGGAACAATAGTTCGTATTGTCATTAGCGTTACAATTGCAGCGTGATGTTTTGATGAAATAAGTCATATGGCATGCACATTTACGTTCATAGAGATTGCACAAACTGCTTGATTTCCATCGCATCGCCCAGAATCCTTCGTGTTATTTTTAAGCAGTTGGTGTGATTACATTAGTGATGCTACTCTACTGTTACAGCATCTACTATTGCTGATAGCTAAACGAAAAATCAATCGTAAAATTAAACGTGTCCTTTAAATATTGTTTCGTAAATATCTTCTCGTTTAAATATGTTTGATATTGAGTTTGTAGATATCTACAGCAGTAACGTTACATAAAGCTGAAGCCATACTTAAGGCAAAGTTGTGTAGCTATGGCTGTTGTAGAGTGACATCCGGATGCACTTGCCAGTTACCAGCACGTATGATGGTGTTTTCTTTCTGTTTAGCAATTCCAGGTTGTAGCAACAGAAAACGTGAACCCGAGGGCACTCGAATCAAATATTCACTGCGCCCTCGCCACAGAAAAGCTTGATGGCACCTGCTGTTACGTGTCTGTCTATAAAGGTGAGTGATATAAAGTCAGACGCAATTCATTTAGATCTAGCCACCTGAATTGGCTATATTGCAGTACAAAGTACGTAACCAGCACCGTAGCATCGTACTGTATGGTTCCAAATATAGGTACATATATAGGTACATCTTTAAACGTGAAAAATTAAGCTCTTAAAAATGTATGAAAGTGAAGCTCTTAAAAACGTATTTTAAACTAGATCTATCCCCTAAACGGCAAGGTTACTCCTCGAGAATTAAGCATAGCGTGGTATTAACACGGTGCATATAAATTAAGTGAGAAATATGATGTACATTTTATGTTTATCTTCCTGCAGGAGAGCCCTACCTCTGGGCACGTTTAGATAGGAAGCCCAACAAGCAAGCTGATAAAAGATTAAAAAAGTTCCATCACTCTCAAAAAAGCTGCAAAGGTACTGCATTTATGTTGCGTTGCTTTTTGATGTGTGACGATTCTGAAAAAAGAATGCATTACAACCAGTTATTGCAATATTGGTATTGAATATAGAATTCACTTGGAATGTGGAGGAGGACTTCAGGAATGTTCCAGATTCATGGATTCCAGCACATGGGGTACAGCACCACAATGGACAGCCCTTACCTGATGAAAATGGCCACATTCCAGGTAGACTTACAGGACACCACTACAGGCAGAGATCACACTACATTTATGAGCATACTTAATAATTCCTTTAGCATGTGACTATTCTCGAATTGTTACGGGACGGAAAAGTCTGTGCAAAAAATGCAAAGCCTGAACAACCACTCCATGCAGTAGTCTCCACGTTGTGTCCTTTACTTTGGTCCATGGATTTAAGCAATGGTTACCTTTTTTTAAATTCTCAAATAATATTATTTGTTCATTTCAATGTCTGCTGAACCCATGATGGTCTGTCTAAAATTAATAACTGTTGATAAACAACTCTGAAGGACAAAGTGCCATAGCAGTGAGATCCCTCTGAACAGTATTTTCCACCTGCTAGGTTGGGTTCCAGTGGAGAAAAACAACAAGCAGTATTGCTGGCATTCATCTGTGGTGAATTATGATGCTGGGATAGCTCTAGTGCTGAGGCCCAGCTCAGATGACAGTGAGCTTTTAGAAGTAGCCGTGGTCCCGCTTTCAGAACTTCTCGAACAAACGCTAGAACTCATTGGAACTAACATCAACGCAAATCCTTATGGTAAGCACAGTAAAATTACCAATCAAAACAGTGCCCCATCAGCACTGAATGAAACCGCATTTGTGTGTAAATCAGGTGTTCTGCATTCATTCACTCTCTTGTAACTGGCAAGGCCCAACAATAGCTGTATAATTGTTTGTTGTTTTTGCAGCAGTGAATTCTAAAAGGACAATGTTCTAAAAATAATAAGTACTGGAGCATTTGTATGTCCTGTATCTGCAGGGCTGGGCAGCAAAAAACAACCCATCCATCTTCTGGTGCCACACGGGATCCTTCAAATCCAAAACGCTCCCTCAATAAACTACCAGGAGTTGGTTGAGTGGTTTCAGGACTGTGCAGAGGGGAACATAGAGGGCATTGTCTGGCACTGTAACGACGGGACACTTGTGAAGGTAAAAGTATGTCACCGCGTGGTTCACTCTTCGTTTAGGGCTACAAGACTGGATGCAGGTGGATAAAATGACAAGCTCAGTAGAAAAAATGAGTTGGAGTTTGCATTTAACTTTTGAGACCGTTGGCACTGAGGGGTTTTGTGTACATTTATGTACATGTACAGATTACTTTTTAATCTTGTATACATGCATGCTGTATGCACATGCAACAGATCTAATTAATGGGCTGGCCCTCTTTAAATGGGCATAGATGGAGCAGTACAAATCGTAAAAAATGCTGAGGGATTCGTGATCATAAAAAAATGATATCATTATTTAAACAGTGCTTGCCTTTTGATTTACTGCATGCATGTATTTGTACCGTTAGGTAGTGCCATGTAAACAACCATTTTCTTTTGCTTGATGCGCTGTAATGATCTTCATTTTGATTTTTGTAGCTTCATCGTCATCATCTTGGCTTGAAATGGCCTGACGGGGCCACGTTTTTTACACAAGAGGCCTGTCATCATCCGTGTCAACTGGGTGACCTACGTACTGGACGTTGCATCCGAGGACTTGTTTGGCTCTTTCTCAAACTTGAACGGATGCCGTTTTGACTGCATTCAGGATGTTCACTTTGAAACATGAACCTGGAAACTGAAAACATTCCTACTTGTGTGCCCCCCACATGCACACAGTATTTGTAACCATATGTTTACGTATGGCATAATAGCCATTGGCATGACATGGTTCACTTATTTCGCCAGTTATAAAGCATCAATGTGCATGCTTTCTGTAAACAACAAAGAACTTTAGGTGTGTTACATGCAAGCTGAGGTTTATTTTGACTAGTAAAAATTGCATAATTAGAAAAAAGCTTGACATGTAAAATATTTCTGTACATGTATTGTAAGGTGTGCTCTTCTCTACTTAACGGTTGCATTCCTCTGAGCCAAATGATCATAAGTACTTATTAAAAATGATAGATGCGTAGTGTTGTTGCCTCCATAAAACAACTCCACATTAAATTAAGTGTAAACGCAGACATCAGAAATACAGTTTCATATTATTAAATATTAAGTTGTCATAGTATAAACACGTTTATTAGCTTAAATCACTATAACATAATGTAGAAAAAATACATGAATCTACTACACATTTACAAGTGTACACAATACACAGTAAATAATTGTTTTTACGTCAAAGTGGAGAGGAGCCGTTTTTACGTTGTTTATATTCATTGAGTCTCCTAACAACGTCTGACTTGAACTAAAAACTAAATTGGGAAAAATAGTCCATACACCTTGGAATTATATTAAAATTCTGTATGCATATGTTTTAGTTAAAGCACTTTTGGTGTTCATTTTGAAATGCTTCATAAAAATCTTCAGCTGACTGAAAGATTACTTGGAATGTCCACTTCCACTCCAAACTGCTCTGAAATCTTCTTCAGTTGCTCCTCCAGAAGAATGTTCTTCTTCACCTCCAAGTTGTAATTAAACTTAAGGTCCTCAATTTCTTCAAAAAAAGTTGGGTCAAAATTCTCCAGCTCTTTCTTCATTCCCTTCACTTCTTCCTTCAATATGAAATCAGTCGTGAGTCAGTTTGTGGAGAAATTGACAAAACTGCAACGTGCCATCACACTCGCACATACATCGGGCATAATGGTCAGAGTACCTGCAGTTTTCTCTTTTCCAGATCTGCTTGCTGCAGCTGGCTCTGCACGTCTTCCTCTCCTATGATGAAGAGGAGAAGCAGCATGCCACTGCGTCAGTTGAGCGTGATAAAACATTTTTATGAATAAGGTCAAATTATTTTTAACACTTGTTTTCTGCTACTTAGATCAAAAGCAAACGGCAATATTTGTTCTGCTGTTCATCTTGTACGAATTGATTCTCTTTTAGGACACTCTGAGAAAGGCATGTTTTAGCCACGCTTTGCACAGCCAAAGTAATCCATAGAAAATCACACGATTATAATTCTACTTTCTAAGGCGTACCAAAGGTGAACATAAATGCATTTGACATTGCAGAGGTTATGAGAAAAAGATTTCACAGATGAACAATGGCAAAAGGCCCACAGAGTCTGGTGCGCAAGGCAAATATCTCACCTGCCCGTGCTCCTCTCTGGTCTCTCTGCGTGCTGAGCTGTCGAAGGAGCTCGGCCTTCTCTTTCTCCAGCTGATGGTTCATCAGCCTATCAGAAATGGTGTATTTAACAGCATCATTTGGACATGTCTAAGATCCACACATTTTTAAAACTATTTTATCCTGTATCGTCTGTATCTAGCTTTATTCCGATAATCATGTCTGCCAACAGCCTTTTTCACACTCTTAAGATGTCACTGACAGAGTGTTAATCCACTTATTGAGGGACACGTGTGACGCGTCTAATGAGCTCCCTCTGTTTCGTTCGGTCTACTTCAGTACACACAGAATGCATATTTACCGCATTGACTGGAACTCCTTTGCAAGACCAGAATCTGTTTTGGCTTCCTCTGGAAACTGTCTTAATAGGTCAACCTTAAAATAAATAAAGAAATAATTTACAATTGTTAAAAAATTGTTCTTCATGATTTGCAGCTATCCTTTATTCTATGATCATGAACATTTCATAATTAGAGTCATTCGAGTCAATTCTTCACTAGAATCCATGGTGGTAATGATGTATAAAATGTACATTTCATAGTATAGATATGGTTTCCTAATTAGCCATTATACAGCTTTATACAGTTGATTAATATCTCTTGGTGAGGAACAGAGATTGAAAGAGATGAATGTGCCGTGCACCTGCTCTCTGAGCTCGCCAATAATCTGTGCTGTTTTTTGCTCCCGTTCCCCTGCTTCTTGGAGCTGCTGTTTGAGTTCTGAAAGACTGCTGTTCTTCTGGGCAATGTCATTCTCCAGGACTCTCATTTTATTTTCGTACATTCTGTGGTGGGAGGGAAAGACGGAGAGATTTTCATTTGAACATACCAAATTCTCCCGCCAAAGGCGTTTACAGTAGAGTTGAGTGGGGTCACCTGGTCACCACAGTAGCCCTCCCGCCCCTGCGGTCAGCTCCCTCCTGCTGGGCAGGCTTCTGGCTGCTCCCTTGCACCTGGGCCTGCAGTCTCTCAATGAAGGCCTCCAGGCCGCTCTTGGCTATTCTAAGCTTCTCAGCGCTTTCTGCTTCCTGCCACAGAAGAAGAGAAATATCCTGATGCTCTATATTGGTTCATTCTTTCTGCCCCAGCATGGCAGCTTGATTCGCTTAACAACATTTAAAAACAATACTGTGTTCAGTGTGAATAACTAGCCACTAATCTTTATACGAAAGCTGCAGAATTTGTATTACCTTTCTTAGCTCCTTGCGCAACCGTTCGTTTTCCATCATAATTTTCTCCATTACTTTGGTCTTTGACTCATTCCTTGTGCTTTGTTGTGCCCCAGCCTGCACTGTAAACTGTTCATAGTCTGACTAAACAATAAGAATAAAGAAAACAGGCAAAGTTAAATTGATGAAAGGACATAATCTGTGGCTGCTTGCCCTTAAAACTCATTTGTATATTTCACATCAATATCGTAATTACTATCATTAACACACACATTTACATTTTATTCATAAAACCTAGGGAAATAAATTAACCAATATAATCAGGGGGGCCAATATTTTATAGACCAACTCAAGACTCTTCCCAAAATAATGCATAATTTTTTCAAATCACGAGAAAGAACCTCTGCACACAAGTAGAGTCTATGATGCAAGCTTGCAACCATTTGCAGGAACGGGTGCATTAAACCAATCTTGGCCAAAGGGAAATGATTTATGGGAAAGAAGGACGGGAAAAAGACTGTTTAATTATCATGATGGAGAATAACAACTATCCCATTCTTTGTGCCTCACTGACTCCAATTTATTCAGACTTCAGACCTCCTGTGAATGAGTGCTATCTGCACAGCCCACCACCAGACAGCCATGGCAGAGATTAATTGAGAGAATAAAATTGAACACATAGCTTGGGTGGGGTGAAAGATACCTAGCAGTGGCTCTATTAATGCTTAATTGTGCCATATATAAATGGCTAATTAAATAGACCCAATAAACACACCGAATCCCCCATTGTTGTCTGAAATCAGCAGCACATAGAAAGTACATTCTCCTGTAAATTAGAGATCCAAATGACTCATTTGTAGGCTATAAAGGACATTGTATATGTACTGTGATTATAAATATCTGAGCTTTTCAATAATTGAGTTTTTTTCCCATCATTAGTGCAGGACAATTGAATTGGAAATCGAAGGTGTGGGTAAGCTACCTTTATTTTTTTTTATTTTTTATCATTACAGCCTGATCAGCTAGCCTGGAGTTTTTTCCATTAGTGCATGTTAATTGAATTGGAAATCAAAGGTCTATATATAGATACCCTGAGTTTTCTTCCACTGGTGCATGTTAACTTGAATTGGAAATCAAAGCTGTGGTAATAGATACCTTAAGCTTTTTGTTCTCAAGCTCCAGAGCAGTGAGCTGGTCCTGGGTGGGGCCAGCAGGGGTCTTTTTCAGTCCCTCGTTCTCCCTCTGCACCCTCTCCACCACCCTCTGCATCAGGCCGATGGTTTTCTCCAGCTCCGGGACAGTTTTCCCGCTTCGCCCAGACTGTAAATCGCATTTACAGTTTTAAATTTAAATCCACCTGCTCACAGAATGCAGCTGGTGACTTCTACATGCAACCTGGCTTCAGACCCAGATTTTGTGTGTGGTGCGTGCTCACCCCACGGACATTCCCCAGCTTCCTCTCTATCTCCATCTTCTCCTTCTTCAGAACATTACACATCTCTCTCAGGTCACTCACCTGATCCTGTGCAAAATGTCAGGAAGGGAATCATCAGATGGTGTCGTCAGTGATGGTGCCAATCAAAGCATGGGTTGAATAATCGGACTGGTTATTATGTTAATTAGTACAGCCATAATACATATATATACCCGGTGTATGTGCGAGTGTGATGGCACACATACGTATGTGTGTGCATGTCTCACCTTTAACCTGGGCAGATCTTTGTTGGCCTGCTCAAGCTGGAATCGCAGTTCCAGGTTTTCGGAGGAGAGCTTGAGGTTTTCCTTCTGAAGCTCGCTCTCCCTCTGAGATGGGGTCCCAGAACCCCTGCCTGAAGTCTGAAACACCACACAGAGGACCTTTCACTCACCAGCAGCACAAAGTAAAAAAAGCAATTCTGTCACTGTAACGTCCGCAGGGAGGTTGGAAGACAGAAGCGTGTAATCTGAAGAAGACAGACAGTGGGAGACTGACAGGAAACCTACTGCACTGCACAGACATATTGATCTGCATCTGTTCCTACGGCAAGGAGGTCTAGCATTATAGACATTTGCCTTCGTTCCTAGAGCAGGGAAATCTAAGGCCACAATGCTGTTGTTACCTTAAAAACTTTGTGAGATTTGTGTTTGGTTTTCTCTTTCTGCACATCTTTGGTCATGGGCTCTGATTCAGGGTAACCCAGCCCCCTTTCTAAACCTTCCAGCGCATTCTCTGTGACGTCAATGTCCAGATCTCTAACAGAGCTCTCAGAATCCTCAGGTTCCTCTTCCATCATCTCTTCACCTGCCACCACTTTCAGCCTTCCACCTACTTCCACCATCTTACTGATCCTGCTTCTCCTGTGTCCAGATGGCAAGCTTTGAGTTCCAGCCTGATCCAGTTCCTCAGTAGGGTGTTCTTTTGGACTGATTGTGTTCACTTCAGGGTAATCAGCAGTAGAAGTGTTAGTTGTGGCCTCATGCTCTTCTTGGTCATTCTCCAGATCCACTTCATTTTCACCCGTATCTGTTTGCTCCTGTTCCACTTCATTTTCACCCGTATCTGTTTGTTCCTGTTCCACTTCATTTTCACCCGTATCTGTTTGTTCCTGTTCCACTTCATTTTCACCCGTATATGTTTGTTCCTGTTCCACTTCATTTTCACCCGTATCTGTTTGCTCCTGTTCCACTTCATTTTCACCCGTATCTGTTTGCTCCTGTTCCACTTCATTTTCACCCGTATCTGTTTGTTCCTGTTCCCCTTCATTTTCACCCGTATCTGTTTTTTTCTGTTCCCCTTCATTTTCACCCGTACCTGTTTGTTCCTGTTCCACTTCATTTTCACCCGTATCTGTTTGTTCATGTTCCACTTCAATTCCATCTGCATTTGTCTGTTCCTGTCCCAGCTCAGTTTCTAAGCAAGGTGTGGTCTCTTTGTCAGAGCCATTGCGATTCACATCAAATGTCAAAGAGAGAGTCCCCTTGGTGGAAGACATACTGAACAAGGGTGCAGAAGTTGAATTTTTTTCCTTTGTACACAGAAATGAACAGAGTAGTGAAGGAAAAGAGATAAGAGGAACGGTGAAATTGAAGTGAGGAAAGACAAACAGGCATACAATCTGGCACAATATGGCACATTCAGTTATTACTCAATAATCAGAAGTTAATCAGTATTGATATATGGCATAAGAATGGCACCAATCACAGATCTCATGTTAAAACAATGAATGTATGAGGTTTTTACTTGTATTAAGAAGGAAAGTGACACTCACAGACGGTCTTGATGGGGGCTCTTTGGACAGCTGTTTTTCCAGGGAATGGATCTTTTCTTCCAGGTAGCGGTTTCGGAGGTCCATGTCGTCAATCGCTGCATCTCTCGGCAAGGCCTGCTGCTGCCTGAAATGGGAACGTGAAAATACGAGGTGAGAAAGTGGGGTCCCTCATCCCTATAAACAAACTGCGGGGCTATCAAAACAAATCATTAGAGAACTGTGTTCATGCTGGGCACCTTCAAAAAAGTAGAGCTGAGCAGTTAGTTGTACAGAAAGACATAAGATACTTCCACACTTGACTTGCAAATACAGCTCTGGAAACAATTAAGAGACCACTGCAAAATGATCAGTTGTCTCATTGTTATTTTGGTTCTCTACTCTAGCACTTTGACTTTGAAAGGATACAATGACAATGAGGTGGAAGTGCAGACTGTCAGCTTTAATTTGAGGGTATTTTCAGCCATATGGGATGAACCGTTTAGAAATTATAGAACCTTTAGTACATAGTCCCCCCCCCCCCATTTTTGGGCATCAAAAATATAGGACAGTTTAACATAATATAGAATAAAGTAATCATTTTTAATATTTGGTGGCATATCCTTTGCATGCCATGACTTCCTGATGTCTGTGACCCAACAACATCAAAAGACTCTTGATATCTTATTTTCTGGTACTCTTACAAGCGATACTATAACGTCTATGCATTTGAATGGAATTGGGGGGTGGGACTAGATTTAGCTGTAAATTATGCTGGAACAGTATGGAATGCATGGTTGGTAAAATGGCTGTAAGTCATCAAGGGTCTGAGGTATCAAACGAGCCTCAAACCATCACTCTGCTGCCAGATATGCAGTAGATATGGATGGATCACTTTAAGGGTTGTTTCTCCTGACAAATTTTCCTATTGAACTCTATGGAAAAATAAGTCAGGAGAAGAAACCCTTCAAGTTATCCATCCATATCTACTGTATTTCTGGCAGCAGAGCGATGGTTCAAGGCTTGTTTGATATGTCAGACCCTTGATGACTTAGAGCCATTTAGCCAACCATGTGTTCCATACTGTTCCAGTGCAATCTACAGCTAAATCTAGTCCCACCCCCCAATTCCCATAGAGATCCATTCAAATGCAGTTATAGTATCGCTTGTAGGAGTACCAGAAAATAAGATATCAAGAATCTTTTTGATATTGTTGGTCACAGACATCAGGAAGTCATGGCATGCAAAGGATATGCGACCAAATATTAGGCAGGCTTGTTGCTTCACTGTACCTCCTCTTCATCACCTCTGCCATTGCAGTAGCTAGCTGGCACTGACAACAAAGGCCTGATCCCACACCGCAGGCTCTGTAGCCACACCCACCCCTCCCCACACAGAAAAGAGCACCACGCCCAGAAACGTCCCGAACACATCTTAGAATAATAAATACAGGCAGATTTTTTTTTCCAAGAGATTACTAGTGCATCATATCTGACAGAGCATGGTTATTTTATAATATTTTAAAGTAAAAAATCCTGCATAGTGCACCTTTAAATAGCTAAATTGTGAAGTGCCTATCTTCTGGGTTTAGAAATTGTGGAATTGCGGATACTCACTTTATGGTCATGATCTGCTGCACAAGCTCAGAGTTTCGACTCTTAAGTTCTTCAATCTCTCTATCTGACTCCATTGTTCTCGCTCCCACAACCTGATCCACTGTCACACCATGAACTCGAAGCTTCTTCTGCAGGGCCGCCTTTTCTTGGTCCAGCCTGAACCAAGACAATTCAGAAGCAGTGAGAACCACCGGCAGTGTTCCACACTGGCTAACTGCATTCGCCACAACCAAGCATGGTAGAGCTCAACTTACAATGGCGTGTTGCCCCTGTTGCTATGGATTCAATTCAGATTGAGTAATACAGTGCTGTGAATGTGTTGGCCTGGAAAATCTTTTTAAAATTTCCTCAGAATGTGAATTCTAATGTCACATTCTGAGGTAACACTTCATGTTACACCAGCAGTCACTTCAACTCCAGTCCAGGTCCAGCTTGAATTTAAAAAATAGCTGTTGGGTGTTTCACAGAGCAGGGTGTGTTCATATTTCATGCTAAATTTTAAAAAGGCGCACATATTTCTCTGGAGCAATTTAAACTCTTGGTGAACAATGTGCTATCAGAAGAGTGTACTTGCTTTTCATAATGTGATCGTGTGTATTATACATAATTTTGTTTTTGACTGTCCTGTTGTGTCTTATGAACATATGTACATCTGAAGTGGAACATTTTCTCTCTATATAGTTCTTGGTGCTTTTTCTCTGTACTCAGGGCACCATTGCAAAAGAGAGCTCTGCTCTCAATGGGCTTTCCCTGAATAAAGGTTAAATAAAATAAAATAAAATAAAATAAATATGTAACTGTACATTCATTTCACCAAGCAGGGGGAAGGCAGGTTTCTGACCTGCCATAGAGCTCTTTCAGGGTACTGAGCTGTTTGGTTAGAGACTCGCTCTCTCGCTCCTTTTCTCTCAGCTTGCTCCGCACACTCTCCAGCCTGGCCTGCCACTTCTTTCCTTCTTCCCACCGCAGTATCTCTTCTTTCGAAGACTGATGGGCAGAACAGAGATGTGAACATGGTGACGAGGTAGACTTCTGGAATATGTGGCTCATTCAGTCCAGTTGGGAAAAACATTGAATCTGATTTTTAAAATTTAGTTTTAACCTTTGTTTATAAATGGTAGGCTGACTAAGCACACATACTCTGTTACAGCAACGCCCTGTGAACATTCTTGCTGTGAGGCGACAGTGCTATTTTCCGCATCACCGAGATTATACTTCCCTAAAATATTTTGCTATAAACATATTATCAAGTGATTTCTAAAACATAAATCTACAGGAAGAAAGGACTGATACACAGCATACGCGGTGCATAACGGGGAGTTTCACCTTGTCCTCTTTGATGGGTTTTCTCACCGTGGCCTCAGACGCAGCCTGCTTCTCCAGCTCCAACTCCAGCCTCCGGACCTTTTTCTGGAGCTCCTCCACCGACGGACCCTTTTCAGCCTCCGCTTTGCTCTGTACAAACAGGTAAGAGAGGCCATGAGAGATGCTGCATATGGGAGCTGGCATACAGTCAATCCGGAAAGTCTGCACACCCCTTTCACCTTCTCCACATTTTATTACGTTACAGACATATTCTACAATAGATTGAGTTAATTTTTTGTCTCAAAATTCTGCACAAAATAGCCCATAATGACAAAGTGAAAACAGGACATTTGTGCTAATTTATTAAAAATCAAAATGTAAAATATCATATGTACACCCAAAAGTGAGCTGAGGTGCATTTTGTTTCCACTGATACTGCTTGAGATGTTTCTACAACTTAATTGGAGTCCACCTGTGATAAATTCAATTGATTTGACATGATTGAGGATTGCCAACACCTGCCTATATAAGGTCCCACAGTTGACAGTGCATGTCAGAGCAAACTCCAAGCCATGGGGTCAAAGGAATTATCTGCAGACCTCAGAAACAGGATTGTGTCAAGGCATAGATCTGGAGAAGGGTACGGAAAAATCTCTGCAGCTTTACAGGTCCCAAAGAGCACAGTGGCCACCATCATTCGTAAATGGAAGAAGTTTGGAACCACCAAGAATCTTCCTAGACCTGGCCGCCCGGCCAAACTGAGCAATCGGGGAAGACGGGCCTTGGCCAGGGAGGTGAGCAGGAACCCGAGGGTCACTCTGACAGAGCTCCAGCGTATCCTTGTGGAGATGGGAGAACCTTTCAGAAGATCAACCATCCAGGCAGCACTCCACCAATCAGGCCTTTATGGTAGAGTGGCCAGACGGAAGCCCCTCCTAAAAGGCACATCACAGCCCGCTTGGAGTTTGCCAAAAGGCACCTAGAGGACTCTCAAACCATGAGAATCAAGATTCTCTGGTCTGATGAAACCAAAATTGAACTTTTTGGCCTGAATACCAAGCGTCACATCTGGAGGAAACCAGGCACCGCTCATCACCTGGCTAATACCATCCCTACAGTGAAGCATGGCGGTGGCAGCATCATGATGTGGGGATGTTTTTCAGCAGCGGGAACGGGGCGACTAGTCCTGATAGAGGGAAAGATGAATGCAGCTAAGTACACCGAGATCCTTGAAGAAAACCTGCTCCAGAGCGCTCTGGACCTCAGACTGGGGCGAAGGTTTACCTTCCAACATGACAAAGACCCGAAGCACACAGCCAAGAGAACAAAGGAGTGACTTCGGAGAAAGTCTTTGCATGTCCTTGAGTGGCCCAGCCAGAGCCCAGACCTGAATCCAATTGAACATCTGTGGAAAGAGCTGAAAATGGCTGTGTACCGACGCTCCCCATCCAACCTGACGGAGCTTGCAAGGATATGCCAAGAGGAATGGGCAAAAATGTCCAGAAACAAGTGTGCCAAGCTCGTAGCTTCTTTCCCAAGACGCCTTGAAGCTGTAATTGCTGCCAAAGGTGCAGCAACCAAGTATTAGGCTAAGGGTGTGTACAGATATGTAACCCCTAAATAACCTATTTTTGTCAGTAAAATAAAATTTCATATTTTCTAAAAACCTGTTTTCACTTTGTCATTATTGGCTATTGTGTGTAGATGTTTGAGGCAAAAAATGAACTCAATCTATTGTAGTATAAGTCTGTAACGTAATAAAACGTGGAGAAGGTGAAAGGGGTGTGCAGACTTTCCGGCTTGACTGTATATTCCTCTGGGAGTGAGGACTGTGTCTTCTCTCACATCGCACCGAACATGAGTATACAGTGCTCTCCCAGCCCAGTCACTGCAGATGTCTCCTCACACTGACTACCCACTCTCTCCAGCAGAAGACCACGCCGAGTGTGGGATTCAGGTCTGGACAAAGCAAACATAATGAAATAAAATAAAACACAAGTGCACTGAGATCCTGGATGGTTAGGCCTGTTTGCCGTTTCAGAGTGACATACCCCAGCACACTGCATTGAAAATAATCCATCACACAATTCTCCGGCGTGATGACACGGACCTGCAGGCCACTGGTGAGCCTCTTCACTCGTTTTTTCAGCTCTTGGACCTCATCCTCCATCTCCTCCTTCTCTTTTTGCAGCTTGGCCTGAGCCTTCTGGCTCCGCTGCAAGTCCCGGCCAAGGCCCTCGGTCTCGTCCCTAAGTGAGGTCTCTCTGGACTTCGCGGCCTTCAAGCTGTCTTTCGCCACCTGCAGTTCTTCGTTCAGCTCCTGGATACGAGCCTGGAGGAGCAAAAAAAATACAACAAAAAATGTATTTCTCCTCGGGGGGAGGGACTGAAATTGTACCCTTGAGCAAGGCACATACATTTTATATTTATATAAAACATGCACGCAATGTACTGCATGTGCAATATATAGAACTCCAAGTTATGTGAGTTGCCCTGAATAAGGACACTGACCGCCTCATTGTCACTAGTCAGCATGATGTATCAGGGCTGTAACACAATGAGTTATTGCTGTGATGGACTTCCTACCCGTAAATCCTTGGTGTGTTTGTCCACAATGTTCTGGATGTTCAGACTCTCCTCTCTCTGTGCTGCGTTGGTTACGATTTGGAGCTCTGCTTGCGCAGTCATCTCAGCCCGAAGTTCCAGTAGAGCTCTACTGAGCGCCTGGGAAAACAGCACAGGGGATTTGTGAAGGAAGCACATCTCAGCCCAAGGTGATGTGCTGCTGAGGTGGGATTCCTGTGAAACCACAGGTTTCCTGTTGTCAGGGACAGGGAATGCCTTTACCTTCTGCTGTTTATCTTTCTGTGCTAGCTGGGCTTTGAGCCGTTCCACCAAGTTCTTCATGGTATTGGAGGGGGACCTGACATTGGCCTCCTTCTGGGCCTCCAGCTCGGTCCGAAGGTACTGAACCTCCTTCTCCATCTGTGACATTTGCGCCCGCAACTCCTCCGCCTCCTGCTCCTGCTGCTTCAGCTGCACAGCATGGCGCTCCTCCAATCTGAGGAGGAGCAAATTCTAATTACTGGACTTGGTTGAAGATTTCCATTATCTTGGAGGGTGGGGAGGTTAAGGTGGCGGGGGGGGGGGGGGTAACTGCTTTTGTACCAAGTTACTTTTGTTAACAAAACTATATAACATAACATAACATAACATAACTTAATAACGAGAACAGGCCATTCAGCCCAACAATACTCGCCATCTTCCTACCACTAAAGGGTACCTAGTACTCCCCTACAATCTTGATAGTATCCAGCACCATATCAAGCCTGGTCTTGAAAACACCCAGGGCCCTATCTTAAACCCGGCGCAAAGCGGCGCTAACCCAAACGCAAGTGTCTTTGCTATCTTAACACCCGGCGCTAGGTTCATTATAACTCCTAATGCTTACGTCCTTTAATAGCATGTATTCTTGCGTCCATTACAAGTGAACTGGGCGTGTTGGTCTTAAGATGAGGAGTGGCCAGGATTCTTTTTGGCGTATTGCTATCTTGAGCCAGCAGAAAGCGTTTGCGCTAAAACCACCACAAACCTAGTCTAAAGTCATGTCGCAGTTGTTTACATGTTATTTTAACGGCGCATATAAGTGCGTCTACATAGGCGTGTGCACAACGCGCTGTCTGTTACACACAGGGGCGTGCACAAGCATGACTAAAATATCTAGATCACAATGTGAAATATTATTATTGTGTAGGCTATATCAAAAATGCATAATAATAAAACGTTCCATAGGTCCACATACCTTTCCCTCTGCGAAGGGAAACGATGCCACATTACATTGCTCTCAGCCCACTCTATCAACATCCAGGCGATGTGCGATGGTACGGGACAATGGCTATCCATTAAAAAGGAGCTGATAACACCTATATCAAGCCTAATGCGCAAATTGTCATTTACACCTAATGCGTGAATTGTCATTCAATGGAAAACTCGCGCACTGCAATAGACGGACTTTTGAGTTCTGAAAATGCGCTTCAGACGTCATTACAATACAGCTCTGTTTATCTAGGAATATAGCCTGTAAGTAAATAGAATGGTTTAAGTTCAAAACCTTGTCCAGTGAATATTGCTTTTATTGTTTTTCAAATAACCTAGGCTACAGCGGATTCGCTGTGCATACATAAGGTTTTTTCGATAGCCTATGGTTAAAAAACGGAGATAAATGTCATCATGTTAACTGAATTGTAACCTTAGCCTTCATATTTTTTTAATTACAGTGACAAGATTTCCATACCCTCAGCTTATTAAAACCCCGCTGATTTCACCTGTTATTCCATAACTGAACAAAAGATTTTAAAGAGAACTAAGCGGCTAATTAGAAACTAAATTTGCAGCACGTTACAAAATTAATTTACAATTAATTTTAATGCCATTATCTGCATGTGCGATTTACAGGAGCAGGTCTGTTTCCTCTGCTGTAAATCGCACTTTTCACTCTTCCTGGGAAAGTGGATCGTTTTAAAGCATTACGATACCAGTAAAATAGGTTGGTCGCATTTCCATAAGCAGGACATTATAAAATAAGGGAAAATATGCTGAACCTATGGGTTGCCAACCTGACAGATTTATTATATTTAGTGTCATCATTAAGGCAAAATAACGTTATTTATGTTAGTAATCAAAATTAGAATGCAGGTAGCCTAATGAACTTCGGATGAAGCTTGAACATGAGTTCATTGCATAATCAAACAAAATTCGTTAAACAAGCAGGCTAATTTGGCGTTTTCTAAGGTGAGACAGAAGCAATTAGTCGCTTATTCTCAGCTGTTGCAGGTGCTTTTAACGAAATTTAACCGCATATATTTTGTAAACAGCACTGTCAGGAATTACCGGGAACTCATAATGGTTAGCCCGAATAATATTGATCATAGGCTACTATTGATCCATATAGCCTATTCCTTGATCGCACTAAACACGCACGAGCATGTCTGTTTCGCCATCATAAGCAATCCGCCAAGGTGGAAAAGCAGGCTTTTAAAGGGAATGGGATATAACATTTTCATTGGTTTATTGCATGTCACGCCCAAGACACACCTATAATTAATGAAGAGACTAGGTTCAGCCCAGTTGCACCTTGCGCTGTGCTTAGCGCCCAAAAAGCACGCCGTTAAAATAGCAAAAGTGGACTTGGACACGCCCTAAATGGACTTAGCGCCATGCGCTTAGACCAAGCGCCAAGATAGGGCCCCCAGATTTTCTGCCTCTACTACATAACCTGGCAAGCTATTCCACACACTGACTACTCTCTGTGTGAAGAAGTACTTCCTAAGGTCTGTGTGGAATGTGTGGTCTGTGTGGTATCTTTTGCTAATCTCCATCTATGCCCCCTCGTTCTACTAACAGAACTCAACCTGAAGAATCTCCTGTAGTTCACTTTATTAATCCCTTTGATGAATTTAAAAGCACCAAATCACCCCTAAGTCTCCTTTTACTAAGCTTAAAGAGATTAAGTATCCTAAGTCTTTCCTCAAAGCCTTTATCTTTCATACCAGGAACCAACTTAGTTGCCCTTCTTTGGACCTTTTCCCTCTATATCTTTTTTGTAACACGGTGTCCAGAACTGCACACAGTACTCTAAGTGTGGTCTGACAAAGGTATTGTATAACATAAGCATAACTTCCTTTGGATTTATACTCAATACTGTTGGCTATATATCCTAGCATCCTGTTAGCCGTTTTTTACTGCTACAGCACAATGCCTAGAACCTGAAAGGCTTTGATCCTATTACTACTCCTAAGTCTTTTTTCAAATTGAGCACATTCCAATTTTGTTTCTCCCATAAAGTAGTCTTGCCTTATGCTTTTATTTCCCACGTGTAAAATTTAACATTTAGCTATGTTGCATTTAATTTGCCAGTTTCCCGCCCACATCCGGATTCTGTTCAAATCTTCTTGAATTACTTTAGTAGCTTCCAAATTGTTAGCTAAACCTCCAATATAGTTCTCGCCTCCAGGGAACTTACTTTTCCTTTGCAGCGGCGTGGTCTTTGACCTTAGTGGTAGTGATCTGTCTCTGTCTCTCCAGCTCAGCGGTCACACTCTTTAGCTTGGCATTGAGGGAGGACAGAGAGTTGTCCTGTTCAGCCACCGTTTGTTCCATCTCTGCCAAGCGCATCAGGTGCTTGGAGGTGGGAATGTCTATGGTGGGCTTCTTCATCAGCTCCTGAAAGACAAGTGTCCATTTCACTTGAAGACCTCCAACATGCTTTTATGCTATTAGCGGCTACTGCGATAACAGGATTCGCTCAGTAATTGAAGAACTTAGGAACAACTATGGTAGAAATTTTATCAATATACTCCTGCCTGGAATTCTACCCCATCATCCTTGTGAAACTTGACACCTTTGAACATCATATAAAATACTCATACCTTCTTCCTAACCAATCATGTAATCATACATTATTCCCTCAATACATACATACAAGCATTCACACCCCCCCCCCCATGTTTTTCTAGCTTTTTTCTCCTCCACTTTTTTCTTTATTCACAAGATTTCTTAACATCTTTCTTTTCCTTTTCCTTATTGAAACTGTTTTTTTAATAAATAAAAAATGTAAATTAAATTCCCTTCTGAGTGTAGTGTACAGCTATTGCTTCAGTAATCCAGAGTTCACATAGCGAGCGACTCTGTTGATGGGTCACTAAAGTCTACTATGCTGATGGCGGAGCAAGAGCTTCCCATTGTGTCCTCTAAATGATCTCGTGCAGCTAGAACTTTTTGAAGAAGAAAAAGAAAGTTTCTATTTATAAGATATAACTAACTAGCTAGATAGCTAGCGAGAGATAGATACCTAGCTAGATAAGATCGCTAGCTAGCAAGATTAATAAATAGATAGATAGATCACTGGTGGATGTGACACTACAACTGCTAACTTTCCAAGCAAGCGCTCAAATTCCGCTAGCTTGCCACCCGTCTTCAAAACTATGTTTACAATCAGATTTCAAAACAACATATACAATTATGAAAGACGAGACTTTGTTTTAGATCACAATCACAATAAAACCTTATTTATGTCAAAATACACTTTTGGGGCAGGAATAATTATTCACAAAATGGTGTGCTATCTGTAGGAAAAGGAGTAAGAAGGAGATGGCTGTTTTAGCCGAAGGCAACTTTTCTCTGGCAACATCTGCCAAGTTGCTTGGGTCGCTCAGCTTCATAGAAAACAAAACCGAGTTGCTCACTGTGTGAACGGGTAGTAACAACACTGTAGTTTAAGGCATATTAATTATACTACTCCCACAGTGCTTCAAGCAAATGCAAGAAGCTGCTGACCAGGGCTGTCTGCTTGAACTTATCCAGCGATGTATCTGTATGCAAGTCCAGTTTCTGGTGCAGAATCCTCATTTCCTCCTCTTGTTTCTTGGTTATGTCTTCCTGCTCCTGTAAAACATTTTTTAAATTTTACCCAAAAATCATCCATAATGCAAAAAAGTTGCTGGAAAGTTGCAGCACAACAAAGACTTTCAATGTCAGAACACAAACATGCATCTGTTTTTGTTTAATATTTCATTATACGCCAAAAAAAGCAATTAAATTCAACCATCTGTTTAGCAAACTGTGCATTAAGCTGATTACGTGAAAGAGATGAATGGAAAACAAGAACAAACAGATCTATAGACAGTAACGGAATACAAAAAAGGGACGGTGAAGTGGTTTTTATTAGACGCTCATAATTGCCCAGTGTACTCAAAGCAATGAATACGAGAGCCCCAGGGACGGTTGGAAACCAGGACGAATGTACACCGGCCCGTACCTGCCTGGCGCGAGCCAGCAGGTTCTGGTACTTCTTCAGAACCTCCTCTTTCTGGTTGAGTCTCGCCTGCAGGTTGTTGATGGTCTGGTGGGCCACTTTGAGTGCGGGCTGGGTCTCCAGGTCCTCGTCCCGCTTGGCCAGGTCAGCCATGAGTTTCTCCCGCTCTGCCACTGCGGGCAGTCGCAGTCGCAGCTCATTGATGACCTTGTCCCGCGAGAGCACGTTCTGCTCCGCCTTCCACAACGCTGCCTCCTTCTCCTTCAGTTTCTGTAGGAGGACGGGGAGACACACATGAACCACAGGGGTAAACTTGGCTTGGGCATTAATACGAGCAACCACATTAAACTGTCCTGACATTAACCCTCCAGCATGACACAAGGACATTCTACAAGAAAACGTTACCATAATTAAAGAAAGAACAGACTGCACTACCTCATCCAGAGTCTTGCAGGCAGTTTGTGTTTCTAGGATGGTGCGGACGTTGTCCTTGATCTTCCGCAGAGCAAAATCCAGCTGGTGGGCAATAGGCATGTTGGGGTCTGGGAGGGACCCGGTCGCCTCCTCAAACTACAAACAAGGTCAGAGCTTACTAAAGATGTCAAAATACAAACAAGGTCAGAGCTTACAAGAGAAACACTAAAATTAGAAGCAAGGTCACTAGAGACATGGAAAAAAAACTATAACAAGTTTATCCATACACAATTAAAACCACAAACAAGGTAAAATTTCCCTAAACAGACACTCAACCACAAACAGGGATTTCACTAGAGAGACAAACGACAAGCAAGGTTTGGGTTCACTACAGATGTTCAAAGTGGAGCAGCCAAAATCCAAGAGATAACACTGAATGGTGTATGTTTCCTGTCTGTTTCCGGCAGTACCTTTCGGGCAGTGCCCAGGATTTCATTCTGGTGCTTCTCAAACAGATCAAGCTGTCGCTCCAGTTCCACCTCCCGCTGATCCCAGGACAGCTGCCGCTCCTCATGGAACTACAGGAAAACACATGTTAAAAAATACATGTTAAATCAATACAACAATGGCGCCCGGGCAGCGAGGCACAGAAGAGGCAGAGTACTTTCTGTTAAACTGATAACTGTCCTGAACATGTTTGTGAATGTTGCCTATTTAAGTATCACCAAGCAGCATATGTCTATTTACTATATGTCTGATGCTATAGCTACTGGGTTACATTAAATCAACTGTATTTTGAGAGATGTTTTTCTTTTTTTCTTAGCTAAAACGGCTTAAATGCAATATATTGAAAGGTAACACTATTGATTTAAACAAGTAAAAAGAAGCCAGTTGCTGGTGTGTAAAAGATAAATTGACCTACTTCAATTGTGAAAAACAAGGAAAACAGTTCCAGAGTCATATCTCATTAGCAAATAAAAGCAAGATATCTGCCTTCCCTGTTAAAGGTTGTATCAGCGATTTTGGGTGACGTCACTTCTGAAGCGAAATCCCAAACAAACAGAGCCAGCTCCAGCTCAGAGCCAATTATGTTATGTTTTAAAAAATAGTGTTCAAGCATCCAGAATTATAACCACGTTAATAACGTTTGTAAGAAACCAAACCGTTTGTAAATCCGTCAAGATTTCAGCGAGATAAGAGTATTAGCGTATTAGTATCACCCACCCCTTGTCGGTGATTGGTTGGAATACTGTTTATTTTGGTTTTGAGTGGTTGGTAGTACCATTTGTTTTTGTGTACGATCTCGGAGCATAGGCTGCCTACAGAGACGCGGTTTTTTGACGGCCTGCTTATGGGGCGGGCAGCTAGCGGATCGTGAGGAAAAATCAGATGAATGTGATCATTTATGTTTCGACCCAAAATCGCTGATACAACCTTTAACCTATCAGTGGATTACAGTACACAGCATCCCAAGGCAGTGTCAGTAGTCAAGTGTCAGAAATCTGTACAGCCTAGGGTAGGCCCGATGAACAAGACACTAAGGCCAGACCTAAAGGCTCCAGTGAATGATCCACAATCCGTCATACATGTAAGCCTCATTGCTTTGTGACAGGGTCCATCTGCTGCACCGTTTTGATAATAAGGAGCACTGAGCTCATTTTGGCATGAATCGCGCAAACATAATCTGCATTTGGACAGCTGTCAATATAACACAAGAGCCTTAAAACTTGTTTTCACACGTACTTCATTATTCAGAGATAAAAGATTGATGAGAGCCATTACGGCGGGCCCCAAATAAATTAGAAGGGAGGTAACAAAGGGTGTGATGCTTCATTTTGAAAAACAAATTAATTAGTGAATAAGGCAAACTTGGTGCGAGTGCGGCCCTGAATCCAGATAAGCTGTAAAGTGATTCCTGGAGCGCCCCGTTGGCAGCTGGTGGATGTCTCACGTTGTTCTGCTGGACGACGTCCTCCTCCAGGCCACTGATGGTGCGCTCCTGCTCGGCCGCTGCGTTCCGCAGGTACTTCATCTCCTCCTTCAGGGTGGATAGCTCCCTGCTGCGCCGCAGCTCCTGCAGACGCAGGTCCTCCATCTTCTTATGCCACTCGCTCACCTGTTCAAACCCTTTGCATTACCCTTACTGCAGGTAGGCAACATCATAGCATCCAGGGCAGTATGTTCTGAGCAACTAGGCTGTGAGTGTGTTTGTGTACATGTATGTATACACACACACGTGTACATGCCAGAACCTGTTCTGAAGCAGGCTGTCAGTGTGGGATCTGAAATCCTACAGCATCCTGGAATCTGGTATCAATTTCCTGTACGATTTACCTCTACATCTGTGTGTCTCTCAATCAGTGAAATGACCTCTGAACTTTCAATGCACGTTTCAAACAGTTCCTAAATGTAATATAATGTATAATAATCCTAAATACTGTAGCTCTAAATCTGATGCACGCTTGAATGCTCCCTTTATTAGCAACACTACTTTTATTCAACTTTAAAAAAACATTATACGCTGTACAGTGTTGCCTTTTATTCTAGTGCATAAGTGTAAGCCTTGCCGTTTATGATTTACTGTATGCTCTTGTCGCTACCTCTAAGTTAGCACACACAAAGACAAATTCTGAGCAACTTTGACTAATGTTACAATAAAGTGCTGAATTATTCACAGGTGTCCCCGAGGTGTAAACTGACTGATCGAACAGCAGAAGGTGGGTAGTTCTGGATGAACTGTAAGTGTAACCCGATTGATCTACTAGCAGGAAGGTGTGAAATGAGGATGAGCAGTAGGTCTGTTCTTATCTGAAGGCGGTGCACCTTCTGAGCGCCTTTGCTGTCTTTCAGGGACGCGATGAGCTCCTCCAGCCCCCTCAGACGGAGCTCCAGCTCCGCAGCCTTCTCCTCCGCCCGCCTCCGCTCCTGCTCCGCCCGCCGCGCCTCCTCCTGCCCCCGCTGTTTGTCCACCTGCAGCTGCATCATGGTCTGGGAGAACTTCTCCTGCTGAGGCAGCGGCAGGGCGCCCGAGAACTGCCTGCGCAGGGCCTGCACGGTCTGCCGCAGGTGACGGGCGCGGTTGCGGCCCTCCAGCCGGGCATGGTACAGGGCCTGTTCCTTGTCGTCCAGGCGCTGCTCCGCCCGCAGCAGGTGGGCCTCCAGTTTCTGGGCCTTGAGCGCAGCGGCCTGCAGCTTGCTGACCGCTGTGGCCTCGCTCACCTGCAGCGCCACGATGTGCTGATGTAGCTTGGCGATGAGAGCCTTCTCATCCGACTCAGCCTGGGGGGTGGGGGGGGGGGGGGGGTCAGAGGGGCACGGTTTGCATTAGGGTCACTCGGAATAAAGCAATGCTCGCCAAAAAGAACGAAGCGAGTGCATCCGGTCCGGCCCTGCTGGCCTGGGATAGCTTTATTGCTATTGGAAGCACATTAATTGAAAAGGTCCCTGCCAATTTTGGGTCTATTAGCACTAACTGCTTCCTGTTAGATCTGTAATCGGACTGTGATTGATACATACTAATTTGGTACTTTTTAACTGAAGGGTTTCAGGATGCATGACAATCACTCATGTATCTTACAACACTGAGGTAATAGGCAAGCCTTTCTTACCTGATAGTCCAGCACCTGCCTCCTCAGAGCTTCCACCTCCTTTTCTCGGGACTGCTGCCTGGCCTCCAGGGTAGACACCTGCATTTTGGCCACGTCCGAAACTTCCCTTAACCTACAGGCCGCAATGCATTACAAAACTTATAATGTACAATACACAGCAATTTTGTAATACCGTACATGATGTGTGATACATGAATTAATAAACTATTTTGATTAAACTATGGATTTATATTTTTGATTCCAGATTTGATTGTGCAATATCCATTTATTTTATCCTTCTATTCAGAAGTGATGGGCCACAGGAAGTGAGTGTGCTTCTGATTTGGTTCAGCCCCGCCCTGCCATATGCTTACTTGGACACTTCGATTTTGAGCTCAGCCTCTGTTCTCTCCAGCTCGCTGATGCGCCGGCGGTCGGCGTCGCTGACCACTTTGCTCACACTGTTGGCCAGCTCGTCGCGCAGCTCCTGCTCTGTCCGCTGGGCCTCCAGGTTCTGTTTGGTCAGCTGCAAAGAGAGGATGTCTGTTTCACTAACGCAGGGCCACATGAACTGCCACTTTCCAGTGAACGCAGTGTATTTCTGTTTCCAAACATCGAGCAAAACTCATTTTCAATGCAAACTCAAACTGCCAATCAATCTGTTTTGGGAAAAATCTGGTTGCACTGTTTTAGTGCAGCTTGCGGAATCTGAACAGTGATAATCTGAATAAAGAGAGCTGAATAGCGATATGCACCTCTGCAAATTTGGTCTCCAGCTCTGCATTGCGATCTTCCACTTGTCTGAGCGAGTTTCTCAGGTGCTCGTACATCCTCTGGGCGTGTTCTGCTCTCTGGCGCTCGTTCAGCTCCCTCATCTCCAGCACCGCCATCCTCTTGGAGACCGAGGCGATCTCGCTGTTGGCGATGGCTTTCGACGCCTTGTCCATGCTGCTTTCCCCACCTGCAGCGGCGAGCCAGTGATCATGTGAAAACGCCATCACAGAGCAGACCTAGCGCGGTCCGAGTTCAAAAGGAATGATAAAGACGCTCAAAGTGGAAAAGACGTCTCTGAATGGGAGAGAACGGGAGAGACAGCAGCCTTGATGATGCTTTCATGGCACCACACCCTCTTTATGGAGACACCTATTACTCTGCCTTGGAGGTGAACAGTCAGAGGCTGCAAATAGGCTGTGTGGGTTTCTCACCAGCCTTTGCATCACGTGAATGTTGACTGAAACTATGAAGTCATCAAATGTCCTACTTCTTTAGCAATACCTGTTAAACACCCTTTACAGCACAGCACATATTTTGTTTCACTGAAGTTGAACACCTTCTGAGAGTAGCTATATAGCTTTATACCATCTTGTAATTGTCCATAACAAAGGTGGTGTACATTTTCTGCACTTAAAAAATAGGTAATCAGGCATGAAAAAAATCTATTTGGGTTAACCTTAAAGTAAAAAATAAAATGGTTGGCCAGCCATTTGCATCAGCTAGGTAGCAAGCAAAATTAATAATTTTGCCTCAAATTATGTCAATAGCTAAATAACAAAGCATTATTTTGTTTTAAATCATCTTATGACATAGTAATTTAGCTAGGCAGATATTATTTAGCTAGACCATATGTAAAATAGGACAGGCTTGTGAGATACAATATTCGTGTAATCACACGGCTTGGATGGTATTAAAAGGTAACCAGACAGATAAAGCATACGTTTTTTTTCGGTGGAAAATCTTTCGCACTGTCCTTGATGTGGGTTGTCTACTTATTTTTGGTTGTGTTATTATGATTTAATTTGGTAAGAAATCATTTTGGCTTGTTTCTCAAGGATCACTGGCACGAATGTTCAATTTCCCATAGACTCAAACCATTGGCATTTCCGGATGCGTTTGCCAAGTGTACCTTAGATTGCCAAGATTGTCATATTTGCATATTAGTCATATTTGCATATTAGTCAGGAAACCACAGATTATTCAGCTAGACTTCTTTATCATACACTGCCCGGCCAAAAAAAAAGTCGCACTCTAATATTTCGTTGGACCGCCTTTAGCTTTGATTACGGCGCGCATTTGTTGTGAAATTGTTTCGACAACCTTATGCAATGTCACAACATTTATTTCCATCCAGAGTAGCATAAGTTTTTGGCTGAGATCTTGTATTGACGACGGGAGAGTCGAACCACTCCGTAAAGTGTTCTCCAGCACATCCCAAAGACTTTCAATGGGGTTAAGGTCAGGAATCTGGTGGCTAATTCATGTGTGAAAATGATTCCTCATGCTCCCTGAACCACTCTTTCACAATTTGAGCCCGATGAATCTTGGCATTGTCATCCTGGCATATGCCCATTGATGGGATAACCTGGTCATTCAGTACATTCAGGTACTTCGCTGACTTCATTTTATTGCTGCATAATGTTGCTGAGCCTAGACCTGACCAACTGAAGCAACCCCAGATCATAACACTGCCTCCAGAGGGGGCACTATGCATGACAGTGGGCACTATGCATGACGGGTGCAATGGCGACTTTTTTTTTGGCCGGGCAGTGTATATTGTGTATACCCTCCAGAAAATGTGGTGTTCCCGCCTAAAACCGATGTACTTGGAAAAGTACAGCTGAGACACAACATACCTGACTTAGCGATGTGTTCCAAAGCTTGCTCTAGTGTGTGCAGTTTCTCCTTGCTGATCTCCAGCTCTTTGTTCAGACCCTGGATCTGCTCGTGCAGAGAAGCATTCTCGCTCTGCAATAAAACGATTCTGCTTGCATCAACTCTGAAATCTGAATGTTTCATCGGATTCCCCTAGAGTTTCTATTTTTTTTGCTTTCAAGCTTAGTTTACATTAATAACCAATAATCAAACAAGCAATAATTATAATAATAGCTGTTGGTTTCTAACCTCTAATTGCTCCAGGTTGGTGGCCCTCTGAACGAGATTGTTGTCCTTCTGTAGAAGGTCTCTGTATTTTATTGTCAGTTTGGTGTACTCTTTGTTGGCCCGCTCAAGTTCAGAAGATGAGACACTGTTGTCTAGAGCTTTCTGCAAGGCTGCTATTTTGAAAGAGGCCATATCCTGTGAGAGGAACACAACACTTTACAGCATCTGGAAGCCATCGTTAAAATGAGCTGCCACTGCTGAGGAAAGACACTGAAATGAACGGTGATAGGTGACAAGACACTGAATTAAACTGAACAGTTATGAGACATTAAAATTAATTGTGATTGGTTAAGACTGTCACATAAAGCAACTGTGATTGGTTGAGACAGACACAAATACACTGACTCCTACAAAGAAAGAGGAATTAACTGTGATCAATTATGACAGGCGTTTAAATGAACTGCAATTGGTTATGACCGTCACTGAAATGAGTTGAGCTTAGACAAACCTTATATCTTTGCAAATAGCCGATCCTTTGTGTAACTGTGGCCTCCGATTCCAGGAAGTCGCTCCTCAATTTATTATTGTCCTTCCTCAGGTGCTGCTCCATCTCTAGCAGCGTGGTGTAGCGTCTGATCAGGGACGCCTCCTTCACCCGCAGCACTGTCATCTTCCGAGCCGCTTCGCACACTTGCTGCCTGATTTCCGTGGGATCCTTCTCTAAAACCTCCAGCCAGTGCTGGCACAAATATTCACACAGGTGTGAACACCAGCTTTCCATCTAATACTACAGGCACTGCAAATGATAACTCTTGAATTATTTAATATGAAACTTCTTCTGTGGTTTAATTTATATTTAAAAAAAAATGTTATTTCCTAAAACAAAACCTTTTAATGAACGGGCATAGCTATATAAAGCTATAATAACAAGTTACAACAACAAAAAAAAACAATAAAAACACTGAAACACAGCAGTATATGGTACTTGAATTTACATTTGACCCTACTTACATCAAACTCCTTTATTTTCACTGCATCCACCTCTTTCTGCTGTTCAAGTTTATTTTTCAGCTCCATTAAAGAATCTCTCTCCTTTTGCCAAGACTCCTTTTCACTGAAACAAGACATACAAAGCACAGCTGACATTACACATTTAGGATTGTTCACTGTATCCCACAGTGAACTACACTGTGGCAAAGGCTATAAACAAACACTATACCTGTGGTGGTCCTTGTATATTAGTCCCTGCTGGTGTCGAACCACAGCGAATTTACCCTTGTACTCCTCTAACGCCGCTTCCAGTTTCTTATTTGATTCTTCCTTGTTTTTTAGCTCCTAAAGGGGAAAAACAAGTCATTAATGAAGTCTCCTCTGTATTTCTCAGTACTGCAGCCATGCAGAGAAAAGGGGGAGAGCACCATTGTTTATCTTGATTATACTTAGGTTCATACCTGAGGAAGTGTTACTGCTTATTAGGCGCACGCCTACAGAAATGTGATTGCATTGGGTACATATCTGCAGAAGCGTGACTGCATATTCGGTGCATACCTGCAGAAGTGTGATTGAATATTGGGCGAATACCTGCAGAAGTATGATTGCATATTGGGCGAATACCTGCAGAAGTGTGATTGAATATTGGGCGAATACTTGCAGAAGTGTGATTGAATATTGGGCGAATACCTGCAGAAGTGTAATTGAATATTGGGCGAATACCTGCAGAAGTATGATTGCATATTGGGTGAATACCTGCAGAAGTGTAATTGAATATTGGGCGAATACTTGCAGAAGTGTAATTGAATATTGGGCGAATCCTTGCAGAAGTGTGATTGAATATTGGGCGAATCCTTGCAGAAGTGTGATTGAATATTGGGCGAATACTTGCAGAAGTGTAATTGAATATTGGGCGAATACTTGCAGAAGTGTAATTGAATATTGGGCGAATACTTGCAGAAGTGTAATTGAATATTGGGCGAATACCTGCAGAAGTGTGATTGCATATTGGGCGAATACTTGCAGAAGTGTAATTGGATATTGGGTGAATACCTGCAGAAGTGTAATTCAATATTGGGCGAATACTTGCAGAAGTGTAATTGAATATTGGGCGAATACCTGCAGAAGTGTAATTGAATATTGGGCGAATACTTGCAGAAGTGTAATTGAATATTGGGCGAATACTTGCAGAAGTGTAATTGAATATTGGGCGAATACTTGCAGAAGTGTAATTGAATATTGGGCGAATACTTGCAGAAGTGTAATTGAATATTGGGCGAATACTTGCAGAAGTGTAATTGAATATTGGGCGAATACTTGCAGAAGTGTAATTGAATATTGGGTGAATACCTGCAGAAGTGTAATTCAATATTGGGCGAATACTTGCAGAAGTGTAATTCAATATTGGGCGAATACCTGCAGAAGTGTAATTTAAAATTGGGCGAATACTTGCAGAAGTGTAATTGAATATTGGGCGAATACTTGCAGAAGTGTAATTGAATATTGGGTGAATACTTGCAGAAGTGTAATTGAATATTGGGCGAATACCTGCAGAAGTGTAATTGAATATTGGGTGAATACCTGCAGAAGTGTGATTGAATATTGGGCAAATACTTGCAGAAGTGTAATTGAATATTGGGCAAATACCTGCAGAAGTGTAATTGACTATTGGGCGAATACCTGCAGAAGTGTAATTGAATATTGGGCGAATACTTGCAGAAGTGTAATTGAATATTGGGCGAATACCTGCAGAAGTGTAATTGAATATTGGGCGAATACTTGCAGAAGTGTGATTGCATATTGGGCGAATACTTGCAGAAGTGTAATTGAATATTGGGCGAATACTTGCAGAAGTGTAATTGAATATTGGGCGAATACCTGCAGAAGTGTAATTGAATATTGGGCGAATACTTGCAGAAGTGTGATTGCATATTGGGCGAATACCTGCAGAAGTGTAATTGAATATTGGGTGAATACCTGCAGAAGTGTAATTGAATATTGGGCGAATACCTGCAGAAGTGTAATTGAATATTGGGCGAATACTTGCAGAAGTAAGATTGAATATTGGGCGAACACCTGCAGAAGTGTGATTGCATATTGGGTGAATACCTGCAGAAGTGTAATTGAATATTGGGTGAATACCTGCAGAAGTGTAATTGAATATTGGGTGAATACCTGCAGAAGTGTGATTGAATATTGGGCGAATACTTGCAGAAGTGTAATTGAATATTGGGTGAATACCTGTAGAAGTGTGATTGAATATTGGGCGAATACTTGCAGAAGTGTAATTGAATATTGGGTGAATACCTGCAGAAGTGTAATTGAATATTGGGTGAATACCTGCATGCAGAAGTGTAATTGAATATTGGGCGAATACCTGCAGAAGTGTGATTGAATATTGGGCGAATACCTGCAGAAGTGTAATTGAATATTGGGTGAATACCTGCAGAAGTGTGATTGAATATTGGGCGAATACTTGCATGCAGAAGTGTAATTGAATATTGGGCGAATACCTGCAGAAGTGTGATTGAATATTGGGCGAATACCTGCAGAAGTGTAATTGAATATTGGGTGAATACCTGCATGCAGAAGTGTAATTGAATATTGGGCGAATACCTGCAGAAGTGTGATTGAATATTGGGCGAATACCTGCAGAAGTGTAATTGAATATTGGGTGAATACCTGCAGAAGTGTGATTGAATATTGGGCGAATACTTGCATGCAGAAGTGTAATTGAATATTGGGTGAATACCTGCAGAAGTGTGATTGAATATTGGGCGAATACTTGCATGCAGAAGTGTAATTGAATATTGGGCGAATACCTGCAGAAGTGTGATTGAATATTGGGCGAATACCTGCAGAAGTGTAATTGAATATTGGGTGAATACCTGCATGCAGAAGTGTGATTGAATATTGGGCGAATACCTGCAGAAGTGTGATTGAATATTGGGCGAATACCTGCAGAAGTGTAATTGAATATTGGGTGAATACCTGCAGAAGTGTGATTGAATATTGGGCGAATACTTGCAGAAGTGTGATTGAATATTGGGCGAATACCTGCAGAAGTGTAATTGAATATTGGGCGAATACTTGCAGAAGTGTAATTGAATATTGGGTGAATACCTGCAGAAGTGTGATTGAATATTGGGTGAATACCTGCAGAAGTGTGATTGAATATTGGGTGAATACCTGCAGAAGTGTAATTGAATATTGGGTGAATACCTGCAGAAGTGTAATTGAATATTGGGTGAATACCTGCAGAAGTGTAATTGAATATTGGGTGAATACCTGCAGAAGTGTGATTGAATATTGGGCGAATACTTGCAGAAGTGTGATTGAATATTGGGCGAATACCTGCAGAAGTGTAATTGAATATTGGGCGAATACCTGCAGAAGTGTAATTGAATATTGGGTGAATACCTGCAGAAGTGTGATTGAATATTGGGCGAATACTTGCAGAAGTGTAATTGAATATTGGGTGAATACTTGCAGAAGTATGATTGAATATTGGGTGAATACTTGCAGAAGTGTGATTGAATATTGGGCGAATACCTGCAGAAGTGTAATTGAATATTGGGCGAATACCTGCAGAAGTGTGATTGAATATTGGGTGAATACCTGCAGAAGTGTGATTGAATATTGGGCGAATACTTGCAGAAGTGTAATTGAATATTGGGCGAATACTTGCAGAAGTATGATTGAATATTGGGTGAATACCTGCAGAAGTGTGATTGAATATTGGGTGAATACCTGCAGAAGTGTAATTGAATATTGGGTGAATACCTGCAGAAGTGTAATTGAATATTGGGTGAATACCTGCAGAAGTGTGATTGAATATTGGGTGAATACCTGCAGAAGTGTGATTGCATATTGGGTGAATACCTGCAGAAGTGTGATTGCATATTGGGTGAATACCTGCAGAAGTGTGATTGCATATTGGGTGAATACCTGCAGAAGTGTGATTGAATATTGGGCGAATACTTGCAGAAGTGTGATTGCATATTGGGCGAATACCTGCAGAAGTGTAATTGAATATTGGGTGAATACCTGCAGAAGTGTAATTGAATATTGGGCAAATACCTGCAGAAGTGTAATTGAATATTGGGCGAATACTTGCAGAAGTATGATTGAATATTGGGCGAACACCTGCAGAAGTGTGATTGCATATTGGGTGAATACCTGCAGAAGTGTAATTGAATATTGGGTGAATACCTGCAGAAGTGTAATTGAATATTGGGTGAATACCTGCAGAAGTGTGATTGAATATTGGGCGAATACTTGCAGAAGTGTAATTGAATATTGGGTGAATACCTGCAGAAGTGTGATTGCATATTGGGTGAATACCTGCAGAAGTGTAATTGAATATTGGGTGAATACCTGCAGAAGTGTAATTGAATATTGGGTGAATACCTGCAGAAGTGTGATTGAATATTGGGCGAATACTTGCAGAAGTGTAATTGAATATTGGGTGAATACCTGCAGAAGTGTGATTGAATATTGGGCGAATACTTGCAGAAGTGTAATTGAATATTGGGCGAATACCTGCAGAAGTGTGATTGAATATTGGGCGAATACCTGCAGAAGTGTAATTGAATATTGGGTGAATACCTGCAGAAGTGTGATTGAATATTGGGCGAATACTTGCATGCAGAAGTGTAATTG
Source organism: Synaphobranchus kaupii (assembly GCA_029718625.1). NCBI lineage: Eukaryota > Metazoa > Chordata > Actinopteri > Anguilliformes > Synaphobranchidae > Synaphobranchus > Synaphobranchus kaupii. The sequence goes on from CM056376.1 coordinate 96,958,004, forward strand.
AATATTGGGTGAATACCTGCAGAAGTGTGATTGAATATTGGGCGAATACTTGCATGCAGAAGTGTAATTGAATATTGGGCGAATACCTGCAGAAGTGTGATTGAATATTGGGCGAATACCTGCAGAAGTGTAATTGAATATTGGGTGAATACCTGCATGCAGAAGTGTAATTGAATATTGGGCGAATACCTGCAGAAGTGTGATTGAATATTGGGCGAATACCTGCAGAAGTGTAATTGAATATTGGGTGAATACCTGCAGAAGTGTGATTGAATATTGGGCGAATACTTGCATGCAGAAGTGTAATTGAATATTGGGTGAATACCTGCAGAAGTGTGATTGAATATTGGGCGAATACTTGCATGCAGAAGTGTAATTGAATATTGGGCGAATACCTGCAGAAGTGTGATTGAATATTGGGCGAATACCTGCAGAAGTGTAATTGAATATTGGGTGAATACCTGCATGCAGAAGTGTGATTGAATATTGGGCGAATACCTGCATGCAGAAGTGTGATTGAATATTGGGCGAATACCTGCAGAAGTGTGATTGAATATTGGGCGAATACCTGCAGAAGTGTAATTGAATATTGGGTGAATACCTGCAGAAGTGTGATTGAATATTGGGCGAATACTTGCAGAAGTGTGATTGAATATTGGGCGAATACCTGCAGAAGTGTAATTGAATATTGGGCGAATACTTGCAGAAGTGTAATTGAATATTGGGTGAATACCTGCAGAAGTGTGATTGAATATTGGGTGAATACCTGCAGAAGTGTGATTGAATATTGGGTGAATACCTGCAGAAGTGTAATTGAATATTGGGTGAATACCTGCAGAAGTGTAATTGAATATTGGGTGAATACCTGCAGAAGTGTAATTGAATATTGGGTGAATACCTGCAGAAGTGTGATTGAATATTGGGCGAATACTTGCAGAAGTGTGATTGAATATTGGGCGAATACCTGCAGAAGTGTAATTGAATATTGGGCGAATACCTGCAGAAGTGTAATTGAATATTGGGTGAATACCTGCAGAAGTGTGATTGAATATTGGGCGAATACTTGCAGAAGTGTAATTGAATATTGGGTGAATACTTGCAGAAGTATGATTGAATATTGGGTGAATACTTGCAGAAGTGTGATTGAATATTGGGCGAATACCTGCAGAAGTGTAATTGAATATTGGGCGAATACCTGCAGAAGTGTGATTGAATATTGGGTGAATACCTGCAGAAGTGTGATTGCATATTGGGTGAATACCTGCAGAAGTGTGATTGCATATTGGGCGAATACCTGCAGAAGTGTGATTGCATATTGGGCGAATACCTGCAGAAGTGTGATTGCATATTGGGTGAATACCTGCAGAAGTGTAATTGAATATTGGGTGAATACTTGCAGAAGTGTAATTGAATATTGGGTGAATACCTGCAGAAGTGTGATTGCATATTGGGTGAATACCTGCAGAAGTGTGATTGCATATTGGGCGAATACCTGCAGAAGTGTGATTGCATATTCGTTGAGGGAGCTGATGACCTCCACGCTGGATGGGGCCATCTCCTCAGGGAGGTTCAGGCTCTTAAATGCGATGTTGTTCCCTCCTGATCGCCTTAGGGCTTCGACCTCACTCTCCAGTATGGTTACCTAATCAGCCAAGAGGAGAGATATAGTTTATACAGCTGTATATGGGAGGGGTACCCAGCTCTCACAAAGTAGTGTGGATGAAAAAATGCATAACCAACAGCTTTATGTAAAAATACAAGGCAAGGCACCTTGGATATGGGTCTCTGTTAACTAAAAATAATAACATTATTCATAATTAAAAGTGTACAATTTAATTAATAACATTCTAAATATTTTAATTAACTTAAAGGCATACTGAAATATTGACGCTCATCTTTATGACTTGCTCCAGTGGTCAGCAACTGGCCAACGGAGAAGGATGTTTTTTCTCTCTCCACTCACTCCCATCGCATGGCGAAACAGGTCTCAAAAGCACACTTTTAGCACATAAACTAATGCAAACAACGGAGATTATACCGATATATAAAATCACAACATCCAGAACCATTTGAAAAGATAAAAATCTCCATTCATGATATTTCACACTTTTTCCAAACAAAGGTTTTTTTCTAAACAACGATTTGGAAGAAGATCTGGTCAGGTCGTTAGCTTATGAGGAACTTCCTTGTTTCTTTCTTGCGCCAGTAACGGTCCCACCCACTTCCTGAAGCGTGCGTTAGTAAACAAACTGAGCAAGTTAGCAAAGAAGTTAGCAACAGTTATTAGTTTTCTCAGAAAATAGTTCTTCAAAATCAAATCAATAAAAATTTGTTTCAAAAGTTCGGTTCTGGATGGCGTGATTTTATATATTGGCACAATTTGCGTTGTTTGCATTTGTTTATATGCTAAAAGTGTGCTTTTGAGATCTGTTTCGCCATGCAATGGAGTGAATGGAGAGAGGGAAAAAAAGTCATTCTCCGTTGGCCAGTTGCTGACCACAGGAGCAAATCATGAAGATGAGCGTGAATATTATGACTCATATCGGGGCCAGTACGTTCTAACAAAGTTCAGTATGCCTTTAAGTACTAATAATAATATAAAACCAAGGACTAAATATGGTCGTGCATGATGATGTATAAACACATCACTGCGGAAAAATAACATATCAAGATTAAATGGCGTTCCAAAGTGAATGATATTATAACTGAATTGGTTTAGTTTCCCAGCATGCTGCAGTTACCTTTTCATTGGCTTTTACCAGCTGACTTACGGCTTGGGTGGCTTCTTCCCGAGCAAGCCGCATTTGCTGTCGGAGCTCCTCATTCCTGCCCGTCAGCTGGTCCACTTGTGCTTTCAAGTGGATGCTGGCATCAAACTTTCCCTCTGAATTCTTCATCTCCATTGCCTGAGAAAAAATAGGAGAGTCTGGACAGGCTCCAACAGAAGACCTCCAATGCCTGGTATCACACATTGTGTAATGGGAAACTAAGGTTTCATGAGCACCAAAATGGTCGGCACTATAACTTGTAAGCAATGAATCACTCATCTGAACCAATCATAGGGTTTTGTATAGAAAGCAGTCAGTACAACAGAAATATCTGACAGCATGCGATAGAGCCACTGATTAGAGGACTCATAAAGCCTCATTCCCCCCATCACTACTTCAAGCTCCAAAGAGATTCGATATCTGCTTCAACTGCAGACGAACTTACACTGACGAGCCTCTCGAGAATAGGAATGCTGACTCCTGTTTGATTCTGCGTGGTTCTTTGGGTATCCTGAATGGCTTTCAATATCTCCTGCATTCCTTGTTCCAGCTGCTTATTTTCCATCAACATGTCATTCACTTTGGAAAATGGAAAACAGTTAATGGACCGAACTTTATAACAAGCAATTTAAGTGGCATAGCGCATCTAAACACACTCGTCCATGTATTAGCCTGACAATATTATGACAAATTATATTTACGTTTAGCTTTGAATTGACTTGACTCTGTTCTTCTGAGCTCCAGCTCCCTTTCTCTGCTGTTAAGTTCTCTCTGGAGGTGTTCATACTGGAACAAATATGTAAAATTGCATTATAAATATACTGATAATACCTAGTACACCTGAATTAAACAGAGGGCTCTTAGAGTTGATAGCACTTGGTGTTCAGTGTATTATCTGCTAACCGGTTTACCTGTCTTCTCTACCTACCTTCCATTTGAGCTCATCTTCATTAAATGAGCTGGGAGTCTTTTGGATGCTCCTGGTGACTTTGCCATCGCTGTCATCCATCAATAAATGACTTACAGACAGCCCTGAATGGGACAACGCAGGATTATGCATGTCACATATTAATCTTAATCTTAATAAATAATGCAGTGAGAGGGAGGGTATATTCAAGACTTTTGTGTGTTACACAATCTTTGTCACAGACCAGGTGCAAGTTCTATAGTTGGATATCTCTCTCTCTCTTTCTCTCTCATTTTACCTTTATCCTTTACCAGGTTTCTGATCTGTTTTTTCTGCTCCAGTCTTTCTGCTTCCAGCCGCTCGATCTGTGGAGGAAAAACCTGATTCAAAACCTCAGTGTATCCTGACAGTGTGTAAAGGGTCAGGGACAGACTGAAATCATTTTCTTTGTTCCTGATATATTTCTTCTATTTTTATGTCGACATTATATGTATGTAGCACTGTGTTTTGTGTGTGTATATGGTTCTTATGCTAAATTTATCATAACTGCTGTGGTGTCAGTCTGGCTGTGAAATGCACTGGATTCACTACTTTGATGATATAATTGTGTTATTATTGTTATTTATATTATTATTAATACAGTACCTCCTTTAGAAGGACCTGGTTTTCTGCTTTGTACTGCCGTTGTTTTAAAGCTTTGGATCGTCGGAATTCCGTTAAGTCAACCTCTTCTTTTGGATTTAAACCTTTAAAAAAAGGGTACAAAATGCTGAGACACAATATGAGACTCACTTCAGAAGAACCATCTGAGTAAAAATCAACTATGATTCTTAAAAATAGATGTTTTTATTCTCAAGAATTCTCAATTCTGAGCTAAAGATTCAGAAACAATCTCCTCTATGTACGACCTAAAATGTGAGAATATCTTGTTCAGCTGACCCAAACGCTCTCTCATGTCTTCGTTCTCATCCAGAAGGTCATTAACTTTCATCTCCAACTGGTTGATCTCCTTGGTCATGGCCTCAGCCGTGCGATCCCGCGACTTCAGTTGGTTTTTACACTCCTTTATCTCAGCAACGGCAGCCTCCAGCCCTCCTGTGCCCTGGGGTCACCAATGAGAGCACAACAATCACAAATCTGATCCCAGCAACAAGAGACGAAACAATGCTAATAGATACAGCAGACTCTGCATGACGTTACAAAGGAGTGCTTCTCTCCTGTGAACTTCCTGTGAACTTCCTGCCCCCCACCACAGAACCTGAAGTTAACAATTAGAGTTAAGTAACCGGCAACAGGACATGGAACAATTTAAGACATTAAGTAGACAAAGACGTCAAAATTAACGTACAGACTCATAGACTCTCATGCGAGTGAGGGTTTCACTGAGCTCTTTGTCCTTCTCTCTGGCGTCAGACTCAGCTAGCTCGGCCACTCTTTCGGCCTCCTGGAGTCTCCGCTCTGCAGCCTGCATCTTGGCCTTCAGGTCATCCATTTTCCTCTGCTGGATCACTGAGGGGGGTCCTGGAGATAAAAGGTCATGCTGCAGTTGCAGTCATGCTACTAACAACCCACTACAGTATCAGCTGTGGTAATCATCCAAAAAAATATATACTATGAATGGAAAAAATGTTATTTAATTAGCATGGTAATCTAGAGCACATCACTACAAATTACTTCTGTAATGGAGTGTACAGCAATGGCACCTTTCTGAAGGGGTTTTTTGAGCTCTTCGACAAGCAGAGCATTTTTCTCCATCTCTCCTGTGTACAGCTCCACTTGCTCCGTCAGCATCTTAATCTGATGGTCTCGCTCTTGCACGGCCTGAGGAGTATGGACAGAGCTTGACATATTTGACCTTGAGTACCCAGTTACCAAGGTGACCCTAGGGCTGGGCGATATACAACATCGATAATTATCAAATGCAATAACGGACGTTGCCACCGTGTGGGGCGCCTTTCTTTTCGTCTTTTTTCCTTTAAGTATACCCAATATACGGCAGTAAACATCCAAACTTCAGAGGCCGCGTGAAATGCTTCCGGAAAAAAAACATCACCGCTGATATCGATTGAGTGTTGATAAGACAGCCAACCAGCAGCAAGGTCATACAGCTTTCACGTGATCATGTGATGTGTTTTTTCAATCGCATGAAAGGTGCAACGCCTTTCTGTGATTGTCCGTCTTATCAACGCGCAGTAGAGAGTGATGACGTTTTTTTCCCCGGAAGAATTTCACACGGGTTTTGAAGTTTAGATTACTACCGCATCAGGTATAATTAAAGAAAAAAAGACGAAAAAAAGGCAATACCCCACATGCTGGCAACGGCCGTTATTGCAATCGATAATTATCATTGCGATATATCGCCCAGCCCTAGGTGACCCCTGTGTAGAATGCTGAGCGTCCCCAACTTCAGAAGTTTTTTGGTTTCGGTGCAATAACATCCTTTTCTTTCTTACCCCCATTTTATCCTTATTTGGAATTCCCAATTTGGGAATCTCTGCAACCTCCTATGTCAATTCAGGAAAACTGATTTGCTTCTTTTAACTTTTCAGTGCACCAGTTAATCTTGCGCAGACATTGGCTGGGATCCAATCAACATTTGTCCTTAACTTTGACGAATAATTTAAAGCAAACCTCGCCAAACTTGGTCAAAAGTGGTCAGACAGAGATGTGCATGTCGCACTGACTGAGGTCCCTGCATACCCAGACGATGTCATGGTTACGGCACACAAGATGAGTCACCCAGTAGCCCAATGACATCACTTTCTAAAGGAAAAACTTTGTTTCATTTGTTAAAACAGCTTGACTCGGCCGCTGCGGTGGCGTAGCGGACAAAGGCACAGACTTTTTAGTCTGTGCAGTTGCGCCCCGAGGATCGGGGGTTCCATCCCCGGTCCTGCCAGTTACGAGCATGGCCGGTGGCTCAGGGAGCGGCAATTGACAGCTGCTCCCAGCGGGAGGGGCTCGGAGAGAGTCGTCGCGCAAGTGCAGCCCTGGGCGAGTTGGAATCACGGTCAGGTTTGGAGGGGCCGCGCCCTCCTACTACCGACTGAAAGGGCTCGTGGCGGCGATTCTCTAGCGGCTGCTACACACGGGGATAATTGATAGAATAGGGTTTCAATTGGCTACTAAATTGGGAGAAAATGGGGAAAAATCTGAAATAAAATTAAAAAAACAAAAAAACAGCTTGACTCATGTTTAGCTTTGCTACTCTGGTGCAACAAAATAAGAAGAAGACAGGGTGACAGGAAAAACAAAGTGAAGGAGGAATGAGGACCGAAGAAAGGTTAGAGTACTTACAGCACACAGTTCATAAATAACCTGGAGGGTGATTGGGTGGCAGAAAGCAAAAGACAAAGAATGAAAAAGCATGAACAAAATAAAATCAATAAATAAAAATGATTTGCAAAACAGAGCCGGCACAACAGAAATATGTTAAAACAGAGGTCAGAGCACTACAACAGTAATGAAACAAAAGGCCCTGCCACTACACTAACGTTACTACCAAATTCAGCTAAAATCCAACCCCCAAGGTAAGATCAGCGCAATATGGTTTCACAGTCAATGTTTATGAGCACTTTAAACATCGCTACCTGCTGCAAGGCCATCAAATTGCTTTTGTCAGAGTCCATCTGTGCCGTCTGGAGTTTATCTTTCAGGTCTCTGATCATTTGCTGGTACTCAATTATTTCATCATCCTTGGCTGACAATATCCTCTGTGAATAAACAAAATGTTTTTCATTAAGGATTTTTTATCATAGATTTTTTTCATCATTACGATTTCATCACAGAATATGCAGGCTATTACTTGCTGACCAATTATGACAATTAATTCTGGACTTTCTAACAACGGATTACTAAAACACAGTAGTTCACAAATCCACATTTCCTTTTTTAACCGTCCTGTCAGATTATATCCTTTTGGTCTGAACTGAACCTGAATGGGACTGAGAGAGTGACCCACCTTCCATTCCTCCACCTTGGCATTTACAGCTGCCATTACAGGATCATCTTCCTCTGCCCGAGCCTGTATCTGCTCTGTCAGCTCTCTCACCTGTGGCCACACACATACGCACACGCACACACACACACACACACACACACACACACACACACACACACACACACACACACACACACACACACACAGTAAATGTACAGACAGGCACAGACAGACAAACACACAGTGACACGTATACACGGTGCATGTACACTATGATGAGAAAGTGGCTGGGGTTGTTACCTGAATCTTGGCGTGGTCCCTTTCTTTTCTCAGCTGGTCCATGATAATGTCAGTCTGCTGCACTACGATCTTCATCCTATTGTACTCGTCGGTCATCCTCTCCATCTCCTTCACGGACTCCTCCAGACTCTTCTCCATGTGTTCGCTCTGGGCTTTCAGATGGGCCACCTCATCTTCTGCACGCTGCGGGACAGAGTCAAGGACACCTGCTTGTGCATGCAAACATGATTAAAGGAAGAACCTGACTGATTTCGGCAACCCTGTCCCATGTCAACCAGGTACCTCCAGGCCCTCCCCGTAACGTGATCCATGTGGATAGTGTACCTGCAGGTCCTCCATGCACTGGTACAGCTGCCGGTTGGCAGAGTTCAGCCTCCGTTGAGCCTCGCTGTTCTCTTCCCGTGTGGGAACTGGGTCCTTCTGGTCCAGCTCTCGTCGGTAAAATATCACATCCCGATTGAGCTGTTCGTTCTGCAACCGCATGCACGCAAACATATGCAGACACACACATACATGCGCAAAAGGATGCAGGCAAACACGCAAGTACGTGCATGCACGCACGTGCACACACACACACACACACACACACACACACACACAGAGACATTAATTGGATAGGGACATGGTTCAGTGAAAACACACCAAAATTTACTTTGAGAATTTGACATGATAAGTTTACCTCACTACTCTGCCTCTAACTGCTAACTGGCTCTCTGTCTACCTCCCTTCTTACCTTCTTCCTTAGCTGTTTTATCTTGGAAATTTGGAGGGAGAAAAAAGAGAAAGGGAGAGATGATGATGATGCTGCTGCTGATTCATGGAAGCAGTAGAAATGCAAGAAAGGCATTTAAGAAAAAAGTTAATATAGCGGTCTCAAAGGAAAAAAGCAACTGAATATTACAAGAAAGGGGAATACAGGGAAAATTGAGAGTAGCTCTCCACTAGCTTTCTATGTACTTGTTTTTTTATTCCTGTGTCCAGGTGAAGTCTGTCCAGTGGTGAATGCCATGAAAACCTTCTAGGGAAGGTACAGAAAGTGCTTAGTCTATTGCTGGGCAGCAAATGCAATGCAGTCTCACCTCTCTCTTCAACTTCCTTTTGTCGTCCTCAGCTTCTTCAGCACGAAGAGACAGCTACAGAAACACACAGTGAGAAAATAGCTATAGCCCTGAACCACAAGGTACAGGCCTATATACCATTAAATACAGAAGTATAGGGACAGTGACACAATTTGTGTTGCTTTGGCCCTGTACTCCAGCACATTGGATTTGAAATAAAACAATACGTACATATGTACAATCTGTACATATTTGGACAGTGACACGTTTTTGTTGCTTTGACTCTGTACTCCAATATATTGGGTTTGAAATTATTAAAAGGTTCAATGTCAGACTGTGAGCTTTAATTTGAGGGTATTTACATTCATATTGGGTGATCAGAGGAGGAATTACAGCCCTTTATATACATGGTCAACCCAATTTAGGGGAGCAAATGTAATTGGACAATTGGCCACTCAACTGTCTCTTGGCCAGCTGCATTTTTGCATCATTAGTTCATGCACAAGAAAACCAACAAAAGGTCAAGAGTTGATTCTATGTTTGGAATTTACATTTGGATTCTGTTTTTGTTGTTGTCTCTCAACATGAGGACCAAATAAGTGTCACTGCCAGTAAAGCAGGCCAACATGAGGTTAGAAAATCAGAATAAATTGATCAGAGACATAGCCAAAGTATGTGTGTGAAAATCAACCAACAATATTGTTAGGAAGCAAGAACACACTGGTGAGCTCAGCAATAGCAAACAACTAGGTAGACCACGGAAGACCACTGTAGTGGATGACCGAAGAATACTTTCAGTTGTGAAGAAAACCCCCTTTTTAACTGTCAAACAGATCAAGAACACTCCCCATGATGGAGGCATAGATATGTCAAAGACTACCATAAAGAGAAGACAACAATTTCATGAAGTGACTGCTGACAGCAGCAGTTCTGAGATCCAACTAAATGCCTTAAAACTCTTTGGACTGCGCTTCACCTTGCAGAAGGACGACCCCAAACATACTGCTAAAACAGAGGAGTTTTCTGGGCCAAAAAGGGGAATGTTCTTGACTGGCCAAGTCAATCACCCATTACAACTGAACATGTGTTTCACTAGCTGGAGACAAGACTGAAGGCTGAAATATGGCTGAAATATATTTGGTTGAAATATGGGGGGAAAAAAGAGCATTTGTAATTATTCTTGAAATGTTTATGTATGGTATGTATGTAAGTTTTATGTGTTATACTTTGCTTTTTAACTTTGTTTATGCTTTTTAACTTTGTATTGCTTTTAACTTTGTATTGCCGCAGGGCCCCCCTGGAAAAGAGATTTCGGTCTCAGTGGGTCCCCCCTGCTAAAATAAAGGTTAATAAAAAATAAAAAAATAATAAAGAGGCAAAATGCCCTAGAAACAGGCCTGGCAGCGGGGGAAGATACCGAGCATTTGGTGATGTCTATGGGTAATAGACTTCAGGCAGTCATCCAATGCAATGGATTTGTAACCAAGTACTAAATATGATGACTCCCCCCTAAAATGGGGAGACTATGTATAAAACGGGCTGTAATTCCTACACTGATAACTTGATATGGATTCAATACTTTTGAATCTAACTGAATTTGTTTATATTATGCTTATGTTAAAACATCAGCATAACGATGATTTTATAAATTGTCATTAGATGCCGAATAACTGCATTGCCACTACGCAAGAGGCACACATCTGAAAAAAGCATGCAATGAGATCTATGGACTGCAGCAAAACTATAATCCAGGATACACATTGCAATGGCTCATGTGTCAAGCTTAACCAGCACTAATACATTGTTAATTACACGTGTCTACTGACAGAGTTAATGTATCATTAGTATTATGCTTATTTCAGACTGCACCTCCTCATTGACTTTCTTCTCCTTGTTCAGGTCCTTCTCGATCTGGCCCAGCTCCTTCTCCTTGCGCTCCACCTGACCCTCCAGTTGGCGGATTTCATCCCGGAGGAAGCGTGTGTCTCTTCCCCCAGTCGAACGCTGGGCCATCTGCACAGGAAATATTAGCACAGATCTAAACAAAAATGTGCACACAAAAAAATCCTCGCCACTTGTTTACATTACATATACACTGATACAATAGATATAAAAATCCATCCAGTCAAATTCAATTTTCATTAAATTTCCTTCAAAACGCTTTACACAGGAGAGGGTTGCACCAAAACAACCATTGCCTGAGGGAAACACAAGCAACAACATTACCAGCGAAGAGGAATTAGCCTGATAATCTTCTTAAGGCCATCTTTCTGTGGCAACCAGTCAGGTCCTGTGCTTTAGGCTCAGTGATTTTACCATTTGGCTTGGGTGGACATGCTTTATACTCACAATACATAACAATTCTAAGAAGATTTTACATGATTTTAATCCAGATTACTTTGATCTTACCTCCAACTCATTCTCTAATTTGTATACTTGGGCCTTTAGTTGGTTTTCTGTGGGACATGAAACCAAAGTGATGTTATGAACACTGCACATCAGTTATTGTGATTTCTTTCAGTTAAGCAACCACCCATTTCTGGAATGCCTTTAGTGTATTTACACACACACACACAGACACACACAAAAAGAATAAATCACATACCTATATCAGCTTGATCTGCTCCAGCTTTATCAATGACTTCATAAGCACAGCTTACTTCCTGTACTTTCATCTGGGGAACAATAAGAGATACATTTACATTTCAGAGCTCTAATATTACATACAGAAAATAAAATACACAAAAATAAAGGCATCCTTGCCATAGACAATTAAACTGACGCCACATTCTGAAATGTACAAATAATGTTGTGAATAAATAAATAAGCGATTTTAAAGCAATAAGTGAATCATTCAAAAAGTGGTTTTAAAGTTAATGTAAATACAGGCCTAAACTTTTTTTAGTAGCCAGGTAAATAAATCATTTTTATACTGGTATAGCTATGGCAGGAAGGTCTTTTATCTGCTTTTTCATATTTTTATCAAAGAGAGAAAGCCAAACCTTCATGATGGTCTGCGTGACTCTGAAAAGCTGAATCATTTTTTTGCTATCACCTTCCTTCAGGTCCCTCAGTTGAACCTGCAAACCATGACTGTTATTTAAACCCCTTCAATCCACCAACCAAACCCTCTCATTTATAAGAGATAACTATTTATATTTGAATATGTAACTATAATTTCTACAATAGAGCTGTGATGTTGTGCAGTGTTTACTAAAGTGTATGAAACACAGGGTTATGGCTCCCAATCCCAGACAAAACATTGTCGCTGTAACCTTGGTCATTGTACAATACCTTTATTGTCTAATACATCAGCTTTATAAAAGGCTACATAATTTAGGCTATTCTGTACAAAAAGAGATATACAGCATTTTAAGCTGTCTTGGATGATGGCTACTTTATTATTACACAAATAAACACTGTGACACATCTACAGCATGCACTGCCATTTTACTGCCTGTAAATCTGCCTTTGAAAAACCAGTTTCGACACTGTGCAGTTTACATGTACATCTCATGAAAAAGGGAGTTATACTAAAACCCCAAGCTATTGTTATGGTGTCTGAAAGAGAAATTGCCTCTGCAAAACAATGGTACCTCTAAATAATGGACATATGTGGCAATACCTTTGATATCATCTCGACAAGTTCATCCGATTCTTTTTCCAGACCCTCCCATTCATCCGGGTCAACCCCCATCAATTTATTCCAGTCTATGCTTGGAGGCATGATCAATGGCGTGCTATTCAGTTGAATCTACTGAAAATATATTAGTTAACATCGTAGCTAGGTAGATGGCGAAAATACTGTACTTTGAATGTACTTTGTATTTGCAATTTAAATATTTTTTTTTACATAGGCAAGCACTTTAACTGCAGTGTTTTGCATATGTTGCATTTATATACAGCTGTGTATATAAGTCCCAGTACCTAACGTTAGTTTAAGTTAACCAACTCTAGCTATTTCACTTTTAACGGTTTATAAATTGCATAAAATTTCATCTTCGTCTGCCCACTAAATTATATGACATTGCTCAGATAACTTTTAACTTTCGCTAACTTAACCACTAATAACATTAGCTAGCTTGCGCTAAGTTACCTTACCCAATTAACGTTAACTAGGCTGGCGGTTTAACGTGAAAGTTAGCAAGCTGGCTAACCTGGTAGACTTGACATTAACGTTAGCTAATTTACCTTTAATAATAAATGTCAGATGTCATCGTTCTAGGGTGCCTGTCAATTTGTCGTTTATTTCTGAACTTCATGAGAAAATGCTTATTAAAATAGAGCCAGAATTTTTGATGCATAAATACAGAAACCTCCCATCCCCTCAATAATAAAAGAGAATCTTTCCAACAGTTATTGCTGCTAGGCTACCGCTGGAAACAGTCGTAAAGGAGTATACTTGCCACTGCTTTACGGTAATGCCGTGTCGCTACCATAGAGCGTATAATATATCATAGAACTAGATATATCATAGAGTTCAGTGGTATATCGCTATGATCGCAGAGCCTTCGGGTGTTCATCAAATTTATTCTTATTACAAAATGCTTCTGTGTCTGAGTAACTTAAATTATGCTGTATGACTGCTCGGAATGTCAATGGGTCGATGGTTTCCTGACTAACAATAAATAAATAACTACTGGTAAAAATAATTTGTAACGGTTCCTTTAAAAGTCGTCAACTCTGCCCCGGAAATAATTTTAGAATTTATTACAGTGAGCTGGCTATTATTTTAGCTCAGGGATGACAAATGTTGTATGCCATATCAATGCTTACTTTTTCTATTTAGCAATTATAAATCTGGTATGAACATGAAAAGGGGGTAAGGAATATCTTTAAACTTGTAATTATCTAGTTGGCTGCAGAAGATGCCAGAGTCGACAAGGAATTTAGCCTTGTAACTATATTGCTAGATAGGTAACACCTAATGAAGGAACGTGCTGCCACCTTCCTTTGATGGTAGCTATACAGTTATCCCAGCCTGTCTAACTAGTAGAAACTAGTTAACCAGTTACCAACATTACTAAGTTAGCTAACTGGTCAGCTTTTTCTCTCTTACGAATACTAGCTAACGTTATGCACTTTCTCTACTAAAATGCTACGAGTGCCCCGTGATTTAAAAACTGGTCGGAAATAAACCAAGAAGCTAAGGTTAACATTAACTTTTTAGTTTAGTAACTTAGCGTCCTGCGTTTTCAGTATTTTGTTTGATGAATCGAGAATCGTTTTCAGTGCTGACAGGAATTGGTACATTTGCGTAAGTAACGTTATGTCCGGTCTAGTGTCACAAAACGTAGGCTGCGTTTTAAAATGGCTGGAACTTAACATAACGTTACACTTAACAGTTAATTAGTTAATTGATTTGCTCCAGCAGAGCTACCATAGAAATGTGTAACGTTATGGTTTACGCTGCCGATCAAGTAACGTTATGGAACTGTCTTTATTTCACCATCTTTACAACAGACTATCAAGTTGGAGCTGACTAGCCGTGTTTTCAAAATTAAATTGCCACTGCGCCCATAATAATGATTGTTTAACTTAGCTTTTACTGTTGGGACATAGCTATAAGGACATCGTTGGGCATGAATGTTAAGTATGTTAGGAATAACCATATGGATATTTTATGGTATTTCCATGTCTTCCCGGTAACATCAATTAAGCGCAAGATATGCAAGTTATTTTTTTAAAATGTTCTAACAAATGAGTGCTTCTTACTGGCCTACACAGAAGTTGAACAGCCCTTCTCATGCTGGTCAGATTGATTTATGTTATGTGGGTATATAGGCTGAATTGTCCATGGAATAAGAGTTAGACTGGATTTAAAGGTCAAAGTGTCTGTGCACCTTAACGCCAGAAAACAGTAACTACAGTGCTCTCCACAATTATTGGCACCCCTGGTAAAGATGAGTAAAAATGGTTATAAAAAAATTCACCGTTTGGTGAATTAGGTTAATCTCACACTGAAAAAATTAGAAAAATCCAATCTTTAAATTGAATTAAATTTATCAAGAAATAATTATTTTTAACAAAACCACATGTGCCACGATTATTGGCACCCCTGCATTTATATATAGAATAAAGTAATAGTTTTTAATATTTGGTCGCATATCCTTTGCATGCCATGACTTCCTGATGTCTGTGACCCAACAACATGAAAAGACTCTTGATATCTTATTTTCTGGTACTCTTACAAGTGATACTATAACGTCTCTGCATTTGAATGGATCTCTATGGGAATTGGGGGGTGGGACTAGATTTAGCTGTAACTTACACTGGAACAGTATGGAGCACATGGTTGGCTTAATGGATCTAAGTCATCAAGGGTCTGACGTATCAAACAAGCCTTAAACCATCACTCTGCTGCCAGAAATACAGTAGATATGGATGGATAACTTAAAGGGTTTCTTCTCCTGACTTATTTTTCCATAGAGTTCAATAGGAAAATTTGTCAGGAGAAACAACCCTTAAAGTGATCCATCCATATCTGCTGCATATCTGACAGCAGAGTGATGGTTTGAGGCTCGTTTGATACCTCAGACCTTTGATTACTTACAGCCATTTTACCAACCATGTATTCCATACTGTTCCAGCATAATTTACAGCTAAATCTAGTCCCACCCCCCAATTCCCATAGAGATCCATTAAAATGCAGAGATGTTATAGTATCGCTTGTAAGAGTACCAGAAAATAAGATATCAAGAGTCTTTTGATGTAGTTGGGTCACAGACATCAGGAAGTCATGGCATGCAAAGGATATGTGACAAAATATTAAAAATGATATTACTTTATTCTATATATAAATTAAGGGGTGCCAATAATTGTGGCATGAGTGGTTTTGTTAAAAATAATTATTTCTTGTTGAGGGATTTTTTTTTTTCATAATAAATTTACTTCAATTAAAGGTTGGATTTTTCTCATTTTTTCAGTGTGAGATTAAGCTAATTCACCAAACGGTGAATGTTTTATAACCCTTTTACTCGTCTTTACCAGGGGTGCCAATAATAGTGAAGGGCACTGTACCTCATATAACCAAGCGGATATCACTGCTATGTGAAACTCGTGGTTTCACTGACACTGCGTCTGATTATATTCTGTTTTTCAACCCTTCTTCACAGAAGTCGATGAAGTCTTTGGTTAAATATGGCTGCAGTGACGTGGAAGGAGATTTTCCTGCTGGCCGGCGTTGTGCTGGGATGCTACTGGAACAGCTTATCGTGTGGTTTTGTGTTTGACGATGTTTCTGCCATCCTCGATAACAAGGATCTTCGGCCCTCTACTTCTCTTCAAAACCTTTTTCTAAATGACTTCTGGGGAACGCCCATGTCCGAGGTTTACCACTTATTTCATGGGTCTATTTATAACATCCGTTTTATATGTATTCTATGACACAGTCCTTGTTTGAATGTTTCCATTTGTCAGTGTTATTTTCACTCTGTTTGCCACATTTTTGCCCGAGCTATAGCAAACTGATACACCTAATAAATGTGTCATCAGTACTGCTGAAACGGTATAGAGAAATTTGTAAATTAATTTTATTGCTGACAGCTGACAGCTGACTGTCCATGTGGCAGACAAGTCTGTACAACAAATGTCGTAAAGTATAGGCCATTCCTTTAGTGTCCAAAATATTATGGCACCATCTGGAAACATGCTCAGTAGCCTCCACATTACAACTGAGCCGATAATATTTGTTTGGTTTAGAGTATTCCTGGTTCATTTGCCACTCGTTTTATATGTATTTTTTATTGGAATGAAATACTTTGACGCTATACACCAGAACATCTCGTGCAGATCATTCATTATTAAAATAAACTTTCACCAATATTCAGAACATATTTATTATTTTACATGATTGTAAATTTTGTTTTGCAACATGTTTTGTTGAATATTCTCAGGGAGAATTTCCTTTTAATGGCTGGCTTCAAAAATATTTCAGATTTATGTTTGACACAGGTGCGGTGTGCATAAAATTTTAATAGCACAGCCCTTTTACATTTTGGGTGTCGGGTATCACTGATGATGGAATTCTAACTTCTTGGTTTGCTGTCGCACATTCTTAACCGTATACATTGCTGTCTCCCTGAAGGAAAGGAGCCACAAGTCCTATAGGCCCCTGACGGTACTGACCTTCCGACTGAATTACCTGTTCAGTGAGCTCAGTGCCCAGTCCTACCACCTCCTGAATGTGCTGCTACACGTGGTCGTGTGTGTCATCTTCTTGCGTGTCTGCCGACTTTTCCTGGACAAGACCTCCAGCAGAGTGGCTGCCCTGCTTTTCGCTGTTCATCCTATCCACACAGAGGCAGTAAGTTTACAAAGGATTGTGGGCATTATTTGAAGATTTGTCTTTTCACAATACCACACTGACGGCACGTTATTTCATGTTTTATTTTACGATGCTACTGAATTCAATCTAGCACATTCTTGGTAAACCAAAAAATAAATGTAAAATGTGATTACTCCATTATGTGATTCATTATGCAAAATGCAATTACATCTTATGTTGACAAATAATAACTCAGCCTGTCCCAGAAAAGTACATGTGTAATTTGTGTCCGTATATATGTGTGTGTGTGTGTGTGTGTGTGTGTGTCTGTGTGTTTTCTGCGAACAGTACTCAGTCTCCCTTTCCACTTTGCAAATTGCAAATAATGACATTAAAAAACAAAATTTCTTTAACTGATAAAATTAAAGACTGAGGTACTCAATAGGCCCATTATTATGTTGTTGAACTCAAGTTCTGTCATTATTTCTTTCTTAAACGTATTAACAGAATGCAGGTTTGGCTAGTTGCCATTTGCTTTGTCTTTAATTCTTCATTAGGTTTAATTTGATCAGTTAAAAATTGTTACCTCTTTTTAAGTAATAGTTTGCAATCTACAAACCCCAATTCCAAAAAAGTTGGGACATTATGTAAAATGTACATAAAAGCAGTGATTTGTAAATTCTCTTTTACATATATTTCCCAGTATTTTTTTTTTACCCGTCCCAACTTTTTTGGATTCCAAATTCGGAATTAGCGTATATTTACAAAAATCAATGAAGTTCATAAGGTAAAACATTAAATATATTTTCTTTGTACTGTTTTCAATTAAATGTATGTGAATCTACAAATCACTGCTTTCTGCTTTTATGTGCATTTCACATGCTGTCCCAACTTTTTTGGAATTGGGGTTTGTAGCACAATTGGTACAATGTGAATATGGGACTTTTATTATTT
Organism: Synaphobranchus kaupii; assembly: GCA_029718625.1. Lineage (NCBI taxonomy): Eukaryota > Metazoa > Chordata > Actinopteri > Anguilliformes > Synaphobranchidae > Synaphobranchus > Synaphobranchus kaupii. The sequence goes on from CM056376.1 coordinate 96,976,197, forward strand.
ATTGCATGCACAGCTATTTCTGACATAATGTGGCTTTAGAGGGTAAATAATCCCTCAAAACATGAAAAGCACCTAATTAAGAAAAAATTAACACCATTTCTGGGATTGAAATTGTGCTTGGAACGAAAAACCAGCATACCCAGTTTGGGCACTCCTGATTTAAACCATTCCAAAGCACATATTTCTTTAGAAATCAGTGTTTTTTTCTGATTCTGATTTTGGTCATGTGTAGATTCTTCCACAAGATGGCGTACATCAGTCACTCTTTCTTTTTGAGGGTTCTCTGCACTGCTGGCACACATGTTTTGCAACCTTGGCAGATATGAAACGCTGTTTGTGACTGTTAGAATTTGATTTACATATACTATTCTTATTTTAAGGCTTCTGCAGTACAGTAGAGCATCATATTTATACAGATCCTTATGCTCTCCTCCTTATACAACTGCTACTTATAAAACCGGTATCCGAGTAGTTACAGAAGGAATTTGCATGGAACGTTCACATTGGCACAAATACTGAAAATGGCACCCAAAGAATATTTTAGATGTCATATTTAAATCTACTGTTTGAAAAATGTGTATCAGTTGCAGTGCTTTAAGAGATTATGTTCTCCCATCCCACAGTCAGTTTGCATGTATGTTGTGCAAACCAAGAATAGGTAATGCGTAATGCATTATTATTCCTGTTTCGCTTGAAAGGTCACTGGCGTGGTCGGAAGAGCTGAACTCCTGTCATCTATATTCCTACTGGCAGCATTTCTGTCCTATACCAGATCCAAAGGTCCGGATCATTCGATTGGTAGGTTTCTGTGTGAAAGCTGTCAGTGTTTGTATGTTCTGCAGTAATACTGCTTTCATGTCAGTATCTCAAACAAGTATAAACACATTCCTTCTCTCTGTACCCTCAAGCTGATAAGGTTGTGTGAGAAAATGTAATTATTTGAAAGTGTTTGGTTGAATGAACCAAGCATTTATTAATCAACATCGTAAGACTTGATGGCTGTATGCTTGGTATGTTCAAGCTTATACACTTTATTTTTTTATTTTTTTCAAATCATACCGAAATGATTTTTATTATTCAGCATGACGAAATTTCAATAGTGTACCGTGGGAATCTTTGTCAAATTAAAGTGATTTCATTTCAGATGCATCATTTGCAGTAATCAGGCATTTGCACCAGGGTTTCTGATCCCTGTTCTAGATAATGCTATTGCATATTGTTGCAGATGTTGCACAGTAGACTCATTAACATTATATAGTCCACCCACTTTAGCTACGGGAAAGCCATTTGCAAATATATCCCATAAATCAACTTTCAATGTCTTTTTCCTTATCTTGAATTCACTCATTGCATGAGTCGCATGCAGTTCCTATATGCACTATTATATCAGGATAATGTAAACCCTTGGTGGGTAAGTAACAGACATAGCATTACGGGGGATGCCAGGATACTTGCATGCATTGCCTAATACTGATTTTCATGGCTGAGAGTAGGAAGTAGGCTACCGCTGCAGCCCAATGTTCCAAATGGCAAAAAAAAACACAAATGTTAAGGAAAAGCAGGATTAATCTACCAATGAGAACTCTCACATGCTGAATATTTATGGATTGACAGGGTATTCTGTGTTTAGTTTGTGTTAGGTCGAGTTTGATTATGTTGGATGAATTGTACCTTTTTTTTAAATCCACAGTCATATTTTATTGCTGAGTTTGCATATAACATTTTGCACACAATGCTGTTGGGGTTTGACACAGTGAAGTTCAATAAGGCGTGCACACCGTTCCAGCCCAGTCTCCTTCCAGAACTCCCTCCTCGTTGGTTTATTTAGGGTTCGGAGAACAGAGGGTGCAGTTGGTTTGGTGCACGTTAGATTGAATACCAAGCCTACGTTCTCAGTAGCAACAAAACTGCAGAATGGAGCGGATCTTTGTGCTTTGGTTAGCTTCATTGAAGACATTTCCCTTTCGCTTCCTCATGATCTCTTTCACAGTCTGCTTAATGGGAAACGTATCCATTTCATATACTACAAGTGATTTACAACTTTAGGGACATATGATATGTGATCTGTGCCGATTGTTTTTTGTTTTCTGAATTATCTGTGGGTAGTGACAGTGAAAGGGGCTGTATAAGATGACAGTGTTTATTTTTCTTCCTTATGATCATATGCTACAGCAAGTTTGGTTTATACGTTTCCCCATATTTCTTCCTGTCTTTGGACGTTTTGACCGGACAGCCAATCGCAAAGATACCAATGACAGTACTCACCAGAAAACAATTGTAATCCTACACCTAAATAGCTACATGAAACAAGGTTATAATTTGTGACAAGCCAGTACGACAACGCTGAGGTAATCTGAGCCAGAACTCTTAGTTTTTGTATGGTTTCCTTTTTCCTATGAACTACAGTACTCTACTCATTCCTCTGAAGTAATTAAGCCGTTCATCTGCATACATTTGTTGTTTGATTTCCAGAGAGGGTCCCCAATTTTTCTTTTTCTTCTGTTGTGCTGTGTTTGTTTATTCTTTCCGTAACTTTGACACCGTTTGCCCCTTAGTGTGGAGTCCCATTGCGTTGACCGTGGTCCTGGTTGCCATTGCCACCCTGTGCAAAGAGCAGGGGGTAACCGTCATTGGAATATGCTGCGTCTACGAAGTGTTTGTAGCTCAAGGGGTAAGGACAGTTAGTGTTTCCTTTACACATCATGAGGCTCTCAGTATCAGATGTCAGACAGAGACTAGGGCGAGAGCCTTGTTAATGGGTTGTCCCCTCGTGTTAAATTTCCTCTCACTACGTTCTGTTGGCACCTAGCAGGAAAAAGGAAGTTTGTATAAACAAAATCTTTGGCAAGAATACACACTTGCATGCATTGCATATAAACCAAGAAGTTTTTTTTTTTTTTTTAAATACATAAAACACTGAAATACATTTTTCTTTTTCAGAGAGGTCTGTTTTGTTTAATATTAATTTCCCCTGCTTGGTTCTAGTTCACTTTGCCTGTGCTGATAGACACCATGCTCCAGGTCCTGCGGGGGAAAGATGGTGTCCCGTATGTGATTCTGCAGACGTTACTGAAACTCATCGCCCTCATCATCAGCACCCTACTGCTGGTGATCGTCAGGGTGCAGGTTATTCAGTCTCAACTGCCTGTTTTCACCAGGCGAGTAAGCCTGCACGCATGCACGCGCGCACACGCACGCACGCACGCACGCACGCACGCACGCACGCACACACACGCACACACGCACCATAAGCTGCCCTTACACAACTTTACAGTCACTGGGCTATGTGCTGTTTTTAACCATCAATAGATTCAATAAGATATTTGCAAGTCGTTCACGTTATGGAAGCCAAGCCTAAATATCAAGAAATGCCCCCTCCCTGTTTATCTGTAGCAAGCAGAGCCCTGGCTTTGCTTGCTTTAGAGAGGGAAATTTTGCTTTAGAGAAGTACACGTACTGCCGTTTCAACCAATTAGCTGGAAAACAATGAGAAATTTGTTAGCTGCCCAGTCAAAACAGTCACCTGAAGACACCTTCCTTGTCCTGGTGATTTCCACTGCACAAGTATTTAGGTGGATTATGATTGGTTTTAAATCCTATTTCGAGAGAGCTTAAACCTGAGTGTGTCTGATGTGCAGACAGACCACTTAATCTCCTGGATACAGTTCTCACTTTAAGGCTTCAAGACAAAGCCTGTCCTGAGCATTCTCTGCCTCCCTGTCCCACCTCACCTACTCACTGCTGTTTACTGCCGTTTTCTATTGCTTGATCTGGTTTTTACAAACGTTCGTTCTCACAAATCAAATCACTGCATTTAAATTATTCCTGGCTATTTTACCATAAATCAAATTGTCAGAGCCCCACAGCAAAATAGAAAAAGTTCCACAGAGACGGAAAATTGGGCACTTTGCACCTGTTTTGCAAGTTTTGCTTCATGAGACTGACAATCATGCCTCTCGTTAACAGATTCGACAACCCAGCAGCTGTCAGCCCCACCCCAGCAAGGCAGCTAACATTTAACTATCTCCTGCCTGTGAACGCATGGCTCCTCCTCAATCCTTCTGAGCTCTGCTGCGATTGGACCATGGGCACCATTCCTCTCGTTGAGTCCGTACTGGATGTCAGAAACTTTGCCACGTTGGCCTTCTACAGTCTGCTTGGACTGCTGGCCTTCCATAGCCTGCGCTACTCTGACCACTCGGCCAAGACTGTTATCATGGTGAGAGGTCACGTGGTGGATCGGTCTGTCTGTCAATGGCGCTTGTAAGGATACATTCTGAATGTTGCACAATTGTGTGGTGTTACCTCAAAGGAGCTTCATAAAGCCTTCCCCCAAAATAACAGGTTTTTATTCTGCTTCAGTTTCTCTCTCAGAAATGTATTGACACCCTAATGTTACTGTTCGTTGTTAATGGAAAAAAGTTAATCTTAGAAACATAAAGGGTTTTCTATTTAAATTATTTAGCTTTCCCACTATTCATCATCATTCAGTGCAGAATAATTCAATTTTGACAGTACCAGTGTGCTTTATTCACATTGTCCAAAAGTAGCATCAGTATCAGCAGCCCAACGCAATTACAGCTCATTTCCATTAGCTTTGTTCGGGAGTGTTCATACTGACAGAAAGCTTAAGTGGGAGTTAAGAAGTACTATCTTCTGGGTCATCCTTGTATTTCCTGTGTACCAGACGAATGACTTCCACTGAAGTTTTATCACAATACGTTTATTTTTGGGTTGAGGCCTTTGGATATGTCACATTATTGCTTTCCCAGGAGGCCTTTGGGGAACAGTGATGAATCATAATTATCAGTCGAAAAAGTATTTGGCTGTAGTAGGTACTGTAATAATTTCCTTATTTAAAACCCTTTACAGCCATCCTGATCTGACTTAACATATTTGATTTTTTTTTGCCTCATTCGATTACCCATCTATTAGTTCTGCTAAGCGCATTCAATGAAAATTTATTTATACTGGGCAACATTTACTCTTTGCTGGCAAACGTGTTCAGGTGGCAGTCCTTGGCCAATTTAGGCACTAAATTATATTGAAATATTGGTCTATGTAGGTATTATTTTGTGGGAATTCTGTTGAAACAGACTGTTCCCTTCAGCCTTACTTCGGTCTGCTTTTGGTTCTTAGCATGCACTACAGGCAAGATTAATGGATATAGTTGGCTTAAATGTGTTTCTTGTGTGCCTGTAGCTACCAATGCCCTGTTAATGAGGGACCTGTATGCAAAAAAAAAAAAAAAATGAATTACTTTGGTAAACTAACAATTTGCTCTGCTGCATTCCCGTCCCTCCCAGTTACCTTTGGTCCTGCTCTCAGTAGCTCTTGCCAAAACAAATCAAATGGAATTAATTCCTTTAATTCCCAGGTTATGAAAATAATTGCCTGCTGTACAAAATGGTTGATCGGGGAAGATTGGTCTGGGACTAGTGGTTACTTTGTGGATTGTGTTTGTAGAGCTTTTAGTTACTCATATGTACGTGTTTTAATCGCATGGATAAGATTCTTCTTTTTGATGATTTGTCTCAGGTTGTGGCTGTTGGGTGGAATGGAACCAAGAACACAGATGAAGCTTCTTTTACATTGAGTCAAACACAATTGAAGGTGGTGCAAATTCGGCAGCGCAACCCCAAGCCAGTTTCTCTGATGCCTTAGTGAAAATAGTCTTTGATTTTTTAAAAGTGTATGTTGCATGGTGTACTGTACCTGCTAAATCGATACACTTCTTTTCAATATTAAAGGTTTGCTCTTATCATTGGAACCTGGGTGTGAAACACCAGCCACCACCAAATGCTGGTAAAAGTTTTACTCTAGCAGCCACTTTGGCCGGTAACCAACCAGGTTGTGTTATATTGTAAAAGCTAATGTGGCTGGTGAAATGTTGAGAATGGCTTGTGAATTTTTTGAATCCACAAGCCACTCTGGCCAGTGGGTGAAAAAGTTAATTTCATACCCCGATTGGAACACAAACCAGTTTGATTCTTAAGTGTGCACACAGTTTTTTTATTTTTTCCCCTCTGTCATTGTCTGAATCATATGGGAAATTCTGTTTGAGGAGAGAAAATCACACGCTAAATAGTCTCATCTTCTTTGCTTCCCTTTTGTCCTCCAAGATGGGTCAGAATGGGGTCTGATCTACTTTCAGAGACCATCTGCATTTTGATGAGCACGATTTATAGCTTGTATGCTGTGTGTACTGATATCTTGTTTGTATTGAACAGAAAAACACTCTCTTGGTACCCTTCAAAAGGGTCTCAGGAGACCGTAATGTTGGTCTATGTAGGTATTATTTAGTGGGAATTCTGTTGAAACAGACTGCTCCCTTCAGCTTTACTTCTGCCTGCTTTGGGTTCTTAGCATGCACTACAGGCAAGATTAATGGATATAGTTGGCTTAAATGTTTTTCTTGTGTGCCTGTAGCTACTAATACCCTGTTAATGAGGGACCCATATGCAAAACATTAGTGACTTTGTTAAACTAACAATTTGCTCTGCTGTATTCCCTCCCAGTTACCTTTGGTCCTGTTCTCAGTAGCTCTTGCCAAAACAAATCAAATGGACTTAATTCCTTTAATTCCCAGGTTATGAAAATATTTGCTTGCTATACAAAATGGTTGATATGGGATGATTGGTCTGGGATTAGTGGTTACTTTGTGGATTGTATTTGTAGAGCTTTTAGTTACTCGTATGTACGTGTTTTAATCGCATGGATAAGATTCTTCTTTTTGATGCTTTGGCCGGTAACCAGCCAGGTTGTGTTATATTGTAAAAGGTGGCTGGTGAAATGTTGAGAATGGCTTGTGATTTTTTGAATCCACAAGCCACTCTGGCCAGTGGGTGAAAAAGTTAATTTCATACCCTGATTGGAACACTAAGCAGTTTAATTCTTAAAGAGTAACTACACCCACTGTCTCAGCCTGTCTCCACCTTCTACGCAATTTTGAAAAATACTTTGTGGGGTGAGCGAGGGAGAGGGGTGGGGGCGGAGGAGGTGTGTCCATCGTCATTTGCATAAATGAACGTACATTGTACAAATGATTTCGTACAACTCGGCTCAAACTGTCAAACTAGACGTTGCACAATCAAGATTCAGAAGCTGCATGGCCTATTTCTCACCTCAGATATTTTCAGAAACATATTTTAATGGACTATTTAGGTGGAATAAGAGAGTTTACGAACAGGACGCCACGTTGTTCCGGTTTAAAAACGTGGAGCCGTAATGAAAGTAACGTAGTGGGTCATGTGCCGGCTGTTTCCGTTGTGGGCGACAACAATTATCCATATGACGTAGAGGTACAGTTGAAGTCGGAAGTTTACATACACTTAGGTTGAAGTCATTAAAGCTAATTTTAACCACTCCACAGATTTCATGTTAGCAAACTATAGTGTTGGCAAGTCAGTTAGGACATCTACTTTGTGCATGACACAACTAATTTTTCCAACAATTGTTTACAGACAGATTATTTCACTTTTAATTCACTATATCACAATTCCAGTGGGTCAGAAGTTTACATACACTAAGTTGACTGTCCCTTTAAATTTTGAATATTTGGTCGCATATCCTTTGCATGCCATGACCTCTTGATGTCTGTGACCCAACAACATCAAAAGACCCTTGATATCTCATTTTCTGGTACTCTTACAAGTGATATTATAACGTCTCTGCATTTGAATGGATCTCTATGGGAATTGAGGGGTGGGACTAGATTTAGCTGTAAATTATGCTGGAACAGTATGGAAACACATGGTTGGTTAAATGGCTCTAAGGCATCAAGGGTCTGACGTATCAAACAAGCCTTAAACCATCACTCTGCTGCCAGAAATACAGTAGATACGGATGGATAACTTGAAGGGTTTCTTCTCCTGACTTATTTTTCCATAGAGTTCAATAGGAAAATTTGTCAGGAGAAACAACCCTTAAAGTGATCCATCCATATTTACTGCATATCTAGCAGCAGACTGATGGTTTGAGGCTTGTTTGATGGGTCACAATGGGGTCTGATCTACTTTCAGAGACGATCTGCGTTTTGATGAGCACAATTTATAGCTTATATGCTGTGTGTACTGATCTTTTGTTTGTATTGGACGGAAAAACACTGTCTTGGTACCCTTCAAATGGGTCTCAGGAGACAGTAATGATCATGAACAGAGCTGAAGTACACAATGATTTTTAACGATATTGACATAGTACTTCAAATTGGTGTTTATAACATAAGTAGTTGTCGGATTCTTTTTTTGAGCTTAAGGTTACTGTAAGCTTCTGGAAATGGGGGCTTTGGCATGTTTACATTTTTACTCCAGATTCAGTCAGCATCAGGCTTTGATATATTAGCTAGGCTTTTACCACATTGTAAACTTCCTGACCAAATTCCTTTTTCCTGTACATTTACGTGCTGTAGTCCAATTGGAAAATAAGAAGCCATGGCTTTATTTATTTATCTATATATATTTATTTTTTATTGCCCACCCCAACAGGCCCTGTCATTGATCGTGCTTCCTTTCATCCCTGCTTCCAACCTGTTCTTCCCCGTGGGATTTGTGGTGGCCGAGCGTGTCCTCTATGTTCCGAGCATGGGTTTCTGCATGTTGGTGGCGAACGGGTTCAGGACCGTTTCCCAAGGCGGGTGAGTTTGGGCCTGCCCCCTTTCAAAATAAGTCCCCTAGGGGATGTTTCTGTGGAATCTGGTGGGTGAGAGGAGAGTGTAACAGAGGGACTGAGAAAAAGATAGACCTAGAGAGAGACCACAAACCGGTCTTTGCTAAAGATCTGAAATGTTTTTGTTTTTTTTATGAGGGAGCAACCTTATTTATTTAGTGCTGGTCAGTGCTTGCCTTGGCCCACTAAAGGTTGTCCCTACCATGTTATACGTTTCCATGTGAGATCACACGCAACTGAGGGCTTTTATGACTATTTTTGAAACCGTTAGCCAAAGCAAATACAAGTTTAAGTCGAAGGTCAGTTTGTGGGCCTGTCACATCCAACTGTTAATATGTGGTAACTTCACAAAATATACATGCGTAAGCATAAACATTCAGCTGCAGAGTGTGTTATAACCTCTTTCTATCCTTTTTCTAAATTTAGAAATCTGAAGAAAATCTCCTGGCTTTGCATGGCCTTACTCCTCGCCACCCATGCCGTCAAGACTTTCAACAGAAACTGGGACTGGGAGTCAGAGTACACTCTCTTCACTTCCGCTTTAAAAGTATGAGCCAATTTATGGAATGTTTGTTGTAATGCACCTTTCACCCAAACATAAAAATACAGTTCTATTTAACATTCCTCCCACTTGTTTGAAAGAGTAGCTGCTGAATAGCTGCTGAATAGCAATATTTCTTCTCTAATTTTATTCAAAATGTCTTCATATCAGGTCAATAAGAACAATGCAAAGCTTTGGAACAATGTTGGCCATGCTCTGGAGAATCAAAACAACTATGAACGAGCATTGAAATATTTCCTCCAAGCCACCAGTGTCCAGCCAGGTAAAAAATCTCAATATTGTTTTATTTATCATGTCTCTATATGATGAATACATGACGGGATTGTGTGATTAATTGAGACTGCAACAACAGGACTGGGTAAAGTTTGTCCTTTGTGCACTGTTGGCCTCCATTTATTATCAAAAGATTGGAAGAAAAAAAAAAACATACAATAATCTATAGGTCTTACATGCTGGTCTAAAATATCAGATAATATCAACATAATTAAATGCATTTTAACTATTATTATTGTTGTTATTTATTTATTTTTATTTTGGTTTAGGGTTGAGCAAGGGTTTAAGGGTTCAAAATGGCTTCATTTTATTCTGACTGCCAGTGTGTTGTTATTCAACTTCACCAAACAAAAACAATTCATGATTAAATTCAGTGAGAAATATCTGAAATCTCACATTCTGGAGTGCTTCCAACAGTATTTGGGGTACGGACCAGAAAATTCCCAGTGCCAAGAACTGTTATCAAATTAAGGAATGGTGAGCTGCAAGTTAACTTAACTTCCATAGCTCCAGCCCATTTGCATGTTACATGCAAATTACAGATCATTTTGACCCAGGTACTGTAATAAATACACAATTTCAAGTTGGCTAACAACGGTTAGTTATCAGTTTAAAAACTGTTTCAATGGATGAATTTGTGATAACAGACTCACTGTAGGCTATATTATTGTGTAGTTAATTATTATGAAAATAGCAAGGCCATCTTATATTTCTATGGTATTGGAAATGTATTTAAGCCAGTCTTCACATGGATCAAGCAAGTCAGGCAGAAAGAAAGCAATTGCCTCCTGGCAGTGCACAGAAAATGCAAATGGTGTCCAGTGCCATCATAAAAGCTTCAAGCCTGAGCTTGAACTGCAGTGTACAATTCCTTCAGGCAAGAAATGGCTTAATGCATACCCGCATACATCATAAGTAGGTCTTGCTTTAATTACGATTTTTTATCAATTGTGGTACCAATACCTCACCAATAGACAAAGCCCAAGAAAAAAAATATTCCTAGCTGGTTCTTTGTGGCTGTCAGCACTGGCGCAGACTACGTGGAGGCAACGGGGCATTTGCCACCTCAATAATGGTTGAAAACCCCCCACCCCGGTCGGGAACATCTTTTAATTTTTTCCCGATATACAAAGCACTGCGAAACATCTCCCATCCTCCCGGTTGTGTCAGGCTCCCAATCACAGAACTGTTCTTATACATTTTTGTGCTCCCAATGCACTCCCATTCATTTTCAGGACTTTGCAGAGATTCATAATTTTACAAACCTGTTACAAAAATGTAGATTGTAAACCCTAGTGGATAGGGTAGGGTTTACAATCCACGTAAGGTTGTGTGTAGAACATGCAAGCCAAAACGTGATAAGCTAGGATTTGTTTGTGGCTATAATGTAATCTTTTCTATTAACATCATAAATCCCAAATAGTTTTGACTGCACAGGTGAAGTACATTATCAAAGGGCTCTGCAAAGAAATGTGATTTGCGCAGTTGAGTATATGAACTAAATGATGGTCTAAGTGACATGTATCAAGGATAATCTCCCTGTAATTAACTGTTGTGTGTTCAACAATGCCTGTTGGGCAGAAAAGCTTTCCTGGAAAGTTTGGCCTGCAGTGGAAGTGAATATTTTTCATGTTTTACTTCAGGATGTTAAACAAAGGTCACATGAGATGCATGAAAACATGTACCACCCAAGAACATGTACTTATAGCAGGGTGTACATAAGCTCTCGCTATGTGTCTGTCTCCGTTCACCTGTCCATAAATTAGAGGTGTGACTTTTAGACATTTGCTAGCGTTAACAAAAATTCTGAATGTTTAGGAAAATCTGGAAACCATTAAAACCATTTTTTTAAAGCTATAATAATATATAGCCTAACCATTTTCTTTTACAGTCTCTTGTCCTCACTGTGATTGTCTCGTGCTTAAAAGTATTAGTACCAATCTGGGGAGGGAGGTTAAGGGGTCAGTGAGCTAACTTAAACTACTACCCTGGGTTTTTTGCATCACGAAGCCAACTCTATTAATTGGGGTATATTGCCATGGAAACTTACTCTGCACGGCTAACCATGGGGGTATACTGAATTGGCTGGATAACTGCACTGAGTAAAACCCGGTACAGCTTTTTTTACGTCAGTTTATGTTCCAGATTTGGGAGGGTTCCGGGTTTTACTCAGTGCAGCTACCAAGCTAACTCGGTAAACCTGCTCCGTAGTATACCCCCTGGTTAGCCATGCACCGTAAGTTGCCATGGCAATTTACCCCAATTAACCCCCCCCCCCCTTTATTAGCTTGAGATTATGAAAAAAAAAAAAACTTTAATGTGATTGCTTAAGCAAGATTTTAAACATGCTGTAGGCCTATTGAGTTTAAAGTTTAGGAGCTCTAGAATGAACATTAGAAATGAACTGTAGGGCAATATAGTGAGAGTATAGATTTATTTGTTATGAGTGGTAAGGAAGGTATTAACTAACGAATTTAACCTACACAATGAGCAATTTGTTTTTGCAAAAGCTCCTCCCTAGCTTTGTTGGAGGCAACGGTATTGCTTTTTGCCATTATCATTACTTGATGTTCTTCATATCCATCCATTATAACCATCCAGTCTTTTTTCCTCAGGAGAGAAATACACTGCTTGAGTCAAGCCCATGCTGTACCGCTATAGACTCATTATTGCAGACACTGCCCCTTCTATCGGAACGCACACAGAGCTTCATTGACAAAGCCCATGTGCACTTTGCAAAAGTTGTTAACTATCGGTTATACCAGATTGGTGGTTAGGTTTTGTCAAGCCAGCTAACTCAAAGAAACCCTGGTTATGTTAAGCTTCCTTCGTAGTATTTCCCCCCCGGTGTTTGCATTGACATTTGAGTGAGGTTGTGAAATATGGCAGTATGATCAGCTTGATGAGCTGATGAGTGATAACGTAGGCGTGATGTGGTTGCTTGTGTGACAAAAATCTAACTGACATTCATCGAAATGCTTCGCAAACAACGGAAGAGAGAAGGTGCAATTTGGTCTCATTTTGAGCAGATTTCAGAAAATAGTCAAACTGAGTCAAACTTTGCGACACTGAGCTGACATGCTCCAACAGCATAACACTCGACAGTGACTGAATGACGAGCCGCATAGCAGGTGCTATCCTCTCAATGCATTTGAAGTTATCTGCTCTGTAGGCCTACTACCCATCATGTGGCGCGTTATTTGCGCTCTTATATAGGCCACAGTATTTGGTTTTGAAGTCCACCTTGTGGATGCTTTTGCCTTTGTTTTCAGTCATGGGGGTATACCAGTATGAATTCACACAACCGGTAGGCTACGTGGTTTTGCAATACTGTCGTCAACGATATTCTATTGTTTTTCATTGTTTTCAATGAATATTAAAATGAATAAAATACAACAGTATGATAAAGAATGTGCGATGTAAACTTAAAGTCACTTGTCTGTTTTGAATGCACTATTTCATAAAAAATTATGGCTTGACATTGAAAACAACATGTACGACTTTTAATTATTAGAAACTTAGAGGCTTGGATTTTCTTTATTCTGTTTGTATTGTAGGCTAGCCTAACATTTGCAGATTGCACCTTAGGGATTTTTTGTTTACATTCCAATTTTTGAATGTTATTCAATATTTCACAGCATTCAGTGTTCATATTCCTAAAAAAATACAGAATTTAGATTCTCATTTTTTAGTTGCAGTATCCTATATTTCAGTTTACTTCTCGTGTAATTTGTCATACCATCAATATAACACGAAAAATATCATATCATATGATATTTTGCCCATAATGCTCAGCCCTATTTTGTATTTAAAACCACATTATGGCAATAGGGTGGGTGGTGCATCACTTGAAATTGAAAATGCAAATTTGTAAACGCTTTTGTTTTTTGCACGGTGTAACTGTTTAGAGATTTTTCACCCATCTCTACCATAAATCATTAACTGCCGGAGAAGCCCGCCCACTGACACTATTTACGATGAACAACTTACCAAAGTAGAAGCCTGAAAGTTATACTTCTTTTTTTTCTTTTTCTCACAATTTGGTTGTATTCTATTTAAAACTCTACACGAGTCCAATAAATCATAAAACAAAAATTCCTGTTTTTTATTATTTTTTTATGGAGCTTTTTAGTCTACGTAACTATCTGGCTAATGTTAGCAGTTTCATTGCCCGAAGCTTGAAACATCTGAGACATGACTTTCCCAGGCTGGGGTTGTTGTATCATAAACAATGTAGACTGCATACTTTTTCCCATCCAGACTTCTCCTGTGTGTATGTATTTTATCACATTTAATAGCTTTAATTGACTAATCTGTTCATGTTTGTCAAGAGTCTTTCGTCCCACCCTCTCCCCAAGCGCACATATTCAAGCACTGACAACTCTGCGGCACTTTCATCCCCACCACCCACGTCACACACCACAGTGTCCTCAGCAAACACAAACTGTGCCAGACATGAAATTCAATGCAGCTTTTGTGTCACTTTGGCACTCCCCTTTTGGTTTCATGTAATATAATTTAAAAAAAATATTACATTGAGTAACATGGAGCTCCATTTCTATGTGCATCATGTCTGTCTGTTTAGCAATATGTTGCCATTAGTGGATTAGCCTGCCGATTTTGGCATTTAGCCAGTAAAACAAAGCGACAGTTGGTGTAATATCAGCGGTTGATTTAACTTCGGATATAATGCAAATTCTGGAATCGTAACATTTGCTTGAACCCACTGCTCAGTTAAAGAGGAAATATAATGCAGGTTTTGATTAGCCCACAGGGTCCCATTCATCTTTGCTTCTGAAACGGCAAGTGTTGCTGGAATGTTGTTTATCTAGAAATGGATCCTTTGATCTGCTAAAGCTTTCATCTGCAGTTAATGGCATGAATGAGATTATTTTAATCTTATTCTTGCTTTTATTCACTGGCAGGTTTCAGAACACGGGGATCACTTTGATATTCATGTTTTAATACCCATCTTATGTACATCTTGTATCAGACAACAATGCACAGACATTTTAATCTGTGAATTAAGACACGTCTGTCCATTATCCTTTGATTCTGTGGATATAGCAGGTCTGCGTCCTAAAATGTCATTAGTTGAATTATAACTGACTTTACCCATTCTTACAGATGACATTGGTGCCCACATGAATGTTGGAAGAACGTACAAGAATTTGAACCAAACCAAAGAAGCCGAAGAGGCCTACTTGATTGCGAAATCCCTCATGCCGCAGGTATGCAAAGAAGCGTCTGCTACCCTTGAATAAGGTGTGTTAACTTGGCTCACGTGGTCTGCCTTTCAATGGTATTTAACTCTGGACAAGCATGAGTGAGGCTTCCTGAGCCCCTTAATGGCCTGATCTTCCCTATGCTGTCAACCACTTCAGTTTTTTCCTTTCTCTTTTTTCTTAGCGCTCATGTTACTTAATGCCCTACCTGTTGAGTGCAGTGGGGCTCACTGTGGCTCAGATTTAATGCAGACTGCCAGCATGACCCCTACCTCATCAATCGCTCTGTTGCCTCAGGCCAGCCAGGCTCATGCAGTTGGCCTTTGTCGGCTCACTACTGTATGTGTAAAAATAAGTGTCGATGGTTTTTCTTCTGCTTGACATGTGGTACACATGACACTGCTCAAACACACCAAATGGCAGAAGTTTCCAAGAAGTGTAGTGTGCCGTGTGTTCTTACCTGTGTGGATTAAGGAACAGGATTAAGCAAATAATGCCTAACCTTGATTAATGCATCGGACTCCATTTACTTACTTTAGCCTCTCATAGTATGGCTCTATACAAATTGCGTTCTGTCTGAGATGTTGACATGCATTTTGCCATGCTTGTTTGTTACAAAGAATACAATTGGGTATTGTCGAGGGCACTGTGTATACACGAGTGACTACGGACTGCATCTATCCAACATTCTTCGTTTTTGCATGGTTAACAATGACCTTAAAACCACAATGCGTACCTGCAGTAGATGAGACTAACAAATGTATTGCCAATTTTACGAATCTATTAACACATTTATTTAAACTATTAGGTAAAAATTCTTGCAGTGAAGAATAGAGCGCAGTTCTGCAATGAATAGCATTGACTGCTTTGTGCAGATGTGGCACGGGAGGACTTACTAACAACTATCCCGAAAGCATTCCAATTTTCTCTGTATACCCAACTGTCAAAGAACAGCTAAGAATAACAGGACCGGTCCCATGGGATCCATGTCATAAATGGCGGGACAGAACACAACAGAACACACAGCAGAAACGCAATAAAACAACAAAAAATAAACAATATCTGTTACCTTGTGAGTATCTCACAGATAGATGGGTGCTCTGTTCACTTCTATACGAATTGCGGTTGCTAAGAAATCTCCCCAAACCATTCCAATTTACTCTCTGTATAACCAACCATCAAAGAATGCCCTGAGAATAACCGGACTGGTCCCATGGGGTCCATGTCACAGATGGCAGGACAGGCCAGAACAGAAAACCAATAAAACAACAAAAAATAAACAAAAGATCTGTGTTACCTTGTACACGTATCACACAAGTGGGCACTCTATTCACTTCTGAATGGGCAGCTCTATGAAGCACCTACCATACCCCATCAACGATGATACTGACCTGTTACTCATACAATTAGCTCTTTAACAACAACAAACATGGTTATGCACTAGATGGTAGTAGTGTAGTACATGCTACAAGTTATGGTTTTAGGTTCTCAGCCTCCTGGTGTGACGGGTTGTGTGTGGGGGCTACAGGGAATTTGAGATGATAGTTCATTGCATAGATAGATGATAAGAATTGTTTATTGCATCCTGCTGGCTCCCTGCCAGCACTGTGAACACCACGTGTATTCCTTTGTGGGTTTGGGCAAGAGATGTTCTGTCTGTAGGGTGATTTACAGATTAAAGAAGAAGAGCTTGTAGAGATGAAAAAGGCCTATTTTGGAGAGCCCAAAATGAGGCAAAAAAAAGGGGGAAGGAAATCTCTGCTCATTAAAAAGTCCCTCGTAATACACCATGCAAGCGCTGTGTCATCAACATAGTAATGTACATGACTGTACACAACTGACTGGAGACTCAGTCCAAATACAGTGGCTTCTCCCATCTCACATGACATTCTCCCAAGGGAAGGTTGGGAAGGTGGAATAGGGCTTGGGATGCAGCCATGGTTTTGACATTGCAGAAGCAATACATGGCCATGTTGCTCAGTTACAGTACCTTGCCCGATTGTTCTCTGTCAGTAAAATGGTAATGCAAACAGTGTGTACCTTAACGTGGATAGGTATTGCTGTGATGGGAACTCCGATCAATACTAGTCTAAACATGTGGCTTATATGTTGGCTGATCACCAAATATGGGAAGCTATAAAATGTCAAAATGCTGTCTCGTGTTAACTAGAGAGGAAGGTCTCGCACAACAGGGTCCTTATGGTATTAGAGCTTCGGAGCGCTCACAGCGACAGTGAGATGTCAGAATAATGGCAGCTGTGAGTGTGATCCCTCTACACGCTTTAGGCTTATTCTTGCTAAACCATGGCATGTTCATCTTCACAAGGTGCCGTTCCTTGACTAAATAACTTGGTGTCCGTCAACCTCAGATGAACCTGTTACAGTTTGTGCTCCAGGCTTTGTACTGTAGGATCTAAGAATGAATGAAATATGCCCTGGGTGTGCTGTGCTGAGTCAGTTTTGTGATATTTTCAAAATGACTCTCAAAACTCAGGCTTTAGTTCCATGTGATTTCCCCCCCCCATTATAAAAATCTTTAAAAAAGGATTGTTGCAACTGGGATTCTGTTTGCTTTTTTACTATTTAATGTTAATCTCCTGCCTGGAGCGATGGGGAAAATGACTAATGCATTTCTGGTTTCACAATCATCAAAGTGAGACCATTCCTCATGTGTCAGCAAGATCATAAATCAGGTTGTGCTGTCCGTATCCACCGAGGCTACACTACATCTTTTAGTCAGTATTTTTGTTTCCTATGTCTTTTTCCCAATGTAAAATTCCTAATTTAGAGAATGTTGGAGGCAGATTATTGACAACATCTTTTCAGGGCCTTTTCAAGAGAGCTCAAATGTGTTACAGGAGTACAGTGAAGTAGGTTCCTCTCTACCCCTGCAGCTTGTTCATGGATGTTGGCAGAACGCCAACAAGATTTATAAAAGCTGGCAAAATAAACAAATGCTGACAACTTTCCTGATTACAAAATCCAACCTTTGACAATATCACCTTGCTAATCTAGATAAGATAATTGCACGAAACCGACTCCATATTCATGCTCCCTTTTTTTTTTTCTTTGCTTATTCTACATTACTTTACCCATGATTCTTTGTTGCCTTTGATTTTCGTAAATAGGATGTTCTCAGTTACTTGATGTATATTGTCTGTTCAAGTTGGGTAATTGGGAGTTTGAAATGTCATTGAGCATCTCATCCATGGTTTCCTTGACCGGATGTTTCAGTCTAATGCATGGGAGAGGTTTTGTGGCTGTAAGCATCCAGGTTTAAGGATCAAATTTCGCCTTCACAGACCAACCAGGTTAATCACCTTCTTTAATAATCTAATCAATCGTTATTTTCAGCACGTTTTATCGAACTTCTCCACCACAGCAGTCTGCATTTTCACTTGTCTTGTCTCAGGTTGCAAGGAAGATATTGATTTTCCTGTTTTCCTCTTCCTCTTAATGTTCAGATTGATACAATTACCTCATTGTAGGTAGAAGACAAAGTAGAGATAACTGAAGTAGGAAGGTTAGCTTGAGACAAACTTACAGACTTAAAACAAATTGCCAGTGTAATCCTTTTAACATTTGCCAAATGAAATTGATTGGTGATCTTAAACTCCAGAATGCTCCCAGAGGTAGTTCTTAATCTTCATAATGCTCCTAGAGGTCGATCTTAAACTCTAGAATGCTCCTAGAGGTAGCATATGCACCATATAGAAGACTAAATCTTGGGGTAATGACATTGTTGTGTACTTAGTGCCCACCAGAATTATAGGCAACCTAAATTAATATGAGCAAAAAGTGCAGATTAAATTGAGTTTGTTGTTTATCAAATGTCCTCTATGCTCAGAAAAATGAGAGGAATATATAGTTTAATTGTGATACCATGGATCAGCGGAAAACAAACCTTTAATGCAAAATCATTTTTGTCTTGATGTGTGTCACAATTAATGACATGCCTATGTATAGTACTTTGTGCACCCTCCCTTTGCCAAGATACAGCACTGAGTCCTCTTGTAATGTTTGAAGAGGTTGAGAACTCAATAAGGCCATTCCTCCATACACAATCTCTCCAGATCCTTCAGAGTCCTTTGTCCTCTCTTGTGCACTCTCCTCTTCAGCTCACCCCACAGCTTTTCAACATGGTTCAGGTCAGGGGACTGGGATGGTCATTGCAAAACCTTGATTCTGTGGTCAGTGAACCATTATTGTGTAGAGTTTGAGGTATGCTTTGGATCATTGTCCTTCTGAGCGAGCCAACCACAACCCAGTTTTAGCCTTCTGACAGAGGCAGCCAGATTTTGGTCTAAAATCTCCTGGTAGTTGATGGAGTCCATGATGCCATGAACCCTAACAAGGTTCCCAGGGCTTTTGGAGGAAAACAGGCCACCAACATCACAGATCCGCCACCATACTTCACAGTAGGGATAAGGCTCTTTTCTGCATAACTATGCCTCTTATTAAGCCAACCCCACCTTTGGTATTTATTGCCAAAAAGCTAAATTTCCGTCTATGCTTCCGCCCTCTGCCAGGCAGGTTTATCACAGCTCCAGTTACTTTAAGCTTCTTAATAATTGCCCTGAATGTGGCAATAGGTAGTTTCAGACATGTAGCTATTTTTTTTATAGCCATTCCCTGATTTATGAAGCCAGGTCAACAACCTTTTGTCTCATTTCATTTGTGTTCTATGATCTTCCCCATGTTGATGGATGACTAAGGCCTTGTCCCAATACTCACCCTATGGTCTAAGGACTTCCTTCAAGTCTGCACTTTTGTGACGTATTTCCAAGGTTGGACCAAGGGGCGCAAGTGCGCTGTGAGGTGCGCAAGGGTGCATAGGTATAAAATAATTGGGACACCCTTACATGACATCATTTGGTCGCTGTGGTTATATACACATGCATAACTATGTTTCCTGTCACTGCTGTTTATTTATGAAACCTACCCACTGAGTAACATCACGTCCATTAGGTTTATAAGACGAGGCATCCGGACGTCACCTCCATATGTTGTTTAGATCACCTTTTTAATTGTGATTTTGGGTGAGTTAGAAGTTAGAAGACATTGTTTGACATTTAACAATATTTTAAAGTTCAGCTATGGTTTCGGTCAAGATGGGCAGGTACACAGTCTAATGTGGATGTCCACCGGACGCAAACAGGAGGGCCAAGAATGACAAGCTCGTTTCATTTTATTAAATCTGCTTGTCCGTGCAACGTCGCTGGAAGTAGGTCTGCTCATTGGGTAGATTTTATGAATGAATCTCAATATGCCATAGGTTGAACTTTAGCTTGAAAGAAGTACCGATCGGTAAACTCCTCTTTTACGTAAGGTCTGTACCTCCATCATAACGTTATAACCATTTCTTCTTCATAAGTTAGCAAACTAGAAAAACAGCCGAGTTGTGTTTGATAAATGTAAATGTATGTTTATTATACTGTAGGTTGCCTATTTGTTATTTGATATAATAAGCTAATGTTGCCAATCTGCCTGAGAAGTCTTTCTGCTGCCCATTACATATTTCATCAGCCTGCAGCCTTTACAGCACCGATGCATAGCTACAATAAAGTGTGAACTTACAGGAAAATGTCTTTTTTCTTGAGCATCATACATAAACATAATTCGTTTTAATATTTATAATGTGTAAGGGCTAGAGAAAATGCAGGTTTTCACTTTATACTTGAAGATGATTTATGTTTATGTATGTAAAGACATTTTTGTGCACATAAAATGTCTTTGCTCAATTGTGCAGTAGTTTTTGCGCATGGAATACAGCTCTGTTTGTCCAGAGTGTTGAAAGATACAATAACGCAAAGAACTATGGGCAATACGCTTCAGGGAAGTCTGGTTCGATGCAAACTCATGTGAAGGCTGTATCAGGGGCTCATAAAATACGCAGTCGAGCCCTCGTATACTTGCAAAATACGAAATGTGACAGACTACGGCCCTGAAGGTTCTCGCATTTAAAGTGAGCAAGTCCTCAAGTATGTGGTTTGGAACGGGACCTAAGGGGTTTTGGTCTGTGTCACTTCATATTTATATGAAGTGACATATTTATTATGAGTTGACCGCATAATAGTTACGAAAGACTTAAAGTAAAATATGAATGGGAACATACTTAAATTAGGTTTTGTTTGTAACTGTTTCTAGCATTGGCGATAATTGTGACTTTTTTTTGTTGAGAAAATACTTTATGAATATGTTTAGATGTTTCTCATATTTTGAGTTTAAAGTTATGCTGATAAACAAAGATGTTTGTTCTAGCCTTTTTTGCTCATATTTCCCAGGGTTGCCAATAATTCTGGTGGGCACTGTATTGTGGGCAATTGTTTGATGGCAGTATCATGAGATTTTCCAATGTTTGTCAAATATATCTTGTGCCTTGCTTGACAAGTCTCTGCATGGTTCTTACAAGCAGCTGTTAAAAGGGTGTTGCTTTACACTGTATAAATAAAAAATAATGTTCTCCTGATCTGGTGGCAGGTTTTATCTGCCTCAGGCTTCCTTCTGTTGTCAACAAAAGGGTCCATTTTGAACAGCAATATTTTTTTTGACTCTCTGCCTGCAAGTTCTGCATGGCATAAAACTGAATTATACCTGAAATTTTATCATTGTAGTGCAGTGGTCTCCAACCCTGTTCCTGGAGAGCTACCATCCTGTAGGTTTTCACTCCAACGCTAACAAAGCACACCTCATTCAACTGCTAGAGATCTTGCTGAGCTGCTAATTGGTAGAATCAGGTGTGCCAAATTAGGGTTGAAATGAAAACCTACAGGACGGTAGCTCTCCAGGAACAGGGTTGGTTTAACATGCTCCGATAATCACCTGTGTCCCCATTTCCAGATCATCCCAGGGAAGAAGTATGCCACCCGTGTGGCTCCAAACCACCTGAATGTTTACATCAACCTGGCCAACCTGATCCGAGCTAACGAGTCCCGTCTGGAGGAGGCCGACCAGCTATATCGGCAGGCCATCAGCATGCGGCCAGACTTCAAACAAGCCTACATAAGCAGGTAGGCCAGCCTGTGAGAGCTCCACAGAGCATTGGCATGTCATGGCTCAACTTATTCCTTCATTGAATCTTTTTTCAACAGAATTTTCAACGTAATAACTCTCTCTGTCTCTCAGAAGTAAATCCAGCCACAAGAATGCTTTGTGTTAATTAGGGTCAAAAATGCTGTGTCACTGCCAAAAGGATCATCGTTAGGAAGTCCAGTTGTCAGTAGTTCAAGTAAGATGTCATTAAGCTTTAAGAACACATGTCTCTCTCTCTGGTCCCCCCCCCATCCTCCTCTCCCCCTCTCCCCTCACCGATCTGAAGAGGAGAGCTCTTGTTGAAGATGAATAAACCAATGGAGGCTCGTGATGCTTATCTGAGAGCACTGGACCTAGATAGAACAAATGCTGACCTCTGGTACAATCTGGCCATCGTCAACATTGAGATGAAGGACCCCTCAGAGGCACTCAAACACTTCAACCAAGCCCTGGAGCTCAACCCTCGGCACAAACTGGCCCTCTTCAACTCCGCCCTCCTCATGCAGGAGTCTGGTGAGTGTCCCAGCCAGCTTGTACCCACAGCCTGGTTCTCAGTGGGCCAGCCCCACTTTTAACAGTACTGCAGTTTAGGCTGTCTCATTGTGAGGTCCAGGACTCGCATTTTTAAATAGATGAAAGGAAAGAAGCAATTAACCACATTACAAGACCTTTACTCGGCAGCTAATATAGTGGGTGTGTTCCCAATCTAATTTCCCATTGTTTACACAGGTGAGCCCAGGCTAAGGCCGGAGGCTAACCGCCGCTTCCTGCTTTATGTGGAGGAGGAGCCGGAGGACGCCAATGGCTACTTCAACCTGGGCATGCTGGCCATGGATGAGAATGAGAACGAGGCGGCGGAGAGGTGGATGAAGAAGGCCATCGCCCTGCAGAGGGGCTTCCGCAGCGCGCTCTTTAACCTGGCTCTCCTCTACTCGCAGTCGCGGCGGGAATTGGAGGCGCTGCCCGTGCTGAGCGAGCTGCTGCGCCACCACCCGGAGCACGTCAAGGGGCTGATCCTGAAGGGAGACATCCTGATGAACCAGCGCAAGGACACGCAGGGCGCACGCGAGTGCTTCGAGAAGATTCTGCGTATGGACCCCAGCAACGTGCAGGGCAAACACAACCTGTGCGTGGTGTACTTCGAGGAGCGCGACCTGGTCCGCGCCGAGCGCTGCCTGGAGGAGGCGCTGGCCCTGGCCCCGCACGAGGAGTATATCCGCCGACACCTCAAAATCGTTCGGGGGAAGATGGCCGCCATGACCGCTGCGGGAGAGCCACTGGTGCCGAAGGGCAATGACCCGAATCGGAACAAGCCAAGCTCTAGCTCGGGTGGGGAGGGGAAGGAAGGGCCCAGCCAAAGAGGCGACGGCGAGAAGAATGGGCGGAAATCCTCCCCCGCTGACCGCGCTGTTGAGAATTTGAGCAAGGAGCAATCAAAGAGTCTGGAGCATGGCCAGTCTGAAAAGAGGACTAAGGCCAAGTCCACAAAAGAGATTAAAGACATAGAAGAGAAGAGGACGGCTGCCTTGAAGAGGCTGGAGGAGATTGAACGTATATTAAGTGGCGATTAACCTTGGTGTCTTTTTACAGCTGGACTACTTTTATATTACTATTTAAAGACGAGTGTTGGCTTCCATTTAGAAATACGCTGGCATTGGTGATGACCGCCCAAGTTTATGCATGCTGTCATCCCTCCAAGCAAGAAAATGGCTTTGAGGGCTGAACAGAAACGCCTCATGGCTTTTAATTGACTTTATTACCAAGGCTAAATGGGTTAAAATAGAAAGCTTATTTCGGAAGAGGCATGAAAATAAAAAAGCACACGATTATTGTATACACTAATCTGAGCCCTGAAACGTGTCCATTATGATTGTCTTGTTGTAATCTGTTTATTTAAAATGATTGTTTTCACATTGTTTTTGTGTTGGTATGTTTTTTTTGGTTTGTTTTCTTTTTATGGAGCCCCTAAGGTAACATGGGGAAAAGTACTATTGCGTTCCCTCACAAAAGTTTAGTCTGACCTGTATGGAAATACAACTATCAAATTTATGTATGCAGGAAAAACCGCCTCATGGCTTGTGGTTGCAGACACCTATTTGATTGATTTGTGAATAAATGCAGCATGATTCACAAAATAATCTCCATTCACAAGCATTTCTTTGTATTTATTTTCAAAGCACCCTGCAAGTTTACAAATCTTGTTCTGTTTATTTTAAAAATTAAGTTTACATTTGCGAACCATGTTGTATTTATGCACAAACCATGTTGCATGCCTGCTAATCTTATTGTATTTATTCTGAAAAGGCTTTGGGGTTATGTGGTTTTTTTTCTTGTGAATCACTGGAATTTTTAGTTTTTTTTAAAAAAAATTTTAAGAACAAGCTTCTTCATGAATAGATTGTTTTGTTTAATGTAATGATTGTTTCATGGTCAATAAATGGAAATATTGTATTGCTGAATCCAAAGCAAGATCTACAGTATGTTCATATCCCCTGCAGTTGAATCATTTGCTGCATTTACATTGCATTATTCAGAGGTGCTGCAGTCTCCACATTGTCCGCAATTTCCTGTATCACTGCCTGCTCTTCTTCACAATCCATCTCTAGTCAGGGAGCAGTTTGCTAGGTTTAGTTTTAGGTTGTGATTTAAAACATTTTCACCAGTGTTGTGGCATTTTAAGCCCACATATAATTTATTTCTGTACAGTGACAGTTTGATGCAATGTTTTTTTATTTTCTTTTGAGAGATAACATAATATTCTTACTTTGCGTTATTCGCTTTGGATTCTTACGGTTGGGTACGTGTCTAATCAGAATATCTAAACAATATCAAACCATTTTCTCTCGCCCATCTACCAGAGTTTTAATTTGGTGTTTTTTTAAAGACTCTTTTAAATGCAGGAACATGATAATTCCATTTTATCTCCCTTTATGTCCATTTGGAACTGTTTTTAAATTTTTTTTATAAAGGATTTTACTTCACTGGCCTACACCTAATATCAGGACTGCATTCTCTGAATTGACCTGTATAATTGATACATTTCTGTTGAAATTGAAATACCATTAGTTTTGTGCCTCATGGTGAATTTTATCAGGTTTCAATGAGTCATTGTCACATGTTTTCAGGTAGTGTATATTTTAATATTTTATGCGTTTCACATTCTTTTTTGGTGATTTTTCATGCTAACATACACACAACGAAGAACTTAATTGATGGGCATATTTCCCATGCGTCTACTGTACAAATCTGAATTATACTATTGCAGACTGCATTGTATCCTACATTAACCGTAGTGGATTTCTCAATCATTTTCTGACGTATAATGATCTGATGTGCCTATCCTGATGCTCATGAACAGTGAGCACCGTTCAGTATGGGATCTGCCTATGCGGTTGGCTCTGAGCCATGTATGAGAACATGAATTATGTGTCAATTTTAATGCAACTATTTGAATATAGTAAAGATACACTAACATGCTGGCAGTTGCCTGGGTGACAATTATTGTTTTTTTAGGGTTTGTAAATGCTTATCCATTTTGTGAACTTCTATCGCAAATACATTTTTATTGGCGCCACTAAACTAAGGATAATGCTAGGCAAATGTACGGCAAAATCTGTCGATTTGAATTATTTTTGTTTTACATTAATTGATGTTTCCAAAAACCAATGTTTTTCAGATGAGACGTTACACTGAGGACATGACTTACTGTGGTCATTGAAATTCCCATGGCGCTTATTTAAAGAGTAGGGCGTTTCCTGCAGTCCTGTTAAAATTCAGAATCTGGTTCTCTGACTGGCACTCTGATTGATTTCTTGGGCATATTCCTCCAGTCAGTCAAACACTGAGAATTGTGGCAGGTATTATATATGAACATATACTGTCAATTTGTTCGTCCATTTTGTTGTAATTTCACATAAATATATTTTGTCACACACGATGTCGTCCACATTAATGCACAATGCTGTTAGAAGTCGTTTTTTAAGTTAATTGATTGTTAAAGGCATTTGAGTTTGTTGCCTTTTCTCCCCATATTTGATTTCTAGCCATTAATTAGAATTTTAGGGATGTGGGTTATGTTTATCTGTTTATATTAATTGAAATGCATTGTCTATTAAAGAAATTTAACATTATTTAAATGCTTGTAAAATCTTACAAAAATTTTTTTCCACATGCCACCTTTTTTATATTTTGTCATTAATAAACACGTGGATTGTTTTACGTCTGGTGTATTAACCGAAAACCAATGTTACCTTTTGATTTATCTACCCATTTTGGTAACCGCGAAGGCCATTTTGTCTGAATGGGTGTGATGAGGCTTATCACGTCATAATAAAAATGGTTATTTGAATGGAATTCAAGCTCTTAAATGTGTCAGTTTTGTGGTAGTTCTGACCAAGGAAGTCATCCAAATGAAGGTCACGGAAGTATCTCAGCTCCAGATTTATGGAAGAGCATGGTCACTTAAATGTCTACTTTAAACTTTCTCCCTTGTTTCATATACGTCTACTAAATTATATTTTTCATTTTGGTGAAAACTTTTTTCTGCTTTTAAATCCATTCCCAGTGCAGTTGTATCCTGGGAACCTCACTACTTTCCAGAAGTTCTTTCATATAGTAGTGCAGTCTGACTCTTGCTGCTATAAACGCAATAAATTGTTATCCTTAATTGATTGGTTATTTAGGCCTTGATGGGTGTGGTTGCATCGTGGCCATAATGCACACCTTTACACTTAAGCTGATGTCATGTTGCACTTTAACTGTATTTGAATTTGTTTTATCAGTCTTAACTGACAATATATTGAGATTTACTGCATGATGTGGTTTCAGTGTTAGATGCTGTAACTACTTATAACGATAAAGCTGTGGTGTGGCACTGCTGAACCTCTTTTGTTTAGATAAATATCTTTGTGTATTAAATGTGCAATGTATTTAGAACCACATGGGTGTCTGCTGACCTTACAATGTCCAGATTAACTTGGTTTTTAACAGAAATTATTTGAAAAGTGAACCTATGCATGTATGGTATCTGGACCTATGATTTGCATAATAAGTCTAATGTTGACAGATTAGGTTTTTATTTGTCCTCACATCGTAACTACAACTAACAAACTCATGTTGAGGTAACATTTTTTTACTGAAATTGAAAGGCAAAAGCAAATTCTTTGGATTAAGCGGAGGCCTTCGGTATTAATAATTTTGTATTACTGTATTTGCCGAATATACTGTTACATTAAAAGGAAACAATTCCATGGACAGTTACTCCCATCCTCAAGAATGAACGGACATCAAAGACCCCTGTAATAAACTTTGACACTGAAAGAAAGTTCATCTCGCTGGAATTTGATGACACCCAGGGTGTAATGTGATTATGTGCTTAGTCCACACGAGCACCGTTATTTGATGATTGAATTAACCGCTCAGTGAAACTTTTGTTGTCTTCATGTGCAGCTTAAGTGTAAACTGCCATGGGTGCGCTAATGTTCCTGAGGCTTTCAGTGCCCTTTACACATTTATACAATTTTCTCCCTCTACCTTTGGCTCTACAATATTTTTTGGTAAATGGTGTGATCTGAGTTTTGAATTTGGTTTGTTGCTCTTTCTGAAGGGTGTGTTTGGATTGCTTGAGGAAACACGTACATGCTTTCAGCAGGTTTCCTGTCCTGCTGTTTTTGTTAAGAGTTCTATTATCGCCACAACTTCAGTGAGCAGTCACAGAGTCGATCTGTTAAACTCCGTTTCATATAAAATGCCCCTGGTGAATTTCATAACGGTGAGAATGTGCATGCTGTGGCCGTTAGAATAACCAGCGGAGCCATACACATAACTACAGGGTCATGACTTATGATGATGAATATAGCATGGAGTAAGATAATGGAGACAAATTGCTTTTTGGAGAAATTAACAATTAGAATCGGATGTGTTCTAATTACATTGCAATCAAGTGAATGTTCCTAAATAGGATAATAAGGAATCACTTGACTTGACTTAAATGTTACGTAACCTATTTAGTTCAACAAAATATGTAACGTCAAATGGGTGGTACTTCAGAAACTTCATTAACAGAAATCAACTGACAAACATTTTTGGAAGCTATTTATCTTCAAAATCAGATAAGTAGTCATATTGTGTGCTTTAGTAGCTGGTACTCAAAAGTCATTCTAAAATGTCTAGAGTTTTGTGAATGTTTCTGACAATCATAAATATACGTATACAGTATATGTACATATTCTTTCTTATGGGGTCTTATCTATTGAGGTTGCCTCATTTTTAACAAAAGTAAAAACTACTTCTACACTCACTTCAGCAGAAACACATTAGTTATTTGTTGAATTAATGCAATGTGTGTAAAATTAACATTTGTTTTGAAGAAGGCTTGTTTCTTACTGGGACCTTTTTTCTAATATCAAATTGCTTACAGTGCAGTGCCCTTAACAGCAATTTGATTTAAGTATTTTGCCCATATATATTGTTATTGTTACTTATATCTGAACCTCAGTTGGTGATTAAACATGAAACTCCATGACCCTCCAAACTCCAAGACATTTCTTTTCACTATCAAACGCGCACACACACACGCTTGCACGCAAACCCTTTACCCACACAGACAGACCCACACATTCTCAATCCCATATCATATCAACTCACCCACCCCCCCTCCTCATCCCATTCCTGTCAATATCGACAGGCCTCTTACATCCATAGTAACTGACATCACTCACCAACCATGGCTCCACTCAAATTTGTAACTTGGAATATCCGTGGCATCGGCTCCGTGACTAAAAAAAATAAAGTGCTAAATCATTTAATTAATTTAGACCCTGACATATGCCTACTCCGTGAAACCCACTTATCATCCTCTGACCTTCAAAAATTAAAATCAACTCAATTCAACCAAGTATTCTCTGCAACATACAATTCCAGACAAAGAGGCCTGTCCATATTGATTAGCAGAAAATTATCACTAATCCATAACACCACCATCACTGACAATGATGGAAGATATATAATTATTAGCATCTCCATTGATAATACTGACTTCACTATTGCCAACCTCTATGGACCAAATACTGATGACCCCTCCTTTTTCCACACATTTTATACTACCCTAAATAACATTTCAGATTCCAAGATTTCAACACTGTACTAGACCCATCTATATATATTTACATTTTAGTAATTTGGCAGACGCTCTTATCCAAAGCGACGTACATTGGTGCATTTTCCAACTTGAAACAAGTGCGTTAAAACAACCCTAAAAGGTAAATACGATTTCAAACACCAGGCGCGGTCAGTATGATTTATTTATTTTTTTATTTTTTTTTGGGGGGGGGGGGGGGGGGGGGGGGACCACACAATATCAATCATTGGCGTGTACAACAGTAAGCCAATAAGTAACCTTAAGAATTAAACTAGCAGCTTGAACCACTTAAACAAGGATTCAGAAAAACACAGTCAAGGGAGGTCACAAGGAGGTAGGGAGGGGTGGAGAGAGGTGCAGCTTGAAGAGGTGAGTCTTCAATCTATGCTTGAAGGTGGTCAGACTTTCTGTTGTCCTGACCTCCACGATCTATAGACAACAGGCTCCGCAGGCATCTCAAGGAATGGCAATCACCTGAAATAATAAAACAGTATATGGCAGATTTTGGCCTCAGTGATAGCTGCCGTTTACACAACCTTGCAGCTAAAGAATATTCATATTTCTCATCTTTTCACCACACATTCTCTCGAATTGATTTTTTCCTCACAAGCAACTCAATCATATCAGACATTACAAATACAATAATTCATCCAATATTGATCAGTGACCACGCTCCTGTAACACTGGACTTAAACAACAAACAGTTTCATAGGCCACTTACAAGATGGTGTTTCAACACATCTTTACTCCAAGATCCTGATTTTGACAATTTCCTTAAGAGAGAGTGGGCATCCTTCATGTAAATAAATGACTCTCCGGACATCTCACCCACACTACTCTGGGAAACCGCAAAAACAGTTATAAGGGGCAAAATTATCTCATACTCATCTCATAAGAAAAAGAAAGAAAGAGAACGTGAAAAATATCTGGAAGAAAAAATTAGCTTAGAAAATACATGTGCTAAAAATCCAACACAAGACAATTTCAATGAACTTAGAAAACATAATTATCAACTAAATTGTTTAATAAATAGGAAAACACAATTTTTAATACAAAGGCTCAGACAAATTTGAATATAGTAACAAATCAGGCAAATACCATGAAAAACAGCTACAGCAGAAAAAAGATAAATCCATTATCCCAGCCATAGAAAATTCAGCAGGACAGACTGAACAATCACTACAAGAAATAAACCGCACATTTCAGACATTTTACAGCCAATTATATTCCACAGACATTAAACCCTACCCACTGAACATAAATTCCTTTCTAAACAGTATAATACTTCCAAAATTAACAAAAGATTATGCAGATTCATTAGACTCACCAATTACATCAGATGAATTCCATAGAGCACTTCTTCAAATACCTAACAACAAAGCCCCAGGTCCCGATGGTTTCCCTGCTGAATATTTTTAACATTTTTGGCAAACTATTTTCTTAGAATGGCACAAACAATTCAACTAAACTCCAAAATTCCCCCTGACATGAACACTGCTATCATTTCTGTCCTCTTAAAACCTGATAAAGACCCCACGCTCCCCTCCAGCTACCGGCCACTATCATTAATTAACACCGACATTAAAATCATCAGTAAAGCCTTAGCTATAAGAATAGAAACTGCCACACCACTTATAATCCACTCTGACCAAACCAGATTTATCGAAGGTAGGCACACCTATGACAATACACGCAGGCTATTCAACTTAATACACCATGCAACCCAGAATAAAATGGACGCAGTCATCGCCTCATTAGATGCTGAAAAAGCATTTGACAAGGTAAATTGGACATTTCTTTTCACTACTGTAGAGACAATGGACTACATTTCCATTCACTCCACAGGAAACCCAAAAGACATTTAACACACGGCCACAGCCAATCATATCTCTTGGAAATACGAGACACTAAGAGTCATAAAACTAAAACAGATAAGACTGAACGCATTCCAGTCTGCCCAGACCCCATTCACTTCTCTTCCATCTCCTCTCGATAGTGCTGCACAAGAGGCAGCACTCCATTTTTGTATTCCCCCCTTTTGCTAGCTAGACAGCTACAAAGGTGGATCTACATTGCACCAGCAACACCGCGGCAGCAGCATCAAAGGCCGCGGAGAGAGACGCAAACGGGTTAGCTTGCCCACGGCATCTAACCATAGAACTGAATTAACGCAACTCCGACCGAGGTGTGTTCCAGCCACGGACAAAGACGCAGGCGATAACCAGACGACCCGCATCCCTACCAGGATAAGAAAGGCCAAAGGAGACGCCCTCACCATCCACCTCACGAACAAGCCAGCAATAATCAACTCACCGCGGACTTCAGTAAGACTGATCAAACATCCCAGGCATTAGTTTAGGATTTTAGTCTGAACTGTTTATCGGTAATTTGATTGCATATCGATTTTGTACGATAACAGCTGTATAAACGTGTTGCGCTGGTTAGCAAGCTAGCCGGCTGGCCCACCGTTTCATTGCTAAGGTGGTACTACTAACTAACCCGAGCAGGCCTCACTGGTTTGCCCCTCTATCCTAACACTGACTAACATTCGTGTGATATGATCTCATTTTAGCTTACTGTAGATGGTTAACAGTATTTCCTGACCGAAGTGCGTGAACATATTTATAGTAACGTCAGATTTGTAACGTCAGGTGATCAATAATCACCATCGTGCTGCGACACAGCTTACTCCACGTGATTCCTTTGTTCCCTGAACGCACACATGGCATAGGCCTACACACCGACACATACACACACACAAATGCTACAATACACACACAACACAATATGTCTATTTAGTAGAATGTAATATTCATGTTTTTCCTTGTGTAATAAATCTATTTTTGTTAAACCTGGTGTCTGTTTTGATGTCGTATGAACACGAGAGCTGAGTCAAACCTAATCATTAGAACGTAATACCGTCAACCCTTATGAATTATTATTCTAATTTTTAGTTATTAGTGCTTTGATGGTGAGTTGAAGTAGTAGTAATTATAATTCATAACAATCAAATGAGACTGATTTAATTTTAACCTAACTTAAGAATAATAAGGGTAAACTCATTATTCCATAGTTATTGCCTATATGTCTGGAATCCCATGTAAGAGTTTATATACAGTCAAGCCGGAAAGTCTCCCCACCCCTTTCACCTTCTCCACGTTTTATTACGTTACAGACATATTCCAAAATTGATTAAATTCCTTTTTTCCCTCAAAATTCTACACACAACACCCCATAATGACAATGTGAAAAAAGTTTTTTTGAGATTTTTGCAAATTTATTAAAAATAAAAAACTAAAATTTCTCATTTACATAAGTATTCATACCCTTTGCTTTAACGTATTTTTAAAGTATCATATTTCATATTTGGTCGCATATCCTTTACTTGCTGTTACTTCCTGAAGTCTGTGACCATCAACATAAAAAAAACTGTCGATATCTTATTTTCAGGTACTGTTACAAGCGATACTATAACCTCTCTGCATTTGAATGGATCTCTATGGAAATTGGGGGGTGAGACTAGATTCAGCTGTAAATTACACTGGTACAGTATGGAACACATGGCTGGCTAAATGGCTGTAAGTTATCACGGGTCTGAGCTATCAAACGAGCCCCAAACCATCATTCTGTTGCCAGATATGGAGTAGATGTGGATGGATCACTGCAAGGGTTATTTCTCCGGACTCATTTTCCTATAGAATTCTATGGGGAAAAAAGTCAGGAGAAACAACCCTTAAAGTGATACTGTTAAAATCCCTCATTACATCAAAAATCAACATAACTCAAAATAATCTACAACCCCCAACCATAACTGAAGAAATCCTTCAAATCACAACATCTAAGAAAGTTATCTCTAAATTATACAAACTACTCAATGATGCAGACCATACCACATCCCTCCCAATAAAAAAATGGGGAAATGATTTATTGTTAACACCCAACGTGGACTTTTGGACCCAAACCTGCAAAAATTCTCCATGACTAACAGTACTAACCTACAGCTCATTCAATATAAAATAAATCATAGAACGCATATCACAGGCAAAGAAATGCACCAAATGGGCCTCTCACAATCCAATGCATGCCCACTATGCCCACCAAACACCATTGATGATTATCTCCATGCAACCTGGCACTGCCCTCCTGTACAACACTTCTGGCAAGAACTTACCAACAAATTATCCCTCCTTTTGGAATGCCATGTCCCACCTTCCCCCTCACTGTGCCTACTAGGTGACCTATCCTCAATCACCATTCCTAACCATTTCACCAGAACCATTCTCATTGCTGTAATCATTGCCAAGAAAACCATCCTACTAAACTGGAAAACTCTAAAAAAAACTGAGCATTATGCAATGGACTGACCTACTCACAGAATACATATCCATGGAAAAAAATCACTGCTGTTACCAATAACCAAATACAATATTTTGAGCAAACATGGCACCCAATCACCAATCTTCTGCTTTCTTAATCCTCACCTACAGTACATGTAAGCAAATAACTCTTTCCCATTAACTTCCTTTCCCCCTCTCCCATACGCACGCACACATACACAAACACACACACACATCCCACCAACTTTCTCTCACACTCTCATTTTATTTTATTACTATTATTATTATAATTTTTTTCTTTGTTTTGTTTTTGTCTCCTTGTATACTCCGCTATTATATCAAACATTAATTTGCCCTATTTTGTATCTGTCAATTGTCTTGTTTCATCGCAGTTTGTTTGCTATTTGTTTTTTCACTGTTCCCTTCCCTCTTTTAGGCCACATCTTATAATTTTGAAATTGTAATTAAAAATAAAGTTGACCTCCCAAGAGGGGAGGGGGGGGGGTGGTGGTGGGAATTAAAAAAAAATTTTTTAAAAGAAACTCCATGACCCTGGAAGAACTGCCCATAAGATTAAGTTGATTTATGTTGGGTAGCAGTTCCACTGTAGTAAATAAGCTACATATAAAATCATATTACAACATGCACATCAACTTTTCTATATCATTTAATTTATTTTAAATATTTAGGTCACTTTTTAGGATACATGGCTTCTGTGAATATTTGGTTGTGGTGTGTGGAACATTATTGATCTAATAAGGCCTTACTGATTTGCCCAAAGGTCAGGGCACTAAAGGGATGTGAATGTGTTTTGCAGCTAGTATACCATCACACAAAGATATGTATTGCTAACGAAATAAAAAGAGAGATTTTAAGGCATGTTTTAACAGTATAGCTCTTGTCTATCTTGCTAAAGAGGTAAATGTTAGCTATATGTTCTAGTCAGTAACCATGCAGTTCTTGTGACTGATGAGACCGGCTGTAGAAATGCATGTGAGGAGTGGTCGCTTACTTGACCGGCTGTAGAAATGTGTGTGAGGAGTGGTCGCTTACATGACCGGCTGTGTGTGATCCAATGCTCAAGTATTTAAGA
The DNA here is from genome assembly GCA_029718625.1 of Synaphobranchus kaupii. Lineage (NCBI taxonomy): Eukaryota > Metazoa > Chordata > Actinopteri > Anguilliformes > Synaphobranchidae > Synaphobranchus > Synaphobranchus kaupii. The sequence goes on from CM056376.1 coordinate 97,010,521, forward strand.
TAAGCACATGATTCTCCCACACCTTCAGCAGTTACTCACCAGCCAAATGTCAGCATGGTAGATCTGTCATGAAATAGATTTTTAAATTTTTTGCCTGAAGTTTCTGCTATTTGAGGATTACAATTGCTCTGCGTGACTGCACGTGCATAGCTTAGAGGGAACTTGTCAATGTCATAATTTCAGAACGTTCTTGTCTGACATTCTTTGTCATTGGGCAACAATTATATGATGCAGACACTGATGTTGAATTTCACTTTTGCAGAACTGTCTCATTAATTCAAAGAAAGTTGACTTGCTTCATTTCTGTATTTGAGGTATGGATTGGAATCACCAGTTTGATTAGGTGGCTATGGCCTCAATATCTGGACTTTCCAATATATTTAATTTAATATCAACCTACATTTTTACATTTACATTTACATTTTAGACATTTGGCAGACGCTCGTATCCAGAGCGACGTACATTAGTGCATTTTCCAACCTGAAACAAGTGCGTTAAAAACAACCCTAAAAGGTAAATACGAATTCAAACACCGGGCGCAGTCAGTATGATTATATATTTTTTTTTTTTTGTTTGTTTTTTTTTGGAGGGGGTGGGGGACCACACGATATCAATCATTGGCGTGCACAACAGTAAGCCAATAAGTAACCTTACAAGTATTAAACTAGAAGCTTCAACCACTTAAACAAGGATTTATAGAACACAATCAAGGGAGGTCACAAGGAGGTAGGGAGGGGTGGAGAGAGGTGCAGCTTAAAGAGGTGAGTCTTCAATCTGCGCTTGAAGGCGGTCAGACTTTCTGTTGTTCTGACCTCCACGGGGAGCTCATTCCACCACCGTGGGGCCAGAACAGACAGACGTCGAGACCGGGTGCTAGTATGAAGTGGGGGGGGGTACCAGTCGTCCTGAGGAGGCTGAACGCAGGGATCTGGTAGGTGTGTAGGGTCTGATGAGCTTTTGGAGGTATGGAGGGGCTGATCCTCGGACTGCCTGGAAGGCGAGCACCAATGTTTTGAATTTGATGCGAGCCATCACAGGTAGCCAGTGGAGGTCAATGAGCAGGGGGGTGACATGGGAGTGTCGGGGGAGGTTGAAGACCAGGCGCGCTGCTGCGTTCTGGATAAGCTGAAGGGGTCTGATGGCCGATGCTGGCAGGCCAGCCAGGAGAGAGTTGCAGTAGTCTAGGCGGGACAGCACCATCGCTTGGACCAGGAGCTGGGTTGAGTGGGTGGTGAGGAAAGGGCGGATTCTCCTGATGTTGTACAGGAAGAACCTGCACGCCCGGGTTACCACTGCGATGTTCTCGGAGAGGGACAGTCTGTTGTCCATCACCACTCCGAGGTTCCTGGCACAGGGCATTGGGGTCAGTGGAGTGTCCCCTAGGGAAATGGAGAGATTGAGAGGGGGAGAGGTTAGAGCAGGAATGTAAATGAGCTCAGTCTTGCCTGGATTGAGCTTCAGATGGTGGTTGTCCATCCAGCTCTGGATATCTCTCAGGCAAGCGGAGATGCGGGCTGAAGCCTGAGTGTCAGAGGGTGAGAAGGAGAGAAAGAGTTGAGTATCGTCAGCATAGCAGTGGTAAGAAAGACCATGAGCATTGATAACAGGGCCAAGGGATTTGGTGTAGGTGGAGAAAAGGAGGGGGCCAAGGACTGAGCCCTGGGGGACTCCTGTGGTAAGGGGACGGGGTGCCGATACTTTACCAGCCCAGGCAACCTGGGAGGAGCGCTCCGAGAGGTAGGACTCAATCCAGGCCAGGGCCGAGCCGCCGATCCCCGCTGCAGACAGGGACGACAGGAGGATGGAGTGATCTACGGTGTCGAAGGCGGCAGAGAGGTCTAGGAGTATTAGCACAGAGGAGAGGGAGGCTGTCCGAGCTGCGTGAAGCATCTCGCTGACGGAGAGGAGTGCGGTCTCTGTTGAGTGGCCAGGTCTGAAGCCGGACTGGTGGGGGTCTAGTAGGTTGTTCTGGGTAAGGAAAGAAGACAGTTGGTTAGAAACAGCACGTTCAATAGTTTTGGAAAGAAAAGGAAGAAGAGATACCGGTCTGTAGTTTTGGATGTTGGAGGGGTCCAGCGTGGGTTTTTTCAGGATCGGGGTGATGTGGGCTCTCTTGAAGGATGAGGGGAAGCAGCCAGAGGTCAGGGAGGAGTTCACCAGAGAGGTCACAAACGGGAGGATATCTGGGGTGATTGCCTGGAGGAGAGATGAAGGGATAGGGTCGAGGGCACAGGTAGTGGGGCGATGGGAGAGTAGGAGGTGGGATACATCGGTATCAGACAGGGGAGAAAAGGTGGAGAAGCAGGGGGACACAGAAGGGGTAGAGAGAGGGGGAGAGTGGAAAACAGTGTCCGTGAGGGGAGGGGGAGTGGGGGAACAGGGTGGGGGCATAGAGAGAGGGGCTGAGGGGCTGAAGGAACTGCGGATGTCTGCGATCTTCTCATCAAAGAAATCTGCGAAGTCGTCTGCAGTGAACGAGGATTGAGGAGCAGGAGGGGTTTTGCTGAGGAGGGAGGAGAAGATGGAGAACAATTGACGGGGGTTGTATTTGTGAATTTTAGTGTGATAGTAAGTTACCTTAGCAGCGGTGACTGCTGTAGAGAACGCTGCTAGGAGAGACTGGTAGGAGGAGAAGTCTGATGCGTCTCTGGATTTCCTCCACATCCTCTCTGCTGCGCGAAGACCGGCCCTGGAGGTGCGCAGGGCATCGGACATCCACGGGCAGGGAGGAGATGACCGTGTGGGCCTAGAGACAAGAGGGCAGAGAGAGTTAAGTGATGTGGAGAGAGCTGTGAGCAGGGTGTCGGATGCAGAGTCGATGGGGAGTTGAGAGAAGGATATACATATTCCTGTTTAGCATAAACCCATATAATATCTCAATTTCAATTAAATTAGGTGTTATTTATTTTTTGCCTATATTGCAAGCTTAGGCCATCAGGATCTAGGCCTCATCAGCACACAAACAAATTGTATAAAAACGTTTGTTCAAAGTTTGTAATTATGCATATTATTTGGATACTAAAACAAATATTTTTTGACAGAAAATATTATCACACATCTCCCTTAGCCGTTTTTGTCTCAAGAAAAGCTTCCCTCATTGCTCCGCTACTATAAATCCCTACTCTGGTAAACCAGACTATAACATTGGTTCCCAAACTAGGTCCTGGGGGACCCCTGTGTATGGTGGCTTTTGTTCCAACCACAATTGCAATCCCAGCATTTTAACAAGCTGTTAATTTTTCTTAATTAGGTACTTTTCATGTTTAGTAGGATAATTTAATTTATCTTTAGCTATGCATGCCATGAAGAATAAAAGTCCCATGTTTGCATTGTGCTATATTGCAAACAATGACATAAAAAGTCTCCACATTGTCCGCAATTTCATGTATCACTGTCTGCTCTTCTTCACAATCCATCTCTACTTAGTGAGGGAGCAGTTTGCTAGGTTTAGTTTTAGGTTGTGATTTAAAACATTTTCACCAGTGTTGTGGCATTTCAAGCCCACATATAAATTATTACTGTACAGTGACAGTTTGATGCAATGTTTTTTATTTTCTTTTGAGAGATAACATAATATTCTTACTTTGCATTATTTGCATTGGATTCTTACGGTTGGGTATGTGTCTAATCAGAATATCTAAACAATATCAAACCATTTTCTCTTACCCATCTACCAGAGTTTTCATTTGGTGCTTTTTCAAGACTCTTTTAAATGCAGGAACATGATAATTCCATTTTATCTCCCTTTATGTCCATTTGGAACTGCTTTTTTTTAAAAGGATTTTACTTCACTGACCTTCACCTAATATCAGGACTGCATTCTCTGAATTGACCTGTATAATTGATACATTTCTGTTCAAATTGAAATACCATTAGTTTTGTGCCTCTTGGTGAATTTTATCAGGTTTCAATGAGTCATTGTCATGTGTTTTCAGGTAGTGTATATTTTATGCATTTCACATTCTTTTTTGGTGATTATTTCATGCTAACATACATGCAAGAACATCAAATAACTTTATTGATGGGCATATTTCACATGCGTCTACTGTACAAATCTGAATTATACCATTGCAGACTGCATTGTATCCTACATTAACCGTATTGGATTTCTCAATCATTTTCTGACGTATAATGATCTGATGTGCCTATCCTGATGCTCATGAACAGTGAGTACCGTTCAGTATGGGATCTGCCTATGCGGTTGGCTCTGAGCCATGTATGAGAACATGAATTATGTGTCAATTTTAATACAACTATTTGAATATAGTAAAGATACACTAACATGCTGGCAGTTGCCTGGGTGACAATGATTGTTTTTTTAGGGTTTGTAAATGCTTATCCATTTTGTGAACTTCTATCGCAAATACATTTTTATTGGCACCACTAAACTAAGGATAATGCTAGGCAAATGTACGGCAAAATCTGTCGATTTGAATTATTTTTGTTTTACATTAATTGATGTTTCCAAAAACTGATGTTTTTCAAATGAGACGTTACACTGAGGACATGACTCTCTGTGGTCTTTGAAATTCCCATGGCGCTTATTTAAAGAGTAGGGCGTTTCCTGCAGTCCTGTTAAAATTCAGAATCTGGTTCTCTGACTGGCACTCTGATTGATTTCTTGGGCTTATTCCTCCAGTCAGTCAAACACTGAGAATTGTGGCAGGTATTATAATATAATGTCAATTTGTTTGTCCATTTTGTTGTGATTTCACATAAATATATTTTGTCACACACTTGATGTTGTCCACATTAATGCACAATGCTGTTAGAAGTCTTTTTTTTAAGTTACTTGATTGTTAAAGGTATTTGAGTTTTTGTTGCCTTTTCTCCCCATATTTGATTTCTAGCCATTAATTAGAATTTTAGGGATGTGGGTTATGTTTATCTGTTTATATCAATTGAAATGCATTGTCTATTAAAGAAATTTAACATTATTTAAATGCTTGTAAAATCTTACAAAAATATATTTTTCCACATGCCACCTTTTTTATATTTTGTCATTAATAAACACGTGGATTGTTTTACGTCTGCTGTATTAACCGAAAACCAATGTTACCTTTTGATTTATCTACCCATTTTGGTAACCGCGAAGGCCATTTTGTCTGAATGGGTGTGATGAGGCTTATCACATTGAATGGAATTCAAGCTCTTAAATGTGTCAGTTTTGTGGTAGTTCTGACCAAGGAAGTCATCCAAATGAAGGTCATGGAAGTATCTCAACTCCAGATTTATGGAAGAGCATGGTCACTTAAATGTCTACTTTAAACTTTCTCCCTTGTTTCATATACTTCTACTAAATCATATTTTTAATTTTGGTGAAAACTTTTTTCTGCTTTTAAATCCATTCCCAGTGCAGTTGTATCCAGGGAACCTCACTACTTTCCAGAAGTTCTTTCATATAGTAGTGCAGTCTGACTCTTGCTGCTATAAACGCTGTTATCCTTAATCGATTGGTTATTTAGGCCTTGATGGGTGTGGTTGCATCGTGGCCATAATGCACACCTTTACACTTAAGCTGATGTCATGTTGCACTTTATCTGTATTTGAATGTGTCTTATCAGTCTTAACTGACAATATATTGAGATTTACTGCATGATGTAGTAGTGTGGTTTCAGTGTTAGATGCTGTAACTGTACTTATAACGGTAAAGCTGCATATTTCACACTCTGGTGTGGCACTGCTGAACCTCTTTTGTTTAGATAAATATCTTTGTGTATAAATGCGTAATGTATTTAGAACCACATGGGTGTCTGCTGAGCTTACAATTTCCAGATTAACTTGGTTTTTAACAGAAATTAAAAGAAGTAAACCTATGAATGTATGGAATCTGGACGTATGATTTGCATACTAAGTCTAATGTTGACAGATTAGTTTTTTTTTTGTCCTCACATCGTAACTACAACTAACAAACTCATGTTGTTTTAGTTGTCTGAGGTAACATTTTTTTACTGAAATTGAAAGGCAAAGGCAAATTCTGGTTGGATTAAGCAGAGGCCTTCGGTATTAGTAATTTTGTATTACTGTATTTCCCTTGAATATACTGTTACATTAAAGGGAAACAATTCCATGGGCAGTTACTCCCATCCTCAAGAACGAACGGACACCAAAGACCTCTGTAATAAACTTTGACACTGAAAGAAAGTTAATCTCGCTGGAATTTGACGACACACAGGGGGTAATGAAATTATGTGCTTAGTCCACATGAGCACAGTTATTTGATGATTGAATTAACTGCTCAGTGAAACTTTTGTTGTCTTCATGTGCAGCTTAAAGGGATAGTTCGGAATATTGGACATAATGTCTCAATTACGACTTACCCATGATGTAATTGATTGATGGAAACCATTTTCAGCTAATTCCATGCTGTCCCTTCTATTGGACATACACACGTTGCTAATGCTAGCGCAACTCTAAGGTAACCGGTAGCATCCACTACCTAACGCACTTAAACACTCCACAGTGCACCCAAAGCAAATAAAATACGACAGTCTATCGGGGTGATCTTGAGTGTTTATACCATCATTTCTTAAGTCAAACTATCGTTGAATCCTTTACTTTATGCTGACCTACGTAATATTCTCTGTGGAAGTACGGCGGCGGAGCGTGGCCATTGCAACTTGGTGCTCTTCTTTGTTGTTGTAGTCGACCAGTGTCGGCACTACATTCGTAGGTAACGTAAAGTATCGCTCTGCCGCCGTACTTCCACAGAGAATATAGGTCAGCACAAAGTAAAGGATTCAACGATTAATTAACAAAAATTATGGTATAAACACTCAAAATAACCCCGATAGACTGTCGTCGTATTTTATTTGCTTTGGGTGCACTGTGCAGTGTTTAAGTGCGTTTGGTAGTGGATGCTACCGGTTCCCTTAGAGTTGCGTTAGCATTAGCAACGTGTGTATGTCCAAAAGAAGGGACAGCATGGAATTAGCTGAAAATGGTTTCCATCAATCAACTACATCATGGGTAAGTCGTCATTGAGACATTATGTCCAAAATTCCGAACTATCCCTTTAAGGTAAACTTAAGGTGCACTAATGTTCCTGAGGCTTTCAGTGCCCTTTACACATTCATACAATTTTCTCCCTCTACCTTTGGCTCTACAATATTTTTTGGTAAATGGTGTGATCGGCTGAGTTTTGAATTTGGTTTGTTGCTCTTTCTGAAGGGTGTGTTTGGATTGCTTGAGGAAACACGTACATGCTTTCAGCAGGTTTCCTGTCCTGCTGTTTTTGTTAATTGATAAGGGTTCTATTATCGCCACAACTTCAGTGAGCAGTCACAGAGTCGATCTGTTAAACTCCGTTTCATATAAAATGCCCCTGGTGAATTTCATGATAACTGGGTGAGGATGTGCATGCTGTGGTCGTTAGAATAACCAGCGGAGCCATACACATAACTGCAGGGTCATGACTTATGATGATGAATATAGCAGGGAGTAAGATAATGGAGACAAATTGCTGTTTGGAGAAATTAACAATTAGAATCGGATGTGTTCTAATTACATTGCAATCAAGTGAATGTTCCTAAATAGGATAATAAGGAATCACCAGACTTGACTTAAATGTTATGTAACCTGTTTAGTTCAACAAAATGTCTAACATCAAATGGGTGGTACTTCAGAAACCATTAACAGAAATCAACTGACAAACATTTTTGGAAGCTATTTGTCTTAAAAATCAGATAAGTAGTCATATTGTGTGCTTTAGTAGCTGGTACTCAAAAGTTATTCTAAAATGTCTACACTTTTCTGAATGTTTCTGACACAATCATAAATAAACGTATGCAGTATATGTTCATATTCTTTCTTATCGGGTCTTATCTATTGAGGTTGCCTCATTTTTAGCAAAAATGTAAAAAGTAAAAAAAAACTACTTCTACACTCACTTCAGCAGAAACACATTAGTTATTTGTTGAATTAATGCAATGTGTGTAAAATTAACATTTGTTTTGAAGAAGGATTGTTTCTTACTGGGACCTTTTTTCTAATATAAAATTGCTTACAGTGCAGTGCCCTTAACAGCAATTTGATTGAAGTATTTTGCCCATATATATATTTTTATTGTTACAAAAAATAGCTCTCCACCTTGACACTCTTGGTTTACGAACAACCATGCAGGCCAGAAACCTAGGTGTACTCATTGACTCTGATCTCAACTTTGATAACTATGTCAAGTCGATAACCAAATCCGCCTTTTATCATCTTACGAATATAGCAAGAGTACTGTACTGTAGATATGGATGGATAACTTGAATGGTTTCTTCTCCTGACTTATTTTTCCATAGGGTTCAATAGGAAAATTTGTCAGGAGAAACAACCCTTAAAGTGATCCATCCATATCTACTGCATATCTGGCAGCAGAGTGATGGGTTGAGGCTCGTTTGATACCTCAGACCCTTGATGACTTACAGCCATTTTACCAACCATGTATTCCATACTGTTCAATAAATGCAATTTTTCTCAAATTTTACTAATAAAACCAAGATTTTATGGTTATTAAACCAGCTTCTTGACTATAACATTGGTTCCCAAACTAGGTCCTGGGGGACCCCTGTGTATGGTGGCTTTTGTTCCAACCACAATTGCAATCCCAGCATTTTAACAAGATGTTAATTTTTCTTAATTAGGTGCTTTTCATGTTTAGTGGGATTATTTACCCTCATAAACGGCATCATGTCAGATGTAGCTATGCATGCCATGAAGAATAAATGTCCCATGTTCGCATTGTGCTATATTGCAAACAATTACATAAAAAAAGGTAGCAAAGTTTTTCGACTAATCAAATTAAAGACCGTGGTGAATCAATAGGCTCCTGATTGGTGATTTTCTCACTCTCTCTCTTTCTTTCTTTCTGGCACACCTGACCCCACAAGAAGTAAACCTTTCTCGCAGCATATGGACCTCTCTCTGTCTGGCTCTCAAATGCACTCACTCCCGAAGAGAATACCAGGTGTGGCATGAACAGCACTACACATATTTCTTGCAATTTAAGTATCTATAATAAGGCATGTTTGAGATCTCGTCCAAATGTCATTCTGCAGTAGCATCTACATATTTCAACATGCAATAAAGATTGATGAGACAGAAGCTCAAAGCCATGACATCTTCATGTCAAAACGGCAATATATCATGGTCCTAAAACCCTGTAAGGCAGACAACAAAGATATGACACCAGACACCAGATATGCAGTGTCACATGCCCAAGACATAAAATCTACTTTTGAGATTTTTACTCAATTTTCAATTTAAAATTTGTGTTTTTGATTTGTAATTTGTACCTTGCATTTTTAACAAATGTCTAGATGGGTGAATTTTGACCCACAACACCAGAGATGTCATTATGATTGATAATATAAAGGTTATAAAAACTCATAATCAATTTATTCTGGAAAGCTTTGTCTAATACCAGTCTGTTATAGTCAGATAACATATATTCACTTCTTGTCTTCATCATACCAAATATAATGGAAAAATTTTGACTATTTTCTACAGAAAAGGGGTGGTATACTAAAGATAAATGTGCTATTCAGACCACAAAATACAAAAGTAAGAGATGTAAATGTTAAAACGTGGGTGTACACGGTGAGCTCAGCCCTCATCATATAGTCCCAGTGAATAGTGAAGTCCTTTCTTTGGGGACATTGTATGAGATTAGTAGACCGAATATTGTAAGAAGAGGGTGAAATTTTTAACAAGTTACGCAGATATGAAGGGGTTAAACCAAGCAGAGTCTTATAAATAAGTGAGAGCCAGTGAATGTTGTGCGGTGTGTGTAAGGATGGCCAGTTAACAGATGCATAAAGTTGGCAATGGTGTGTTTTGGTAGCAAAACTGATGGAAGAATGGTAGAGCACATCAAGACACTCAAGTCCTTTCTAGATGTTGAAGATGATGACATGAAGTTGATGTTTTACATATGCATTGTAAAGGAGACATGAGAACAGCTTGCTGCATACAAAGTATCATCAGAAGTTAAACTATCATCAGAAGTTGTGTAAGTCGCTCTGGATAAGAGCGTCTGCTAAATGCCTATAATGTAATGTAAAGTACAAAGAACAGGAAAATCAGGGAGATAAAAACATGTGATTCAGTATCCTTCACTTTGATGCAATAAATCCACAGCCATACCTCATGCCAATACAATTTTAGCTTTGCTTATTCGTACATTTTATCACTGATATCTCAGTCTGAATGCTTTATACCCTGGAAAAAAAGAACATATCTGGGAACTGCTCGGGACACATTGTTCCATTTCCAATTGAAATTAAACACGTTATACATCCACATTATACTCAAACACCACATGCCCAACTTTATTTTTCTCAGGCTATTTCTTTTGTCCATGAGTACAGAAACAGAGACCAGGTAGTTAACCTCTTATTTTATTATAAAGCTGTCCAATTTTATTATAAAGCTGTTAATGAGGTGACTGATAGTAAATTTAAGACACTAATACTTCAAATCCCCATGTTTAATCAGGACTTAACCCCCAGCAACACAGCACCACAAGGCCTGGTTTTAGTCACCGGTCTTCCTTTTAAATTAGGCAGTCCAGAGAGGATCTCAACCACAGACAAAGGTCTATCACTAATTTGACTATTATTAGACTATCATTAATGACTTAGCTTCCGTATAATAGAAGCTTCCATATAGAATAATTCCTTATAAATGCAATGTCTGCAGAAAGAAGACACCAGGCACACACAAGATTTTGTACAGGTAAATCGGAATACAAAATAAATTTCAAAAAAATCTGGGAAAAAATAGTGACTCTTCAGTGAATCTAATGCAGAGTGCTTAGGTTGAGTTTTCCTGATGCACTTTCTTGTAGTCTAGCAGGATTTCTGAAAAAAGGCCTCCTATAAGGCTCTACGAGAAAAGAAGAATTTTGTTGTGAATATTGGTGTAAAATTTCAATCAACTGAAAGAGTTGTGCTACCATCTAAAGGGTTAAATATTTAAAATATTTATTTTAACTAGACCCAAAGAGCTCTATATTGAATTATTTCAGAAATCAAGACGTATTTAGCAGAAGCCCACTGCAGATTGCTAAATAGGACAAAGCTTATCACAGTTTCTTTTATTTTTTATGTCATTGCTTGGAGGTTCTCAAGTGAGAGGCTTGTTCCAATAGTCTAGTGGGATTCCTGAAAAATGTGACTTCTACGAGCATTTTTGGGTAAAAGTTGGGAACCAGACTTTTTAACATAATTCAAGTATGCTGAATCCGATAAACCTGGTTCCCAAGCGAAATTTTGAGTTTTTGACCTTCTAATTTGCATAACAAAATGGCCACCGAATTTCCATTTTTCTCCATTAACTCTGTAACCATGAAAGCAAAAATGACAAAAATGTTTTGAGGGTCAGATAATGTGATTAAGACATTTTTAAAGTAATCAGTAGTAATCCTACTCTTAGAATATGCAAAATAGCGGCCGCCATTACAGAAAAATCATTTTTCTCCAATATCTCTGTAACTAGGCAAGCAAACATGAGAAATGAGTGTCTATACCTATGTTTTGAGGGTCTGAGCATGTGATCAGTGATAAGCCAGATGCTTAATTATGCAAATTAGCTACCAATGAATTACACAACAATCCATGTAACAATGCTCAATGCACAGGTTCCCAACTTTACCCCAAAATACTCCTTGATGCTTATTCAGGCATGACAGGGCAATATGTTATATCATTCCCTCCCAATGGCCATTGAACCACACAAGGACTATTGAGGTCATGGTTTTGAAGGAAGGATTTTTTAATTCATGGATAAAAAATAAACAGTACCATGAAAGAGAGTTGGTTGTAGTCTATATGCGGTTTATAGATTGAGACACATTTGTAATGGTAAACAGTTCAATGAATACAAATGAACAGAGCTCTGAGTTCAAAACAAGTGTTACTGACTCAGAACTGAAATTATGACTTAGAATTGGAGAAAAAAAAGTCTCACTCACAAAATGCCTCATCCAAACATGCACACACAGACATACCCTTTGCACACACCTTTCGACTCCCTGACTCATCAGCATAATTGTCTTATGTTATTGTCTGTTACTGTCTGTATGTCTGTTTTATCTCCTGTGTCACTATTGTTATTGTCATATTATTTCACCAATAAAAAAGAATTGAAAAAAAAAAAAACTTTGTTGGACTAGAACATATTCATGCAAGGAGTTTGATCATCACTCTGACATGCACACATTGCTGTGCATCCTAACCCGGATTTGCGGCATTTGCAACAACGTGTCTTGCATTGCTTCTGGCATGCACACAAAATCATTTCCAGGCAACCTTCTGGGATTGGACTCAATGACATCAGAATGGGCTGTAGTCCTGAATCACCATGTTTCCATCCCATGTCCACAGGTGCAGGATGCTCAGGTATGGCACAGTGAGCATTTTTCCAAACCATTGCTTGATAGTGTACTCGCATCAAATGGAACTGGAGAGCATCACTTGTTGGTGGCATTGCTTCTGGTTTACCAGTCTTGGAGAACAGTATATGCCTTGCTGCATCAACAGAGTCTGTTTTGTGCATCATATATTCGGCAGACAAACGCTTCTGAAGATCGAATGGTCTCCTCTGTGAGTTCACCAATTCCCAAGTTTATGAGTAATTGATGGTGCTCTTTGAAGACTTTCCATGATGACCTTTCGGTGTGATTTGCGATGTAGGACGTGGTGTTACACCCGGTTAATGCATGAAATGGTAACAGAGCTGTTACTGAATCTCTTGGTAGGTTGTTGAAAACCGCATGAATGGGTATATATCGCCGTTTCTTGGTGGTACCAGATATCATCCAGAGGTGTTCACATTGTACACGTGGGGAGTGGGAAACCAAAAGCATGAGAACATCAGTGTCCCTTGATGACACAACAACTGTATTGAACTGGCTGTGCACAGCATGTAACACCAACCTCGTGTCAGCTTCTTCATGTATGGCTCTCAGTTGAGTCAAATCAGTGGTTGTCTTTGACGACGTAACCTCAAGTTCCTCTCTGAATCCCCCAGCAACTACAATCTCCTTATCATCAGGTGCCTGAGAACATAGTTCCTCAGACAGTAAATGTGCAAGATCAACTTTATTATCAGGGAGCGACAGAAAGTTTGTCCAATTTTTTGGAAGAGGCACATCACGACCCTCAACAAGTCGTCTGATTGGTCGAGCTGCTTTTGTGCGTCGTGTCCTGGTAGCATCCTTGATTGTCTCTTCTATATATCTGTCAAACATAACGTCTATCCGTTGGTAGTTAGAACCTGCCTTCAGTACTGCTCTTACATATGTGTCGGCCAAATCCCCAAAGGTCACGGCATTGTCAGGCTTTTTTCCCAGAGCAACCACCAGTGCTTGTCCATCAATAAAGAGGCAAGACGATGAGTCATGAAGTTCAATAGCTTCAGGACAGACTATGTCTTCAGTTAACTTATCTGCCAGTACAGACTTCTTTCCAGTGCGGAGTGTACCATTCATTTCGGCAAGTGATACAGGAACTGGCAGAAGCTTGTGCTTTAGGACAGCTGGCAAGTCAACTGGACGACCTGCCTCATAGGCAGTAACAAGGCGTTGGAGGATGTTTCTGTCTGCCTTCAGGATAGTTCTCTTGTCTTTGTCTTTGGTGTCTTTGACCACTTCATACAGAGATGCAAACGTTTTGGCATTACTCCTGTGTAGGGTCGCATGGATTGGGACATCTGGCTTGTCACCTTGCTCAGGGACAATCATCCTCTCCTCAATGAATCTATTCACTTTTTCTTGTCCGAGTTCTTTGGCACAAAGTAACAAGTTTTGGATTGCTTCTGTTGCTAAGTCTTTTGTGGCGAGATTTTGCAATGACCCTGGTGAACCTGAATCAAACACCTTGAATCCCTGGAAGGCCAAGAGCAATGCCATTTCGTCGCTGTTGTCCCGCTTTTTGAGATCTGCAGCATGTTTCAGGAATCACCTGATAACCATTAGACAGTGCTGCTACTGTCTGCATGTGGTGCAGTTCCAAAATGCGGGGATTGTTCATAGAGATACCGTAAATGTTGATACTGCAGTGCAGTGTCTTGAAAAAAAATAGCTTAAACTCTAATAAGCAAAATAAAAAGATACGTCAACGTTAATATAGAGGTACGTAAACGGCGTTTATGTGCGTTTTTCTGTAATGGCGGCCGCTAATTTGCATATTTTAAAAGTAGGATTACCACTGATTACTTTAAACATGTCTTAATCACATTATCTGACCCTCAAAACATAGGTATAGACACTTTCTTTGTCATTTTTGCTTTCCTGGTTACAGAGTTATTGGAGAAAATTGGAAATTCGGTGGCCATTTTGTTATGCAAATTAGAAGGTCAAAAACTCTAAATTTCGCTTGGGAACCAGGTTTATCGGATTCAGCATACCTGAATTATGCTAAAAAGTCTGGTTCCCAACTTTTACCCAAAAATGCTCGTAGAAGTCACATTTTTCAGGAATCCCACTAGACTATTGGAACAAGCCTCTCACTTGAGAACCTCCAAGCAATGACATAAAAAATAAAAGAAACTGTGATAAGCTTTTTCCTATTTAGCAATCTGCAGTGGGCTTCTGCTAAATACATCTTGATTTCTGAAATAATTCAATATAGAGCTCTTTGGGCCTAGTTAAAATAAATATTTTAAATATTTAACCCTTTAGATGGTAGCACAACTCTTTCAGTTGATTGAAATTTTACGCCAATATTCACAACAAAATTCTTCTTTCATATGATGCTCTGGAAATTCTCTGGGATCTACTGTGTTTTTAGGTTTTACCATAATATAAAGAGCTGTATATTTCCAATGCAGATTTGACTCCAGGTCTGGTACTCTGACAAAACACTTTTGCTTTAATATATCAAATATGAGGCAAATCTTCTCAGCTAGCAGGTAATAGTAATTAGCTTTAATAACATCATCTTTCATAATGATTTATAGGCTAACTATATGAATTGATGTTGTGCCAAGAGCCAAAATGCCTGGTGCCATCCACATTTATTGCAAAGTATGCAGTTAGTGGCTTCAGTTTCAAGTTCGTTCATTGTTTCAGAATAGTTATTTTACTGTGAACATAAATCATTTTACTTTGAGTATCCGTGGTCTTAGATAATTATAAGCAGTACTTAGGAGCTTTGTTGCAATTGGGAGATCTAATTAAAACTTGTGGAATTTACAGTGAGGGTTTTTTTCCTGTAATCCCTTGGTTCAGTCAAGATGGAAGAACAGAAGCTCACTCTTTAGGTTTGCTGGTGCAATGACGATGCAAACCAGAATTATGCCATTATTTATACTCACTCTGCTACCTCTGTGGTTCTTCTTTCAGCAAGAAGACTACTTGTGCCAGCAGCTATGAATGGAGGGAGGGGATTTGTCAGTAGTTGAAAATACCAATTTGAGGAATGTTTATTAATGTAGTATCTATGAAGTAATTATGTGTATAATAAATATGTATAAACAAGGTTCATCCACATTCCTTTGCTGTAATAAGAACTGGATTAGTTTTGGGAATGTGTTCATGGTCCATATACAGTGCCCTCCACTATTATTGGCACCCCTGGTAAAGATGAGTAAAAAGGGTTATAAAAAATTCACCGTTTGGTGAATTAGCTTAATCTCACACTGAAAAAACTAGAAACATCCAACCTTTAATTGAAGTAAATTTATTATGAGAAAAAAAGATCCCTCATCAAGACATAATAATTTTTAACAAAACCATGTGTGCCACAATTATTGGCACCCCTGCATTTATATATAGAATAAAGTCATCATTTTTAATATGGTCGCATACCCTTTGCATGCCATGACTTCCTGATGTCTGTGACCCAACAACCTCAAAATACTCTTGATATCTTATTTTCTCGTACTCTTACAAGCAATAATTTAATGTCACAAACATCAGGAAGTCATGGCATGCAAAGGATATGCGACCAAATATTAAAAATGATTACTTTATTCTATATATAAATGCAGGGGTGCCAATAATTGTGGCATGCGTGGTATTGTTCAAAATAATTATTTCTTGATGAGGGATTTTTTTTTCTCATAATAAATTTATTTTTTAATTTTACAATTAAGTTAGATTTTTCTAATTTTTTCAGTGTGACATTAAGTTAATTCACCAAACGGTGAATTTTTTATAACCCTTTTTACTCATCTTTACCAGGGGTGCCAATAATAGTGGAGGGCACTGTACATGTAATGATTCGATATGACAGTGTACTGACAGTTATGTCATCATTTTGTTCTCTTGAAGTTGACGGATGCAGTTGTTCATCTGTGGTCAACCTACATAAAATTTAATGAGTATGTGTATATGCATGGGTGTATGTGCTTGTGTGTGTGTGTGTGTGTGTGTGTGTGTGCGTGTGTGAGAGAGAGAGAGAGAAAGAGAGAACGTGTGTTCACGTGTATTTACTCTCTATGCAGGCAAGAGGAGAGGCAGACATGGAAACCATATCATATCCTCACTGTTCTGGGTGTTAAGTTGATGAATATATCAGGCAGATGTGCCAAAGACAATCATCATTAGAGCCCTTTCAGTTTATTTGGCAATAAAGTGATTTGGAGATAAGGAAAGTGCATTAGCTTGGACACAGAGTGAAATACAGCACAAGATATCAGTGCTAGAGGATGCGAGAACTCTCAACCTGTCACTTTTATTTAGCACTGGCATGCGGCTTCACGTGTGTCTTCTGCTTGCTCAGAATATGAAATCCATTTTGTCGTGTGGCCATTGCTGTCATTAAAGCAAAAAATGTTTGCCATTATAAATTATCACAAAATATCTGTTTTCCCATTTAACAGCAATTAGAAAGGAAACCAAAAATACTTGGCTCTCCATCCCCCCTACATTATAAAACTTGGTTGTGCCCACATGAGCTCCGTTTGTGAAGGGAGAAGTATTGAAGTTTCAACTCCAGAGGTTTGTGTATGCTGTTAGATTAGTGCCATTAAGAATTGATACTGACAAAATAAAAATGTATATTAAATCAATTCTTAATGGCATCTTACGCCCTATCTGGGTCGCAGGTGAAGAAAGGGAGAGTTGAAATTAATAATGCAACACTTTTGAATGTTTTCTTTGATGTCTTGCTATAATAAAATGGAATCTAGCTATGATGAGGACAAGCTTCACTCTAGGTGTTTGCATAAAAGTAGACGACAAGTGATTATTTTGGTTCGTGAACTTTCATTGTCATAACAGGTAGCCTACAGTTAGAATCGAGCTGCCTGTGTTGACCATAGACCGCAAAAGTTTTAGTTTATTTTCTCTCAATTTCATAAATTTTAGAGCAAGCGCAAGAGGAAGCAAGATATAAGGTTTTATTATCAAGGGACTGTAAGTATTAGACTAATGGCTAACTGCCCAGCTAGCCTATACACAACTTCACTACATTGATATTATGGACTAATAATATTAACTTGTAACAACTTGCTAACATGGTCAGTTTGCCCACTTTTTACTATACAAAGACTCTGGAGCCAGAAAATTTAAATATGGGGGAAAACATGAACATTTAAAGTATGTAAAATAATAGTATATCTAAGTAAGCAGTTTCCACTGTTTTCTTTTTCCTTTTTAGTTTATCCCACACAACCTTACATACAGTTTCATATGCAGGTGTCAATAATGCACTCCCACTAATGAGAAGTAGTAGGGCATAGTGAATAAATACATGCATACATACATACATAAAATAAAGAAATAATTGTGTTGCTGTGGGTCACTTTTCTGTTTTTTATGTCATGAAAGTACACCCCCACGCGTAGAACCCTGCATGCTGTTCAATCCAGTCTCATGCATTCCAGTTCATTCTGGTTTCATTGACAACTCTTTTATCCAATATAAGACATTTTAACCTTTGCAACAGTGTTTGCAATGTCTTATTGGTTGCTTTGAACAATACATTACAGCTGGGGTAATGGCTTTTCTAGTTTTATTGTTGTAGTTTTAAGCAAACAACTTAGAATGTGCATTACCTCACCAAGGCATAGTTGTTGTTTTCCTTCTATTTTTGCAAGTTTTTACTAATTTGGCCAACTCAACAGCATGGCTAGAGAAAATCCTCTCCTTGAATACATTAATTTAGGTAGTGGGTCAGAAGAAGATACCATAGTATTGATTCTATCAGAAAATATGCCTACGAACTTGACGGAGAATTTCCTCCTCGATATGTAAGTATTACTGCTTGTAATATTTAAAATATGTACATTTGTTTTTCCACACCACCACAGTTGTGTGCCATATATTGTCTAGCTATTTTCACATTTTGAGTGCATTTCACATACTGTAGTGTAAGCATTTGTAGGTGGCTGAGTCATGTTTTATGTTTGATTTTTCATGAAGCTAGAACATATGCCAGCATTTTCCTAATGGTGGAATATTATTTTATTGTAATCTTATCATACATAATATAGACTATGGCATATTACTATCTCCCTGGGCTATACTTGTCACTTTGGGTATGGAAAATACTCATTCCAATTTACTGTGCGTTGATATGTGCTAGATGAATGTAAAATGTTCCTTGGAGTGATTATGAATGGGAACATTTATGAAAAAACTACAGAGAAATGCCATCCCAGGGCATCCAGCAACATATTACATACTACAGAGTACAGAAAAAGTGATGTTTTATTGAGGTACAAGAGTGTGTATACCAGTGTGTATTCATCTTAAACTATCATAAGGGGCAAATGTATATGCTTTATAATGGACAAAAAATATTTTATGACAGGTTTTGTATAGTTTTTTTTGACCGATAGATATCTACCCCTCTAACCTGATTAAAATACAGTAATTCCCAATTGAAAATGATGCAAAAGTGTGTTTTATAAGACAGAAAAGTTTATTTGTAGTTAACTATATAATTAGTTTATGATTTACAGCAGTGTGCAATTTAGCCATTTTAGATAGATTTGGAGACACTAAGGGACAACAGGGTACACTGCCTACATTTTCCGTCATAAATCTTTGGTAGTTCTACATATCGCCTGCATATCAGATTTTTCACACTTGTGGACAAAGATTCTATGATACAGGAAATGTACAGTTTTATATATGAAGCTCTCATTGCAAACTAAAGAAAAATAATTTATTTAGCATTTTTGCAAGATTTATTTGCATTTGTGGCACTTTATTTTGACCTAAATTATGAAAATAAACTAACCTATATTAGTATTGTAAATGGTATGTACAACTGTCATTTAATTTAAGCCATTTTCCAAGTTTCTGTGATGCTTATGTTATGAAGTTATAGAATTGACCAAATTTGCCATCTGCGCAAAGGGGTTAATCCAAAAAAAATCTAAAAGTGTAGATACAATGATATAAAATGTTGCATAACATTTATGTTAGAATTGGATACCATACAGGAAAATATCTTCACTTCATCAAAGTTTAGGCACACTAACTAATTAACTTCAAATGGGCTCACATAATTACCATGAATAAAACTTTTCAATATTTGTCTGCTCTTTTCTCTAAAGTTCTACTACAGACAGACAACCCTTGACAGAAGTTGATTTAAATAGGCCGACATTTTTTCTGAAACCCTGCATCATTCATATCGAACCTGACACGTTGCTCAAGGATGGATGGTGGAAGGAGAAAAAGAAACAAAAAAGAAAATGAATCTGTTCTGCTGTATGTAATAGAGCTTGTAAAACACTCAGATATACAATGAAAAAAAATAAAATAATACAGAATGCCAAAATATTGATGCTACGTTATCTTTTCAGAGGACTTACGTCCCAAATGACTGAAAATGTAAATTAATTAAATATTTAGTTTGTATGGCAAAGTAATTTTTGTAATTACTTGGAGGGGCTCTGCTCTGTACATAGTGGAACACCAGTAGTCTATTCAAACTGGGGTGGGAATGAAATGGTGAAGAGGTTGAGAGATGGGAGCAAGACCACAAACAAGGTAGTAAAGTTGTCTGCAGTATCTACAGAGGAGAGTTTCTGTACAGAGCACAGCATGGAAATTACAATATAGGGGAGGTCAGTTAATGTGTTCAATGATGAACCAGAGCTTTGATAGTAAAAAAAAACACATTCCAAAGACCTCCAAAGGAATGGGAGTGCATTACCAGTATACTGAATGGGGTTATGGGTAAATGTTAGGGGTGACTTTAGCCTCCTGAAGGTTGTTAAGAAAGCATCCAGACTTCAGTAACTAAGGGGATTATGAAAGTTTTTTTAACAAAGACAGCCAGACAGGGATGGTGAGTGCGGAGGGAAGTCCTTTACTCTCTCCTCATTAGGTTCAATTTGAGATGGGTTTTGAGCTGGAGAATTCTCAAGATGAAGATGAAGGAAATAGCAGAGTCTTCTATTCAATTTAACCATTTATTAAGCGTTGACGCCAACGGGAGGTCCTTTACCCTACGCAGAGGATTAGGAGTTCCCTGGATGGGGGATTCTAGATGTCTCCCTAGTTGATAGCATGGAGGACTCCTCCAAGGCCTCTCGCCCCCCCGACATTTCACTAAACTTTAGACTGTATTTATTTTATTATTTATATGAGGCTTCTGCATTTTTGGTTTTCTTTGGGCCTACACAGCTTCACAAAACAGCTTACTTCCACATATTCCCCCCTTTGAGACCATTTGGTCTCACACTCCCTAGTTGATGTTTCACCCGGTGGAGTTATGACATTTAAATTTTATAATATATGAAAAATAAACATTGGTGGTGGATTAGTTTCATGCATGCATAATGTAACTAAGTTAATACTTCCTATAATTAACAGAGGATCTATCAAAAAGTAAATATCAAAATATCAAAAAGTTAATCAAAAGGTTCGCCCTTTTCCTTAATCTATTTATGTGTCTGGTTTATCTATCCTAAGGGCTTTTAGTCAGTTGGGGCTTCATTATGTCCCCTGTGAGTTGTTCTTTTCTTCGTGTACTGTAGTCAGCATGTGATATGTGTGATCATGGGGTGTCAAATGGATAAATCTATTCTGACTATTTCTCATGGCCATGAGTGCTAATGGTAGACCTTGTACCCATCTCATCCCTGTTTACCTACATATTTTCTGTAATTTTGTTTTTAGTGTTCCATTGCATCTCTCTACTATACTCACTGCATGGGGATGGTACACACATAAAAATGTCTGCTGTATACCTGTCATTGTACAAACGTCTGCTATCATGTCAGATGTAAAATGTGAACCATTGTCACTGCTCAGGGTCTGACAGGCCCCGAATCTGGGGAAAATCTTTCTTGCCAAGGCATTAGCTACAGTTTTAGAATCATCATGCGCAGTGTGGAATGCTTCTACCCATCTTGAAAATCTATCAATGATTACTAGACAATATCTTTTGCCTTCTGCTTGATCGATCATATCTACGTAGTCCATTACCAAATGGGTAAATGTCGGGTCGAAGAATAAGGTCATGTGGAGCTGATCCCTCATTTCTGTCTTACTGATACTTTCTTTCAGTACCAGGTATGTTCTGGTGTTAATTCTTTTCCCACTGAATCTTTTCCCACAATAACATACACAATAACAGACATATAATATTTCCACTTTTCTAGTGGAGTACTATCTATCTAAGTAAAACCCTGTTATTTGTTCTAATTTAATTAATTGAAATATACAAACAAATTATACAACGTCAAACAAATATACAAATTATAAGAAGAATTATAGTATTATTAACAATAGTAAATTATTTGGCCAGACAACGTAACTTTTTTTTTTTTCCACCACAACACTGCTTCCCTAACTGTCCCTACCGTAATATAGCAGCGGCAGTATCTTTCGACTGCTTCACCCTATCACCGTTTGTGGCGGACTGTGTGAAGGGAAAGGCGTCCCTTTACACACAACCTCTATGCGGCCCACAACCCGGGTTATTCTCATCATTTCAGAGATTTTGGCTAGCTAACTTGGAGCCCTATTGCTCGCCCACAGTGTTGTAATATTTCAATAATCAGAGCAAACTTTTTCAACACACTTTTTCAACAATCAACACTCCTGCTTATTTCACTTCATCACAATTTTTCTACCTATTTATTTACTTGTTTATTTTTCTCCACTCACCCACTGGAGCCCCGTCACCGGTGGAAGACTACACTTGGGGCCAACGGAGTGCGGGTAATTCCTCTCTGCAGACTTTTTATGAAAAAGGTGTCTGCTTACCTCTCACTATGGTTGACCGGTCTCTAACTTGAAGATAAAACACCGCACGCCGTTGGTTCCCTCCTGTGTCCTCCCCGGGATCTTGGACTCCTGGCTGGCTCGCCAAATATGCGGAGGGAAGTCCTTTACTCTCTCCTCATTAGGTTCAATTTGAGATGGGTTTTGAGCTGGAGAATTCTCAAGATGAAGATGAAGGAAATAGCAGAGTCTTCTATTCAGTTTAACCATTTATTAAGCGTTGACGCCAACGGGAGGTCCTTTACCCTACGCAGAGGATTAGGAGTTCCCTGAACAAAAACAAACATTAGTTTGTATAATATCATAACTCCTCCTCTACCTAACTAATACACCAATAATGTGCGGTGACACCCTTTTGTCATATCTTATTTTATCCAATAACAAATTAGGCGAAAAATAAACATGTCATATAACCAGTTCCTACCCTATGCGCTTGGGGCACTCTTAATCTACCAAATAAAATAGTTTGTGACTTATCCTTATGTGCCTGTTAATCAGACCATGTAATTTCTCTTATTTTCCCACTTGTTCGGTCAGCATGATCTATCTTATCCATTGTTATGAGTACAACTCTTGTAAACAATAGAGGGAGACATTCCTGTTTTGATGGGGAATTCTAGATGTCTCCCTAGTTGATAGCATGGAGGACTCCTCCAAGGCCTCTCGCCCCCCCGACATTTCACTAAACCTTAGACTGTATTTATTTTATTATTTATATGAGGCTTCTGTATTTTTGGTTTTCTTTGGGCCTACACAGCTTCACAAAACAGCTTACTTCCACATGAGCTATAAAGGAGGTAAGGCCTTTAATCATTATTTATTGTTTAAACAGCACACTTATCTGCAAGGCCTGTTATGACGCTCTGGGGAGGTCAGGAGAAGAGTATAGGTCACGAGTTGACAGACTGCAAAGGAGGAGTAAAGTGGTGGTTAACCCCTTCCTGCAGATGCCAAATTTTATCAATTCTCATCTATTTAGGGGGTGTTCTATTTAAGGCTTTATAACTTTCAGGTCATAGGAGCAAATTACAGCCAGAACTAGAACCACTTGTTTATTTTTAACCCATTTCTTATTTTGAATCTATTCCTATGTGGGATTCTGACAGAATGGCAAATTGACAAACTATTTCACACAAATATCTGGTTGCCCATTTCACACAGTGCTGCAAGTGTCACCTGTGATGTCCATTTTCATGGAACTGAACTGCTTTACAAATGTACACAGTGGTTTTCTGTTATCGCAGAAACAAGCAGGTAAAAGCAAGACACAGTGCAAATAATGACATTGAGGGGTATGACACATAAGACTTGTAACATTAAAACAAGTGGACTTAAGCAATAATACCAAGTGAGGAGTGCCCATTCACAAATACATGTTTTTTTGTTGTTTTTTTCCACATGATTGCATGTTGTAGATGTCTAAATTGAATATTTCATTGTTGGTGAAAGGTGTCATTACAGTGAGAGTGTATGAGTGAGACTTTAACAACTAAACTAAATTAGAAGCTAGAAAGGCATGTTACTCTGCAGCAACTGCTACCAGACTTGCTGCCGTCTCCCAAAGCCTCGGCGGCCTTCAGGACCATGGACAGCCACATCCTCGCCTACAGCCCTGCACAGCTGAGGTTGATTGGAAATCAGCATTGTTGCACCTTGCCATTTTCACAAAACCCTGTTAATAAGGTTTACAGCGCCATTGGGAGAGATTTGTATGGGACCAACTATTGCGGTGTGATTGTCTTCAAAACTCACAAGAAAAACACAAACTGTAACAGGGTATCCCTGGGTATTCAGGTATCCCACACTCTCAAAGACAGCACACCAACCATAGAATAAAAGGTAAAAATCTGATCTTTATTTAACGAGCACTGGGTCGAAGAATGACATTTCAGGCAGCCACACACACACATAAATCAAACTACATGCACACAACGCCACAGACAAACTACAAAGAACACAAAGATATTATGGAGTGGAGTCCCAACCACGCAAGGGACTGCCACTAAAAACAAAAACTAACCTCAACACACCTAAGGCCTTTTTCACACTCCCACAAATAACACACACACAAACAACATAAGAGGCCAGCTCTGCTGGTTGAGATGGTGAAAGCACGTTCCTTAGTCTTTGGGGGAGGTAGGTCCCCCCAACAGAAGCGTCAAACAACTCCGGTCACTGGCTCCTTCCGCCTCGGTCCGCTCCGCAATTTGTCACCGACACTGGATCTCGCCAACCAGGAAGTAATGCCGTCTCTGTCTTTTGTTTGTTTCCCGCAGCAACCGCAGTGTCCGGAATCCCGCAAACAGCACTCCGCCGCACAGGTAAGTGGTTTCGCCGTCACACACAACACAATACATTCATATCCATGCAAAGCAAAATAACCAAACGAGAAATAAAAGAAACCAAAAAAAACCCCGCCATGTCCCGGGGAGCGGAGAGGACTCAACCTCCTACTCTCGTCCCCCATACTCAGTCCGTTCACTCTGTTTCAGGTGTGCCTAGCCTATATCACACCCCGTGATCCAGCCCCGATTGCATTCCCCCAGCTGTGGTGTATTAACTTCCCAATCCCGTAATCAGTACCTAATCATCCGTCAATCATTAAATTATCCTTTGTAATTATCCTATTCACCAATACAGGACCATCTCGCATTTAAAACACAGAGGGGAGGCCACAGAGTACGTGACACAACCACTTGAACATAAGCTTGGATCATAGTATATGCTGTATATTAGTTTTGTGTATGCCACCTTGTGGTGAAATAAAATGTATGTTAGTTATTGTACACTATTGTGCAATCAATAGTTTAATCACATTCAGCAGCTGTAAAGGCAGAAATATGTACACTTCTAAACCACACACATTGTTTTGGCATGTTCCAGGATTATGTGCAATGCAGGATGGTAGCTGCCTGATATTTTCTGCATGTGTGGTCAAGTTTCTTACACGGACTACTTTCCTAAGACATGGTTTATTGCTTTTCAAGTGTGAAAGTATGAAGAATGAGCACAATTCACAGAGCCTGCAGTCGGATTGGACTCCCTCCAGCAATGGTAAATTCATAGGTGGAAAGAGCTGTTTAAAATGCAAACCAGTTATTACAGTTAAGAATAGTAAAAAAGGCATTTTGGAACATGCACTGGAGAATGTCTGCTGAGGGAGCTGGTCTGGGTTGATCCTGAGGGGAAATAGTCCTGTTTGTTGTTTGTTCAAAACATTTATTTTAGTGGAAAAAGTTCACTTCAATGGTTAAGATATGATAAGCTTAAAGAGAAGTAATAATTCTCCTTACCAGTTAAAATGATGCAATGGTTGGCATGGATCACAATTTCTTCAGTTAGTATTGGACAGTATCACTGAAAGGGAATTTAGTGTCTTACATGTTTACTCTAAGACATCGGAATAATAACTATTAAACAAAATAATATAGAACAAGTCAGCGGCCAGTCAGTTATATTTGGAACCCGGTTAATTCAAGCCAATGTAATCCATATAAATATAGAAAAATACATAAATATATATAACAAAAATAGAATGGAACATAAAGTTGAAGTCTATCAACTAAAATTATTTTTACATTTCCACTCAAAAATCAGCATACTTTGATTATATACTGAATGGGACAGCCAGTTTAGTACAAACTCAAAGCCACACACATGCCATATAGCAGCTTAAGAAACTGAGTTTTAAAAATTCCATTTTATTGCAAATAAAGCTAGCTATAATTGCAAAAAACTCATTTTTGACCACTTACAATGAGTTCTAATTACCACTTTGTATGCCAAGGCATCAATTGTGTCTCAAAGTTCCCTGGCCATGGATGATGACTTGATATTTATCACATGGGCGTTTTTATTAGCCCGCAATCAGGCTACTGAAAATCGCATTCTTCTGAAAGCTCTTGATTTTTATCTTACAATATAAAATGGTTGCTTTCAAGTGTTAAGTGTCAGATTTTACCTTTCACTTTGCAACACAACAAAACAAGAAATTATCAATGGTGGGTTAAACTTTCTGAAGGTGCTGTTACTTCCACTAGAAAAGCACTGGAGCCATAGTTGCAATGTTCTGTGGGACAGACATGGTAAATCTGTCAATGAACAGATGAGAGTACCCATAAAGATAATAGTGACAGCCCATCTGCAGATTGCAAACTTGAGTTGCTTTCACAGGAAAAGTTCAACAGGTACGAGTGTGTATTGGGGTCAGAGGGTGAAAGGCTGTACCCTGTCGAAGAAAATATAAGACCCCAGTCCGGGCCAGATAGACTGGGGAGTTTCTCCCACACAGTTGAGTGTTTCTTCAAGAAAAACAACCATGATCTTCAGAGTCTGATGCAATCAGGTTTATTGCATATGATTCAATAATGACATACAAAAACCCCGGGCTGGTCTGCGCAGACCAACTCATATTCAATCTCAGCAATCGTAAAAAGCCCCCCTCATTTTGAATTACTAGGCCTTTTATCCTGTCCTTAACTCTACCTACTTGGGGCGGAACTTTGCATCCTCACAGAGGCAGGTCCCATCCTCTGAAATCCTACACCAGGCCTTTTTCTTTTCATGGCACAACATTTTAATTATGCATTACTTATGGCATTTATTTATACTGTAGTTTGATGAAATGCTATGATTTAAATATACAGGAAATGGCCTGGCCATGGTTTGACCATTCTAGTTCAATAAGTGATCATTACAATGATCTACTAGGTTAAAACAATACAAGTACAATAAAGTAACAGAAATAAATACAGTCAGAAACCAAAAATGACCTAAATGCATATGACACATGTAATACAGAGACTATTGATTGTAGTTAATTTCTCCTTACATTTAACATGCGAAATATGGAACACAATCTTAGTAAGCATTAACAACAGTTTGTGTGATACAAATAACAGCTGAGTTTCAGGTTATGGAACAAACAAATCTCTCTAGAATGTGTAATGTAATTGTACAATAGATAATTCTTACAGAATTCCTTTACTAACAACACAGTTTTACAGTACAGCTCACCACATTCCCCTTTAATCAATGTAATTTCAATACTTTTACACAAATCTAGAAAGCACTGGTTACTTTACACAATTGTAATTGTACAAAACACTAGTTTTCTCCTTCACTGCCAGAAAGCACTTAATGAGTTCCTTAACATTAGTTTTAGGGAAATATTTCTACTGCCTATGTGAACAGTAAAAATGAAATTGAAGAGACCCACTGTGGACCAGATACAACTGTGGTTAATTTTAATCTACCAATTTTGAGAACTTTTGTTATAATATACTTATCATACAACATTTACCTTTAAATATTTATCGAACAGTGTTCTCAAGATATAATATTTATAATACTTGTGTTGTGTTGTAGTTGTCACATTTACATACAGCCCACAGTGGCATCAATAATAAGTTTGTGAAAAGAACATCAGGCCGTCGATTACTGTGAAGACACACTGAATAGCTCTGTTGCCCTCACAGATATCATTTTATACTTATTACTCCCATCAATCTGACACACTCGAGACAAACTATAAGTTTTATTTCCACAGACCTTTGTGTACGTGTGAATATGTTTAAGAAATATAAGCCAACATTTTCTCTAATATAATTCTCGAATGTTCGCATACACTCATTTTAAACTTTACCTCTCGTCCTTGAACATTCCAGACAAAACCCAAGCTGGGCCTCTTAGCCTTGAGAGATCTGCAGCCCTAAACTTACTTAAAGAAGTGTGTGTGTTCTTTTCCTATGTGTGTGTTCATGTCCTTCTACCATGAAGCAGAAAAATACCTATAATTGCCTCTGAATGGTCCTTTGTCCGAAGATGAGCGCATACTTGTGACCATATCTCATTTTGACACGATCTAGATTAGGATGGGCCCAGGCTAGGAAACTGAAGGCCATATTTTAATTTTAATGAGCACAACTGTGTGAATATATGTGTTTTGATGCTTCAGCTTGATAAGCTCGCCGGATCTCTCTGGTAGGATATGGGAATTTTCTCTCACTCAGATCCTTACAATACCAATTAAAAATGTGGCTGGGCCCTCATTCCGATGCACTCATACGTATGTGGTGCCTGTGTGCCTTTGATGGCGAGAGGCCTATGCGTGAGTATACCGATGTGTGTGCATTAATTCTGGTTTAGACTTGTTTTGCAACTGGCCCAAACCCCCCTTCACGAATACCATCTTTATGTAAGCGTGTCACACGCCGGTCAAGGTGATGCCTAGCACAGACTATCACGCTTACATAAGCTCTGATCAGGGCCTTTACTCTGGACATACAGTGGTCTGCAGTGATGTCCATACATATATACACACACACTCATACACACACAATACATTCTGTATAATTAAATACAGTCCTCATATATTGTTTTAGGCCTCATCATTCCCCCTCATACCTTTGTCTGTGAGAATACCTGGGTGGAAGATGAGGGGCACTCCCTCAATCTCCCTGCCGTTACACCCTGCACAATGCCTACAAGGATTATGTAATTACTGTTTATACCACTAATATTCAGACACATTCTGGTTAATTCATTTTCAGACCTGGATTTTATTCCACAACCCCTCTGTATAAATTCCAGTTGAAGTCTATAAAATTGCCTTATGTGATTTACAGTGTTCTTGTGCCTTGTAGGACTTACTCTAATACGCATTTATAAGCTAGGAAGGCTGTTCTACAAATATCTGAAATCTGGAAACAGCTCTGAGTAGAGACAGTGGTCATGATCATCCCCAAATCACATCACTCTCTGTTTTTATAAGAGGCGGCTAAATATTGGGAAAACTGATCTTGACTTACCAGCATCAGCACCTTCTGACATGTCTTCAGGGAGTCTGGCACGCAGTGAGACCTGTGCTCCGAATCCAAAGTATTTGTCTTTTGCCGTAACTGATAAATTCTGATAAAATACACATTTGACATTTTAAGTGTTGAAGTAAATGTAAACATACACATTTGACATTTTAAGTGTTGAAGTAAATGTAAATCAAATGGGAATTTTCAAGAAAAATTGTCGATTGAATACAGAACAGTACAGGATTTATTTGTAACAGTCATGAATAAGAATGTTGAGTTATGTCAGTCAGGAAGCTAATATAATGAAACAGGTATAGCTAATTTCAGAAGTGCATTGTATGTGTTATGATGCATTGTATGTGTTATCTCAACAACAAAAAACGTTTTCAACATACAAAAATTCCAAGTTACTCACACATAAAAAGCACTATCAGTCTAGGCCTGCCATTAAAAGTATTGATGTCAAAAACAAGTTACAACAAACAATACTGGCTATCTTAACTCACATAAATTAAACAAGCTCTATTCCAAAGCAATGCTACCCAATGTTTCCAAAATTATTTCATGTAACTTGGCCATGTGTTTTCTGTGATTTTTTTCATCTTACCATCTGAAGTGAAGACAATGTGGTCACTTTCTGTAGAAAACCCTGAAAAGTGGCAAAACTCTCGGTACATACCTGCCATCCAAATTATATGGGATTGACCCCAGCCTTTGTCACTAATAATAATAATAATATGCTTATTATGTCTAGATCATCATCATTATTTTATTATTGCAATAATTAATAGCACAAACTTTGAGTTCTTTATTAGTGTCCAAAGAATAATATAATGCTCAGTTCATGACTAGAAACAGTCAAACAGTTGTAAGAGTGTGTGCTGTGTGTTTATCTCAGAGATGTGAGAGTGTGTTCTGTATGTTTGGTTTATCAAAGCTTTTATGTGCTGTATTTGTTTGAGTGGAAGGCAGTTCTGTACTGTAACTACTTTATGTTTGTCATGGATGTGAGGTAGCTGTTTGTTTGGCTCAGGGCTGTTTTTCACTCAGTTTCACTTAATGCTAAAGCGCTTATTGAAAGTGTTAATCAAGAAACTGCTACAGCATGCCCCCAGGCAAACCGCACCACTCAGCCTCGCTTGTTAAAGACCAAAATGGTCTGACGTGTTTGGGGTGCAAGAACATTTCTTCATTCCACTCCATTGACTCGGCTTGTGCTCAGAACTTCTGTCCCATTAAGCAATAAATAAGACAAGAGTGAACACTACTTATTTGCTACTTAAAGACTTAACAAGTTATTATCTTTCTAAGGTGTTTTTATAGCAAGTTTCAGCAGAGTCACGTGTTTCGGAATTGGCTGCCTTTTTGACTTATTCATTTTTATGGATGTGATTATGAAGAATAGATGAAGCAAAGCACAGACACATACATGCTTTTGCATAGTGTGTGGAATTTAGCTATGGCTTCTATGCAGCTTGTACAGGACTTTGCCCTCCAGTCACCACAAGAATGCACTTGCAAAATCATATTGGAATTGTTAATAGCCTATGTCCAAATTTAGCAGTAGAGGGTGTCTATCCTAAAGCTTTTCTGTGTTGTTTGATTCAAGAAGGTTTACTTGCCTATAGCATAAATGAACGGTTTACTACTGCATGATGTGTTGCGTGTGTGAATATCTGTATATATATATATATATATATATAGTTGCCAACTCAGTGTTATCACAACTGTAACGTTATCAAAATTGTCTTAAAAGTTTCCACAACTGATTATTCTGCACTATTGTTATTTAAAAAATATATACAGTCAAGCCGGAAGGTCTGCCTTTTCCACGTTTTATTACGTTGCAGACATATTCTACTATAGATTGAGTACATTTTTTGTCTCAAAATTCTACACAAAATAGCCCATAATGACAAAGTGAAAACAGGTTTAGACATTTGTGCTAATTTATTAAAAATCAAAATGTAAAATATCATATGTACACAAGTGTGCACACCCTTTGATATGACACCCAAAAGTGAGCTGAGGTGCATTTTGTTTCCACTGATACTGCTTGAGATGTTTCTACAACTTAAGTGGAGTCCACCTGTGATAAATTCAATTGATTGGACATGATTGGGGATTGCCAACACCTGCCTATATAAGGTCCCACAGTTGACAGTGCATGTCAGAGCAAACTCCAAGCCATGGGGTCAAAGGAATTATCTGTAGACCTCAGAAACAGGATTGTGTCAAGGCATAGATCTGGAGAAGGGTACGGAAAAATCTCTGCAGCTTTACAGGTCCCAAAGAGCACAGTGGCCACCATCATTCATAAATGGAAGAAGTTTGGAACCACCAAGAATCTTCCTAGACCTGGCCGCCCGGCCAAACTGAGCAATCAGGGAAGACAGGCCTTGGCCAGGGAGGTGAGCAGGAACCCGAGGGTCACTCTGACAGAGCTCCAGCGTATCCTTGTGGAGATGGGAGAACCTTTCAGAAGATCAACCATCCAGGCAGCACTCCACCAATCAGGCCTTTATGGTAGAGTGGCCAGACGGAAGCCCCTCCTTAGTAAAAGGCACATCACAGCCCACTTGGAGTTTGCCAAAAGGCACCTAGAGGACTCTCAAACCATGAGAATCAAGATTCTCTGGTCTGTTGAAACCAAAATTGAACTTTTTGGCCTGAATACCAAGCGTCACGTCTGGAGGAAACCAGGCACCGCTCATCACCTGGCTAATACCATCCCTACAGTGAAGCATGGCGGTGGCAGCATCATGATGTGGGGATGTTTTTCAGCAGCGGGAACGGGGCGACTAGTCCTGATAGAGGGAAAGATGAATGCAGCTAAGTACACCGAGATCCTTGAAGAAAACCTGCTCCAGAGCGCTCTGGACCTCAGACTGGGGCGAAGGTTTACCTTCCAACATGACAACAACCCAAAGCACACAGCCAAGAGAACAAAGGAGTGGCTTCGGAGAAAGTCTGTGCATGTCCTTGAGTGGCCCAGCCAGAGCCCAGACCTGAATCCAATTGAACATCTGTGGAAAGAGCTGAAAATGGCTGTGTACCGATGCTCCCCATCCAACCTGACAGAGCTTGCAAGGATATGCCAAGAGGAATGGGCAAAAATGTCCAGAAACAAGTGTGCCAAGCTCGTAGCTTCTTTCCCAAGACACCTTGAAGCTGTAATCGCTGCCAAAGGTGCAGCAACTAAGTATTAGGCTAAGGGTGTGTACAGATATGTAACCCCTAACTAACCTATTTTTGTCAGTAAAATAAAATTGCATATTTTCTAAAAACCTGTTTTCACTTTGTCATTATTGGCTATTGTGTGTAGATGTTTGAGGCAAAAAATGAACTCAATCTATTGTAGTATAAGTCTGTAACGTAATAAAACGTGGAGAAGGTGAAAGGGGTGTGCAGACTTTCCGGCTTCAATTCAATTCAATTCAATTTTATTTGTATAGCGCTTTTTACAGAGAACTGTCACAAAGACGCTGCACAGGGAAACAGAAGGAAAATTGAGCAAAAAACCAGGCCTTAGCCCCCAACCAGCAAAATGAGGTAAAAAAACTCCCCAGTAGGGGAGAAAAAAACACTGAACAGTGGCGAGAAAAAACTCCCCAGTGGGAAGAAATCTCGGAAGGAACCTGGCTAGAGAGGGGGTGCCCATCCTTCGCTGGCTGGCCCGGTTTAGACTAAAGGTGGACTGAATGGTAATAGTCAATTCAATAATCAGTTCAATCATCAGTTCAAAGGGGGCGGGGTGATGCATCTGGGACTGCGGCTTGACTGTATATACCGTGAGCACTGAACACCATACTTAATTGGACAGTGACACATTTTTTGTTATTTTGGTTCTGTACTCTAGCACTTTGAGTTTGAAAGGATACAATGACAATGAGGTTGAAGTGCAGACTGTCATTTGAGGGTATTCTCAACCATACCGGATGAACCATTTAGAAATTATAGAACCTTTTGTATATAGTCCCCCCCATTTTTGGGCATCAAAAAATAATGGACAGTTTCATTGTTTAATTGACAGTTCATTTTTAATATTTGGTCTGTGACCCAAAAACATCAAAAGACTCTGAGGGCTCTATCTTGGCAATCTTAGCGCTTGGTCTAAGCGCATGGCATTAAGTACATTTAGGACATGTCCAAGTCCACTTTTGCTATTTAGACGGCGTGTTTTTTGAGCGCTAAGCACAGCGCAACGTGCAAATGGGCTGAACCTAGTCTCTTCATTAATTATAGGTGTGTCTTGGGTGTGACATGTAATAAACCAATCAAAATGTCATATCCCATTCCCTTTAAAAGCCTGCTTTTCCACCTTGGCGGATTGCTTATATGATGGCGAAACAGACATGCTTGTGCGTGTTTAGTGCGATCAAGGAATCGGCTGTATGGATCAATAGTAGCCTATGATCAATATTATTCGGACTAATCATTAGCCTATGAGTTCCCGGTAATTCCCAACAGTGCTGTTATTTTACAAAATATATGCGATTAAATTTAATTAAAAGCACCTGCAGCAGCTGAGAATAAGCTACCAATGGCTTCCCTCTCACCTTCGAAAACGCCAAATTAGCCTGCTTGTTTAACGAATTTTGTTTGATTATGTAATGAAGCAATGAACTCATG
Organism: Synaphobranchus kaupii; assembly: GCA_029718625.1. Taxonomy (NCBI): domain Eukaryota; kingdom Metazoa; phylum Chordata; class Actinopteri; order Anguilliformes; family Synaphobranchidae; genus Synaphobranchus; species Synaphobranchus kaupii. The sequence goes on from CM056376.1 coordinate 97,044,139, forward strand.
TTCAAGCTTCATCCGAAGTTCATTAGGCCTACCTGCATTCAAATTTTAATTAATAACATAAATAACGTTATTTTGCCTTAATGATGACACTAAATACAATAAAGCTGTCAGGTTGGCAACCCATAGGTTCATGCATATTATCCCTTGTTTTATAATGTCCTGCTTATGGATATGTGACCTACCTGTTTTACTGGTAGCGTAATGCTTTAAAACAATCCAATTTCCCAGGAAGACTGTGAAAAGTGTGATTTACAGCAGGGGAAACAGACCTGCTCCTGTAAAGCGCACATGCATATAATGGATTTAAAATTAATTGTGAATTAATTCTGTAACGTGCTGCAAATTTGTTTTCGTTTCTAATTAGACGCTTAGTTCTCTTTAAAATCTTTTGTTCAGTTATGGAATAACAGGTGAAATCAGCGGGGGTTAATAAGCTGAGAGAATGGAAACCTTGTCACTGTACTTTACAATTCAGTTAACATGGTGACATTTAGGCTATCTCTGTTTTTTAACAATAGGCTATCGAAAAAACCTTATGCACAGCGAATCCGCTGGAGGCTAGGCTATTTGAAAAACAATAAATGCAATATTCACTGGACAAGGTTTTTAACTTTTTTCAGTCACAACAATTCTATTTACTTACAGGCTGTATTCCTAGATAAACAGAGCTGTATTGTAATGACATCTGAAGCGCATTTTCAGAACTCAAATGTCCATCTAAGTTTTCCATTGAATGACAATTCACGCATTAGTTGCAAATGACAATTTGCGCATTAGGCTTGATATAGGTGTTATCAGCTCCTTTTTAATGGATAGCCATTGTCCCGTACCCTTGCACATCGCCTGGATGTTGATGGAGTGGGCTGAAAGCAATTTAATGTGGCATTCCCCTTCGCTGAGGGACAGGTATGTGGTCTTTGACCTATAGACCCTTTTATTATTATGCATTTTTTGATATACGTAGCCTACACAATAATAATATTTCACATTGTAATCTTGATATTTTAGTCATGTTTGTGCGTGCCCCTGTGTGTAACAGACAGGAGGGTACATGCGTTGTGCACACGCCTATGTAGATGCACTTATATGCGCCGTTAAAATAACATGTAAACAACTGCGACATGAATTTAGACCAGGTTTGTGGTGGTTCTAGCGCAAGCGCTTTCTGCTGGCTCAAGATAGCAACACGGCAAAAATAATCCTGGCCACTCCTCATCTTAAGACCAACACGCCCAGTTCACTTGCAATGGACGCAAGAATACATGGTATTTAAACGACGTGAGCGCTAGGCGTTATAATGAACCCTGCGCCGGGTGTAAGATAGCAAAGACACTTGTGTTTGGGTTAGCGCCGCTTAGCGCCGGGTGTAAGATAGGGCCCTTGATATCTCATTCTCTTATGTGTCCTGCACCCTGAAGTTGAATTCTACTCTGTAATTGTAGAATTGTACACAGAAAGGACTCTCCTTAATGATTATGTTTTTTATAAATCCCTTGACCCTATGGTCAAAGTTTGCAATAGCCTATTTAGCTCTGGTTCCTTCTGCATCCCTCTGTGTTTGCCTAGAGACACGCTGTGCAATAGCCTGTTTAGCTCTGGTTCCTTCTGCATCCCTCTGTCTTTGTCTTTCCCAGTAGGCACGCTGGACTGCAGCCTTTAGTCCTGGTTGCTTCTGCATTTTCTCTCTAATTGTTTAGCTTTCTTTTTCTGATATTTTTCTCTCTGATAGTCTGTCTGCGTTTCCTTACATAGTACATCCATGTTATAGTTTGACTGACATTTAGTGGACTTATTGAGATGCTGTATGAGGGACTTATTGATTGTCTTTTTACAGTTTCTGCAAATGTATTTTACATTTTGGTGAAGGTGTTCAAATAGATTCGTTTTTGTAGGGGATTCTTTTTTTTTTTTTTTGGTTTTAGTTAAGGCAAGAGTGACCATACCTCTCTCATGCCGCCAGATGTGCACCCTCAATGGAAATAGCTACTGCTACGGCATGTGTGCAGGTTTTTGCTGCCACCAGTTACCCTTGCTCAATCAGCAAATTAGTCATATACGCCAAGACCAATGCACAATAAAATGCTTCAATACATGCATGCAGGCACAAGAACATTCATCTTCTGCTGTTCATTTTGTGGAATGTAGGCAAAATATCTTATCAGTGTAAATAATTAAGAGCAGAAGTTAGTCTGAAATCGAGAAACATATACGGCCCTCCTTGCCCATCCCTGGTTTAGTGGAAAGTGGTGGAGCAACAGGAGTGGGGAACTGGAAGAGATTTATGAAAATGGGTATTTATATGGGCAGTCTTCTGCAGTAGTGAGAGCCAGCTCTGTCACATGTTGTTTGTACATTTGAGCAGAAAACTTATCGACGTAGCTACCATTCGACAAACCGGAGGCTAAATGCCTTGAGTTGCTGTTTATTTATTTATTCACCACTTGACAGGTCGTGTCTTTGCCGGGACCACAGTTAAACAAGTTTCTTATTTGCTCAAAACCAATAAAATATTGATTTATACATTACCTACTATGCAGCAGAGGTGGGATCAAGTCATTGTTTTGCAAGTCACAAGTAAGTCTCAAGTCTTGGCACTCAAGTCCCAATTCAAGTCCCAAGTCAAGACAGGCAAGTCCGAGTCGAGTCCCAAGTCGAGTCCCAAGTCCTAAACTTTGAGTTTCAAGTCCTAAACAAGTCATAATGTGCTCTTCACCTAATTTAATGCCATTATAATAATTAGTATATTACAAACAGAGAGACAGCGAGGGAGATAGATAGAGAGAGAGAGCGAGAGCAACAGGCCTAATATATATATATATATATATATTATAAAATATTATAAAATTAAAAACAACATCCCAACACTGCCATAAATTTACAATCATTTATTAGAAGGTACATCAAAACAACTGCTACTGACCTTCAAGTATAGGCCTACAATTTGAACACTGGCCTGAATGTTTGAGAAAAAAAGAAATGCAGATCCCAGAGGTGGGAGGCAAAACCTGATTCATGGAGACTGTGTGTGTGTGTGTGTGTGTGTGTGTGTGTGTGTGTCTCTGTGTGTGTGTGCGCGTCTCTGTTTGTCTGTGAGTCTGTCTGTGTGTGTATGAATGTGAAATGCATAAACACTTTAATTTACCCACAGGCTGTGTTTTTTCTCTTATCTCTGGTCCCTATGATGCATTGCATTTGCAAAAGATCAAATTGGTCTGTCAGTCATTTGTGCACGATGGGGCCGCAGTATGATGCCACTGTGGCTGAAAACCCATTCCACCGGACCACTGGAGGCAGGCACTGCCAAAACCTTACTGCCAAGATATTATTCATTTCTTTATCAACTTGTTGGCTAAACATAATCTAATTCCTATTTTTTCCCTTTCTGCTCTCACAACTCCCCCTCTCTCTCTCTCACACACACACACACACACACAGACTATTTTATTTTGCCCCCCACCCCCACCTATCTTGCTCTCCCTCTCTTACAGGAATGTATGTTAATGGTTTTAGGAGCAGCAGTAACTAGGCTACTGCTGGCCATCCATGACAGATAGCTAACATTAGATAGTGCTGATTAATTGATTTACATGATTTAGAGGACAAGATTAGGCTACCAACTGCCTAGCTATGGAAGACCAAAGTAGTAGTTGTTGAAGTCCCGATTATAGTAGCCTATTCATATTTCTCTGAAATTCTAAATTAATTTACAACTGTAAAAAAAAAAAAAAACTGACCTAACTCCTGTAGGTTAGAATAATTAAAAGTGAATTTTTACAAATAGGCTAGCTGTTCTGGGAAATCTGAAAATAAGGTAACCTGTGTCATGCAAATATGACTTGACTTGCATTTATAACAATTCAAATTAAACTAATGAAAATTTGTTCAGAATTAAGCGAGTTATAACATAATTTATCAGGGGAAATCTGCATCTGTCAATACACTACCAAAATACGCTGATCTTGATTGCCTTAATATGGCGGCCATGCAGAAATCTGAGCGGTAACGTTATCTAGGTTTTCAACCGAATGTCAATGATCATATGACTGACAGCCTTCTCCTCAGGAGTCATTTTGAAATACGCCTTGAAATACATACGAGTGGGAAAAAAAACGCCATGAAATAAGAGAGACGAAAAATAATGAATAGATATTTATTTAATAGCTTATTTATTTATTTTTGTCACATTTGGTCTTCCATATCACGTATCGAGGACTGTATCGAGGGCTCATTAATTAACTTGCAAAGTTACTTAGCTGTTAGCTACTTAGCTAAGCACTAGCTCGCTAACTATAATGTTATTAGCCTCGACTTACCGTTCTTTGTGGATCTTCAAATGTCGAACGAAGTTCGAAGTTGTCACGTCCCCGTCTGTTAAAATGGGGAAATGCATGTTATCAAGTATGAGAAATGCCCACGGATGTGCTTCATATAGTAAATATGAATAGAGCAGCAGTCAGAAAAGTCACAGCAAGGATTTCAGGCCCAGTGTGTTAGGCACATGAACGATCCAAGAAAAGCATTTCTGACCTTTTGGATTTGAAAACCATAACACACCTTCCTGGCTGTGAGATCTGGGCCAACCTGGTCTCACAGCCCATTCGTATCTATTCTACGAAATTCCAGTCCCCGAAAATTTGTACTTATTTTACGAATCAGAGATTACACACCACGGGCCCTATCTTACACCCGGCGCAAAGCGGCGCTAACCCAAACGCAAGTGTCTTTGCTATCTTACACCCGGCGGTAGGTTCATTATAACGCCTAACGCTCACGCCGTTTAACTAGCATGTACTCTTGCGCCGTTTGGGCGTGTTGGTCTTAAGATGAGAAGTGGCCAGGATTCTTTTTGGCGTATTGCTATCTTGAGCCAGCAGAAAGTGCTTGCGCTAGAACCACCACTAACCTGGTCTAAAGTCATGTCGCAGTTATATACATGTTATTTTAACGGCGCATATAAGTGCGTCTACAAAGGCATGTGCACAATGCGCGTACCCTCCTGTCTGTTACACACAGGGGCGCGCACAAGCATGATTAAAATATCAAGATTACAATGTGAAATTGTATTATTGTGTAGCCCATATCAAAAAATACATAATAATAAAAGGGTCCATAGCCTACCTTTCCCTCAGCGAAGGGGAATGCCATGTACATTAAATTGCTTTCAGCCCACTCCATCAACATCCAGGCGATGTGCGATGGTACGGGACAATGGCTATCCATTAAAAAGCAGCTGATAACACCTATATCAAGCCTAATGCGCGAATTGTCATTTTCACCTAATGCGTGAATTGTCATTCAATGGAAAACTCGCGCACGGCAATAGACGGACATTTAAGTTCTGAAAATGCGCTTCAGATGTCAATACAATACAGCTCTGTTTATCTATGAATACAGCCTGTAAGTAAATAGAATGGTTTGTGACTGAAAAAAGTTCAAAACCTTGTCCAGTGAATATTGCATTTATTGTTTTTCAAATAGCCTAGGCTACAGCGGATTCGCTGTGCATAAGGTTTTTTTCGATAGCCTATGGTTAAAAAACGGAGATGTCACCATGTTAACTAAATTGTAACCTTAGCTATTCTTCGTCCTTCATATTTTTTTAATTACAGTGACCAGGTTTCCATACTCTCACCGTTTAAAACCCAGCTGATTATACCCGTTATTCCATAACTGAACAAAATGATTTTAAAGAGAACTAAGCATCTAATTAGAAACTAAAACACATTTGCAGCACGTTACACAATTAATTCACAATTAATTTTAATGCCATTCTCTGCACGTGCGCTGCATGTTCTGTTTCCCCTGCTGTAAGTCGCACGTTTCAGGTCTTCCTGGGAAAGTGGATTGTTTTAAAGGATTACGCTACGAGTAAAACAGGTTGGTCACATTTCCATAAACAGGACATTATGAAACAAGGGGAAATATGCGTGAACATATGGGTTGCGAACCTGACAGCTTTATTGTAGGCTATTTAGTGTCATCATTAAGGTAAAATAACAGTATGTATGTTATTAATCAAGATTAGCCTACTATGCAGGTAGCCTAATGAACTTTGGATGAAGCTTGAACTTCGAGAACTCCATGAGAACAGCCTCTTGGAATTGATGTTTGACACTTTCATTGCATAATCAAACGAAATTCGCTGAACAAGCAGGCTAATTTGGCGTTTTCTAAGGTGAGACTGAAGCCATTGGTAGCTTATTCTCAGCTGTTGCAGGTCCTTTTAACGAAATTTAACCGCATATATTTTGTAAAATAACAGCCCTGTCTGGAATTACCGGGAACTCATAGGCTAATGGTTAGTCCGAATAATATTGATCGTACTCCATTTAGCCTATTCCTTGATCACACTAAACACGCACGAGCATGTCTGTTTCGCCATCAAGCAATCCGCCAAGGTGGAAAAGCAGGCTTTTAAAGGGAATGGGATATGACATTTTGATTGGTTTATTGCATGTCACGCCCAAGACACACCTATAATTAATGAAGCGACTAGGTTCAGCCATAGACTGTATAAAAATATGGACAAAGCCACTGTGACGTCACCCATTGCCTTTCCACGGCGTCGTAAAAACTGAATTGAAGCTCAGAAGTCTTTTTCGCCGGCCGTTTGTACAAACTGCGCCTGCTCCGTGGAGCCGAAGTGACCTTGGCTTGGAGCAGGGGTCAACCGGATATGGCCCGGGCACAGTATGATTGACAGTTCGGAGTGGAGAAGCCACAGAACTATAAAGCCCATGACCTGACCAAACCCACCATTTTGCAAAATAAACTTGCGGTAAACTTCCTTAAGTTGCTAATGTTTTATAATATAACATTTAATTTTCATCCTCGATTTTACTGTCATTTATTCGCATTGAATGTGTGAATTCGTCACATAATTAACGTTCATTCAGTTATCTTCAATTTATATTCAGCTAACATCAGCTAATTTGATTAGCTAGATAGCATACCAGCACCATTGCTAACCGCTAATTAACTCGACTGTGGCAGAGCAGTCTGTCACGGTTTGCCGCAGCATGAAACCCCGGCCCGTTCTGAAAACTCTTCCAGATAAAGTGGGGATTAAGGTTAGTGGGTTCACACGCTAACTAAAAGCACAGTAGCTACATCGTAGCTGGCATTAACTTTCATCTGCATCCTGTAACCTAATCACAAACATTGCAAACATTTACAAACGCAGACTCTGTATTCTTTTCCGATAAATTATTGGTTTTATTTTAAACATCCCCGTATTGAGTCAGTACAAACATACCGCTAACACGTTGGCTCTATTCCCCGCACATTTTCGTAATTTTTGGCACCTAAAATGATCCAGATGTAGAAATGTCCGGTTAGATTTCTAGCTAGAGCAGCTGGCTAACGTTAGTAACGTTAGCTAGGCAATCACGGTAGCTAGCGAACTTATATGGCCAGCCAGCAAGGATTTCTTGACAGCAAGGATAACTGTTAAATTAAAATGGCTTGCCATAAGCTATCGTTAGCTTGCTAGCTAAATGTTAAAACGACTTACCGTGAGATATCGTTAGCTTGCCAGCTAGCTAACCCAGCATTGCTAAGCAATGGTAATGTTCATGACAGGGGAGTACAGGGTGTGTACATAACAGGGGGCTATTGCGTAGGCTACGGGAGCGGTTGGAATAGCTAAATTAATATCTCAATTGATACGGTTATACAGGTATGGAGCAATTGATTTGAGATACTTAACCCATAGTTTGGCTGCTTGCTCCAAGACACTGGGCTGTAGTGTAGCTGCAACATCCCCTTCTGTCTCATCTTACAAACAGTATTTTTTTTCGTAGTAGACACATCATAGCTCGCTCCAACCAAAATGAATATGTGATGACAAACATGTTGAAGATGAGCGGGTAAGGCACTCAATTTATTATGCTACGAACTGCGTCCACAAAACAACAGCTTGTTCACAGTAGGCTACTAAGGAATGTTCTCCATCGACTTCCACTCAAAAATACAGTGTGTCTCCCTGTCGAGGGAGGTCGAACGTTCTGCCCGCAATGTAATCACAATGGGCATTCCACACAAAAACAAAAAACAAAATTGACGTCTGGGCTCATTTCAACATGTCATTTAACAAGGAAATCTGAAAAAAAAATGAAAATGAAGCTATTCATTTGTTTCAGAAGTGTACTTACACTTCAACAATGTTATTTTTTTACTTTAGAACCCAGAAATTATTATGCTAATTTGACTGTTAAATCAATGGGGTCATTATAAAACATCCAAACACATTGAAGTCGTCAATACACATTTTATTACAAGAAAAACTCACTGTGAAATGTTTTAGGTGTTAATCGATCGGTATGTATCGATACTTTCGTCTATTTAGGTGTCCTGAAAACATTACATGTGCTGCGCGTCCTGCGGGACTTAGAATTCTACAGCCACTTCAGAAGCAAAATGGCACCAAAAAAATAAGGCACTCGCCACCTTAATCGAAATAACCCCAGAAGGGATTTTGTAATAGTGAAATGAAATGTTATTCAAATTGTGGCCAACCCCTGTCTTGACATCATGCCGATTGTTCAAATCCGATTGGTCCAAGATATGCTGGCAAAGAGGCGCTCTGAAATGTTTTCTGATGTGGCTAGGTCAGTAAACTCCAGATGAACAACGACATTTTTACATGTAGATCTTCATCAAAATCTCGTCTACAGTATGGTATAAAGCATTTTAATGTTGAGAATGGGTGTTTTTTTTAATTAACATGAAAAGGGAACATGCACCTTATAGATTCCAAATCCAAAAACTGACAATTCTGATAACCAGTGCCAGCTAAAGTCGCTAGCTGCTATGTTTTTCTCTGGTCCATTTCGCCGGTAAACTCCAGATGAACAACGACATTTTTACATGTAGATCTTCATCAAAATCTCGTCTACAGTATGGTATAAAGCATTTTAATATTGAGAATGGGTGTTTTTTTTAATTAACATGAAAAGGGAACATGCACCTTATAGATTCCAAATCCAAAAACTGAGAATTCTGATAACCAGTGCCAGCTAAAGTCGCTAGCTGCTATGTTTTTCTCTGGTCCATTTCGCCGGTAAACTCCAGATGAACAACGACATTTTTACATGTAGATCTTCATCAAAATCTCGTCTACAGTATGGTATAAAGCATTTTAATATTGAGAATGGGTGTTTTTTTTAATTAACATGAGTTATCAGAATTCTCAGTTTTTGGATTCGGAATCTATAAGGTGCATGTTCCCTTTTCATGTTAATTAAAAAAAACACCCATTCTCAATATTAAAATACTTTATACCATACTGTAGACGAGATTTTGATGAAGATCTACATGTAAAAATGTCGTTGTTCATCTGGAGTTTACTGACCTAGCCACATCAGAAAACATTTCAGAGCGCCTCTTTGCCAGCATATCTTGGACCAATCGGATTTGAACAATCGGCATGATGTCAAGACAGGGGTTGGCCACAATTTAACATTTAATTTCACTATTACAAAATCCCTTCTGGGGTTATTTCGATTAAGGTGGCGAGCGCCTTATTTTTTTGGTGCCATTTTGCTTCTGAAGTGGCTGTAGAATTCTAAGTCCCGAAGGACGCGCAGCACATGTAACGTTTTAAGGACACCTAAATAGACGAAAGTATCGATACATACCGATCGATTAACACCTAAAACATTTCACAGTGAGTTTTTCTTGTAATAAAATGTGTGTATTGACGACTTCAATGTGTTTGGATGTTTTATAATGACCCCAAATGAGAGAATGGAAGGTGGGGCTTTAAACACTTTGTTTATGACTTTTTAAATTCTGTTTGCTGTGTAATTGGTTCTACAAAACAACATGCAACATACAGCTTCCAATCAAAGGCCCCCACCCCCTACCCTTTTCCCATAACTGTTGCTGTTAATATTTTAAAAATTATTTCTGCTTGGGACCCAAGAAGAGAACACAATGAGCTGCAGCAAGATGAGTGGTATGGTGTATAGGGAGTGTAAGAGGTTGGGGGTAGAATTCAACACTTCTGTCGAGAGGGTAGACAAATTAGATGTTAATCTGTTAACCAATATGGTTATGTTTGAAATGGAGAAGTATGCTAGACTTACGGATGTGCCCTGCAAAGACAAGTGTTTAGTTGACATTCTGTGTCACAACTTTGCCATTCAGCTAGATGATGATTATCATGATGTACTTCTCCGTTGTCTCAGGACATATGTGCGTAGGGCTTTTTCTAAAGCCAGAATGTTGTGGTGCAGTGAGAGAGAAGCCTTTGAAAGGACTGTCTTTAAGCTGCCAAAAAAACTTGATCAGGCAAGTTCGCGAAGTGAAGAAGATACTCACGACAGTGCACATGAGGCTTCTGTGAGGGATGTTAGTGAGATTGTAGGGGATTTGCAACAAGAAATGGCAGATAAAACCAGGCTACAGGGAGAGTTTGCGCTTCTTTGTAAAGAGAGGGACAGGTTAGATGAAGAAAAGAAAGCAACAAATAGAAAACTCTATGAGGCAGAGGTTAAAATTAAGGGCTTACAGTCTAAATTAGCAAAGTGTACTGAGAGACTGTATCAGCAGCACCCAAAAAAATTTTTTAAGAGGCATAATGATTTACTTTTAATCTGTTTTCAGGTCGAGAACGTCATATGCATTACCTGAACAAAGCCAATAGGGTTTATGAAATAATTAATAATAATTAATAATTAATGGCATAGCCGCGCAATGTCAAAATGGGTCAGACCCAGACGCATTAAGTAGGCTAATCAATGTTACTGTTGCGAATACAGTGGAATTCTGAAGCCGCGGGACCCGCCAAGTTTGAAACTGAGACGTTTGGCACGTATGGCGTTTTGGGAGTACATATTTAATTAAATACAACATGCCATGACAATATATGTGAGTAAATGTGTAGAGTATATTAGTTTTCCTGTACGAATACCACAAAATATCGGTTCTTGTTGTTGAAAAAATAAGGATAACGGTATCTTAAAAGTAGCACAGATGATGATGTGTTTCCATCCAACGAGTGATTACACGGAAGTGAAACGGGCTAATTTAAAAAATAATAAGCAAACAAACGTCCTTTTTCTGACAAGCTAGCGATTTATATATTGTTATTTGATTATATTGTAGCATTTAGAACAATATACATGAAAAATAAGCTGGCAAAATATGTTCTCTAAAAAATCACGAAAACGGGTTTGACCTCCCTACCCTGTCCCAAGCATAGACTGTATAAAAATAGGTCCCGCCCCTCCGAGTGAGGGCAGTGAGAACCATATAGAACCAATCTATGCCAGTGATCCCAGGACTCAACCTGTCCCTCTGATTGGTCCTGAACAAATGTTAATACCCTGTCCAAACGACACAATATTTTAAAAAAATCAGCACATGCACAGGCATTAGATGAAGGAAAGGCACCTATTGCAATTAATTTTTTTTGTGTAAAAAATGTATTGACTGAGTATTTTGACCACATTGCTGCCAGTGACTTACATGGGGAAAGACCTTTACTGGAGCCAACCGCAGTGGCGCTAGTGAGCAAAGGCACAATGGCCACTCCCAGCCCAACCAGGAAGTGAGCATCAAAACGAAAGTCCAGTCTTGGCCCCTTGGGTTCAGCCCAGTTGCACCTTGCGCCGTGCTTAGCGCCAAAAAAACACGCCGTTAAAATAGCAAAAGTGGACTTGGACACGCCCAAAATGGACTTTACGCCATGCGCTTAGACTAAGCGCCAAGAACGCCAAGATAGGGCCCCACGTGACTTTACGATTTTCTCCGATGAATTACGAGACAAAACGGAGATCCACCATTTTTATTTCACGGTCAAATAAAGCGAATGGGTAAGCTGCCGGTATTGTACTTATAGTTTATACTTATCGTTATAGTACATTCATAGAATACCTTTCTTATTTCGTAATTGTATTTTAATGCAATATGATGTATAATTCTCAAGCTTCTTCGTCTCTGCTTTATCTGTGTGGGTTGCTATTTATAGGCTAGTCTTGTAGGCTATTACTTGCGTTATACTAGCTGAAGTTAGCTAGGTCTGTTCAGATCAGTGCATACTGCATAGGCTGCAATATGATTATTAATGGATTTAGCTTGTGAGCTAGCCATCAGAGCATGTCGTCTTCGGTTCTTTTGAGACGTATAACATGAGAAAACCGAGCATATCTGTAATGGAAACAACCGCGTCTCCCCGTTAACTTCTGTAATGAACTGCGATTCCCATGATTCTGTGCGCTGTCTGCAGCTCCCATAGGAATCCATGGAACCGGTAGCGGAAGCTGCCTCCAGTTTTTTTTTTTTATCTCGATGGTTGAACTTCATTCATAAAACCAACAAAAAAAAGTCTGCCAGTCTGCAAATAACAGGATTCCTAAATGCTATATGCAAATCCCATATGCAAAAGGTCTGTAAAAATCTTATAAAAAACACATATGCCATATACAAAACTTAAATAAAATAAATATGTGGTAGAGAGCTAGCATATACATTTCATGCTAAAATTAAATAGTTCCCTAATACATGGTACTCCTTATAAAAAAAACATTGAGAGATTGTATAAGAATTGTATAGAAATATATAATATAATAGCCTACTAATCAACATGCTTTTTTATAAAAACTTTGCAAGTATGATCATATATGATTTTTACAGACCTTTTGCATATGGGATTACCTTCGTAAGCATTTAGGAATCCTGATATTTGCAGACTGGCAGACTTTTTTGTTGTTGTTGTTAGTTTAAGCCAACACAATCTCTCAAGCATGGTACACAGCAGATATAGAATGTACAAAATACGCACTGTTGTTATTTATAATAATAATAATGCAATTTTATTTAAAACTTTTTTTTACAGCAAAATCCTATTACACAGTTAAAGTAAAATATATAAAAACAATGGATAAATAAAACAAAAGACTTATTAAAATGAACAGGAAAAAAATTCTCAAATCCAGAAGCTTGAGAAGCAATGCAATAATAATGGTATATAATGTAAGGAAGACTTAAAATTCAGTTTCCTTTTCAATTTAGAATTAAACTAATTTTGTAGGCTGATAACAACAACGATAATTTTCCATGCCAAATAAGCGTTCACGCGCGGCTCTCAAGCCTACAATACTTCGGCATAACCACCAGGTAATGTGCGTATGTCAAGTGAAGACCTGACGTGGAGCTACGACCATTTCCACGGTCAAATGGAGTCACGTTGAAATTTAATAAATCACTACTTTGTCGTGATTTTTTACGTACGCCACACGTAAGATCAAATTTGATCGAAAGTACTTTTTATAAATGAGGCCCCTGGTCTTGGCCCTTCTGCCCTTCTGACCATCTTCTGGCGTAGACTCAAGACTCGCCTGTTTAGTTTGCATCTTTGCTCCCTGAATTGTTAGCATGCAAGTCTTGCTTTTTGAAATAGCATTTTAGGGGTATGTTAACAGTGATTTATACATCAACACTTGCCATGTTACTGACATTTTGGTTAATGTATTATTTAGACTTGTACTGTTTTTTTTCCAGTATACCATTGTTTTTTTATTGGACATTTCTCTTATATAGCACTATTTCTCATTCCCCCCCTACCTAACAGGTTAAGGAGAGGATATCAGCCTGCCTGGCTGACATTTCTATGTGGATGGCTACTCATCACCTGAAGCTCAACCTTCACAATACGGAACTGTGCTTCATACCTCACAGGACCTCCCCACTGCAAGCCCTCTCCATCACCGTCGACGGTACTACGGTGGCTGCCTCCCGCTCTGCAAGGAACCTGGGGATGGTCCTGGATGACCAGCTGGACTTCATGGAGCACATCAGGGCAACAGCACGGGTCTGCAGGTTCCTCCTGTACAACATCAGGAGGATTCCACCCCCCTGCTGAGGTCAGTCCACTGGCTGCCGGTCGCTGCCAGGATCAGGTTCAAAGTTCTGACCCTGGCCTACGCTGCAGCCAAAAGGACAAGCCCTTCCTACCTGCAAGACATAATACAACACTAAACTCCAGCTCGACTACTTCGCTTTGCTCGTCCGGACTGCAGAGCTTCTCCACCCTAGCTCCCCAGTGGTGGAATGAACTGTTCACTCCTCTACGTTCTGATCAAACACTGCCTGCACACCTCTTCAGACTCCACCTTGTCTGTTTTTCGCTTGTTTCCTGTTCCTTAATTCTTTGTTGATTTTATAGTTTATAATGTCTTGTTTTAGCCATAGCTTACTGTGTACTATACTCAATGTTCATGACTATGGATAGCTGCTATGTTATGATAAGAAATTAGCTCTATCTATTATTTTACTTTAACTGTGTAATAGGATTTTGCTGTAAAAAAAAGTTTTAAATAAAATTGCATTATTATTATAATTATTATAAATAACAACAGTGCGTATTTTGTACATTCTATATCTGCTGTGTACCATGCTTGAGAGATTGTGTTGGCTTAAACTAACAACAACAAAAAGTCTGCCAGTCTGCAAATATCAGGATTCCTAAATGCTTACGAAGGTAATCCCATATGCAAAAGGTCTGTAAAAATCATTTATGATCATACTTGCAAAAGTTTTTATAAAAAAGCATGTTGATTAGTAGCCTATTATATTATATATTTCTATACAATTCTTATACAATCTCTCAATGTTTTTTTTATAAGGAGTACCATGTATTGGGGAACTATTTAATTTTAGCATGAAATGTATATGCTAGCTCTCTACCACATATTTATTTAATTTAAGTTTTGTATATGGCATATGTGTTTTTTATAAGATTTTTACAGACCTTTTGCATATGGGATTTGCATATAGCATTTAGGAATCCTGTTATTTGCAGACTGGCAGACTTTTTTTTGTTGGTTTTATGAATGAAGTTCATAAAGTCAGGCCAGTACCACACCCTGGCAGCTGGAGTCAAAAGGCAAGTTTAGGAAAATCCCAATGAAAATAGAGCATATGGAGGAAGCACTATAACCGCAACTTCACAGTATGCTTATCTCACTGTTCCTCAGAAGTTCAACCTATCAGTCACAAACATGGCACCTTTGAAACCTCATGATAACTATAGTGTTTCACTGTAGTACTGCCCAGTAAAAATTCTGGACTGATATTCATAGTGTAACAACAAATCTGTTGAGCCAAAAAAAAAAAGAACACCAGGAATCTCATACCACACCTTTGGGAATGATAGCTGTTAATTCCATATGATTATTTTTTGGAACGGCTTTACTATAAAACCACAACTCTAAGGGGGAAAGCAAACAAAATTGTAAGGTTTATTTATCAAAAACGAAGTAATTCCGTTACATGTATACCATACAGTATGTGCTGTATGTCTTGTAAATCCAGTTTGAGAGAAGCAGATTTGGAGATAAGATTATTGTCATATATTCAGAATCCTTTTATTATTGTTATTTCTGTGAAGCATTTGGATAGGTCAGTGAAGCCTGACCCTGCTTTCCTGTGTGGTACAGTTTGGATAAGCTGTTTCTGTAGGAAGCCTGTCAATTATACGTGCACCGGGTAACTGTAGGTCAAAATGATATTAGAAAGTTTTCATTGTAAGAAAAACAATGCCAGAACATGAACATGATCCTTTTAGAGTCCTAGCTAATACCGTCAGGCCCAGGGCTTCGGAGGACACACACAATGCCACACACATATGTGACAGGATCCATGCTTCAGATACATGCTCCAAAATGAGATTTTTTTGTGTTTTTCATCTCTTGTTAAAGTACAGAATCAGAGCTACAGAATGAGGTATTTTTTGAGGAAACTGGCTTTAAAGATTGTTTTGCAAATTCTGCCATTTCTCATCATAAAATACACCCTCAAACCATGAACTATTGTATGAAATTGTTGCATTTGCACAGTCCCTAACCCAGTGGTTGCTAAAATTTTGAATAAGTTTGATTATGATACTGTTTAAACCATAAATTCATAAAAATATTGTTACATACATACATATGGTTTAACCTCTAAACCCTGATCCTTTTTTATTCTAGCACTTCCGTAATTATTTTGGCCAGACTCCCCCATTATCACATAGCTTCAAAACATTGATAACTGCTCTCCCTATTGCAATATAACAATAATACTTCAAGGGGTGCCCATACATTTTGATAGCCCTCATCATCAGGTAGGTACTTCATGCCAGGTAGCTATCCCCCATTACCTTGTATATGAATGCTTGGAGAAAAATGGCTGCCTGCTCTCTCTTTTGTCTGCCCCCAAACTAATTTGCATCTGAATCTTGGAGAACTAATGGAAGACTAAAGCTGGAATGTGTCAATACCCTCCCACATTATATCATGTGACTGTTTGACATCAGTGAAATGATTGAAGTTGGTAACTGAATGGGGCAAACTCTTGAATACTGAGTTTGAGTCTTGAATAAGTTATGAAAGGGTGCAGTTTGGCTATGTGGAATTATAATATTTAAAAGGGCATTTGACAAATGGCTGTTCTGTGAAATTAAAGTAGGCTAACCATGTAGAACTCTCGAGCCAAATTTCAGGAAAATTGGTTTAGAATGAAAGTATAATTTCAGTTGAACCTATTTTTACCATGCTGATGAGCAGCTTAATAAAAAATAAACATTTTCACAGCTTAATTAGGGGTGTCGTGATATACTGGTTTTGCGATAATCGTGATATTTAAAAAATGAAAATTGTAATATCATATAAATAATCCACCAACAATATATCATATTTGACCATAATAACGGCATTAAAAAAATTAAATAGTAATGTGATGTAAATAATAAAGTTACGACTATACCTTACAACATATTAAAACATTTGCTGCTTAAACAAATCTATCAGGCTTTAAGATCCGTGTATACTGTGGCAAAATGTTTGCTGTTCGAGTCTCGCAAATGGCGAAGCCGTTTTGAACATTTCACTTCTCCAGTTTCTCAACATCAAAACAGAAAAACGGAGACTAATAAGAGGGGGTTGGGGAAAGGCGAGGATATCAGTCAACACCTTTCTATGGAATCCCAAATGTGACAAAATATATTTATTTCATGCCGTATTTATTTCACAGCGTAGCCTATTTATTTCAAGGCGTAGGCTATTTGTTTCAACGTATATATTTCAAGTTATATGTATTTTAATATCTCGGCCTGTCTGTCAACATGAGCGCAAACCCATAGTTTTCTTATTCCAGGACATCACATTCTGCAGAAATATAGCCCAGCTATAATTACAAAATGAGCTGGAATTCTTAGAGCTAGTTATTGCACGTGGCTTTTTTCATGTTTAGATACCTTTGCTTTTCTTACCAACTCGTAGACTACATTTCAAAGTAGCCAATGCAGCTTTACTGGGGTTAGCCTAGCCTACTCGTAGCTGGGGAATATAATTCCTTATCCAGGAGATCATCTTGACTGAGAATGTATAGTGTGATCCACCGTTATAGAATTAGATGTGCATATGACATACCCAAGTCATATGGCTAGGCTATTGCACTGCGGCAGGCTGTAGGTTATAATGCCATAAAAATGTAACCAATGTACAAATAGGCTTGCTGTTCTGTGAAATTTGGAAGTATTAACCTGTACCATGCAGATATTTCTTACGATTATAACAAGCCAAATTTTACGAAAATTTGTTGAGAATTAAGCGAGTTAGCTATAGCATATTTTATCATGGGAAGTCTGCATATGTCAATAGCCTAGCTACACTACCAAAATACGCAGAACAGCTGGGCCTATTTGTAAAACACCGTTTATATTATAGCCTACAGAAGTTGTCAAAATGTTGTCAGAACTGATTATGATATACTATGGTAAAGGCATTAAATCTCTAAGTGGATGGTTAATAATGTAGACTTCATGGCATATGATAGCCTATAGCTAAATGTATTTCATGGATAACTGAGCAGTTATTGCTCCAAACTTTAATAATAATGCATTTTTATTGCATATAGCCTATGGCCTGCCGCAGTGCAATAGCCTAGCTAACGTTATTGGGTAGCCTAGCCTATGTCATATGCACATCTAATTCTATAACGGTGGATCACACTACATTCTCAGAAATCATGCAGAAATCTGATTGGTGTCTAGAGGTTTTTATATCTATGGACTGAGAAACCATGGTCATGCTGACCCGGCCACTTTCATGTTGACTGTCAGGCCGAGTAGTTTGGAAATAAATACCTGACAAATACCTGGAAATAAAAGACCTGAAATAGATAGGCTACAAGTGGAAATAAATACGCCATGAAATTAATATTTATTTCATTGCTTATTTAGCCGATTTCATTCGCTATCTATTTAATTGCTTAGCCTATTTATTCATTTAATTTTGTCACATTTGGTCTTCCATAGCTATGCAGGGAGATGGTTACAGGAAACTGGATTCTCAGTCAATCATAAAGGGTACGTCCCAATATTCTTCACTCCCCACCTCCTTTCCTCCACTCCTCTCCTACCTGGAAGTATGCAAAACTGCCTGAACGTTTTCAGTACAAGTATTTGCATGTACAGTATACAATGTACCTGACATCGAAAAATGTATTAATATGTAACCATTAATACGTAATTAAGATGTAATCAGCAACATTAGATTAAAACACAAACATCCGTTTCCGGGGCACGGAGGAGAGGAGGTGGTAGTGGAGGAAAGGAGGGTGCATTTTGTTATATTGAGTATACTCGAAAAATACATGCTCCTTTCCTCCACTACCATCTCCTCTCCTCCTTGCCCCAGAAACGGATCTTTGTGTTTTAATCTAATGTTGCTGATTTGGCTACATATTCGCCTACTTACAAATTGATTAATGTCTCGACGCAAACCACAATGTCAAGTAGCTACATTGTATACTGTACATGCAACTACTTGTAGCTACTCAAAACGTTCAGGCAGTTTTGCATACTTCCGGGGAGGACAGGAGTGGTAGTGGGGGACTGGAGGAAAGGAGGTGGGGAGTGAAGAATATTGGGACGCACCCTGGATTTTTCGAGTAATGGGACACACTCGGTGTGTTAAATCATGGCTCCCACATCTTACAGGGAAAATTCCCTACAATTCATCTCAGGTTAATGAAAACAAATAAAAGAAAATAAATGAATGTTCTTAATTATTTTACGTGATTGGACAAATAGCCTATAGCCTAGCTATCCAACATTTAGGCCATTACAGCGAGAGAATGTTTGAATTAATTAGGCCTCCGTAATTATAGCAGTAGCCTAGCAGTAAACTTTTATTAGGCTCTCGTGTAGCCTAACTGAAAGAAAAATTATAATGATTGTAATGTGTAGGCTATGTGTGCATACGTAGCCTACAGACATGCTTTTATCTTGAATGGTGTTGACTGATATCCCTGCCTTTCCTCCGCCCACCTCTTATTATTCTTTCCGTTTTTCTGTTTTGCCAGTGAAAAACTGAGAAAGAAAATGTTCAAAACGGCTTCACCGTTTGCGAGACTCGAACAGCAAACGGTTTGCCACGATATACACGGATCCTTTAAACACTTGTTTCTCATGTCTTTCAAGTTGTCCCTCTGTCTCCTCTCCAAAGTCACGCACACAATATGTATATGCTTTATAATGGACAAAAAATGTTCTATTCATTTTATGCAGCGGTGTAGTAGTGCCTGGAAACGTGGGTGTACTCTAGAGAAGTGGGTATACTCTAATTTATACCATGGTTTGGATAAATAATTGATTCTGATTGGTCAATGACTGGTGGTTATTATGTATAACCTTCAGTCATCCGGGTCACAGGTTTGATCACCGTTCTAAATTAATGCGCTGCCTGCCTGGCCAGCTAGTACTACACAACCTGGGAATGGCAAACATGACCGGTCAATTCCGAGTCCAAGACGTTTTAGAAAATAAGTGGAATAAATAAAGTGAATTAATAAAGTAAACGAATGTAGCCTACCTACTTCATTTTCCTCACTGACTAACGTTACTGTAGCCTACGGCAGACGGCTACTTTGCCTCGTATGCGGCAAATAGTAGGCTACGATAAACTTTTGTCATTGTTTTTAAGATAATGCAAATGCAATACGTGGTGAGGTAACTATATAGCTAGCCATAGTTACATTATCACAGAGTTATGCGCAAAGCGCATGCTGTTTATGTGCAATGTGTAGCCTAATCTTTTTTTTACTGCGAGCCATAGATCCTTCTCTAAGGTAGAAGTTAACGTTGCCGTAGCAACAGCATACATCTGATTTATAAAAATCGGTAAACAACATTAATCTACAAATAAAAAAAGTTTGTATTCGGCAAATATCTTAGTTACAACTACTTTAATCTAGCAAAACATTTTTGTGGTTAGAAGTGCAGTATTTATTAAGTTTGCAAATACGAATTTATCATAGTAGGAATTTGCATGTAAATTAACGTCAGCAATACGCTGACTGCTTGTGAATGCAAGCTACTTCACAAAGCATGCTAATCTGTAGCCTATAGACCGGTTTCTCACCAACGTCACAGTAGAGGTGCGCACGCAACACTGGGGCAGAATATTCAATATTGCAAAAGAAATCAACATCAACTTGTAATTGTAGAAGCTGAAATGGATGATGAAAGACACTTGTTTGACATCGAATATCTTAGTTACATCAACACTGAGATAGCTAAGCAGTTTGGTGTAAATATGTGTAATACTTATTCAATTTAGTAAATGTCCTGAAGTAGGCTATGTTATGCTGCCACCTCATCATATAAATTAGGCACTCAATTGAATGAACAGCTGACCGTATAGCTGTGGTTTTGAAGCAAATGGAGTAACGTTAGGTGGGCTAACCATGACAGAGAACATAAGTGAGACTATTTTGACCCAATATCAAATTACATGAGACTATTTTGAACCAATATCAAATTATGTTAGAATGTAATACTAAGTTATGCAAGTGACAGCGAACCTAGCATAGGCTTGGTAATGAATGTGCTAACAATGTAGAAATGGACACCTACCATTTTAGCGAGTTGGCCATGAGATATAAAAAGTAAAAGGTCTTGCTGCATGCATGGTTATATGTTCATGTCGTCAAGACACAGGTCGATATTTAACACCGAGCTGCTGTTATTGCTAGTTACCTGTACCCGGTTTGACAACAGGCGCTGTGCATTATTTACTTTAGCGTGCTATCTAATTGGGTGGACTAACCGTAATGTTAGTTTGCCAGCGTAGATGAGCTGAGGTGGGTCTTGGTCACCTTCTTTTTTTGAATACCCTGTGATTTGTGAACCGGGGGCATGTGGTCTGTCTGTGTCTAGACTAGCGTTAGCTAGCCACTGTAATGTTACTGTCTTGGTTGAAAAACTACCGGTCACGTCTAACTTACATGTTTATTGGCTTAAAAGTTATCTTATTGTTTTTTGAATCTAATAAATATAATATGTTCAATAGTACCATTATCATTATGTGCCCAAATAATATCAGTATCGTAGCCTTGTTGTTCACAAAAGTTTCAGTTTTTCGCCTGATAACAGGGTTCGGTAGCCTACGCAAGCTAGCTCACCATTACAGAAGAAAACGCTGGTGGTAGCCTACTGGTGCCTTTTCTGTTGTGGCTATAGATAAACATTAAGTTTTCAACACATCATCACACAAACAATTTACTGACACAATAGTTGTCAGCTGCTCCACCTTTGTGTGTGTTAAGTAACGTAGCTGCTAGACAGGCTATGTAGAGTCATCCTATCTGGCCAAACACGTTAATAACAGCATTAACAGAAGTTAGACTAGGCTAAATAAATTTCAAACAGACTAACGTTAGACTCGTTTTTAAAAATTGTGAATGTGGTGTATCCTATATGTCCAAGTTATTGAATTGGACTAACATTAAAAAATAAGTTAACTTGTCACTGTCAAACATTGACAGTAAAGACGGTTAGCTAGCTTGCACTCATTAATAAGGTAAATAAGCTATAGCTAAATATGCTATCTTACAGTATCTTACGTTACAGAAAAAAAAAGTTACAGAAAAGTTGCAATAAGACTAACGCTAGCTATAATTTGTATCGCTGTGCCAAGATGAAAGTGAAATAAAAGAACCAGAGACAAAATTAGATGCATTTAGTCCGTTAAATCATTGATGATCAAGTCCACCGCATTATGATAGCCTGCCAAGGTGATACACTTTTTGCCCCAGGGTTGCGTGCGCATCCTCTTTTGTTTACAAACAAGAAATGGGTCTATAGGCTATATGTAGAAAACATTTTATCCAGCGAAAATTATTTGATAAGTTACATCTTACAAACTCATTTTATTTTTTAGATGGTCCCATGCATAGGACATCATGAGGCGAATCTGCTACACACTGCATGACCAAACGATTTTTAAAAAGCAAGACAGAGAGAGGGAGGTAATGTTGAATCTGATTGAGTTATGGTTTCATACAATTTTCTTAAATAATGTAATGACAAAAATAACCAATTGTATGTTTGGGTGCCAATTGTATGTTATAACCGAGAAGGAACAATTTTTTTCCCAGATAGAATCAATTGTTTTCAGAACTAACGACGAGAGGGTTTGCATAGCAACGCACATAAACAGAACTAGCGACATTACATTACATTACAGGCATTTAGCAGACGCTCTTATCCAGAGCGACTTACACAACTTCTTATTACATTTATCCATTTATACAGCTGGATATATACTGAAGCAATTCAGGTTAAGTACCTTGCTCAAGGGTACAACGGCAGTGTCCTACCTGGGAATCGAACCTGCAACCTTTCGGTTACAAGTCCAGTTCCTTAACCAGCGGAAGGATATATATATATCAGCTGATTAAATCTATAAAAATCAATAAATACGAAAGTAACTATATATAATCATTGTTGGTAACCATGGTATAAGTGCAATAATCCACTCCGAGTTGTGGATTACACGGTTTTAACCGCACTCCGCTGAGGCACTCTTCGCCTCAACGTCGTGCGGTTAAAACCGTGTAATCCACACCTCATTGCGGATTATTGCTTACTTAGGAAATCCATGACTACTAATTGATATGTGCACCTGTGGGGATTAAGAAGTGAGTATGCCCACTAAGAAAGAAGTGGGTATACTGCGTATATCCACGTATACCCTCCACTATACTACTGATTTTATGACAGGTTTTGGATGGGTGTTTAGACCCATAGATATCTATCCCCCTATACTGATGAAAAGATAGTAACCCCCACTACAAAATGATGCAAAAGTGAGTTTTATGAGCCACAACAGTTGTTTTGTAGTTAAATATATCATTATTTTATGATTTACAGCAGTGCACAATTTTGGATACATTTGGAGACACTAAGGGACAGCAGGGTACATTGCCTAAATTTTGCATCATAGATCTGTAGTAGTTCTGCATATCATCCTCAGATTTTGCACACTTGTGGACATGGAGTTTATTATCCAGGAAAAGTATAGTCTTACCTGTTTCACATATGTTGCTCTCAGTATTTCATTGCAAACTAAAGAAAAATAATGTTTCTGCATTTTTGCCAAGATGTCTTTGCATTTGTGGCACTTTATTTTGACCTAAATTATGAAATTCATTTATTTTACTATTTGCTACTACAGGTAATAATACTTTATCCATCTGCTAAAAAAGTTTAAATTTTAATAATATAAATATGCATCACTTCATTCATTCTGAGAGAACCTCGTAACCGTGTAACTGAAGTCAAATAAACATCATGAAAATATGGCTGGTATTATTGTGGTTTGGAATGAATGAGAGTGTATTTGTACATGTTGCATGTACAGGTGAATGTATCACTTATATCATGCTCTGATGCCTCCCCTGGACAAAGTGTCTCAATGATATGGGGGTGTTTTGAACACCTGGGACCCTCCACTGCTAAAATATGGTGTCACTTATATCAAATAAGGATCATAAAAAATGTTGCCGGGGTTCAACTATACCTAGGCAAATTACAGTGTATTCCTGTTTATTGCTACTACAGGTGAAAGCAAAACTTTTGCATGATATCTTCTGCCACCCCTTGACATAGTGTCTCCATGATATGTGTTTTGAAAATGTACTCCTTCCTTCTTCATACTCTTTTCAAATGATAAATGAATGATATGCCATTTAATTTTCATAACAATAGGTAATTAATCATGCCCACCTCATCACAGCTCAATTAAAACCACACCACATACTGGATTAAATTACACATATTTGTTATAGGGGAAACCATATATTACATCTAGACTTGTTAGAACACCCCAATGGTAACATGACCTGTTAATTATGGCAAAAGATCTTGGAATCACTGACATATTCTTCAAAAACGAAGTAATATTGGTACTTCAGATTTAGTCTTTCTGCATTTTTTACAAACAACATGGTAGAAAGTAAAACTTTATAAAAAATACATAGCCTATAGGCTACATGTAAATGTAATTACTCCAGAAATGTAATTTGCATTATGACAGGTAGTGTTGCACGGTACACCGAAACTTCGGTACTTTTTCGATACTTAAAAAAAAAAACGGTTCGGTATTAGAATTTTCCGACGTTCGGTACTTTAAAAAAAAATTTATATTATTCTTTTTTTTAATATAATCTTTTTTTTCTTTTTCTTTTATGTAGCTGCAATATTTCCCTTACCGCAGAATGCTGGAATGCTCAAAATAGCATCTGGAAAAACCCTTGCCAAAACAACTTCGGTTTCCCGTTAGGCCTAATTAAATTTTCAATGGCAGCGCTGATATTATGAGGGTGTAATTATAGTTCCCGCCTCTACGCAAAATGGCGCACTTTCGTCCGTTTCGCTATCTGACCAGAACTCTTACATTTTAGTGTAGAGTAAAAGCTAATACTGCAGAGGCAGGAGTTTGATTCTGCCTGTTTTTAAGGACTGATTATGGATCAGCACTATGGAGGAGTCTCAAAAGCAGCTCTACAGTGCTGCAAAGATAGCTGATCCAGAAACAGTCCTTAAAAACCGGTAGAAACAAACTCCTTGTCCTGGGTTTAAGTTGTATAGTTCTGAATATCATTTGTGAAGCTAAGGGGGGTTTATTGTATGTAAGTTCTGTTTTAAGTTTATTAATATTATAAATAACTAATATTTATTTACCATACGCCTTAGTGAGCAAATGTTATTTTTGCTCAGAATGGAGAAATGCACCACTTTGTTACCAACACCCTCCCCATGTGTGCGACGACTCTCCGTACCCCCGACCTGCGCGATGATACTACCTCGGCCCCGCACGCGCGTTTGATGACACCGTGTACGCGCAACAACACTGGTAGTTTCGAGGGGCCTACCACCCGGCCTGAAAAAAAATCTAGGGGAAACACTGTACTGTATGTGACTATTCTGAAATAAATGTATTCTGTAGCAAATTTCTGAATGATACAGCTTCTTCTTCAGTTCGAATTTAAAACCATGGATGTGCAGGGAATATTTTTTTTAGATATTGACATTTAAATAAAACTAGTAGAAACGAGGAGGAAATTGCCTCTGAAGGGCCAAAGTAAATAGGGTTAAGGTCATTTCAGTAGAGGTACCGAGTATCGAATCAGTATCGTTTCAGTTTCAAGTACCGTTTCAGTATCGAGTATCATGATACTAAACCTGGTATCGGTATCGAAGTCAAAATTTTGGTATCGTGACAACACTAATGACAGGTAAAGAATTCGTTTTTTTTTTTAATGTTAAAACTTTGAAATGCTTGCAGTTGCGCAGGAGAACCTTTATTTTGAAGAATTTTGCTGCAAATCTGCCGCCTACAGCATTTCACTGTACTGGTAGGCTATCTATCTCCACTGATCCATCTTGCTTACCACTGTAGATAGCCACTTGCTAGCTGGCTTGCTACTGTCCAGATCAGGAGTCTGCAACCCTGGTCCTGGAGAGCTACATGATCTACTGGTTTTCGTTCTTACTCTGCACTTAATCAATTAAAGCAGTTGACTACACAATTAACTCACTTCAACGTTACTTGGGTCTGAATTGGGTCCTTGACCAGCAGTTTGTGGCTCTCCAGGACTAGGGTTGCAAACCCCCTAGTCTAGATGACTAGTTGGCCAGCTACCTTGCTAGGTAATGTTAACTTACTGCAGATAGCAATGATAACAACCCACTGGTCTAGATGACTAGCTGGCTAGCTACCTTGCTAGGTAACGTTAACTTAGGCTACTGCAGATAGCTAAGATAACAACGTTAGTCTAATTTACATTTAAAATATCAACATTAGCTAACGTGAGTATGGCAATAATTTGCTCAATAACCTTTAACTATGTAAGTTAATAGAAACATTACCCAGCTGATCCACAGAAGTTGACATAACCAAATGAGAAGTGAGTGACGCGCTTGCTCCAACAGATTGATGATATCTGCCAAAAACTGCTTTTCCTTAAGTGCCCGGATGTTCCCAATCTGAATCAGAATTTGTGAATTGAATTTGAAATCTTAACTGAACTGAAACTGAATACAGAAATTCAGATTCAAATCACATCATTCAGTTTTAAAACCATACATACAAATTCAAATTATGAAATACAAATTCAATTTTACTAAATTCAAATGATTTTCTTTGGTGACACAAGATTTGCACCATATGCGAGACATGTATCTCAACCTTGCGTCGGGTCACATATACATGCAAGACACATGTACTCAGAAATTCACATACACAAGCACACGTGAAACATAGGCCTATACAGTACATGTACTGTACATGCAAATGCCCATCTTCAGAGAGACATGAAACCATGAAACACACATATGCACACACATTTACACATGGGTTCATTTACATAGATTTTTCTTTTAGGTTCTTTGTAGTGACTCCTATGGCTGAACTGGGGTTTCTCTGGTCCTCACGTGACAAATTTTGTGCTAATATGGAACGAATTTAGTGCCAATATTATTAACACATATTTCACAACTCATAAGTATTTTATGCTCCGCAAAACACAATTCACACGTGTTTAACGCATTGCAAAACTAAAAATCCTGTTTTTAAAAATACACACGTATATGCACCAATCAAAATTACTCTAGAGAGAGACATACAGCCAATCAGGGGAAGAGTACCTCACAGGCAACTGGATGCTAGTTAAAGAATCGCGGACGTGCAAGATGTTTAAATAAATGTATTCATGCCGAATATAGATGATAAAACTTAAACGGCACTTGCAAGGATTTAATGGGTAATTGTTGATCCAGAAATTACTTTATGCAAGTTAACAACACTGCTTACACATTTAGCTAATTATAGTGACTTTGTCAGCTTTGAATTGCTTCTAACAAATAATCTTGTGCATGGATATGATTAAACATTCAGTGTCTACTTATTCGGAGTTTCTGTTCTACAGAATGAATCCAAAATTAATTTGTTAGCAAATATAGTTTAATGAAGTCCATCTTCTACTATTGTATGCTGGTGTTTAACTTTGTCTTTTCCCGACCTAGGCTAGCTGGCCTAGGTCGGGAAATTGCTAAATAGCCAGACAATTGCTAAAGACTACATGCCTCTTGCGTGAACATTGTCTTGCGCCAACAATATTGATCAGCTTAATTTGACGTAATTTTGTTAGCTGGGGTATAGTTGTTCATCTGCTTTTCATAGAAATCAAATCATAGCTAGCTTGCATAAAGTAATTTCACAACCAACAATTACCCAAAACATTATTGCGCGGTCATACTTGCAGAAAATTCTGCGAATATTTGCTTCGCGTTTCGCTATTTGCAGCGATACAGGGTATGATGTCATAGTTTGGGAAATGGAGTTTGGGCGATTGGTAGCCATTTTTCCGATACCACTCGGCTGCTAAATTAAACAATATTTAAATTTAGAAATTACTTTCTAGGAACAGTTAACGAACATTTCTGTAGATGTTTAAAAGTTAACTGACGATTCCAGCTAATAGTTTTTTTCATAGATATAATTTGCGCATCACAGCCGAATGGTAGCTAGGTGGCTAGCTGTGATACATTTGAATGCTAATGTTAGTTAGGAATTAACTGTTCTCAGCTAGTATCGTCAGCTAACTTTAAAACCTCTAATTAACCTCTTAATACCAAGGGCAAAATATACCAATTCTCGCCTGTTTTTACTAGTGACCAACAAAGATATTTATCTCAAAAACTGTAAAGGCTACAAATATGTTCATAGCTTTTATTAAAACAGAGAACTGCACTATTATGATTAAGCAGTCATAATTCGTATACATACACTTTTTGCTACTTAATTACAACAATTTATGTATTGTGGAAAAAAACTAAAAAACGGGTACCTACATTCAAATTTCTGATTTTTTTCCTGATGAGCTACAAGAGCTATGGAGGAAATAACTCCTCTTTGTGATTCCTTCAACTTTGACCCGAGGCAAATTTGCCAGAGACCCTGGCTGCGAATAGTCAAATTTGAGCAAGGAAGGATCCTTTAAGATCGGAAATTGAGAAGGAAAGGAGCTTCACAGTTCCTTTTATCCGTCCTTTCACAAAGGATGCTCTGGACTATCCTTTTCAGGAGGAAGGTAGTATTCGCGCCCCACAATGCAATGCCGCCAATGTTTTCATAAGCATCAGAGTTTTCCGGAACCTACCGAATTACTGAATTCAAACAACAAGGCGAACATCTGAGAAATGCCAGAAATCTAAATGTGAATAGCTAGTATTGTCATTTTGATTGGTGCATATATGTGTGGATTTTTCCTTTTCATAGCCTATATATATTTTTTTTTTTTCGACGACGGATTTAATGTCTTGCAATTATCACTCGGCCCGAGTTTGTTCGGGCTCGAAGTTTTAGGCCCGTTGAGAACTCTGCATCTGACTGACTGGCTAACGTTACGTAGCTGTACTGACACATGGGAAGGTGATCCCAGCTGCCGTGGTCCAGACAAAAAAATGTATGAGTGTTTGTGCAACATTTCTCACCTCAAAAGAATAACAAAAATTTATATTAAAACCGGCATCGGCTTCTTTAGCTTATTGATTCCAACTACTGAATTGTAGCCTATGCTGCCAACCTGGTGAGCTGGAGCATCGGTTTATTTAGCTTATTCTGACTCCAGCACCTGAATTTTACCTGCCGCTAATACCCCATAGCACCTGGGGCCCTATCTTGGCGATCTTGGCGCTTGGTCTAAGCGTATGTCGTAAAGTCCATTTAGGGCGTGTCCAAGTCCACTTTTGCTATTTTAACACGTGTTTTTTGGGCGCTAAGCACGGCGCAGCGCAAGTGGGCTGAACCTAGTCTCTTCATTAATTATAGGTGTGTCTTGGGCGTGACATGCAATAAACCAATCAAAATGTCATATCCCATTCCCTTTAAAAGCCTGCTTTTCCACCTCGGCGGATTGCTTATATGATGGCGAAACAAACATGCGCGTGCGTGTTCAGTGCGATCAAGGAATAGGCTATATGGATCACTAGTAGCCTATGATAAATATTATTCGGACAAACCATTATGAGTTCCCGGTAATTTCCGACAGTGCTGTTATTTTACAAAATATATGCGGTTAAATTTCGTTAAAGGCACCTGCAACAGCTGAGAATAAGCTACCAATGGCTTCCGTCTCACCTTAGAAAACACCAAATTAGCCTGCTTGTTAAACGAATTTCGTTTGATTATCCAATGAAGCAATGAACTCATGTTCAAGCTTCATCCGAAGTTCATTACCTGCATTCTAATTTTGATTAATGAAATAAATAACGTTATTTTGCCTTAATGATGACAATAAATACAATAAAGCTGTCAGGTTGGCAACCCATAGGTTCACGCATATTTTCCCTTGTTTTATAATGTCCTGCTCCTGTAAAGCGCACATGCAGATAATGGTATTAAAATTAATTGTGAATTAATTGTAACATGCTGCAAATTTGTTTTCGTTTATAATTAGACGCTTAGTTCTCTTTAAAATCTTTTGTTCAGTTATGGAATAACAGGTGAAATCAGCGGGGTTTTAATAGGCTGAGGCTATGGAAACCTTGTCACTGTAAGTTAAAAAATATGAAGGACGAAGAATGGCTAAGGTTACAATTCAGTTAACATGGTGACATTTATCTCAGTTTTTTAACCATAGGCTATCGAAAAAAAAATCCCGCTGTAGCCTTGGCTATTTGAAAAACAATAAAAGCAATATTCACTGGACAAGGTTTTGAACTTTTTTCAGTCACAAACCATTCTATTTACTTGCAGGCTGTATTCCTAGATAAACAGAGCTGTATTGTAATGACATCTGAAGCGCATTTTCAAAACTCAAATGTCTATTGCAG
The DNA here is from genome assembly GCA_029718625.1 of Synaphobranchus kaupii. NCBI lineage: Eukaryota > Metazoa > Chordata > Actinopteri > Anguilliformes > Synaphobranchidae > Synaphobranchus > Synaphobranchus kaupii. The sequence continues at coordinate 97,074,305 of CM056376.1, forward strand.
TGCGCGAGTTTTCCATTGAATGACAATTCACGCATTAGGTGTAAATGACAATTCGCGCATTAGGCTTGATATAGGCTCCTTTTTAATGGATAGCCATTGTCCCGTACCATCGCACGTCGCCTGGATGTTGATGGAGTGGGCTGAGAGCAATGTAATGTGGCATTGTTTCCCTTCGCTGAGGGAAAGGTATGTGGACCTATGGAACCTTTTATTATTATGCATTTTTGATATAGCCTACACAATAATAATATTTCACATTGTGATCTAGATATTTTAGTCATGCTTGTGCGTGCCGCTGTGTGTAGCAGACAGGAAGGTACGCGCGTTGTGCACACGCCTATGTACACGCACTTATATGCGCCGTTAAAATAACATGTAAACAACTGCGACATGACTTTAGACCAGGTTTGTGGTGGTTCTAGCGCATTACATTACATTACATTATAGTCATTTGGCAGACGCTCTTATCCAGAGCGACGTACATTAGTGCATTTTCGAACTAGCAAGTGCTTTCTGCTGGCTCAAGATAGCAATACGCCAAAAACAATCCTGGCCACTCCTTATCTTAAGACCAACACGCCCAGTTCACTTGTAATGGGCGCAAGAATACATGCTAGTTAAACGACGTGAACGCAAGGCGTTATTATGAACCATGCGCCGGGTGTAGGATAGCAAAGACACTTGCGTTTGGGTTAGCGCCGCTTAGCGCCAGGTGTAAGATAGGGCCCCTGGATGGCTTTCATTACAAGGCAGAGACTGAATAAATATTGTTTCAGCATGGTAACGTAGGCTAAGTAGGCTACCTGGAGAGCCCGAACGCTACGGGCAACTGATAGTCTGTCGATATGGGTACCCAGACTGCCCTGCACCAAGTTGCTAGATTAACAATTCCCAAAGAAATTGTAGGTGTATTTGCTTCGCAGTGGTATCAGTTGCTGGGAATGGTAAAGAAAGATGGTACTATGGTAGCCTATTGTGTGAGGTGGAAATGCGGTATAATGCGATCAAACTAAGGCGAAAGTGTTAAAATATGGTGATGTATTTTGTGGTAAGTAACGTTAGTCTAAAGAACCTGGAAGCGATACAAAGCCTAATGTAACACTTAAATATAGCCTAATGAATTGTTATGAAAGCACAAAATGGTAAGGCGTTAAGTAGGCGAACTGAGCGCGGCTCAGCTTCGCTCAGACTGAGCGAACGCACTTAACAGGTTGCTCAGTTTCGATCACTCTAAGTGTTGCTGAGCACTTTTGGATTTGGATCAGAGACGGAAGTAGGCTACGTCGTTAGCTATGGAATTTCTCGTCGCCATTTTTCCAAACTCAGACGGTTGTTGACAGTTACTCAGCGCTCACGTAGAGCAGAACGTTAAGTGATTCAAAAATCCGCTCAGTGCTCACACTGAGCATTCTCACCGTGAGCTAGCCTACTCCACGTGCCCATTGACTCCCATTCATTTTTTGGCGATAAAAGGTCAATTATCTGAAAAAGTGTATATGGTATAAAGGTAAAAATGAATAGCAACCTGGAGGGTGTATGAAGGTATAATATGAGGTATGAATGGTGTCGATGGTGTGAATGGTGTAGGAGGAGATAGGTTCTCAAAAATCGGCGGAATAATAATAAGTATGAGGAATAACAATAGGTGTGGTTTCACAACCACACCTAATAATATTGCCACTAAATTCGCTCCATATGCTAATCCAAAAAATATTTGCACTTGAGAGTGAGTGTATATGACAACATTTAGATCCCTATTCTGTATTATATTACTTCAGCTTCATTTTGGAAGTCCCCTGCAGTTCCCACTGTCAAAGTAGTCCAAACAACTCCAGGATCAGAGATGAGTTAAGTGGTTTCAATCTAAGCTCCCCTGCAAATCCTAATATTACTGCCTGCAGTTTTGTTACTTCCTACAGTTTGTCATCCCTTTGGCACCCTAACCATCCTGAACCTAAAATTGAAGTCTCCAGCAGTCAATACAGGAAGAATAATAGCATTTTGAAATCATCACAAAGTGTGCAACTTTGACAGGTATTGAGTCAAGTCATATTATGAAAGAAACTGCACAAACCACTGCTCCAATAAGCCTTTACATTTATGGGTTAACTGGGCCTTGTAGTTGCTACCATACATCGATGAGGATTGCATTATATGTTGCTCAAATAATGTTGTAACTTACAGAATAATTCTTACCTGCACATATTGATAGCACAGTTCTTTCACTCTTTCTGAGTCCCTCTCAAAAGGAACAAGGTATACTTGCTTTGACCCGTCTCAGATTCTTTTCAGGATGTGTCAATTTTTTATTTGTGTTTAAGCTCTGATTGCTGGTTGAATAATTCAATCAATTAGTGTTTGCCATGTGAGTGTGTTCAAATTTATATCAAGATTAGAATTTAGCTTTTTTTTAATGGGAGTGCTTTTCAGCATTTCCTTCATGAGGACTGGGCCAGTGGAAAAAGAAAATAATTTTACTGAAAAATATCAAAAGTCTACGCAGTCATGACCAAGTAACAGTAAAAAAGAAAAGGAAACAACATATTTAAAACAACACTTTTATGACATTTGAGGACCTGGTCCAGAAGTACGATATTGGCAACAAATAATTTCTTCAATACCAAATTAAATCAATTATTACATCGAAAATCAATACAACAAAACAAAATTTACACCCCCCTGCTCTAGTAGAAGAAATTCTAATAATCTCAACTTCCACAAAAATCATCTCAAAATTATACAAACTACTCAATTACAACATCTCTTCCAATTAAAAAATGGGGGGGGGGGAAACATCACTTCCACCCAGACGTCTGGACCCAGATCTGCAAAAATACATTTTCAATGACTACCAATACTAATCTGCAACTTATTCAATATAAAATAAATCACAGAACACACGCCAAGCACAAAAAAATGCACCAAGTGGTTCTTTCAGAATCAGGCTCTTGCCCACTCTGTTCACCCCACACCCTGGATGACTACTTTCATGCAATCTGGCAACCTGCACTTGTACAACACTTCTGCAAGAAACAATCAGTAAACTATCATTTCTCCTAGGCTGCCAAATTCCACTCCCCACCTCCCTCAGCCTACTAGGAAACTTATCAACAACCACTATTCCCAATCACCTCACTAGAATCACACTCATTCCCATAACTATTGCCAAAACCATCCTCCTCAACTGGAAATCAAGAAAAAAAACACCACCCAATGGACCGACCTCCTCACTGAATATATATATCAATGGAAAAAATAACTGCCTCCATGAACAACCACCTACACCACTTTGAGCAAACATGGAATCCAGTTATTAATTGCCTGCTGTCCAAAAGCTAAAACCTGTCTGTCACTACTGTTATCATTTACTGTTCATTTTATTAATTTATGTTTTTTTTTCTCATGAGATAATGCTCTTGTTAATTTGGTTATCATGCATCAGCATCCCCATTTTCCATTTCTGTTTTATAAACAGAAAATTTGAAAGGTGTGTAAAAGATTAAGAAATATGTAGTATGTCACAATTATGCAGAGGAGTATATTCATTATAAAATATTAAAATTAACACAAGAATCATAAAAAGACTTATATAGCAAATAGGACTACTCAATTATGTTGGTTAATTTAATCAAATCGCTTCTCTGCAATAGTTTCACTATGATCTTAACCCCCACACTTCTCCTTTTTGCACTAATCTATCATGCAGTTACTAGAAATTAAAGTTTTTATGTGATTGCTCCTTTTTCACAACAGTTTTAATTTTCAAAACTGCTAAAGAAATCTGGAAAAAAATCTGCAAGTATAATGAAGGTGTTGTGTTTCCCCCACAGAGTGTTTGTGGTCAGCTATTTCATGGTTTCTCCTTTATTATAAGATCACATTTTGAGTACAATGTCATCTTGCTTGTCACCTCAACTGACGCGAGAGAGAAGATGGCTCTTTGTTGGGTGCTTCTTCTTGTCATCATTCTTTCATTCACAGTGCTATTCAGTTTCCTCTTTGAAAGGTTTCAATGGGCGGGTTACTCATAGTATAGGTTGTACAATGTCGCTATGTCTCGTGGTGCGCTACTGTTATCAATGAGTATCTGTATCAAGTTCTTATCATGGGCGCATCCCTTCATGTACCTTTAACAGGAGAATGATGTCTTAATCATCTCAAACACAGTTCCATAAATAAGTTATTCATTGCAAAGCACATGGGACGAGCTTGGCCCTGCTTCTGTGAACACCATTGTGTTCATCAGAATATAGTCTTTGCTGATTTCAAAGAAAATGTAAAAGATAAGAGGATCGATTTGATTAATATTGAATTTGCAGTGATGAAATAAATCAGTAAATAATAACTTATCAGTAAATAAGTTATTCATTGCAAAGCACATGGGACGAGCTTGGCCCTGCCTCTGTGAACACCATTGTGTTCATCAGAATATAGTCTTTGCTGATTTCAAAGAAAACGTAAAAGATAAGAGGATCGATTTGATTAATATTGAATTTGCAGTGATGAAATAAATCGGTAAATGTATTGAATTGTATGTGTTCCTTGGAAGATAGCTGAGAAAATGAGCCCTTAGAGATGTTTTGGCTCTTTTCTCTAAAAAGTTTTTTAAAAATTAAAAGTTTTTTCCATGAGATTTTCTCTAGACAGGACATCAGTTTGATAGAGTCCAAAGATTAAGCCATTTTGTAAGATATGTAAAATACAAATACATACTTCTGGAAAAATGTGTAGATGTAACTGTTAAAATCTTTTAAAGTAAAATCTTACTTTCACAATTTTTCATTGGTTACTTTCATATTATTTGTTACTGTACTAATTAATTTTAGTTTGGTGAAATGAGTGGGAGACAAATCTCAGAGAATTGGAAAGGACCCGTATTTCCATACTCATACTCAACGCTTTTCATTCATTCAGTCTGCAAAATCAAAAATGAGCCAGAATGAAATCTGACCGGTTGGAAACGGGTGAAAAAGTGTCTGTATCTGCACCCCCCCCCCACCCTCCTCCTCCCCTCCTCTCCTCCCAGAAGAAGACAATCCAACTGAAGAGGACCAAAAGTCCCCTGTCTGGCTGTCTCACTCTTCTGTCACGCTCTCTGCTCATCCCACGGAGGGGGTGGGGGGGACTATCACTCGCCATCCTTAACAAATGTGCCCCATGCCCCAGAGTCCTCCCACTGCCCCCCTCCCACATACATACACAGAGCCGTGGCATTTTCCTCTGCGCCCTCTCACTACAGAGTGGCCGTTTCACAGGAGTATTAGAGCACAGGTAAGATTAGAGCACAGGTAAGTGGGCCGGTAATCCTCCTGTTACTGTCTCTCGGGAAGGCCCCCTTTGAGTCTCCGCTCTGCAGCTGGGGGGCGAGACGCATTCTCCCTGCACCGCCGGGATGCGCTTTTATAAGAACGAGAACCTGGAACAGAAGCCTATTGGTCCAGGCCATTAGTAACTTTAAACCACATGACCTATGACTAATGTCCTGTACAGGTTCCCACCAAACAGTTTAAATGCATAAAGAGCTTTGTCGCGCATTCAAAGGTGGCATAATAGCTTTTGTTAATGTGTGCTCCGTTAGCAGGAAGGCCGCCATTCAGGTTGGGGCTCAGGGGCCCTTTCACCCTCATCCTCCTATGCCTTGGCCCCACACCCACGTAGCTGCGCCAGCCCTGCCTTTGCCTCTAGAGCAGAGACTGTGTCGATCTGGCCAGGCCTCTCTCTGTACACAGCTGTGGCAAAGGGGTTGGGCTGGGTGTCATTGGGCAGGCTTCCTACAGTACAATGACCGATACTTTTACCATATAAGTAAAACCTACACCAGTAAACATTCACAGGTGCTGAACAAAATATTTAGAGTTAACAAATTAATAGATGTCCACATGAGGCGTTAATGTGTTTACTTCATGAATATTTTATTTATGAATTCATTCAATCAATGACAATATTCTATCATACAGGTGATACTCTGGAATGTCAATAACATTAAATGTCACATTTTAAGACAATGTGACAAAAGAAAACATGAAGAAGAAAAAGGCTATATACAGTCAAGCCGGAAAGTCTGCACACCCTTTCACCTTCTCCACGTTTTAGTACGTTACAGACTTATACTACAATAGATTGAGTTAATTTTTTGCCTCAAACATCTACACACAATAGCCAATAATGACGAAGTGAAAACAGGTTTTTAGAAAATATGCAATTTTATTTTACTGACAAAAATAGGTTATTTAGGGGTTACATATCTGTACACACCCTTAGCTTAATACTTGGTTGCTGCACCTTTGGCAGCGATTACAGCTTCAAGGCGTCTTGGGAAAGAAGCTACGAGCTTGGCACACTTGTTTCTGGACATTTTTGCCCATTCCTCTTGGCATATCCTTGCAAGCTCCGTCAGGTTGGATGGGGAGCGTCGGTACACAGCCATTTTCAGCTCTTTCCACAGATGTTCAATTGGATTCAGGTCTGGGCTCCGGCTGGGCCACTCAAGGACATGCACAGACTTTCTCCGAAGCCACTCCTTTGTTCTCTTGGCTGTGTGCTTCGGGTCGTTGTCATGTTGGAAGGTAAACCTTCGCCCCAGTCTGAGGTCCAGAGTGCTCTGGAGCAGGTTTTCTTCAAGGATCTCGGTGTACTTAGCTGCATTCATCTTTCCCTCTATCAGGACTAGTCGCCCCGTTCCCGCTGCTGAAAAACATCCCCACATCATGATGCTGCCACCGCCATGCTTCACTGTAGGGATGGTATTAGCCAGGTGATGAGCGGTGCCTGGTTTCCTCCAGACGTGACGCTTGGTATTCAAGCCAAAAAGTTACATTTTGGTTTCATCAGACCAGAGAATCTTGATTCTCATGGTTTGAGAGTCCTCTAGGTGCCTTTTGGCAAACTCCAAGCGGGCTGTGATGTGCCTTTTACTAAGGAGGGGCTTCCGTCTGGCCACTCTACCATAAAGGCCTGATTGGTGGAGCGCTGCCTGGATGGTTGATCTTCTGAAAGGTTCTCCCATCTCCACAAGGATACGCTGGAGCTCTGTCAGAGTGACCCTCGGGTTCCTGCTCACCTCCCTGACCAAGGCCCGTCTTCCCCGATTGCTCAGTTTGGCCGGGCGGCCAGGTCTAGGAAGATTCTTGGTGGTTCCAAACTTCTTCCATTTACGAATTATGGTGGCCACTGTGCTCTTTGGGACCTGTAAACCTGCAGAGATTTTTCCGTACCCTTCTCCAGATCTATGCCTTGACACAATCCTGTTTCTGAGGTCTGCAGATAATTCCTTTGACCCCATGGCTTGGAGTTTGCTCTGACATGCACTGTCAACTGTGGGACCTTATATAGGCAGGTGTTGGCAATCCCCATGTCCAATCAACTGAATTTATCACAGGTGGACTCCAATTAAGTTGTAGAAACATCTCAAGCAGTATCAGTGGAAACAAAATGCACCTCAGCTCACTTTTGGGTGTCATATCAAAGGGCGTGCACACTTGTGTACATATGATATTTTACATTTAGATTTTTAATAAATTAGCACAAATGTCTAAAAACCTGTTTTCACTTTGTCATTATGGGCTATTTTGTGTAGAATTTTGAGACACAAAATGAACTCAATCCATTGTAGAATAGGTCTGTAACGTAATAAAACGTGGAGAAGGTGAAAGGGGTGTGCTTGACTGAAAGGCTATGTTTCAGAACTTTTGTATTTAAATAGTTTATTGAATATCTCTAGAACTGGTAATAAAATCACTAGTGTGGTAAAAACATTTTTTTTGTAAGCAGACAGCGTGGAACAAGACTTGCCACAAGAGTATTTTTGGCAAATGTTTCATGCACACACTCACACGCACAGACATACACTTGGAAAATGACGTAGTCCTAACAAAGAATGGAAGAAAGTGTCTGAAAGCTATGTGTGAGACATCATTGTCTACGACCGTGTGTGGGATCTCACCAGCCCACAACCACCGTAGGCACAAATGTCAGGACATGAGCCATGTTCCTGATGGTGACAGTCAGTTATAAACTTGTATTTGCAGTGGAGTGAGAGAGAAAAACAAGGGGGAAATTGTGGAGGATTCATTTCTCAACGTGAAGACTCCTGTGTCAGATTCTCGTCCATGATTACAGATCATGCTCTGTGCATTCATCACATGATTTGTGATTCATGCCACTTTTAAAAATGTGACTTTTGTGATCTCACCCTGAAATGTGTTTGTCATCGCTTTTGAACAACCTTCTCTTATGCCTTTTGTTGAAATTTCTGAAGCAACTCTAGAAAGTACTGATTATGTTTGAGCATAATCACATTTTACAGTTCAATTGAGCATCGTATCCAGACACAGATTCTGAACTTTAATGAAGAGAAGACAAAGACCTATAGAATAAAGGCAGTTGAAAAACTGTCAAATATAATATTTAAGCTTTACAAATTAAGTTTGTACTGTTGTCTGAATACCATTAAAGTATTGCAGACCCAACAACTGTTTTATACAAGCCAGAACACACTTTATTTGACAGTACATGCACAGTGTGGATTTTTTTCAGTACTTTAGAAGGTCGTCTCAAAAATGTTTACAGAACTTACAGTATCCGGTAAGAGTATTTATATACACAAGAAAGCTGTCTGAAATGGTCATATCCTGTCAGAATAAGCTGGGTATGTGAGATAAGCTGGGTAAGTTCTCATGAGAACCTGTCCAAAATTGAAATTTGAGGACACATTTTTAGATGAATCAGGTAACAATCTGGCAGTATTTTTAGATTATTATATCCATGTTCAATCATTTATCATTGTGAAGTATTCCACACAAGGTGATATTGAGTGGAAATTTCGGTCATTTCAGACATGGGGCCCTATCTTACACCTGGCGCTAAGTGGTGCTAACCCAAACGCACGTGTCTTTGCTATCTTACACCCGGCGCAGGGGTCATTATAGCGCCCAGCGCTCACGTTGTTTAAATACATAGGGCCAGATTCAGAGTTGAGATAAGCACGCGAAAATGGGACTTTCTCCTGAAATTCCGCATAGCTTAAGCCATTTGTGATTCATACATTTGACTTATTTGCTGTTTTAAGCATCTCTCCAGTATATCTGTCTTTCCAGTGTTTTTTTTACTTGTTTTTTTGCCCCTGTCCCAACTTTTTTGGAATGTGTTGCAGGCATCAAATTCGGAATTAGTTTATATTTACAAAAATCAATAAAGTTGATAAGGTAAAACATTAAATATCTTTTCTTTGTACTGTTTTCAATTAAATATATGTAAAAGAGAATTTACAAATCACTGCTTTCTGCTTTTATGTGCATTTTACATACTGTCCCGATGTTTTTGGAATACCACTTCCATCTCATCCTATCAATGGCCAACAACCTTATTCGTCAAATATATACAGTACTGTGCAAAGGCACATGTAAAAAAAAACTCGTAAAGTGAAGATGCTTTCAAAAATAATGAAATTAAAAGTTCCTAAATATCAAACAATTGACTATAAAGAGCAGTAAACAGTAAAAAACTAAGTCAAATCAATATTTGGTGTGACCACCCTGTGCCTTTAAAACTGCATCAATTCTCTTCGGTACACTGTCGTGAGTTTTAAAAGAAAATCAGCTGGTAGGTTGTTCCAAGCATCTTGGAGAACTTGCCACAGTTCTTCTGCAGACTTTGGCTGTCTCGCTTGCTTCTGTCTGTCTAGGTAATCCCAGACAGTCTCGATGATGTTGAGATCAGGGCTCTGTGGTGGCCATACCATCTGTTGCAGAACTCCTTGTTCTTCTTTTCGCTGAAGATAGTTCAATGAATTTTTTGGAAAATGAATATTTGGAAATCTAAAATCTGCACATTTTTCACTGATGCAGAAGAGTAAAAAAATAAACATCTAAGAAAAAATGGACACAAAAAATCTCGGGTGCCCAAGACTTTTGCACAGTACTGTAGGTCAGTGCATTGTTGACACACTCCATCTGCGGGAATAAACAATAGGGGAATGGCAGCATAGACCACTGCAATTATTATGGATATACACTACCTACAGTATATTGGATCATAAAATGTTCAGTCATTAATTTGAAGAGATGCCTCTTCTCCTTTTAGATTCAAATGAAGAAAGGAGAAGCGGCTTTTCATTGCTGCCATTCTGTGCAGAATAGAGTGCACCATGCCAAAACCCAGAACAAAACAGGAGGTCCTTGCACAAAAACAGCCTTTCATACTACTGTACTGAGTCAAACACCAGACAGTTATGAGACTGACCAAAGGACTAGTGGGTCCCCATGCAGAACAGCCTGGGGCCTAAGCTGCTTTGGCCCTTCACATGTCAGTCTGATGGCTATGCCAAGCCTTTGAAAGCTCTTCAGTGATTGTTGAAAACTTTAGTTGTGGAAAACATGTTAAAAATACCATTTTAGAGCATTTAAATGATAATTTTCAGTATTTGTGAACAGATTAAAGCCTCAAAGGCCAAAGTTTTATTTTGAATGCTTTTTAAAACCCACGGACATTCCTTTTCAGCTATTAAATAATCAGCTGTTCATGGAAAATGGACCATTTACAGATGAGAATAGGCCATTTAGCCCATCTCGCCTTTACATGTACTTAGAACTGACTTTACATGTCAGTTCTCTAAACCCTATTGCATGATTTCCCTGATTACTGCAAATAAATGACTTAGAATGTTATTTGTCTCGGTCTTACCTGCTGTAATGTAATTTTCAGCAATTGATTTCTATGCAATACTCATCTTCCCTTTTTCTATTTTATGCAAAATGCATCATCAACAAAATATGGCTTTTCATGGCATTTGGAATCATGCCTTTATTTTCTTATGTGATGGTTTGTTCCTGTGGAAGAACATTTAACTTTTTGAGACAGATTGTGAAAGCCCTGTAAAAGAGGGGTGAGCATGCGGTCACCTAGAGCCAAACCATCTGTTATCTCTAAGTTATACTCAGAGATAAAATATAATTATCGGAGTCGGACCTTGGTCTTTAGCTCAACAGGGTAATAATATCTGTTGTGCTGTGGCTAAACCTGCAGCAGACCAACGCCTGTTGGAGTGGTGCCATGACTTGGATAAAAACAGTTTCAGATTGGTGAATCCTGCAAATTATACAACTCAACATCCTATTTGATAGTTCAGTGTTTAACTGATCCAATTATTTGGAAACACTAGTAAAAGTAAACATTTTAACAATACATTTTTTCATGCACCACATACCTTTTTTAGAAGACTGTTGAAGTAGCAGCACACATGTCAACACATGTTGCTAAAGGTACATTTGCATTTTCTCGGTATTCACAAATCATACTGGTATTACAGGTAGGGTTGCAAAGGGAAGGAATTTTCCAGCTAACTTTCAGTAAGTTTCTCAAATTTTCCAGGGTAGTCACTCACTGTAACAATATCATGCTTAATCAACGCTAACAAAACAGAAATGTTGAAGAAAACAATAAACCAAAAAAAGGTGCTGAACAGGCCCCGGTCTTTTCTGGAGAGCTGTTTTCTTTGGAATATGGTACCATCAATGCTATTGCACAGCAGCTTAATCTAGATCTGGGGAAAGTTCTTATATGTTTGGACAGAATTTCCTGCAAGGAAGGACTGTGGAGTGCCATCTGGGAGGCAGCCAACACATCAAGGCATCAACCTGGTGGAAGGGACCATCAGTGGTGGCTATTCAGTCAATTTTGAAACTTTTTGAGTCCATCAAAGATGCCACCACATAAATTGAATGTGAGAAGGATTGTCCAGACTTTCTTTCTAAAGATGAAGCTAGTTGTGGTTGAGATAAATAATTAGCCTAGGTCAAGCAAGTCAAGTTAAGAATTTTGTTTAACTTTACTTTAGTCAAAAGATTAAGTTATTTCTAATAGGAATTTAGGTTAAATAAGGCCTAATCAAATTTTCTGTCTTGGAAGGAAATTGATAAATTATATTTTTGCATTTATGTTTCCTTATTTAATATGCGTTTGTTAAACAAACTTAAGTTGAAAAAAAAAAACATTCAAATATATGTGTTCACATTGTGGTAAACCAAAATCATCTTTGTATGACATTTCTTAAAAGACATGGTTTTCTCCTTACAATGTGTACAAAATATTTCTAGAGACCCCTCAAATAGGCTCAATACATAAAAAAATCCTGTTGAAAACCCAGGCTTTATTCTGCGACTGTGCCATTGAATCACCCACCATATCTCAGTGTTTGGAGTGTATAACTGGTGGGGGGGCACAATGTGTCACACCTGCCTGAGTAAAGCAGCCATATTGCATCAGAACACTCCCCACAAATATCTGAGGGTGAGGGAAGGGATTAATCAGACATACTTACAATTTATGATTTATGATTCCCAAAATGACCTCTTTTTGGAACTTCACAACCCTACTTACAGGTAATACTTTTATTTTGTGCTTCAGTTATGTTTGTTTCCATGATAATAACAGTAAATAGTACTGGAAATTCCCTAACATGTTTCCCCCATTTGTATTATGCCTTTATAAAATCTTGGTGTGTTATTTTACACAGTTGTGTCTTTTAATCATGCAAATGTGGCAATAGTAGTTGCCAAAATATAGTAAAAAATAGTAGCTGCAGCAGTGGTGGCAGTTCACAGGAAAATGTTTGTTTTGCTATGCGTAGGCTAGCTGTCGGGAATACATTCTGGAATCGATAAGAGAATTGATAAGCTCGAAGGCGTACGTATTATACGTATTATAATCATAATCATAATGCATTCCACTCATACCTTCACTTTAATGTGAAACATCTGATTCAATTGAATGTCTTATGTTTGTTTGTGTTTTGTGGGTCTGCCCCACTGTCTGTGTCTTTTTTATTGCTGGAAACTACAACTGAAGTCCCCTCACAGGAAAATAAAAGCTATTCTATATCTATTCTATATCCTTTGCATGCCATGACTTCCTGATGTCTCTGACCCAACAACATAAAAAGACTCTTGATATCTTATTTTCAGGTACTCTTACAGGCGATACTATAACCTCTCTGCATTTGAATGGATCTCTATGGGAATTGGGGGTTGGGACTAGATTAAGCTGTAAATTACATGGGAATAGTATGGAACCCATGGTTGTCTAAATGGCTGTAAGTCATCAAGGGTCTGAGGTATCAAACGAGCCTCAAACCATCACTCTGCTACCAGATATGCAGTAGATATGGATGGATCACTTTAAGAGCGGTTTCTCCTGACTTGTTTTTCCATAGAATTAAATAGGAAAATGAGTCAGATAAATAACCCTTAAAGTGATCCATCTATATCTACAATAGGGGAAGGAGGGGATGATGCGGCGGAGGAGTGGGGCGACGACTGGGAAGGTTGACGCAGTTTGGTGCTCCGTTTCGACAGTGTACAGAGACCGCAACACTGCGTGTATGGAGGAAAGTCGTGGAGGTGGAGTTTGTGTGTTGGACTGCTTAATGACACTGGACATCTCAGGACAGCAGGGGCTATTTTTAATCATGGCTATATTCCACTTTAATTCACTTGATTGGTTTGATTGGTGCAATGATTCCGTTGAATGTCTTTGTTTGATATGTTTGTGTGTTGTGGGTCTGCCCCACTGTCTATTTTTTTTTGTTGTTGCTGGGGCAACAACTATTCTATTCTATTCTATATTCAAATTGCTTTCATATAACATTGTATAATTAGTAGCAGAGAGCACATATTCAGGGCAAATTTCTTTATTCAATGATGCTTTTAGAAATGTGGTTACTTAATCAACACGCACTACCTGATGGAATTATTAAGGAAACAATTTTTGTGAACACACATTTTCTGCCCATTTTGTAGGCCCATCCAGACTTCAATACATTCTTTGTCAATGTGGGAGTGCACATGCTATCATGCAATCAATCACCTCTTGTTTTCACTCTATTCACTCCATTGCTGAGTTACACAGTAATTGTGCTGGTGGACTGTATCATATATATGGTGCACTTCAGGCCGATTGTAGGACTTAGTTATATAACTAAGTGATGAGGCAGGGATACCTGACTGAAACCTGCCCTGTGTAGGTAACTATATGGCTAATTATGAACAGTGCCCTCCACAATTATTGGCACCCCTGGTAAAGATGAGTAAAAGGGGTTATAAAAGAATTCACTTTTTGGTGAATTAGCTTAATCTCACACTGAAAAAATGAGAAAAATCCAATCATTAATTGAAGTGAATTTATTCTGAGAAAAAAAAAATCCCTCATCAAGAAATAATTATTGTTAACAAAACCACGTGCGCCACAATTATTGGCACCCCTAGAAATGAAAACTTATGAACAAAATGTAACTGAAGCATTTTTTCCATTTATATTTTACTTTTTAAAGTTGATCAGAGTGTTTATGAACTTTCAAGCAGTAATCCATGACTTTCTGTTTCACTGGGGTATAAATATGAGGTGACACAGAGGCCATATTCCCTTATTCATGCATCAACATGGGAAAAATAAAAGAACACACAAATCAAATGAGGGAAAAGTGTGTTGAGCTTCATAAGTCAAGGAATGGCTATAAAAAAATAGCTACTCACCTGAAAATGCCCATATCTACCGCTAGGGCAATACTTAAAAAGTTCAAAGCAACTGGAACTGTTACAAACTTGCCTGGAAGAGGACCCAAGTTTATTTTGCTCCCACGCACAGTGAGGAGGATGGTAAGTAAATCCCCAAGGATCACTGTTGGAGAATTACAGAGGGAAGTAGCATCTTGGGGTCATCAGGTCTCCAAAACTACCATTAGATATCAACTCTATGCCAACAAATTATTTGGAAGGCCTGCCAGAAAAAAAGCATTTCCTGTCATTTCACCACAAACGTAAGCACCTGGAGTTTGCTAAACGCTACTGGAACTTTGGCTGGAACTGTGTTCTATGGTCAGATGAAACAAAAATTGAGCTTTTCGGCAACCAATACTCAAGGTGGGTTTGGTGTAAAAAGGATGGCTATAGCGGATATAACCTGATCCACACTGTTAAGTATGGTGAAGGTTCCGTGATGTTGTGGGGCTGTTTTTCCTCCAAAGGCCCTGGGAACCTTGTTAGGCATCATGAACTCCATGAAATACCTGGAAATTTTAATTCTGAATCTGGCTGCGTCTGCCACGAATCTAAAACTGGGTCGTCGTTGGATCTTCCAGCAGGACAATGATCCAAAACATACGTCCAAATCAACACAAAAATGGTTAACTGTACACAAAATCAAGCTTTTGCCATGGCCATATCAGTCCCCTGACCCCATTGAAAACCTGTGGGCTGAGCTGAAGAGGAGAGTGCAGAAGAGAGGACCTAGGACTCTGGATGATCTGGAGAAATTCTGTAAAGAGGAATGGTCTCAGATTCCTTGCTCTGTATTCTACAGCCTTATTAGATGTTACGGGATAAGACTCAGTGCTGTTTTATTGGCAAAGGGAGGTTGTACAAAGTATTAAATGCAGGGGTGCCAATAATTGTGGCACACGTGGTTTTGTTAAAAATAATCATTTCTTGATGAGGGATTTTTTTTTTTCTCAGAATAAATTTACTTCAGTTAAAGGTTGGATTTTTCTAATTTTTTCAGTGTGGGATTAAGCAATTTCAACAAACGGTGAATTCTTTATAACCC
The DNA here is from genome assembly GCA_029718625.1 of Synaphobranchus kaupii. Taxonomy (NCBI): domain Eukaryota; kingdom Metazoa; phylum Chordata; class Actinopteri; order Anguilliformes; family Synaphobranchidae; genus Synaphobranchus; species Synaphobranchus kaupii. Next base: position 97,089,899 of record CM056376.1, read on the forward strand.
TTTTTACTCATCTTTACCAGGGGTGCCAATAATAGTGGAGGGCACTGTATATCACCAAATGGCACTGCTATACACTGGTACTGGCATGGTCAGAATATGACATAAAATGTAAATAGATTATACAGTAACTATTCAAAATAAAATATGAAAGTATCTAAATTTCCAATAGATTTGATAAAAACAGAGCAAGAAAATGACACTCTGTATCTGAAGTCCTTTATTAAATGACTAAATACTGAACATATTTAAAAGGAGATTTAAAAAAATGAATATACAAAAAGTATATTTACATTTACATGGCCACCAAATGTCCATGGGCTCTGCCTCAATGGTATGAAATGGTATGTCATGTCGCTGACTTACATAATACACAAAACGTCTCCCATTCAATATATTTTAAAGACATTTATTGGATGAGACATACTGTTTTGAGAATGAACGACTTTATATGCTTTAATTTCAAAGCGTTGCGTCCTGAAAATCCAGTGCTGAAATCTTTGTTTGTTATGACCTTTCATGTAGATTCACAAGAAGTCAGAGGACCATAATGATGTGCTTCTGGATGTTTTCCAGGAAAACAGCTTTAAACTTGTCGCAATTGTGAAACTGTGATACCAATATTGCCATGATATTGTTTCAGTAAAGAAAACATGATATAGTACTCTAATGTTTTAATCATCTGAAAATGTTGACTGCTATCAAAACTACACTGTTGTTTGCTATACTGTATATTAGAATCTACTCTGAAAATAATTATTTTATATGATGGTTGCTAAAGGTGGGTGTAAAGGGCTTTATATTTAGATAAATCCTTACAGGGTCCAGAGACATTTCCCGAATAATGAGCATAAAGTGATTTATGCAGGTTTGCATCATTTTGAAAGCCAGTATCAGAAAGCCTCATGTAAGTAATTGATGTGCACCAAAAACAAAATTTGCCCAAATGAAGTAAGATGGAACAAGCTTGATTATTATAATATGGAGAGATGTGGAGGAATAAAATCTATTTTATGATGGTCAGGAAAGCAGTGCATTTTGGCCTCACATTTCTGAGAGCACCCCAGCCTACAGAGAATAGTACTGTCACAGCTCAATAAATAATTCACACTGCTGATGTAACAAAAGGTATAAAAAAAAAACCCATGTGGAATGTTTCAACCCCCTATATTGCAGGAGTCATATCAGTGTACACAGCTTTAAGAGTATTTGTCCCAGAGACTATTTCCAACAATCATAGTTCGCGATGGTCCAGGGAAATCAAGATCAAGGAAACACTAGTGATTATTTTTTTATATGGTTAGAAATTAGGACAAAGACAAGGGGCACTGGAGGTAGTCATTAACAAATATATTTCTTATTTAAAAAGCTGTCTATAGTGTCTCTTCTTTGTCCATTCTGTTTTCATAGTTTTCTCAAAGCTATGAGACCCTTCACCACGTAAAAATCCTCACGTGCAGAAAACATTGGGTCACAAATTTGCAACTTGGCAGCTTTTGAAGGTTGCTATAATTCACAAACAGTTCCTCCAGATCTTTCAGAGTGTCTGCTGAACTGCATGAAAGTAATGGATATTGATCATTGATATTCTGTATTTATCTGCATTATACTTCCTCAAAGCCTGGAAGCAGTCACATTGCTGGGTGAAAAAACTGTCCCCTGTCTCCTGGCAGGAAAACCTTCCTTGATGGGTCTACCAGGTGTCGTGTCAAAACTTCACTGTGCCAGCTGTCTTTTGCCAATGCTGAAGGGAAGAAGATCCAAGCCACTTTCGGCAGTGCTGGCAACATTTCTGCTCTGACAACACTCGTGCCGTTGTATTGAAAAATCTCTTGGGTGCACAGGAGACGGCATTCAGCTGCCCTCTCACAGGGGTCCAGGTCTCTGAGTCGGAGGGTTAGATATGGTGAGAGGCCGAAGCAAGTCCTTCACTTCAGAGAACAGGAGGAAGCAATGAAGTTGTTGTTTGTTTTTTAAGAGTATCTTCAGTAGAATCACCTGGACAAAACAAAGATAAGGTGTGTGTGTGGGGGGGGGGGGGGGGGGGGGGGTTGATTAGATTACATGTACATCATGATTATACTTTCAAATTGTTATACGTTCTATTCTTCTTCAAATGTAGTGTACCACAACAAACACAACAAACAGGCTTGTTTTAAAGTCGGATCCCCAAAGTCTGTTATTACTCTGAGTTAAAATAATGCTTGCTTCTTTGTTCTTTGTGTTCTCAAAATTTCAAAAGGGCTATTCTTCTGAAAACTTGGTTTTATGGCCCTTTTGGCTTCCGGGAACCCAGCAGTTACAAGAGAAACTATGCAACATTGTTTGATATAGCTATGAACAATATTAGCCTGTCTTACCCATCTACTTTCATTCGACAATAATATAAGGACAGGGCAGGACAAACATATTTAAAAGATCATAATAATAATAATAATAAAATGCTCACCCAAATTTCACAGTCTGCAGTGGAATTACACTGTTTCCATGGTGTTCAGTTTGCATCTTGTCATGTCATGAACAGGAAAATCAATCAATACGTTAATCAAACCAAAAACAGTGACAAACGAAAGCATTATGTAGCATCAAGTCCAGAACAATTCTGATATTCTCAGTACTGAATTAGTCGGGGGGGGGGGGGGGGGGGGGGGGGGGTCATATCATATCAGCCTACAAACACTTAAATGTGACAAAGTAGAAATATAAAATAGTTATTTTTAAAACAAAAAAAGGGGAGATAGTCATACACTCTATAATGTTCACAAGCAATGTATTACAAAAACCAATGTACTCTACCCATGCATACACTCTGAGGAAGACGCTGTGTCGAAAACATTGTTTTTTGTAATAAATTACTTACGATTGCTCTCGGTTAGTCAGCACCTCACTACATTTTTGGGTGTGCGTCCTCCCTCCCCATCGATCGATTTATTTAAAATAAACTTGCCTGACCACTTTTGTCATTTTGTTTTAATATATATTGGAAGTCCTCATCCAGGTCAAAGTATTGTCAATGTTTCTAACTTGTCAATTTGATTCCAAACTCCACATGACTAAACCATATTGCTATGTTGGTAAATGAAACTTTTTTGCTGTTCCTGAGAATTCTATTTTTTGGAGATACAAGGTTGTTTTTGCATGGCAATGACAATGTATGCACTTTTTTGTAGCTAAGGCAGTGAGCATGACGGGTGAATGGTAATTACTTTTCTTCAGGTGCTTCTTTATCTGAATGGGGTGTCTTCCCTTCCTCTCTCCTCCTGGTTCTCACCTGTTTAACAAAAACAAAAAACCTGCTTCACCTGAAAACAACTAATGAGATGTGCACTAGCCTTCCCACAATCCAGAGCTTAAAGTAGAAGCCAGGGAACACTTATTTGGTTTATTTACAGTTGGCCATGCTCTGCCCAGCGAGGCTGGGATTCACCTCATCGCACAAGAGCCTGGACAAATGGGTATCCGCAGTCTACCTGCACCAGTTGCACATGAAGTGCAGTGCAAAGACCACATAACTCAGCTGGTGAAGTTAAATTTACAGAGGGATGTTGCAACAATGGCAGTGGCCCCACAAGTACGTTGGGGCCAGGGTTGGCCCAATTTCAATTCCCTTTAAATGGAATTTACTCCAACCCTGATTGTCATTATATGAAAGTACAAGTCCCAATTGAAACCAAATGTTTTACCTTCCACACTAGCAGAAACACAATGGCAGCCAGTGGAATCAGCAGCAATGATGCAAGGCTCTTCTGTACTACCTCCGATAGGTGCTGGGGTTCAGGTACTGTGCACAAATAAAACAAATTTTAACATCAACTGCAACAAATTTGCACAGCAAAAGAAATTATCATTATATTTTTATATCTTACTAACCTATTCATTGAACATTGTTGACAATATCATGTACCATTTGAAGAATAGATCTCAGCCAGACTGGTTGAGCTGTCATGGGTACTAAAACCTCTTTAAAATAAGAGGGATATAACTATCATTATCTAATGGTGTCATGGTTTCTAGCCTCTGCTGTTTCTACGTTCGGTTTTCCTTTTGGCGTCGTTGGGATGCTCTATCGGATTTTTTCCGCCTCCGTTTCGGTGTTTGAATCTCGCCGGCAATTATCCCTTTCACCTGTTTTGGATTTCCAGACGGTTATAAATAGCCCAGGACTTCTGCATTTCCGACGCTTCGATATTGTCTTTGCTATGTTGACAACGAAGTCGGTAAGGTATAGGATTTTGTCGCTGCATTTCTGGTTCGTATGAATAGGAAACGCAGCAAGTCCGGTTTAGAGTTAGGAGAAAGATTTATTTTAGTCTTTTTCTTTATCCTTTATACTCCTCTACCAGTTACCTTTTTGTTCAGCTCGTTCTCAGCTAAAGCTGTAGGTAACAGGTTCTAGTTTCATTTTCATTCTCTCGCCCATTTATACAGGGTGTTTCTTTTGTTTTCTTCTGACCTCCTGTTATCGCACCTCATTTGAGAGCGCAAGGTTCTTTTGTTATTTATTCTCGCTGTTTATCGGGATACGCCTCCGTTTTTGAGGTTGCTTTGTTTTGCCTTGTGCTAGGGAAGTTTTGCTCCCGATCCTGTGTTACCTTCGTCCTGGTGCGGCTACTTCCGCTTTTGTGGCATATCTTTCTAGATACGCTTTTAGAAATCATTATCGGTCGTGTTTGGTTCTCCAAACCTTACACTCCCCACTACAAATGGGCATGAAATGGTGACAGGCCATTAAATCACCAGACTGATTTACAAAGGAAATAGTATTGCACTGTATTTTACTGTACTGGCAGTTTATGTTTCGTTATGAAATACATGTTTCTATCTTTAAGAGTGCCAAGTCAACAGGGGCAAGATCTGTGTACTTACGTGCACTGCAACCTGTCCCTGTAGTGCAGCCATCTGTCACTGCAGAGCTGGAGAGATGAACTGCACCTAGGAAGGTGAGGTAAATACACTGTTGTGAAATCTATAAATCAGGTTATTGGCAAGATGCTACGCAGTTCATTCAGTCACTACTAGCTTCTTCCATCAGAGAAAAAGAGTGAACTGGGTACGAAAAGTGCCAGTATGGTGGCTGTCTGATGACAGTTTAAAGATTACAGGACGTTTTCTTTCTACTTTTCACAGGAACAGGTATGCTGACATTGAGTAGGGAACATAAGATCAATGTGCGAGTGAAGTATCACACGGAATGAACTAGACCCTGTAACTAGGGTCAAATCCAGGGTGGGATGAAGAAAATGTAATGTGTTGCTCTGTGCCGTTATCTAAATACTTCTTGTTAAATATGTTGCCCTGCAAAAGGGCTGATACCAAGAAAATGAACTTTGCAATGCAAGGTACAAGGTGAGCTATGCCAAGCTCTAATTGATGAGTCTTGGCCATTATGAATAAGACCCCTTTGACAAACTGTGAGGGTTAGAGTAAGGTTCGGAGAACCAGACGCGACCGAAAAGGATTCTAAAAGCGTATCTAGAAAAATACGCCACAAAAGCGGAAGAACCGCACCAGGGAGGAAATAAACAAAAGAACGGGAGCAAAACTTCCCTAGCACAAGGCAAATCAAAGCAACCTCAAAAACTGAGGCGTATCTCGATAAACAGCGAAAATAAATAACAAAAGAACCTCACACACTAAATCATTAGGCATAACAGGAGGTTAGAGAAACAAAGCAAAAATTTGAAAAAATTAGTGAAAGAAAGGAACAGAAAAGAAAACCTGTTATATAAAGCTCTATAGGCAAAAGAGGGTAACAGGTAAAAAGAATAAGGATAATGAAAACGATTGGAAAGAAAAGAGAAAACCAATCTAATCCTAATTTCTTTAACTGGACTTGCTGCGTTTCCTATTTGTACAAACCAGAAATGCAGTGAACAAATTTCCTATACCTTACCGACTTCGTTGTCAACATAGCAAAGACAATATCGAAGTGTCAGAAATGCGGAAGTCCTCGGCTATTTATAACTGGCAGGAAACCTGAAACAGGTGCAAGGAATAATAGCTGAGCGAGATCCAAAAACCTACATGGAGACGGAAAAAATCAGATAGAGCGTCCCGACGACGCCAAATAGAATAACGACCGCAGAAACATCAGAAGCTGCCAAAAACCATGACACAAACACAAACCCGTTTTTCTGTGTGAAAGTCCTGATTATTGGTGCTGAATATGATAACTTTTTGGGGTTAAACAAAAATAAAAAAATTTGTTATCAGTGTAAGTGGACAGAGCACTGCTGTCTTTGGTTGATTCTTACCTAAGGAAACTTCATAGTAGTATTGGGAGTAGAAGTGAAAATGGAGCGAGCAATCATTATATCTGCAGGTCACATTCTTGTGTAGGTACAATGCTTCACTATGTCCTTTAAAAAGTTGAAACGTTGATGTGCCTACCTGTTGTACTGGACTGAGTTGTTGTTGGACCTATTGTCGTTGGACAAGGAGGAGATTCACAGTCGTCTTTTCTATCTCTATGACGGGCAGCAATTAAAAAGTCCTCAACATATTCAAAATAATGTTCTGTCTGCCAATTTTCCTCTCTGTAATGGCATTCAAAGTCTTGCATTGTCCACTCCTGATGAATCAAACAAAAGGGAGATGAGTGTTTAATTTTAACCAGAGTTATGGAGGCACAACATCAAACACAAACACAGACACACACATACACACACACACAAGAGTTCAGAATTATGCAAATATATATATTATATAAATGTATTATGTTACTCGGTAAATTAAGTAACAAATTATCTTACCAGGGCGCTGCCAATGCGATACCGCACATCCTGCAGCATTTGAACAAAGATTGTAATATTATCTCTGTTGGCAGATATGTTTCCAAACATTTGTGCCAGTGCTTTTAAGCTTTCTTCCAGGTGATATACATTTAGCTCAACCCAACAATGGCCACCCTGAAATGGAAGACAGTAAAAGAGTGGCATCAGTCAGTTGTTACCCAAGATTCTACACCAAAAAGTTAACTGACTTTCTCATTCACTTTCTCTCTCTCATAACCTTATGCCCTGAGGTTGCTTTGTGTCATCCATCATTGGATAACTTACCTCCTCTTTGGGAATATAACGTATAGGAATCTTGTAATCTTTTGGTATATTCTGCTTCTGTAAAAATAAAAACAGATATAAATAAGAAATAAATGACTGCTATTGATTACAGTTAGTCTCCACTATAGTTATCAGACATGTAAGGTGCAGTTAAAATGTCAGTGTAAAGATTCTGCTGTCAGCTGTCAAGCTGTAATAATTTACTCAGACAAATATTAAGTGGAGCTTTAGCTGAGCAGAGGGGTGAAGCTTATCAGTCCGCACTGCTGAGGTTGGCCCCTGTGCATGCACTTTCAATGACAGCTGTATAAAATACAGGCGTGCTTGTTTTTGATGTTGGTGATAAACTGCATATACCCTTCAGGCAGTGATAGACAACAGGACTGATTTGCAAGGTATTTTCATTCTCAGACCTTTGATCAGTGTTAAAAGAAATGAATCTGCCTTGATTCATGGCTTTAGATAATGAATTTTAACCAAAATTACCTTACCAAAAATGTCACCACTTTGACATCATCTGTTATGGGATTTCCAATTCCACTTGAACATGAAACAAAAATGGCAGAAAATAATAGATAGGACACAAGCGCTTATCCAAATCTGAAAAACAATAAAAACAGAAAAAAACATCAGATCAAGACTGTGCTCTATATTTTCAACGAGTCAACATAAACTTTACCGGAATAAAAAAATATATATAATCATTATAATACACTAAAACAGGAGAAACACACTGCATCACATGAAATATTAGGGGTGTAAACCTTTGACTTGATGATGATATGATACAATAACGATACTCTGAACAGCGATGCGATTTCTCTTAATTTATGACGATATGATACGATTAATCACGCTACGATGCAATACGATACAATTAGCTGCGATGTGACCATGTGACTAATATGACCATTAGATTTCACAGATCCCCCCTTCCCACAGACACTCAGAGGACATTCAAATAACAAACAATATGACTTTCAAAGTATAAAATCCATCCATCCATCCATCCATCATCTAACCTGCTTATTCCTGGTCAGGGTCGGGGGGGGGGGGGGGGGGGGGGGGGTTTGGGGGGGGGGGGGGTGCTGGACCCTATCCCAGCATGCATTGGGCGAGAGGCAGGAATACACCCTGGACAGGTCGCCAATCCATCACAGGGCAACACACACCATTCACTCACACACTCATACCTATGGGCAATTTAGAATCTCCAATTGGCCTAACCTGCATGTCTTTGGACTGTGGGAGGAAAGTGGAGTACCCGGAGGAAATCCACGCAGACACAGGGAGAACATGCAAACTCCACACAGAAAGGCCCTCGGCCAGGATTCAAACTCGGTACCTTCTTGCTGTGAGGCAACAGTGCTAACCACTGCACCACCGTGCCGCCTCCAAGTATAAAATATATTGCTTAATTTCTAAAACTGCAATTTCAATGTGAAAACTTATAATGAAATTAAATGTAAAAATAAATACAAGTTTGCCATGTTTGCCATACAATAAACAATTCATCACGATTCAGCCATGTCACATCGATGCAGTTTTATCATTTGCATCGGCATGCACCAATGCATTGATGTATCTTTACACCCCTATGAAATACAGTGCACTCCAAAAGTGTTTGGATAGTGACACATTTTTTGTTGTTTTGGCTCTGTACTCCAGCACATTGTATTTGAAATGGAACAATGACTTTGAGGTTAAAGTGTAGATTTTCAGCAACACACAACTTTTAAACATGTTGGGTGGTAGCCTACAGTAACACATTTATTGTAACTAAAGTAACATTAGGTTAAATTGTATTCTTCTCCTCAAGTAGAAATGCGGCTGTTCTGCTGCGCTTGGAGAGTGCATGGGGGGTCATTGGTCATGTTATTGGTTTTGCGTGTGCTAAAAGGTTTTGCACCCGCTAAAGGTCTTAGTAAATCAGGCCCTCAGTGTTGATGCCCAGCTCAGTGCTCCTTCCCCCATTAAAGTAACGTTGTCAGAGACAACAGATGCTCCATCAAAGACTCAAACCTCACTAAACAAACTTTAAACAAATAAAAATGGGCACGGCAACCTTGGTTTATAATTAGTAATGCAATTTGAGCATGCTCTGTTTCTAACAACGTTCTGTTTAAAAGCATGCAATTTCTGTCCGTGATAGGCAGAAACGAGAAAATGCACCAGCCTATAAATGCATTGTAGCCTACACGCATGATTAATTAATTAAATAATCTATTAATTAATTTAATACATTTATGTTTTATTATAAAACACTCTTTCTTTTTTTATTTCTGCTGTTTTGTCAAAAACCCAGCCGTAATCACGTTTTATGAATCGCCTGTAGGCCATAGTAAGGTTGCAGATTGTAACGGCACAGTATGTTGGAGGAAGGAAAATGTCCCCCCAACCCCCGGTTTAACCGTCTACCACGCTTAATTTTAGAATGGTTAACTGAGTATGCAGATCCTGTTACTGGCACAGCCCTAAATTGACATGCTATATGATGTTAAATATGCTAATTAAAACACACATTTAACCAATGAACGAAATTTGCTTTGAAGTGGCTTACAGGTCCGTAGCCTGCGTTGCAATTGTGGTCAACGGCATAATCCAGCTAATGCCAGCGTAGGCTACCTCCAGTTCTCCTACAAGTTGCAAAGTCTGGTGGGTAAAACAGGGTTTTTATGAAATTGCAAACCTGTCCAATGTTATCGGTTCCATAGACTGCGCACCTCAACATTATTTTGTTGAAAAGTCGGTGAAATGTCATCTCGCGTTTAGCTGAAAAACCGGCTGAATTTGGTTGAAAAGTAAAGTTTTTTAACTGGTTAGAATGTAGCTAGGGTATATCCAGATAAAATCAGATCTATATTGGGACTAAATTGAGCTAAATTGATGTTAAATCATGTCAGAATGTGTCAAAATGTCTCACAACCTAGATTATACAGACACACTATCTTGGCAGACTGCCTTGAAGAACATTGTCTTCTGTGAAGTAAGTGGTCCAAAAACACCAAAATAGACACTAGTATGACATGTTACACAATCACAACCTCACAAAAAGAGAGCCACTGGGACTGATACTGAAACAAACTGGGTAGCGTTGCAGCTATGAAAGGGCACCGAGATGACGGCTTTATGACGTACACCTGCAACAGATCTATATGTTGTAGTAGGACATGTGAGCATGCAGCCTCTATAAATCACAGTATCCCAGGGTTGTTTGGGTTGGGAGGGAGGGTGGAGGTGTGCATAACGGGAGTCAGAAAAGGGTTAAACAAAGTTTTCTCTGCTAGACAATATTTTATCTTAAAAGTGTACCCATCCACTGTATACCAAGAGCCATGCTAGCCACAACACATAGTTTTTTTTTTTTTCAGAAGACACTAAACTTAATCTCCCAGAGTATGCTCCCCACAGTTCTGTAGGACAGGATCCTCTCCAGCCAGACAGTTACAACAAAAATTATGTCAACATTTAAGTTATTTCAAATAAATACATTAATTTGATTGGCGTGGATATACATTAGTTCACTAGCTTAACCCCTTCCCAAGCACCATCTTTTTTGAACACAAGCCCGAAAATAAAATGGCTTCTGTTCGTGAACCCCTTTAATTGCAGTTATAATCCTGGTCTCTTCTGTAAGGTAACAATTAGGAGTTTGTTTTCAAAGAGTCAGAATTACTCTCAGTATTACTGAAACAAAGTAACAGAAGCTCAAACACAGTGAAAGTTTTTTTCTCGCCTCGGCTGCAGTATAGTAACCCAAAGGTTGCATGTTCGATTCCCAGGTAGATTCACATTGCCGTTGTCCCCTTGAGCAAGGTACTTAACCTAAATTGCTTCAGTATATATCCAGCTGTATAAATGGATACTATGTAAGAATGCAAAAGCGTCTGCTAAAAATGGCATTAATGTAAAAGATTATTTATTTATTTGTTTGTTTGTTCATTTATTTATTGCCGGGATAAGTATACGACTTTACCGTGATTTGTGTCGTCTTCTGATTTCTAGAACACATAGAACATACAGAGTTGTCGTTTTGATCGAGCATGCTTTGTGTCATGTTACAAAATAAGGAACTTTTGTCACTAAAACATTGGAATCTTAAATTAGATTCTAGACATATAATTGTGAGTTTTAAAAATGTTGGGGCCAGATAATTGCACATCAGAATGCATTTATGTCACATAGACATCAAGAGAGATTTTCATAAAGCCTAGTCAGCGGCTTTCTTCAAAGCTGAACTTTTATCTGGAAAAAGTATCTTTGCATGTAAGAAAATGCATTTTTTTAATTTTGTAGTTATGAAATTGATAAAGCACATGCTTATAGTTTTGCACACAGAGAACCCACAGCTCCTTCAGCTCATCCACACAAATATCAGTCCAAACAGTAGGAAGTACAGTAATACTGAGAATCACATACTGCCCCTTCACACATCCATTCAGCCTGATTGTCTGATTCTATTCACCGAGGACATTATCATCAAGCATTAAATAGATAGGTGCGAGAAATGTTGTACTTTCTACTGAGAAAAAGAAAGAAAAATAAGATAAATTTTATGTTAATTTAAAGGGAGTAAAACAGGATAAGGTTTAATGTGCAGTAGCCTATGATAGACATCATAAAGTCAGCAAGTAAAAAAGAAGCTGTTAATGTTCCTCCCATTCACTGGAATCCAATTCCTAGTACCACAAAATCAAATATGTATCAGATTAAAAATATATTGTAACTCCAATGTATGCACACGTTATTACATTGTGTGAATCCATGGCTATATACACTGCCTGGCCAAAAAAAAAGTCGCCGTTGAACCCGTCATGCATAGTGCCCACTGTACAAGCCTCTGTAGGCAGTGTTATGATCTGGGGTTGCTTCAATTGGTCAGGTCTTGGCTCAGCAACGTTATGCAGCAATAAAATAAGTCAGCTGAGTACCTGAATGTACTGAATGACCAGGTTATCCCATCAATAGGCATATTCCAGGACGACAATGCCAAGATTCATCGGGCTCAAATTCTGAAAGAGTGGTTCAGGGAGCATGAGGAATCATTTTCACACATGAATTGGCCACCTGAGTCCTGACCTTAATGCCATTGAAAGTCTTTGGGATGTGCTGGAGAAGACTTTACAGAGTGGTTTGACTCTCCCATCGTCAATACAAGATCTCGGCCAAAAATGAATGTAACTCTGGACGGAAATAAATGTTGTGACGTTGCATAAGGTTGTTGAAACAATGCCACGACAAATGTGCGGCGTAATCAAAACTAAAAGCGGTCCAACAAAATATTAGTGTGCGACTTTTTTTTTGGCCAGGCAGTGTATTTATGTTTACTTGCATAAAGATATGTTATGATTTTTTAGCCTACGTAACAATGATAGTGGGGAACAAGCATATGGGGCTTGAGCTTTTTAACCAGCGGTTCAGTGTTTTGTTTAGTTATTAGTTTGTTTATTTGAAAGGGACAGGCACAAAGAAACATTGACGGTTGCCGGAGCATTGTACATATGTTTTTTAACTAAAGCTAATTTCCAACATCAGTCCCTTGATGGGCATGGGATGTTGTTATTACTGCCTCGGGAAACAAAATGAGTTACAAAGAGGCAATGTGGGAGCTTTCTGGCTCTGAATAACCTACTGAAGCATTGTTCATACAGGTGTGGTATCTGTACTTAAACCAAGGACCATTTGGTTATTTAATAGTACTCTGCTTTCCATTGCGGTCCTGCAAAATGTCTGTCTCTGGGTGAAGCCAAAGCATTCCAAACACATGCATCTTCATTATTCACAAAGGGGCATCCTTAGGCATTGGATGTTCTGTCCTTGAGTACACCTTTTTCATGAATATTCATAAACGGTAATGTAACACTGTAAAGTCCTGATACCAACCAGAGGCCCTGTAGTAGAGAAAATGAGACGATAACAGGAGCTTCATCGTCTTTCACTAAGATGGTGGAGCTTCCTGTTCAACAGTAGGCTACATTCAATGTAGAGCATACTCAGTGTGACACATTGAACGCTACTCCACAGGATATTTGCTTCAAACTGTTTGAAAACAGTATCAAAATGAATGGCAATGTAATATAAGAATGTGTGGCTCTATTAATGAGAAACACGTAGCATTCTAAGAAATTCAAAATGTGTCAGAATAACCCATCTACTTTTGAGTGGTTTTGTGTGCCAAAATCAAAATACAGAACTGAAAAATGAGTGTAAAAAAACTTTAATTTCAACTCTGAGACATTCTTTATAAATATAGGACCTGAGTCAGATATATTGAGTAATATATAATAAAAATAGTCTCAATATCTCAATTGTCAAATATTTTTCATCATACTTAATAAAATCTTTACAGACTATTTCAAATATGATATTAACCATAAATAATTTATAAGTTAGGGTTTAACATAAAGATATCTTAAATACCACTGACAAAAAAGAAGAAGAGGGAGGGGGAAATTCCTTAAGGTCAACAAAACATTCCTGATGTTCACACAAGGGAAGGGAAAATGGGAAGCGTAGCTTGAAGTGATCTACAGTGAAAACCAAAGGCAGCAACAGCTAGACAGGACTGGCTGAAATGAATGAGACGTCAGGTCTGGTCACCCTCTGGCAGCGGATGTACTCAGCAGTCTGAACAGAGAAAGCTGAACTTTTTTCATTCAACATTAAGGCAACCCAAGTAACAGTGCCTGGTCATAAACTACGAATTGGATTTGCATCAGAAAATTACATTTTATCACATCTGCTGAGACTAGCACTAGAGCATAGAGCTGGACGATTGATTCGTTTAATCGCTGGGCGGGACATCATTGTTCTACCCTTGAGCTAAAGGCAACCTAAATGGTTTCAGTAAGCATGCTGCTGTTCTGTGCGCACAAATATGTGAGTGAAAATGCAAAAAGAAGTTTGTCAGCCCAAAAAACATAATAGTTCCACAGAAAACTCTGGATATGTTAGGACTAACGTGAACAAAATGTGTTTAATATAAAGAAGGTATTTATTATTTATTTAAATAAAAGCAATATTTTTTCTTCCATTTAATATAAAAGTCCAGTTATAACTGTAACTGTACCATTTCTACTATGCCCCCCATCAATTCAAGAGGATGCATACAAGCATGTGCTTGTAAGTGGCTGCTGCTTCTTTTATTCTGCAGTGCACTAACTGAGCTGCACCAGCTACAGTGCTGGAGGGCAGAATGCTCATTGATAATGCAACTAGCCCTGTTAGATCTCAGGTGCCTCCTTAACCGGAGGAGTTGCAATGACCGAAAGCTTCAATGGCTAATTATGGGCTGACCTATGTGTCCAGAGGGTCCATGGCTGACCCATGGACCCTCTGGACACAGCCAGCAATGGCACAGTGGGGAACATTCCTGCAATAAGATAAACAATCCCAAAGACATGACAGATCTATCAATTTTTTTAATCCATGTTTTTTATTATTATTATACAGTGTAGGTACTTAATTATGATGTTATTGCTTAAACAAGGCATAACCCAAGTGTTGGATCTGTGACTTGAATAAGACTCCAGAGGTCAAACATTGGTCTGTTGTCTGCGTGAGAACTGTCTGGGATCTTCAGACAGGCAGATGGGTACTAAACTCCTCAAAAAAAGTTCGGAAACGTTATTTCAGTCGATTATTCCTCCCCTTTAATAATACCAATTGGTATTGTATTTTATATTGCTGGAAAGCCTGATTAGTCACCTTTACAACGAGGTACAACGAGGTAAGGATCATGCATTCGTGGAATGAGCAACACAGCTAACCGTGTGGGTAGCGGCCCAAAAAAATGTGCCAAAATCCCCTGCAATATTCTTCTGTTGGTATTCACTCTCGTTTTGAGTTGCTTGGTGGATTGGATGATTGCACTCTCCCACAGTAATAAGGAAAAAACAACACATATTGGCCATGTTTACACTTTATTCATTTTACACTGTCAGGGACCTCAGTAGCGTGTGGAAGATCCATACGCAGTCACAACAGCTTGGCACCTCCTCCTCATGCTGGTCACCAGCCTGGTCACACACTGCTGTGGGATGGCATCCCATTCCTCAACCAGGATTTTTTGAGGAGTTTAGATCAGTCTGGTGCAGATATAAATTCAACATTTAAAGGTCCCCAATTGTTATATATTTTTGGCAATTTTATGTTATTCCACAAGGTCTACCAAACATATCCAGAGTTTTTCTCACCCTGAACAGGCCACTTTTAGTGGGTGGTGCACATTTATTTCACATGCTCTGCCTTGATTGGTTATCTGTTCAGGAATGACAGGATTCCCCCTCCCATTTCCCGCTCACACAACTGCAGTCCTTCTCTAAAAGTGAAAATGTCCTCCATACATTATCTGGCAGGGATCCCAAAGTTGTGAGTCAGATCCCAAAGTTAGTACAGAGGAGAAACAGGAGCCGGTTCAAGAACCAAGGACCCTGGAGGAAGTGTCCGAATGACAACATTAATTTCAAACCATCGGTTACCAAAAGCATGCCGGGCGCCTTGGCTAAAGAGCTGTAAAGTGCACTGGCAGCTCACGTCCAAGCACCTACTATTGTAGTTGGTTGTAATTATAGCTGAAAACATGTCCCATCAAAGAAATTATCCTCTAAATCAGACATGCAATTGTTACGATTATGTGACTGATCAATTTGAATCTCAACAAGTGCACCTGCAGCAATTGTTCGAGAATGAACAGCGAACAGAAAAATATATGTTGCAGGGAGTGTTTCTGAAAATAGTAGATTAAAGATGATTGGTTGCTTTGACTGAAATCTAAAATCTACATCAGTTCTGGAGCCAAATCTAACTTCTTTGTTTTGTCCAGTGATTTTTTTCTGGGAGCAAATGTGCCGAAATGTAATTTTTTACTGATTTCACACTTAATTGGGACATGATAGACAGTGCAACCAAGCATTTAATACATTTACATTTACATTTTAGTCATTTGGCAGATGCTCTTATCCAGAGCGATGTACATTAGTGCATTTTCAAACTAGGAACAAATACGTTAAAACAACCCTAAAAGGTAAATACGATTTCAAACACCAGTAAAAACTTGAAAATAATAATTTTAGTTTTTAATAAAAAAAGTAATAAAACTTGAAACAAATAAGTAGGGGCCTTTAAAAGAGATTGAGAGGATTACACATTTTGTGCACAACAATAGCTCTTTCAACATGTTGATAGCTGTTCTGGGCTATTCTAGTGGCAGCAACCCCAAAGCTCTGTCCTGCAATAGAAGACAAGGTTGCAATGAGTTGTCTCAAAGGCCTACAGTAAAGATTCGAAGACCACTGCACGGTGGTCAGTTTTTATCTGATTTGTTCAGAAATGCCTGCAGAAATGCCTTTTGTTCAGTGAAATTTGTTCAACACTGAGCCATTTGTTCAACATATGAGCCATTACAGGTTTGGTAAAAGGTGGTACTCTCCTCTCAACCAAATAATACATCACCAAATTTCTATTTGCCTGAAAACTGAAGCTGGGAACAAATATTAGTCACAATACATTTAATAATTTGTTTATACTTTATGTTGCAGGAATTTAGCAGATGCTCTTATCCAGAGTGACTTACACAACTTCTTAGCATTTTTTATTTATTTTCTTTTTACATATTACCCATTTATACAGCTGGATATACATTGAAGCGTTTCAGGTTAAGTACCTTGCTCAAGGGTACAACGGCAGTGTCTTACCTGGGAATTGAACCTGCTACCTTTCGGTTACAAGGTCAGTCCCTTAACCATTATACTACACTGCCGCCCAATACATAGAAGGATACCCTTTTCAGTGACCTGTTATCTTTCACCTCTTACATGAAGTGTTTGATTTTGTTCTCCTCCTTTATAACAAACACTGCTGATTTTCCCACACAGTATTCCTTAGCAACAGTGCTAAGACATGGCCTTTTCTCTAATTTTGATAGCATTTGTAGATCTATTGTTTAAAATGAAACTGTGACTCTTAATGTTAGCATTTTATATCAATGATACTAGGGAGCTTTATAAGGTCGAATTGCATAAGGTACTTCCAGTTTCATACCAGTTTGGTTGACTGGTCAGTCCCTAACTCTGTAAATCACGACTGTAAATCTGATGTAATTCAATTTGTATTACTATAGCACCTGGGTGAAATCATTATTATAAATACCTTAGCCCCTTAGAAAATAGTAAAAAAAAAAAAAAACAATATTCACCAATATTCAGAACGCAATTCTTCTTTCATATGGTTATGTTTTGGTTTGAAAATTGAAAAGTCATGAATCTTTTTTTCATGTTTTACCAACATTTACTTATTTTCTTCTTTACTGAATATTACCTATAGTGCATTTTCTAGCTGACTACAACCATCTGTATATGTAATATTTACCATTACATCAATAATGTAGATTATCACAAGCTAATATGCAAGCAATCAACCACTTAAATCTTGGTATTTTTCTGGTATGGGGTGTGATGTTTAAGGTGGTAGCTTAACATAAAATAAAGGGTGCAGGGTAAATTCCAAGACGGTCTACAGCTGTTGTACCCTTGAGCAAGGTACTCAACATGAATTTCCTGCCATATAGGGAAAAAGTAATATTCAATGTTTTTCCAAACCAAATTCCCATAACAAATTTAACATTAAACTAAACAGGTATGCTGTTAATATGATTACACTGAATAACAAATCTTACTTAATTGGGTGAGCCATCATGTTTGTATTAAACATTTGAGCGGGGGTATCGTGCAGCACGTTAAAATAATTCTGTGCTGAGTTGTAGGAATCTCAGTGTACCATGTCACAACATGTCAGAACACATCCATATATCCTCCCTAACCAGCAACAGCACATTAACTGCGTCTGGACATTAACTGCAGGGGAGCCGCCAGGGATTTTGGCCCCATGAAGAGATCTCACATTGGGCCCCACCACCCTAGGCCACCCCATCCCTGCCCAATTCATGTAACCACACCACATTTTTGTTTGAGAGTACCTGTCAGTCAGTGCCTTTGGTATCGTTCCTAACACCACCCTGTCACCAGACCCCCCCCACACACACACACACACACCCATACAGCACCGCTGAAACAAAACCACAATTTCCGACAAACATTAAAATGCTAGAGGAGTCTCCTTCTGCACACTAACACTGATTAAACGAATACAAGATGAGGTAGAGTGAGAATACACAGACCCCGTGGCTCGTCAGGACTGGACCTGCACAGTCCTCTGAAATAGCTTTGTAGTTATAAGCTCATTTTATTGTATGAGCAGAAACTTTCCTCTGTAAGTTATATTCTAACAATTCAATGTGAATTGCTTTGATACTAATAACACAGAACCACAGAAAAGGTGATTATGTTCACTTGGCAGCTTTATTACAAATGCAAGTGGGAAAATTCTGAGTTAACTAAATATATTGCAGGAAAAATATGTAAAACATGAGGAAGTAAAAAAAAAAAGTGATTAAAAACTCATGTAGCTGTCTGTCACTTTGCTTGGGTTTAATTTTTTTTATCTTGGGCTATTGGTGGCAAATCCTAAAAGACAACTTACGCAGCTAGATACAGCCAGTATGAACTATGTTTTATCAGCTTTATCAAGCAGTGATCCTAGACAAACACATCGTTTTCACAGCAGTGTCAATTGTGTGTGGATTCTGTAACGGGGGCTCCACATGGAGCCCAGTGTGAGTTCTCTGTGCAAAGATGGCTCATAAATGGCTGAACATTTATCTCCACATTGATCTAAACAAGCTTCTGGCAGTGCTTGTTGCTCATTTTCAGCGGTGGGTCTAACCTTTACAGACATACCGCTCACTCCCTCTGACCCATTGATCTTATGCTCTCAGATATTCCCATCATTTACCTTCCTTGAGGAGTTCATTTCTTTGGTAATCCAAAAATTGTTCTCACATAAATCATAGGCATCTGCTGTGTAATAGCTTTCTGGTGCATTCACAGTTGAACAGCATGCAGTGATAACATTAGTCGTGTTCTCTGGCGCAGTCATAATGTTAGTCAAGCTCTTATGGCGTCCCCAGGTGAGACATGTAAAGGTAACACAGGTTAAGGTTTTGATCTTGATTTAATCAGTCAGGGTTCAGTCAAAGTAGAATGCAGGACATACGTACAGTATTTGGCTGGAGTGCATCTCACAGGTGAGTGGTGTTAAATGGCTTCAATTACCACCTCAAGGGTGTGTTTGTCATCAATATTATCAATGAGCTGGCCAGAAGGTCAATACCAGTACCCAGTACATGCAAACCTGGGGACTTCAGACATATCACAACACATATGGTCTGTTTCAGCCATGTAAATGAAGTAGGTTATTCCTCTGATATGTGGTTTCTCTTTTAATACCCACGGCGACATTTCCTCTGCACCTCTAGACAATGGATAAGTCTTGATGATGGCTCTGGGATCTCAGTTTTAGTACATCAATATAATAACCGACTAAGACAAGCACATCAAAAGCCACTTCTTTAAATACATTTTTGTAGCTTCCATATCATGTGGGTAGTGAAAGTTCCATTAGGGTCTTGCATGGTGCAGTTGTCTTCATAGAATAATGGAATGCGCTTTAATTGTTGTACTTTTTTGCAGTTGAATGACTCCTAACATGTTTTGTATCTTAACCAAAAATATAGTAGCATATTTAATGTGAGCCCTGTACCAGAATCAGAGGTGTAAAATCCATGGGTCAGAAAGTAAAAGTCCTGCCATGTGTTTCCCCCCCCCCCCCCCATTAACTCAACCAGCTGATTTAACTAATTAGTTCTACCTCCTGGCTGAAGAATTGTGCTAATTAGCAAATGAAGGCGATTGGAACATAATACTGGGGAGGACTTTCTGAACCTGGATTTTACACCTCTGACCAGAATGCAGAATTTCAAAATGCTAAATTCTCAGCTCCACAAACTACGATCCAGTGTAAGCCACAGATAGTGGGCTCATTACATGCAACAGTGCAACTCCATTTTTCCTGCTTAAGCCAAAAACAGTAGGGTTACTGTACATTACAATACAATGCTGACTACAAGTCATAAGACCCCAGATCTTTAGAGGCATTTTTTTCATAAGGGTAGCAGTGACCCTTTTAGCACTTAACCACAATGAAAAATCTGGAGATTGTCATGAAATATAACACATAATTTGGCAGGAATTTGGCATACTTTGTTGCTAGTAAGCTAAGTGGATTTTAGACCCACTTCTGCGTGCTTGAGGTAGAGTTCCAGTGGACGTACAAAGTCCTGTAAGTGTAAGATATCTACACTGCCTTGCCTTCAATATAGTAAGTAGACATCAAAATTAATCTAAATGACATCCTGTGAAATCCTTTAAAGGCCAAATGCATGACTAAATTGGAGGCAGAGACAGTATGTCCCTTATTGTAGTGGTGAAGGTTCAGGAAATCACCGCACAATGTAATGTTAAGTTATTTTTGGATCTTTTTTAAGCAAAACACATTCAGTTTTAACAATGCATGGCCTCCTTCGAGGAGTTTTCAAACATTTTAATTTTAAAGACGATGAAAGCAAACAAGCTGGTTGGCAACTGATTTTTTAAACACTTTTTACTTAACCTTTTGAAACGGCCCATATCGCAATAATTCAATGGTAACCAAATGCAAGAGGGAAATGCTAGAACAAGTGGAAGTACTTGAGCTACAGGCAAACATTTGACAAAAATACAGCCTATACAGTACTCCAGCTGAATCTCCTCTACATTAAAGTCATAATGTATTACTGTTTATATCTTCTATGAAAATATAAATAAAAACTATGAACAGTCACATTTCACTTTTAGACCTGCTTTTACTACTAAATGAGTATTGTTTGTATGTACTGTATTTATATCTTTTTATATTAATTAATATTACTACTTAGCAGTGTCGTGCAGAGACCTTTTGAGGGGCAGGTGCTCAAAGTGAGAAAAGGGCACATCAACCTAGAAAAACCATTTGGGGGACACTTCAGTGCTAGGGGCAACGCTCAGATTAATGATGACTTGTTGACTGCGCTTTCACAGCATGCCTTTCAAACTAAAAGTACATAGCGAACCTTTTTTTTCGGTACTATTTCAATTTCGGACAAGTTTAACCGCTTCCTACGTCCCTGAAAGGGGCACATCGGGCAAAAGGGGCAGGTGCTCGGGCACCCAGAGCCACCCCCTCTGCACGTGCCTGCTACTTAGCAATTACATATCCATTTCTCATTGCAAGCTGTTTATTAACTGCTTCCTCACTATGTAATGTAAAGAGGCCCTGAACAAAAGGAACACTCACCAGAACTTAGTTAAGAGCTTAGAACTTGATAATGAGATAATGGATAGGGCGGCAAGTAATGCTACTCGCCCAGGGTGCTCAATTCCATTCATATCACATCCTGTCCTGTTGGCATGATGATGATACAACATTATTACACTGCTATTGTGCTTTCCCAGAAAACAAAAACACTTTCTGTTGGCAGTTCAGCTATTTAAGAACAATTAAAAGCCTGTGGAACACAGCCCAACAGGATAAACTGATCTGATATTTAAAAAAATAACTGAAAAGCACTGTACTCTTCTAGTACAGCGAACACCCTTGTCAAATGCTGCCCTGCATGAAAAACAAGTAACAAAAGGTCAATACATGTACTGATTAGTAGTGACTTTCACCATGGTTAATACAGTTAGTTAGAAAGACTATAGAGTAGTGATTGGTTGTGTGATTGCAAAGTTCACCGCAATGTATTTGGAACAAACCATTGTTCCTGGTTTGTGTGGAATGAATGTTGGGTAGTGTAGTGTGGTATGTTGTTTAATCTTAAATTCAATTGACTGAATTGTTCTACCTTTTCAAACCTTTAGCTAACATTAGCAAACAGTCACAGCTAACATGAGAACAGAAAGAAATATGAATATGTTAGCAAGTGTTCGCAAACATTGGCCTTGTTGAAGGCACGTCTGGTTGAAGAAGAAATGTCACATCATGAATACATATTTCAGAATCGGAACCGTACAGTTGGTAGTTTTCTTATTTCAAGTAATCTGTAATGTATTAGAATAGGCAGGAGTGAACCAGAGGCGGGCTTTGGTGATGCTGATTTTGGTTTAAAAAAATGTAACTATTGTTTTTTTGTTAAATGGGTCTCTAAATATACTTGGACGGCTGCTAACATACCTGGATGGCCCACCCAAAGCCTATGCATGGGAAAGACTGCACTCTCCCCAGCCCTTTCAGTTCATCCAGAACACCACAGCCTGCCTGGTTATCAACCTCCTCAAATTATCCCATGTCACCCCCCTCCTGCATCCTGTCCCCCCTCCACTGGCTCTGAATTCATAACTCTGGTGTTGGTGAACAAGACTACTAAAGGAGCTGCGCCCCCATAACTTCAGGCCATGGTCCTGCCCTACACCCCAACCCGGGCTCTACGCTCTGCTGCTGCCGGGCACCAAGCTCTCCCCTCCCAGTGAAGAACTGGTCATCGCTCCTCCAGGCCCCCATTCTTGTCCCTACAGGCTTCCCAATGGGGTAATAATGATCTGCCCACCTCAGTCAGGACAGCAGAGTCCCTCCCTACCTTCCGGAGAAGAGTCTTCCTGCAGACATCCACCGTTAAGCCCCACGTCCACCGCCAGGTCCCGAGGGGCCTGAGCATGGACCTGGAAGTTGCGTCATGTGCCCTGGCGTCACTTCCGACCACGTGCATGGACCTTTTCGTTACTTCCCCATTCTGTTTGCAGAACACACTAAACGAGCCGGACGTGTCTTCATTTGTCCAAGCAAGTTTGTTCTTTTTTCTAATAAGTGGATTTCAACGAGCCGACATCTGCCAACAAGGTAAATGATGCCAATGTACTGTTGGAACCAGTGACGTTAACGTTAAGCAGCAGACAACAACTTAATACTAGGAGTTGGCTAGCTAGCTCACGTTAGCAAATTAGCACTAATGTTACTAACTTGTATGTTGTTTTTTCCATTTCTATGTTTATTTGTAGCGCAGCAAACGTTTGCAATCATGATAAGTCATGAATCATAATGTTTGTGTAACGTAACTAGCTAACATAAGCTAACGTTAAGTAGTAGCTAGCTTTCTAGCCATTAGTGTTTGTCTAATGGCAGTTAAGTAACGACATACTTTATATATTGTTTGTTTTACAAACATTAGCACAAAAATTAATATCAGTTTTATGTGTGTTGCTAATGTAACGTTAATGTTATGTATGTAACGTTAGCCGCCTACTGTAGTTAGATGCCAGCTCTCTGTTCTCAAGTCGGTCTTTTAACGTTTGCTTACTCGCTACAATTGTTTTTTGTCGGGGGGGGGGGGGGTAATGTTATTATTGGCAATCATTATTTGTACGAACATATTAAGTTATTGTACTGTATTAAATAGAGCCATTTTAAATGTTATTGTACTCATTCTGTTATGTTTTTTTCTTTCTTTTTTTTTTTTTTTTTTACAGATGCATCATTCCATTCTCCAGGGCAATTCAAATTTAGAACTTGACAGATGCACAACCTGCTGCAATTTATATCACTGTCCACTTTGCCTGACCTTCAAACCCACAAAACTTAATCGATTAAAGTCTCATGTATATTTCCATCTAAAACATGCACTGACTTTCAAAGGTATGTTTGTTTAAACAATTGTTAGATTTTAGTAATTTCAAAGTGTGTTTAGCAACATGTTTCAGTTTAAAGTAGAATCTGTATGCCCCAACATATTAGAGACTTAGGTGCTGAACGGCCTGGGAAATGAGCTATGTTCATTTCCTCCCCCTCCCGCATTGTTAAGTACTCATTGTCACCTGCATGAATGCCCCCCTGAGTTTCCTGGGAATCCTAGCCTGGTAGAATAACGTGTGAAATAAAGTTATTGATCTAAGCCCTGAGACAGGAAACTAGGAAGAAGAACCAGAGATAGGAGTGAAGTAACATAGCCACAAGACTTCCTTGTCTAGCCTACCTTTTGTTATCACCTACATGACATTTCCTGTTTTCTGTGTATAAACGCTGGGCCGGTTTGGAGTGTAAGTAATGTTAGACTAGAAGCTGACATAAACATCATGCTAATAAAGAAGTTCATCACAGAACCGATTCAAGACCCTCTTATTTCTCGAACGTAATTGCAAGTACCGGCAACGAACAGAAGTGTCATTGAGAAATACAAAGAAATTATTCACCACTTAAACAATTAGATGGTGTAAGATATTCCTACTGTCAACAAGATGCATTATGGCTCATTTGTAAGTTAGTGGACACTTTCATGCAAGACAGTCCAAAAGAGTTTTCCAGCTGCCCCGTGTCCTGGGAATGGAGGAGAGCGAGGTGGCCAAGGCCCTCATTGCATACACCCGGCTCGCTGACGTGGTTGGGGAAGCAGAGCACGACGAGATTGTGGGACCATTTGTTTTTATTTTCAGTAACCAGCAGGATATGGAGCGATTCTTAATTGAAATTGTGGACCACAGGTGTTACATAATTTTCTGTCTTCTTCCCTTACAGCCTGTAAGGACTACTAGTAAGGACTACTCGTGTTATATAGTGTACATAAATATATATATAGTTTTAGATTGCATGGGTGTTCAGTGTGTCATGTAAGTTATTATTGGTTGTCCTTTTTTCTCTTTGTTATTTTCTTATTAGACTTTGATATTCCAAAAAAAATAAAATAAAGAATTTAACAAATTATTAATTTGTGTGGTTGCTAAAGTCTATGGCTGCCTAATCTGTTCTTCTGTCATTCCATCATTTTGGGTTATTTGTACTTTTAAAGTTCCCTGGTAGACTATCATATAAAGTGATGAAGAAAATGTTAGCCATATTCCCTATTCCTATATCACACATGCACCTCAGCACAAATAAACCATGCATAAGGTCATGGATTCTGTCCATGGTTCCACAATGCTTAAAACATGCCTTCTGCCAGAAATTGTACAGTGCTGCACAATCATTTGTATTTAGTGTTGCACAGTGTTTAATGGTATGGACAAAGAGTTCAACATTGGGAACAGTCTGCTGGCTTGTATTGAGATGCCTATTATACCTCAAAATAACATTTTCAAAAATCTAGCAAGGTTCATAATATGCATATAAACCCTTAGATCACTACTGAGTTTGTAAATTAAGTTTGAAACTGTGACGACTCCATAGTTGGATACAATAATTGGATACAATAATGTCGATGAAGCTGTAGTGTAGACTTGTAGTGACTGCTAGTAGGAGTGGTTGAATCATGTTGAAAGCACTGAGGATGTAGTAGTACTTTATTGATCCCACAATGGGAAATTTCTTCTTCAATCGTTACACTCCAGTAATACACAGTAAATATAACACGTGTACATTATTACAGGGAAGCCAGACCAGAGAAGGGATCAGCTATTCTTTTGTTAAAGTGGACAGTGATACAATTTGCAGCAGGTTGTGCATCTGTCAAGTTGTAAATTTGAATTTCCCTGTAGAATGGAATGATGCATCTGTAAAAAAACAAAACATAACAGTACAATAACTTAACACATTCGTACAAATAATGATTGCCAATAATAACATTACGTTGGCTATCTGTTACATACATAACGTTAACGTTACATTAGCAACACACATAAAACTGACTTTAATTTTAGTGCTAATGTTTGTAAAACAAAATATATAAAGTATGTCGTTACTTAACTGCCATTGGACAAACACTAATGGTTAGAAAGCTAGTTACTACTTAACGTTAGTTTACGTTAGCTAGTTACGTTACACAAACATTATGATTCATGACTCACGATTGCAAACGTTTGCTGCGCTACAAATAAACAGCAATGGAAAAAACAACATACAAGTTGGTCACATTAGTGTTAATTTGCTAACGTGAGCTAGCTAGCCAACGCCTAGTATTAAGTTGTTGTCTGCTGCTTAACGTTAACGTTATTGGTTTCAACATAACATTGGCATCATTTACCTTGGTGGGAGTTGTCGGCTCGTTGAAATCCATTTATTACGAACAGAACAAATTTGCATCGACAAAAGGTGATGTGTCCGGCTCATTTGTTGTGTTCGCAAACAGAATGGGGAAGTAACGAAAAGGTCCATGCATGTGGTTGGAAGTGACGCCAGGGCACATGACGCAACTTCCAGGTCCATGCTCAGGCCCCGAGGGGCCTGGCGGTGGACGTGGGGCTTAACGGTGGATGTCTGCAGGAAGACTCTATTTATTGACCTTCCGGCATAACCTGAAGACACATACATTCAGGAAACAGCCTACCCCCCTCCCCTTCTCCACCCTGACTCCCATTCCCCTCTTCCACATCTTCTCTTGTATTTTAAAAAATAAAATAAAACAATAAAACTAACAAAATAAATTTTTTAAAATCCTCTCTACCTTCCCTTCCACATGTTAATTACCTATGGACCGACCATTACACTCTCATTAATTGCTACTTGAAATGTTGGTGATTTACAAATCTAGGCCAGTTCTTTGTGCACTAATTATAAATCGCTCTGAATCAGAGCATCACCTAAATGTCTCAAATGTAAAAAATGTAAATGGACCAAGACTGCCTTTTTAAGAGGTCAGTTTGGTTAGATATGGTCCTATCCGGTTAGCTTTCTGATTATGTTCATGCTTCTCTCCATTTGAATCATACTGTGCTCAGGGCCAATCAGAACTACAGTATGAATGCAATTTCAATAAATATTATCAAAGAAGGTGCTTTATTGTCTCACTGTACAAATGTTCCAGAAGATATAATAAAGCAAATACACATGTTTATTAACAAGCTCCATGTTTCTGCCATAATCCTGCCACCACATGACAGAGAGAATCTTACAGTGAAGTAAAAGATAATGGATATATTACTACTACTACTACTACTATTTTTATTTACCTAGATAAGTCAGATGTGTCATACCTCAATTGTCTTTTACATGTATTTTGTCATGTCATGGGGAAGTGGGTAGGGTATGAAAGGGATTATGTAGCCCATCCGATGTAGGGGAAGATTTGGTGGCCAGATGTAGACAGACATTAGGCCAGAACACCATTGTTAATATGGCTTACCATTTTAAAAATCCATTGCATATTTTATTAATGCATGCACTAAACAGGGGTGCAAGGGTACTTGAAAACACTGGGTAATCTGCAGTACTGACATGGCCTAATGATTAAAAATGTTTTCCAGAATTCATAATTATAGGTTTTTTTTTTTTACATATATCGGAGCGCTGTCATTTATTTGCACATTTGGACTAAAGGAAATAAGAAATCAGTGCACCTACATTTCTGCACCTAAACTTGCAGAAGCAGTCCTTCTTTGTCCTCCAGCTAGTAGGTCACATACCATGTTGTGTGACAGTTACTTAACATGGAGGTCATGAAGAGCACTGTACACATACGTATCTGGCATTATTTGAAGGAGCACTCTTTGGAGGTTAGTCATGTTCCTTCCTTAGTCATGTTCCTTAGTTAATTGGTCTTGCTCATTAAAAAGTTCAATCTGTTTTCACTACACAGAAGCAATTTAATCTCAGGACTTGATTGTTCCCATCTTTATTGCAAAAATGATAAACAGTTGAATTATTACTCTCTGCAACAAGTCAGACCTGTTTAAAGCATGTACAGATGGCTGCCCATTATTGGAAATACTAAGCAAGTTGTTTTATTTTTATTTTTTTGTCCCCTGTGAGGGACATGAGTCTCTGGTCTTAATCTCAAGAACCATATATTCTGCTATGCTGAAACCTACACTACCTACACCTACAGGGACAAGCAATACAAATAAAGTAAATGATATTTATTGAACATATAATTTCACTGCAACATGTTATTTTCATCCAAGACACACTTGCATTATGTCAAAAGTTAATACTTCAACTTTCTTTCTGCTGGGATATTGAAATATAGACATTAAGTAAAATTGTATCTGAAACTAACAGTTCTGAACTTCAGTATCAACGCATTTTGGGTTTACTATTCCTGCTATGCTCCTTTTGTTAAATGTACAGAGCAACCAGACGCTGAGGTTCACCAGCAAGCCAGCCATCACAAAACAACAATTGAAAAAATGACAAAATAATTTAAAATATATAATCAATTAAAAAGCAAGCATGTTGATGTGTTTTTTTTTCATACAATGAATGACACTATTTTCATTTGTCAAAGATGATGCCTAATACATATAGACTATATATTTGATTCATACATCACATGATTGTACTACAAATATCAATATGTCTGTCACCAAACTCATAATAAATCGGCCATAGAATGTACAGGCAAATTCACATTTTGAATACATATGCCCCTGTTGACAATGCACTTTTTGACATACTATCTGTCTGGCGCTCTGCCCTTTTTAATCATTTGCATATTAGTGAATTCACGTCCTGTTCATCTGATGTAAGTATTTAGGAGATTTTTACGTTACACAACGTGGTTGCTTTCAGTTTTTAAATTCAATATGCGAATAAGCGAATTTCATTACAGAGGTTCTTCTCCTCACAATTAATAATTTTGCATCGAGGATCCATAACACTTGCCATATAGGGTTTTGCACCTTTTTAATTATTTTACAATATTGCAATCATTTTTAAGTTCACATAAACAAGTGTGCCTTTGTAAACAAAACTGTGTTTAAAATCAATAACTATGAGAAATTGGCTAATTACCCATAATAACCAGTTTCACAAGTCATTATTAAATAAATAAAGGTGGAGGCAAGCTTTTTTGAAAGATGTTGGGGAACAGTCATGCTTAGTTGGTAGCAATCATAGAAAGTACTGCTATGAGAGAAATCCAGCACCACACTATATGTTTATACCGTCCAATTCTGCATTCTAAAATGAGGGATTCAGCCCAAATTCTTGTTTTCTACACAAAGTGGCCCATGACGTGAACCAATCAAAAATATAGGCCCGTTCACGTTGTGAACCAACCAGCAATGAGACTTACATTGTGTGTTCACATAACAGTAGCTAGTGTTGAGAAAGACTTTCACCAGCTCCTCCTGTCTGCATCACTGAATGGGCCGAGAGCCTGGAATAAGTTTATGGATGTATATAAAATTGGCTAGTTATATAATTCAGCTGTCAATTCATCGCTGTAAATTGTAGTGTGTGAGTAAAACTGGCTCACTTAAAGATTAGCTCCTTTATTTTCTCCTTAATTTATCATAATGCGATGCCAGCCTGTAATCATATTATCATAGCTAGACAACTTTGATGTGTGTTCATGACGAGGTGTGTGGAGAAGCAGTGGGGTGTGAGGTCTGTCTCTTTCTCTGCGGGCAGGGCCAACCGGTGTTATGACACCAATTGATACAAAACTTTTTCACAACATTGTGACTGATGTGAAAGTTGCCTACTGCAGCTTTAATGTTGATTTATGGATGTTTATGTTACATCCTCCGTTCCCTTCCAGTCCACCTTCCCTTTGTTCTCCCTGCTTTCCCTACTCCGCTTGTTTCATGTCTTGTTTTTACTTTTACCCTGTCTGTCTTTCGTGTTGTGCAGGCTGGGCGTGGTTTTCCTTCTCGTCTCCTCATTATCTCTCGCCCTACCACGCTCCCCTTCAGTATACACACCACTCATTAGTTTACTGATTAGCCACACTACTTAGTCTCCCTTCTCTCTCTGTCTTGTCACCAGTTTGTTATGCCTAGTCAAGTTGTCAAGTCGTGTTTTCCTGGTCATTGTTCGTGTTTTCCAGTAACCTTGTCTGAGTTTGCTTTTTCAGTTTACCCGCCAGCCTGCTTACCTGTACGCCCTTTAACCCTCACCAACCCCGCTTCCAGTCCGTCACAATTCGCCTGCCATTCGCCCTGCTGTGTTCCTGCTTCCACCTCCTCCTCTGCCCCTTTACCATCGCCAACCCCGGATCCAGTCCCTCACCCCACTCGCCCTCTTCGTTGTTTGTTTGCTTTTTAAATAAAAGTGCTCCGTGGAGCTTTTATAGTGAGTCCGTCTGCGGGTCCTGCGTTTGGGTCCATACCAGTTGAGGGAAACGTAACAGTTTACGCCATTGCTTTACAATGAATTCTCATAGGACTATGTACATTACAATTAATATTATTAGACATGTTTAACTTGTCTTACCTATGGCTAGGGCCACTAGTTTGTTTCCACTACAAGACCTACAGGGATTTTGTATTTAAATGGTTATGGTTATCCTCCAGGGGTCCCCATATGAACTCCAATGGCAGAATCAAGTGACTAATCATACAATTGAGTTTCTAATCGAGACATTTATAAAAACAAGTAGTTATAGGGAGAGTCAGAGGAAGGAAAGTGAACATGGATGGAAGTTTAAATGCTACGAAAAGCTACGTTGAGAAAGCGAGTGAAGCAGTATCCGCCTGGTACACTGTGTATCAACGGATTTAATTTATTTTGCACAGGGTGCAATTTAGCAATCCATTATGCAAAAAAGATAACAATAGACTGACATTTAAAAAAACTATGAAACATCACAGAAGAGACTGTTAAACAACTGGCCATGATGAAATATAATCCGTTTTCATTTGATTTTTGTACATGACATTCACCACTTTTATTTTGTTTATCTTTTTTGTTGCAATATACTTCAGCTTCATTTTTTTTGTTACTTTATTGTGCAAGTTCAATGTTATATAACTGCTCTCATTTTTAAAGTTTTAGCATTTTCCCACTGCTTCTAACAAATACTAACAGGTCTCGGTAAAACAGTTAAAAATACTGCAGCCAGCATGTCCATGTCCGTAATCTAAGTAATCTAACTGAATTTCAGGTGAGTGTCACTTGCAAACATCGGTATCAAACATTGTATGTGCTTAATTAGTGCCAATTACTTTATCAACTTAGATAATAGAGGTTGTACAAATGGGATAACTTTGAGAAGTGGCTTAAAAAAGAGGCTATCGTGATCGCTAACTAGTGGAGGACTGAATTACCATGCGAGAAAACAAGGGGAAACAAACTGGTGGCAGATGACAAAGGTATGACTGCTGGTGGTCGTTTTGTGCCTGGCCCCTGGTTATGCACCAGTTCTTTTTGCAGCATAACATTCCAATGACTCAGTAGTTACCAGCATAAAACAGACAGCACTGCTAAGGCCTAGTAGCAGTTAGCCTACAGACTAGGATGATTTGTCTTCTTGGAAGACAAAACACGAAACAAAAGTGATACATGATTTCCTTATGCACTGCAACTCCATTGATTAAGGCGAAAAGTGCCCTACCTGGAAACTGGTTGCATCAACTTAAATTTCCACCCTTATGGTAGTAGCCAGTGACACTGTTGAGACATTTTTGAGATGTTCTGAATATGTAATATATATTTAAGTTATATATTGACACAAAACTTGAATACCTTGCACTTTGTGTAAACTGCATACAAACAATAAAGAGATGTAATGTAGCTAAGACAATTAATGACCATTTGTGCCCAGTTAAAGCATATGGTTCCTAATAAGTTTTGAAAGGGCTATTCAGTTGTGAATGCTTAAAACAATGGGTTGATTTTTAGAAATTATACTCCCAAGGAAACTTGAAACTCATTCCTAGCTCTAGTCAAAGACTAACTGTAGTTTGAGTAGATGACTGATGAGTGACCACCCTTAGCATCTTTCAATACGTAAAAAATAGCCCACTGACTTCAAAAAAATATTTACAAACAGGTGGATCAAATTGTGACCTGTATTATTCAACATCTCACCAAGAGCCAAACCCACAGTACGTATATCCAGGGATGGGCACTATTTCAAATACATCTACTTACATGTATTTCAAATAATTTTGAGCATTTTGTCATTTATATTGTGACGTAAGGGGAGTTAGTGAGGTACAGCAGACCTTAATTAGCACAACCTCTTTCACTTGGCCAGGATCGACGAATATGTAATAAAACAGACAGAACTCAATAAAACTTATGACATAAATAAAATAAAAATGTGACATAAAAAGACCAATATGCTCTTTTCAAGAAATGTACTTATCTATTTTCAAACTTTTATTTTGATAAATTTTTTTAACCAATAGCCTATGTTTGTAAAAAAAAAAATTTGTTTTGTTTGTACTTCGTATTTTTGACACAGTTTTGTACTGTACACTCATCTTTGTGTGGCTACATCTCGCCCTAACTCAAAGACATTTGAACGCTCAATGTGTGCTACATTTGTGTGCTGTGAATTTTGTGATGGTGAGTCTCAGTGGTCTCAAGCACTCAGACTCTGACCCCTATATTGTTCCTGGTCACAGAGCCCGGAAATCCTCAGAGGTCTGGATGTTATCGGCGCTCTTGCACCCGAGTCCAGTTCACCGAAGCATCTGGCAGCAACATAGCAGTCACGAATAGTATAGTTGCGAGAAATAAGGGCGCATGCAGTCTCAGAAGTCGGCTTCTTAAACTGCAAAATGTTCTCCGGCTACGCAGCACATGGCAATCGCCACTAAGCGCTGCTATTGCTTTCTCCAGGAATTAATGTAATTTATGTTTCTGGTTAATATATCTTCACTTTTTGACGTTTTTATTAAATCGGTATACTTTTGAATTATAGCCTGTATAAACTACAGAAGGGTAACTGGCTGCTTTTCGAAAAACCTGCAACAAGTCAGACACAATTTTGATAAAGCTGACAGCACATATTTCGAAACCTCTAAATAAAAATTGTCTATTGCGGCTCATATTTCCCTACTATAAAAGTTAGTTTTTCTGGTTTGCTATTACACAGGTGTGTAGCCTATGTGTGTTGATATCCAACACACGTTTTGTATTACTACTTTTGTCTTACTTTCAATAAATATTTGGTCAAAGTTGCTACTTTTATGTTACTAACAACATATTTTGTGTCGAATTAACCATTCTTAAACTCAAAAAAAAAAAAACATTTCACTTTCGCGCGCGTTTCCCCATACACACAGAGATGCATAAGAGTGGGTTAAAACCAAAACATCTCTACTATTATAAATCTAACATCAACAAAACCCGTTCATGGCGCAGTTTCCTATAGGAACCAACATATAGCCTACATGTATAAATCGGAGGTTTCTGTAATAGCTCTACTTGGAAGAACGCTGTCTTCTGCTCATTGAAAATGTTGTAAAAAACATAAGCAGTATACAGTTAAATGCCTAGTGTTAATTCAACTCCTACAGTGTAGGCTACATATGGTCCCTATTGGACTCATATGTAGTCTACTCTCTTAGAGTTGAATTAACACTGGGAATTTTACTGTGAAAGAATAAAATGGCTTTTGGACAAGATACAACACAGCAGCACCTGTATATTGCATGCGCACGTCAAAAATGGTAGTACGTTTGCGGCTACACCAGTACAGCTGGTTGCCCATACAATTCATTGGTACACAGTATACAGTTGAATTTATGCCGATAAACTGGTCCAGCCAAGAAAGAAAAAGTAAAACATCACAGGCTTCTTGGTTCAGCAGTTTCTACTCTATTATAATAAACCATCACATTCGCCTAAAGTCCAGATTGAAATTACGATCCAGTCCCGCTTCCTACAATGGAATTGATTAGACGTTATCTTACATCCGCGGTGTACATCAACCGCGACTAGTGTTATTGTTTGCGACACCCAGTTACATCTGTAAATGTACATAATCCGACAACGCTTTGTCTGAAATACCTGCTATAAATAGACGACAACAATGAAAGTTTAATTGTGCTTTACATATAATGTAGGCTATTTAGCTGTAGCATAGCCTACCCATGCCTTAAATGCACAAACTCAACAAGTGATTGGCGTTATCCTTTGGGAAACAAACTCACATTGCAAATAATTGCAAGCTAAATTGGTAAATTATAAAGGCTAAAGTATGTGGCAGGTAAGATTTTTCCATTTTACTGAGTTGGTCTGTCATCACGTTTTCAGATACCACTATTTACATCTAAAACCCCTCGTTATGATTGTGCCCTGAACACTCTACTCTCTCACCTTTGAATAACCCTGTTGATTTTGCAGAGTGAGGGTAACTCAAGGACACATTCAGCATCTGAGCCGTTAAAGTTTTTCAAAAATGACTTGCAAAACGATGCAATTACTTCGTCGTGAAGAACACAATGGAATTCTTTAAGTTCTTCTTTTTTTCAATTAACAGCCTACACCAACATGAATGAACACCTGGAACAATGCGTATCCCCTTTTCGACTTACTTTTGCCTTCTTCATAAGGAAAGAGATGAGTTAATCCAAAGCGTGCAAAACCCTATTTTATCTTCTTCTGACTGGAGGAAACGGGTTCTCATAATTCCGCGCGCACATATCCAATGTTCTCGGCGAAAGAATCCAAGCAGGAAAACTGTATTAAGAATGGGTATCCAGACACAGGCACTAGCAAATGCTGTATGTGTTGGGGCAGGATAGCGCTGACAGCAGTTACAGTGAAATGTGAAAACTATTTTCAAACCCCAAGCCTTTTTATTCAGGGTACAAGAGCCGCCCACACGAACTACTGTCACTGGCGCACTGAGTGCTGGAATCATTCCTCAGCAGCTAGAGCGACGAACGGATCTACAGGCTAGGCGATACCCTCGTGCTTAGGTCAATGTCAGTCAATGAATTAAATCAAAATTTCTTTAGAATAATAAAGCACTTCTATCAATAATGCAATGCTGTCATGATACAAGACAAAAATACGCGCAAAATGCAGTTACTAATTGAAATATAATTTTGAAATCAGCGTTAAATCATGTAAAACAATTATCCATCCAAACTATTTTCTTGTTAATAACGAGCTGAATCTGCTCTATGAATTTGATACTGACTGTAGGCTATATTATATGAATAGTCTACGATAGTCTATTTTGAATGCGGCTTTGAGCGAGCAACAACCAGAAATGCTGTGGCGCATGAAGTTACGTAGAAGTTCACATGGCATTGTAAAAATGGCAATGAAGATCACTGTAGAAAAAAAAACTTTTCTTTTAAATCAGGCTGTTGTTCCTGTAGAGGCTGCATAGTTTCATCTGGATAATTGATATTGATTCAGGAAGAGTGGTCGTCCTACCGCCCATGACTTAAAGTGTAGCCACTGAGTATTTTCCAGTGAAATCCAGTTTTGCAAAACCGAATAAATCAGCTTCTTTAAAGGGTTATGTTTAAATGTTAAAGGACATTTTACAGGTTCTCATAAACATATTATGTTTTAATTGCAATTATTTGTTTTGTTTTTTTATCATTGTGTCAGGCACAGCCTACACGTCATCCTGATACTGAGGTATCAGTTTTAAAAAATCTAAATTATTTACAAGTATACAAAAGTAGGCTATACCTCATACATCCTGCCAATTCCAAGCTTTTTCTATAGTAAATAGCATTTTGCGTTATATTAGTAATATTTTTACTATTTGATCATATTGTTCTTGTCAAAGAAAACAGTGAAACAGATGGGTGTATTATTATTATTGAATTATTGCAATTGTACTTAATTTGTTAGTTTGTAATTAATTTGACATACAGTATGTATATTGATTTTATGGAGCAGGCCCATGTTTTTTGTGTTTAATGTCTTTTACTGCATCTTTTCACAGCGTCTCTCTGTAGTGGTGGTGTGACATGTGAGGTAGGAGGGACCAAACGCAGCAAGGGGATTCATTAAGCACTAAGGCCACTAAGATGGGAAACCCCGTAATTAAGGGGAGGAGACAAGACACGGAACAAATGTACCGACGCTACTAACCGGCTCACTGTCACACGCCAATGAGTAGAAGCACAAACGCCAGTTTTCTCAGTAAGAAAACCAAACAAGGCGAATGGAACAAAGCACTGCTGCCCTATACTTCTACGAGCTAAGTAACTAAGTAAAAGCGTGAACGCCCAGTCTCTCAATAAGGAGCGACCATAGAAAGGCGAATAGTGAAGAGATGTGAGGGCCCATTCCTCTACGAGCTAAGTGACTAAAGAAAGAGCCAGAAATAATAAACGCCCTGCCTCGGTAACAAGAAGCGTCAGAACAGGCAAGTAGCGTAATGGCACAAAACACACAGCCGACAAACACTGCAAAATAATATGAAATAGTATACGAGGAGGCAAAAGGAACAGAGATCTAACGTTCCAAGGCTACTCTCAGACTCGCAGTCACACACAAACATGTCCACAACATCGCCCAGTCTCCCTATAGGAAGAGATGTACCGAAGGATGAACAGAACTACAGTTCCGAACAAAATCGCCAAAGCTCCATGTACGGAGACAGGTACCGAAGGACGAACAGGACAGCTGCACAGGACATTTACCGGCTAAATGACTAATGCAAGGTTAGTAGAAAATAAACGACCTGCCTCTCAGTAAAAAGGAATGTAATGAGAAGGCGACAGGAACAGAGATCCAACTCTGCTGACAGGCATCGTCGGCCGGCTCCGTCCTACCGGGTTGGCCAACGTGTGTGGCTTTCCACACGAGACCTCCCATTGAGGGTAGAGTCTCGCAAACTCGCCCCACGTTACGTTGGTCCTTTTAAGATTGTGTGGAAAATTAACCCGGTTACGGTGCGTCTGCAGTTACCGCGTTCCATGCGCATACACCTGACGTTTCACGTTTCCCGACTAAAACCGGTGCTCACCAGCGCTCTCGCTCCGGCGGACAAACTGCCGCCCCCTCCCCGGCTTGTGGAGGGAGGTCTGGTGTATACAGTTCGGCGCATATTGGCGGAGAGACGTGTGGGTAGAGGATTCCAGTTTTTGGTTGACTGGGAAGGCTATGGCCCGGAGGAACGCTGTTGGGTTCCTGCTAGGAATATTTTGGACCCTGACTTGATTAGCACGTTCCGCCGTGAGGGTCCTGAGGGATCATCTGGGGCCGTCCCTTAGAGGGAGGGTCCTGTCATGGTTTGCGCCTGCTTTTCCTTTGTTCTGTGGTCGTTTGTTTCTTTTCTGTTCAACGGGGTAATCTATCAGATTTTTCGGTGTTCCACGCCGGAGTTTCCGTCCTTTCCGGCTATTAGTGAGTGCACCTGTTGCGGATTTCCTGTGGCTATTTTAGCCTAGGATTTCCTCCTTCTGGTGCTTGCTTGTCATTCGCTTATTGTTGACTTAAAGCCGGTAAGGTATAAGTAGGCACTCAAAGGAGACCTCTTGCCTTCATTGCCCTGCTTTGGAGTTACGAGGGACTTGCCTTTTTGTGCATTTAGACACATAGGAACACATTTCCTTTGCTCTTTCTGTCCCTCGCTCCTGCTATCGCTCTGGTCTCTCTGAGACAGTTTGTTTTTCTGTTTGCTCTGTGCCTCTCTTTATTCTCTGGTGTTCTCTCTATCGAGAGAGAGAGAGGCATTCTTTTATTTTCTATTTTCTAGAGCCTACTAGTCTCGTTCGCCCGATTATACTTCAAACACCCAGATGACACACTTACTTCCGGGTTTCGCTGAGTACATTTGGGAGTTTCAAGAAGTACAAGAACACTTTTGGTCACATAAATATGACGTGAAGCTTCAATTTAAAAAAATGAGGCACAGCTTCGCTGACATTTTCCTTCAAATACAACAAAAACAACACGTGACATGGCATTGCAAGAGTTGGGGCACAGGGTTGCCAGATCCTGTAAGACTTTCCAGCCAAATGGCGACTCAAAACTAGCCCAAATTATAGGCTATTTTTAACCGAAACCAACATATTTTCAATAGAAATCATCATGTTTTTACTTTTTAAAATAAGTGCATACTTTGCGACATTTCATTATTACCCGTGACTCCACTTTGAAAGTATCCCAATTTAGCTGTAAAACCGCGGACATGGTAACCCTAGTGGGACGTCTTATGACCTGCTTACAACACTTCCACAGTGCGGTTGGAAAATAGTATGGCGGATATTTTTTGCGGACTGCTAAACAGTGCACATTAAACAGCACACTTCTGCCAGTGCACTGTACGCAGGAGACAGGGTGCAGAAGACAGGGCTCTGATACGGACACAGCCAGTGTTATAGACAGGGGACCAGGGATTGAAATTCTCCTTGAAGCTCGCAAACTCCAGTGGTCACCGGAGGTACTGCAGCTTCTGGTGCCAAAAAGCAAATTTCCCCATTGAAGTCCATTAAAAACTACGAAATTACCCAGGCCAAATTATACTATACAGTTCTTTTAAATTCAAAAATTTCTTCACACTCTCCAGGGGCAAAGTTTTTTTCTGCGCCACAGAAAAAGTTATAAGATCTTTTTAATTCCAATTGGGTCCACATGTTTAGGTAGCTACCCAGTGTGCAAGCTGGGTAAAGGTTCCAAAAGCCACGTTAAGTACCCAGTGCACATGCTCTGGTTCCCAAAAAGCCCCATAGTCTAACATGGCAGCCTCCATGAATTGTTTCATGCACCAATGAGCAGCTCCTATAGGAATCCATGGAAGCGGCAAGCGGAAGCTGTCTCCAGTTCGTCTTATACAT
The DNA here is from genome assembly GCA_029718625.1 of Synaphobranchus kaupii. Lineage (NCBI taxonomy): Eukaryota > Metazoa > Chordata > Actinopteri > Anguilliformes > Synaphobranchidae > Synaphobranchus > Synaphobranchus kaupii. The sequence goes on from CM056376.1 coordinate 97,128,276, forward strand.
CTCGATGGTTCCAGTCGGAAAGAGAGGGCACGCCCTCAAAAACTCCAGGCCCAACCCCCTCAGGGGGAAAATATGGCAAATTTTCCATAGGAAATCTACGAAGCGGCCAGTTATAGGTCTTTAAATTAAGAAAGAATCATGTAATATATTAAATACATTGAAATTTTCAAATTGACAAAAAGCTGATGTGTGGCTTACTGCATGGCAAACATATTTAAAAACCTGGATTTGCACCTTTCTTCAATGCCAAGAAACCTGTGGCTAACAGCTAACGGCACTAGCCCAGAAAATGACATCATTAACATTGCTTCTACAAAGAAATGTTCAAAGTGAAACCGTCAAGCATCACCATAGGCTAGTACATCAGCTAGCAAATATTAGTCTACTTTTCATGGACATGGCTCATAACAGTGGTGTACCATTGGCTGTAAAATAGGCCTTCTGTAATCATAAATTTAATGGATGATCACTCTCAATCTGTTTCCATCTACTTTGCCTGATTTTCAATCAAACAATTGACTCGCTTAATAACCAAGACCAATGAGTAAATTATTAGGCTACCAATTTATTTTGAGATAGCATTATTGTTCTGTGCATCATAAACTTGTTGCATTTTTCTATATCCACTTTTATGAGAATGTGTTATCAAGCAAAGATTTTGACTTTTAAATGTGGCATGTTTAAATGTTCAATGTTTCATAGATTGTAAATTTGTTTTTGTTGCCTTAATTATGCGTTGCGCTCAACGGTTTGAGACACGTTAGAGGCTGTCCTCTTTAAATATGCTTTCTAATGTTTAAATCGCTTTGACTAATTTGAGTGGCACGGCGTCTGTTACGACCCCAGCTTGAAGGGGCCGCAACACATCAAATTAATTACATTCACGCATTCAGATTATTGACTGATCCTTGTTAAACAATCTCAAGTTAGTTATCTTTGTCGTTGTCATTTCTTAATTATTATAGGCTACATATTGGTCTTGATTATTCAGTGACTTAATTGGTTGATTGTTAGGCTACTCAAGCTAAATAAACAGAAACAAGTCTAATGCTGTATACCCCGCTTTTTCCAGCCCACCAGCTATCAATACATATATAATAAGTGCTACACATTTTATGACACAAAGAAAAATGCTAGCACAGGAAAAAGCTCTATTCATTGATATTTGTTATTCAGTTAATTGCTTGATTGATAATTAAGAACTATGAATGGAAACAGGTTGAGATTAATATCCGTATAAAGGTAAGGTTACAGAAAGCCTATTTTACAGCCGACGGTAGGCTACGCCACTGGCACTGGATCATAACGAAGCCTTGTTGACATGTTTCCTTACTGGGGGATTCAATAAGACGGAAGAAGATATCAGGGAATGATACCGGAGGCCACTGAGTTGGATCATTTTTCCACTCTGTAACCGCAGGACAGCACTCGAGTCCCGTTTGGTTTATTCAGCCAAATTATCTTTAGGAAACAATGTGTCAATGTACATTTCTGACATTATAATAAAATGGCAATGATAACTAGCTTAATCTACGATGTGTCCCTACTCAGAACAGTGACAGACGCAACATTGTTGTCCCCCTCACTCACTCCATCTACGTGCCTATGACGCGTTGCTGACTGGATCTACGAAGCCAATTAATTTGATGTAGCTAATACCAAAGTAGCTAAGCTATTACAATCAATACTGTGGATTACTTGCTTGTGTTTATATACGTAAAAACGTATGTGTGTTTTTACATAACACACAAGGGAAAAGACTCCAAATGTTTATTTGTAATATTACAACCTTTTAATAACACATTATTGTTCCTATATCAGAACATGATTTTTTTTGTGTAGAAACACTGCATTTTATGCACGTTATTGTGACTGGCAAGGTGAAGGTTGTAAACGGTTTTGGGCTACTGATAGCATAGAATAGAATAACTGTTATTTTCCTGTGAGGGAACTTCAGTACCCTGCTATTTTATTGCTCTGCAGTGCAACTTGGAAGGCTGATGTATTTGCAAGCAGCGACACTGTAACGATCCTGCATTGGAATTTTGAGGGTTTTCTAAAAGTTGTAATTTACAATTTCAGAGAAATATGAATAACATACTATAATTGGCACGTCGACAACTACCACTAGCGGCCCACCGTGGCTGGGGCTAATAGGCTGCGTGCTCGTGCTGAAAGAGTGCATTGTGCTTGATGAAGCATTTGTTGTAGTTATAGCCCAAGGGTTATTATTTTTGAGAGCTAAAGGTTGTAAATCTAACTGCGAAATTAAAAAATATTTAACCCCTTTGTTCAGAGCCCCTAGTGGTGTAGACCCTGAGGTCTACATAACAAACATCATACTGTACCACTTCATAAAGCGAGGTATCATGAAAAAAAAAAGTTGGGCTATTGTCAGGCAAAATAAGAAGTTCCTACGTGCCACCGTTCTTCCGTATTTCATAAAAGTATATCGACCATTCTACAGTGTGAACTACATGAGAGCGAATCGGGTTGAAGATACTGGACATTTAAATATATTTAGGAGTTTGTTACAGTTCTTCTTTAACCACCAAAACACAAACACGAGAGACAGCTGGACTACATGTTGCCATTACAGCTCCACGTGACTTGGTATAACAACACATATGTTATCCATATCTACTGCATATCTGGCAGCAGAGTGATGATTTAAGGCTTGTTTGATACGTTAGACCCTTGATAACTTGGAGCCATTTAGCCAACCATGTGTTCCATACTGTTCCATTGTCATTTACAGTTAAATCTAGCCCCCCCCCCCCAATACACATAGAGATAAAATACCCTCAAATTAAAGCTGACAGTCTGCACTTGAACCTCATTGTCATTGTATCTTTTCAAACTAACTTTTAAAACAAAGACACTTGCGTTTGGGTTAGAACCGCTTAGCGTCGGGTGTAAGATAGGGCCCCAAGACATTATTAACATTTATACCCAGTTATTTGCATGGTATTACGATGGCAGCATCTTATTATTTTGATAAATTCAGCAGATAAAAGATAAATTGGACCAGAGACATATATTGCATATATACATTGCTTTTTAGATTACATGCTTCTTCGCAGATGTTTTTATCCAAAGCAACATACAGTATACAAATGCACATGTTTTTCAGTATATGCAGTCACCTGGGATTTGAACCTGCAGCCTTTGCATTGTTAGTGTAGTGCTCTACCAACTGCACCACACAACTACTATTTTAATCGCTAAAATGTAATATATGATCTAGAGTTTGAGTTGAAATTTAGATCCATATCCTTAAGAGATCATCGTAATATACACTCTTCAATCTGTGATATACACTCGAATGCAGGATCTGTCAATTAATCACACTAGTTAAAAAAAAATTATGCAATACCATACGTTTGTGGACAAGCTCTGCTGAAAGAATACATGCAAGATATGTATCCTAAATAGGACACATGGGCATGTTGGAAATGAAGCATGCTTTATAAAATAGCAAAATGTGTAAGTATATTGCCTTCAGCTTTAATACCCACAATTGCCAATATACTGTATAGAGCACCACCTACTCTAAGAGCATGAATTAGGCTCTTTGAGAGAAGGTTTGAATCTTAAGCAATCTGCCCAGTGGTGAGTGTTTGAAGTACAGTAGACATATTCAGGGCTGTAGCAGTTGTCAAAGCTCTGTGCTGATGCACCATGAAGGAAGCAGGCTGATGTTAGCATTGGGGCTGATCAATTTCATTTATTTTCTTTTGAGGCTTTTGGCAAACGCAAACATTTCACTTAAAACATAGTTTTTTGTGATTAATATACTTACTTTGGAGGTTTATTTAAATGTAATTATTTCATATTTATTTGCTATTCAGACAACATTACTTAATGCGGTATAAGGTACCCAGCACAGACAGTACAGCATATTATAGAGAAACACATAACTAACTATGCAGTGGCAAAAAATATTTCAGCACTTTCAGGACAATGCATACGACAAAGTACATGCAGTGCATACTTGCAGGGATATACACTGTAACATGACAAGTTAAGCACATAATCAGTGCAGTTTAACATGCAGCTAATACAACAGCTCAGGCAAGCCCACGCTATGCATGAGATAGGACAACACAATAATTGAAGAATCGTGGAGCTCAAATAATGGGGCATAATTAAAACACAGGTATTGCACAGAGAACATAGCACCATACTGTATGTGAATGCACGGTGTGTACTCTCTGTCCCATCATGCAGACATGTGTGTATTTTGTGATACACCTCAGTGACCAATACCCTCCCCACTGCTCCCCCAGCCTCTGAGGTCGGCTTATTAAAACAAAGAAGAGACACTTGAGTTGATGTACATTTACACGGTTTCAAAGTAATGTTAGATACCAAACATTCACCATTCTCTTTCAGTCAGCAACTTATGGAGGTCAAAATCTGACACCAGTATTATTTGTTTTAGGCTGTGAAAGTCATTATCTTATCGTTATCTAAATTAATTGGATATCTGTTCCGACAGTAGTTCAGTGCTCCACCTCCTTCCCGGGAGACTAAGTCAGAGAGACTTTTGACACATTCCTTATCTCCATGCTTTAGGGAGATTTATAACTCTCAGAACACTCATCTCCAGAATTCTTGAAGTTCCTGCAGTACAGAGAGGAGGGAAGGTTTGGTAAAATATGTGCTAGACAGTAAGAGAACTCGTTAAGCTGCTAATTAGTAGAAACAGGTGTGCCAAATCAGGGTTGGAATGAAAACCTACAGGACGGTAGATCTCCAGGAACAGGGTTGGGCAGCCCTGATCTATAGTCTTTTTGTTTTTATTTAAGTCCTATAAAGCCGGGGACAAATTACAAGATTTTTCCAATCTTAAGCAACAATGAAAAGAATGACTAGCACACATTACATTACATTACAGTCATTTAGCAGACGCTTTTATCCAAAGCGACGTACAATAAGTGCATACAGAGACGTCATCAAAGTCACTACAGAACAGATAAGACAAAGCACGTCCTTCCCATAATGTAGCAGCTATCCCTAGTAATGAACGTTGACTGTAGTTCACAGTAAGCTGTGGGTAAATCAGCTATACTAACCGCTAATGCTGCAATTTACTTCAACTACACAGTGACTACGCTACAAACAGTTTGATTAACTAACGCACAGCTGAAACTGAATGACAATAAGACAATTAGCCTATCCGACGGTAGATAATTGACAATTCTGGTCTGATTCCACTCTGATTTAACAACTGTCATATACTGTCTCATTTTTAGTATTCCAAAAATTCTGTATTTTTCCACCTCTTCCTTCCTCTGTCGCAAACTCAGTTTCATTGGATATTGAAATGCACAGAGGTTATAGTATCACTTGTAAGAGTACCTGAAAATAAGATATCAAGAGTCTTTTGATACCCTTTTATACCCAGTCATGATAGCATCACCTGTTTACCTGTAGAATGTTCCAAATAGGTGTTTTTTGAACCCAGTCTTTTTGTTTGCCCCTGTCCCAACCTTTTTGCAGGCATCAAATTCGGAATTAGCGTATATTTACAGAAATCTATAAAGTTGATAAGGTAAAACATTAAATATCTTTTCTTTGTATTATATTCAATTGAATATATAAAAGAGAATTTACAAATCACTGCTTTCTGCTTTTACATGCATTTTACACACTGTCCCAACTTTTTTGGAATTGTAGTTGTTCCCCATTTGGAGAAATTTCCCCATTTTTCCCCATCTTTGTTTGTGATATTTTATGCATTTGAAAGTAAATTAATACATATATAAATAAAACTGATTTAACAGTCTCCCTATTTCAATCTCACAGGCCACCACATTCCTGATTCATTAGGGAGTGGTTGCATTTAAGGCTAGAGTTTAACATTCTTGTGAAAGGAAAGATCTTTCACCTCTTTCTTGCTTTTCAATTTGCAGACATACTAATCTGTAATGTAAGAAACACCAATGTAAGATTTTAGATTTTCAGGGAAGTTACCCTTCAGAATATTTTTGAGTCAGTATTAAACAAACCTTGGCAACAGAAGTTCCCACCCAGTAAGTCCTAAGCTGGAATTCATGCGTTTAAGGGTTAGGCTTTATGAATGACAGAAACACTTTCATGTGTTCTTTTCAGGGTGATGAATGGGAAATCTAAACATGGAATAATCTTTAAGTAACCATTTAAAGATTAGATAACATTAGATGATTATTTTAGATGTTGTGCCTAATTGAAATCATTTATCATTTAATTACTCTACGTCAGTGTATGACTTCTGGGGAAGGCATTTCCTCACATAACTACCTGACCTGATGTAATGCTAAGGTATATACCCATGAATTGCAACACTCTGTCAAATCAGCCACTGGGATCACCACATACATGCAGCTGTAAATAGTTAATTGGACATTTCAAATTAGGGAAGGAATTGGGAATGCCAATTTTTTTTTTGTTAAATGCCCCCATTGGGAGAGGGGGCAGTGCTTTTGTTGCCTTATAAAAACTACAACAAAAATAAAACTTTAGTCTTGTTCCATTGAAAACAGGCTGTTTTTTTACAGGTGGTGGGTAGTCCGCAAATGGCTCTTTTTGAATGCCTCACTTTGGTGAACGTAGGGAACCGATTCTTCAGTGAAATATCCATTTAGTTAGTTTGGCTCATTATGTGACCAGACAGACAGTGGAGTTGTGAGCGCTGTGGTTTCTACATTAATGTTTTGCACAAGCGCCATTCAAAAAGAGCCATTCAGTCGCGAACAACCCATCCCTGGTTCTGAATGTTCTTCATGTAGTCATCATTGGTATATTGCTAGTTGAAATCTTTATTATGGCAGACCTAATATACTAATCAAAACAATGTTTTATCACAATGTTTTATCATCATTATATCACAGTTGTAGGGTGATGTGATCTAGTCATATTTAATTAAACTGGGGGTAATTAATAATTAATATAACACATTAAACAGTAAGCATATGCCTATACATTACAGTATATAAAAGGATAAAAATGTCACAGACACCGTGTTAGCAGTGTCATATGCGCCCAACACTTATAGGATGTAAGTGCAAAATCAATCTGCATTTTATTTCCGGAAAAACTGGAAGTATACGTGAACAAAGAGCTACATGATAGCCAAATGAATGGCTCTTTTTAGTGAACGGAGCCAAAAGATCTGGCTTCTTGAAAAGACCTGAAATGGCCATCACTACTTTTTACATTACATTTTTTAACAATGAGCGTGTCTCCACAATATCATGGGAGTGAAAAAGAACTGCATGCAAAGAACACATCACAATGCTTAGAAGTTATGACACAATAATTTTGGTTACCAGGAATGATGAAAAAATCATAATGCTTATGAGAAGGTTGAGTGCCAGACTTAATAAATTGGAGGAAAAGTTACTATGCTGCAGTTATGTCATTTATGCTGCAGATCCAATATGCTTCTCCACAAAAACAAAGTAATGAACCATCAACATGCTCTCCCTTTGTGTAAACTCTACACTTTACTGAGAGGAAAGAGTATCACAAGTGGTCAGATAAGCAGAGGTGAGAACCGAAACCAACCCCCCCCCCCCCCCCCCCCCCCCTGCCAGGTGGGACAGCTCTGGCCTTCCGCATTGTGACTGAAGTAACCAGCTCACTTTATACAACAGACTCATAACATGAATTATGCCACAGGCAGAGGACTGAGTTGAGGTCTTTTTTCCTTGCGAAAAAGGAAGGTGAGGCCTAGAGAGGCTTTTGGGGAATGGATTTTGGTTGGGTTGGTTATTTGCTTGCATGATATCGTAGAATAAAATTTTTTTATGAAGGATCTGTTAGGGTGAAAAGCAGATTGTGGGGAGGAGTGTTTTGAGCATAGTTATTATTAGTGGTGAGGGTCAGAAAGATGCCTTTTGGGTCGTAACTATCGGTGGGGGACAGATTTGCATGATTACAGGGTAAAGGTGGCGGAGGTTGAAATAGTGTGTTTCTTGTTGTGGGAAGGGGGGATGGGTGCTGAGTTAACTCTTGTGGTTAATTGTTTCTTCAGAATTTATTTTCTAGTATCTCCTTTCAACCCTCCAGGCACATACAAGGTGGCTGTTTCTTTCATGGAGCAAACCCCTTTCATCATACACATTCCCTTCAAGTTGAAAGGTTTAAGAAGTAACAAATAAACCTGAAATTACAAAGAATTGTTAATATCCAAGCTGTTTCTGAGGTAATTCAAGTACTTTCTGAGTAACATTCTAGTTGCATGCTGCAAACAGTGGAGAATTGTTGTTTGAATAATTGGGATGGCAGGTATGCCATCTGCCAAGTTACGGCTTGGCAGGGCATGCCCCATACCTTACGGCTTGGCGGGGCATGCCCCATACCTATACAGCACTGAGAGTTTGCCACTTTTCAGGGTTTCCTACAGAAGTAACCACAATGACTATAGACTCTCAGCCCTTAAAAACATTAACTTCTGTATGTTCTGACCTCATTTAACCACACAGCATTCAGATACAACTTCACACATCCACACAATAAAGCCCCAAACTTGGGTTATTTTTGCCATTTTTCTCCTTCCTCTTCTTCCTATTTTTCCTGCCAAACTGCCTGCCTCCGTCGCAACGTTATCCAATGGGGAGAATTATTCTTTGAGGGTATGGTCCGCATACCTGCTCATCAAGCTTATCGCCCAATAAAAACGCTTCATACTAAAGTTTTTTTAAATTTTAATATAGCTAATGGCTTCATGCTCCCCAATAAGTTACTGGAGCCTAATGGTTAGGGCAGCTGTCTCTCACACAGAGGATTGGAGGTTTGAGCCCGGCAGGGCACATGCTTATTTTTTACAAAAACAATGTGCAACTGTTAAGTACTTTTCATTTATTACATCACTTTTCAGTTATTATTTTCACATTAACACATTCATGTATTTTTATTGCAAAGGCAAAGAGGTTTCCAATATTAACTGTTCAATGTTTCACTTGTATTTCACTTGTACTATATCACACACCCTCCCCAAACGGACGCTCGCTCTTGTCTGGTTTGGGGAGGGTGTTACGCTCTGCTCTTGCGGTCATGACTGACTGACTGGAAACCGAACCTCAACGTAGGCTATCCTTGCCTCGGCCAACATTTCTTTATTCATTAATTTCTTCACTTCAGCTCTGTTCACTTTATCCTTTTCACACATAACACAATGTCACCATAAAATTAACTACTAGGAAAATTAAGAGTTTACGATAATAGCCTACATTAAGAATTGATAATAGCCACCTATAAGCTGCAATCCTTTAAGAGATCGGATTTATAAACCGCCAATTCCCCAAACATATCTGATTCATGGTTAGTCACTTTAAAAAAAAAACAAAAAAAAAAACAAAACAATAGCCTCCGAATGTGGCTCTAGCCTTGTCTATGCTACTCTGCAGATAATGTAGCTGCAAACACTTTTAATTTAACTACCGGAAAAAACGGCAAAAGACGTTTCTAATATTAACTGTTAAATGTTTCACTTGTAGACTATTTCACTTGTACTAAGGTGAAATGGTGAAAGTCAGACCGACACTGACAAATAGCCTATATCACATGATTATACTCCTTTGGTCTTCTGGTTAGCGTCAAGCCTTAGTATTGCGAGAGACGTGGGTTCGTACCTCGCCTGGTTGATATTAAAGTGTAATTTCATTTTGGACTCAAACAGTGTGCACATGTTCTGGTTTTCTCATGCAAGAATGTTTTTTTATTGCAATGTTTTTTATTTATCAAGTAAAGAAAAAAGTTTCAACGCAGAATATCATCTGGTTAACATCGCGTTCTTGCCATTGGCTACATGTTTTAATCTCACACAAATGCCGACAAAAATATTTGTCTGTGTGGAGCGTGCTGTCCATTGCGCCGCGGTCTTGTCTGACTCACTGTGGAAGCCGAACTTTCAACGCTCGCCTGGGCCAACATTTCTTTCGTATGTCTTCATTCATTTCTTCACTTCAGCTCTGTTCAGTTTATCCTTTTCACACATAACACAATGTCACCATAAAATTAACTACTAGGAAAATTTAAAATTTACGATAATACATTAAGAATTGACGATAGCCTACTATAAGCTGCAATGCCTTGAGAGATCGTCTTTATAAACCTCCAATTCCCTAAACATATCTGATTCGTGGTTAGTCACTTTAAAAAAATTACTATAGCCTCTGAACATTGCTCTAGTCTACGCTACTCTGCAGACAATACGTTTACATGCACACTAATACTCCGATCTGAACCCGGTTATGGCAATAATCTGGTTACTGAAATGGTCATGTAAACACCTTTATCCGATAATGTAAGGTCATAATTCATGTTTTCGAAACCCGATTAACACCCCTGGTTTTTTGGCCAAACTTTCGATTTTTTGGAGCATGTAAACACCTTTCTCCGGTTTCTTTTGGCTTTTCAAAACTACGCATGTAAGGCAGAAGAGGCGGTGTAACGTCAAAATGATTCCACCCGTCAACATTAGCTATGCCTGGGGTTCCTTCAGCATCTCACTTCCAGAATTTTATTATTAAATTTGCATTTCACCGGTGAAAATATATTGTTCAGTGTTACGTGCTTGTGTTTGTAGCCTACTAGCTAGTTTGTGGCTAGCATATTAAATAACTGAAATTTTCGGGAAAGTCGCCAGATTTAGAGATCGGTAAAGCTAGCTAGTACAATAATATAAATCAACCACTACTAGCAATTAGCTATAAATAAGTAGCTATAATAATTACTAGCTAGCTATAATAATAATAATAGCCTACTAACGTACATTTTTGACGGGCGGATCATTTTTGTCCTTACAATGGGAAGCAGTTAGTAGCTACGTTTTCCACAGAGCCGATTATGGAGAGAATCATGTAAACGCGGCTTTTGGAGTAATCACATTTCTTATGTCCATGTGAACGCAATAAGTTAAATACTGGCGTAAGCTGATCGTTTCCAGTAATCGGATATTGCTGTGCATGTAAACGTACCCGATTATCTTACTGCAAACACTTTTCATTATAATAATAATCAGAAGAATAATCTCTGGTAGGCTACTTTCTTAGTAGTAGTATGTATTTCTTTCAGCTACAATGTGTTTGCGTCTAGCCTATTGTGCATGCATGTCTCCATATAGACTTGGTTAATTAATTTACATGCTTCTTCATCATCCATAGTTCAGGTGGTGCTGTTCATTGTATTTCATTACACATTAAATACATCTACAAACTCTTTTAATGTAATTGTGGGCTATCGGTAATAGGAGAAATGTTATCATTCTCGTCAGTAGAGGGCGTTATGGTTACGTGAATGTCTTCATGCATTTATTTGGAATGCATTTACTATTCAGTATGCATGTCTCTCTCAATGTCATTATCTTCATGTTCATCATTAGTTAGCTACCAAAAATAAGTGATATCTGAACAAAAACGTCTCCGACGTAAAAAAAAAAGCCAAGTTACTCACGCATAGCCTACAGAGCGCTGTCTTTAAGTCCTTAATTCCAACTTGCAAAAACTAGGCCTGCCTTTAAAAGTATTGATATCAAAATGTGGCCAAGTTACAACTAACAATATTGCCTATCGTAGCTCACACTAAATAAACTAGCTCTATTCTAAAGCAATGCTATCCAAACTTTCCTAAATTATTTAATGCAACTTGGCCCTGTGTTTCTTCATCTTACCATCTCAAGAGAATGTGGTCTGTATGAAAACTGTATGTTCCACATCAAACTGCAAAATGAGAATAATTTATAGTGGAAATACTCTGATTCTGATGTGTTGCACTTCAACAGAAATTCAACAGAAAAATTACTACACTATAGGGCATGTTTGAATAATTGTCTGCATCCACTGCTTTGGGTCTATGAAAAGCACAGAATGAATAAAATGTATTATTATTATTATTTTTATTTTTGTGTATATTATGTATTTATTGATTTATTTATTTGGAATATTTGGATTTCTATCAAAACTTGTGTGGTCCTACAGAGCATAGATATCCTTGTGTTCACAAAATTCTGTTCGCAAATATCATAACTATTATTATGTTAAGAAAATTAGTACTATTACTTATTTGCCATCATCTGACCCACAAACATGTCTGGATACGTTTGTAAAAATACTATATGTACGCCATTTTAAAAATATTACTTATTTTTATCTGCATTTATTTATTCGTCCCCCCTTTCTCTTTTGTACATGATGTTTCTTGATATAAATGTCTGCTTGTGAATTGTAAAGAAATCTGTAGCAGCAGTTAACATTTTAAAACCTGTACATTTTCTAAAGTTATACCATGGCTTGGCTAAATACTCGATTCTGATTGGCTGGAGGGTGGGCATTTATTTCGTTAAACCGCCCGGCAATGAAGTAGCGCCGGCAACATTTTGATCACCGTTCTAAATTAATACGCCGTCTACGTTATCTGCTGCCAGCGCCATTAGAGTCGACACTTTCATGAATGGTATCCATAGCAACACCAACAGCTGATTAATAAAGCCGGCAAATAACGCTAAATTCGCCGATTTAAAATGTTTGTATTCGCCAAATATCTTAGTTACAACAACTTTAATCTAGCAAAGAAGTTTTGTGGTTAGAGGTGCAGTATTTATTCAGTTTGGAAATATGAACGTAACATAGTATGTAATGTAACGCTGACGTGAGCAATGCTGGTTGTGAATGCGAACAAGTTACTGCACAAAGCACGTTAATCTGTATATTTAAAAAAACATTTTATCCAGCGAAATGTCTTAGATATGACAAGTTACATCTAACTAACAAACTCGATCTACAGTAGGCTATTTTTTTCAGATGTTCCCATCTCATGATGCAGATCGTGAAATGCAATTTCCTTAGCCTGGGCTGTTTAAAATAGGCTGCGTGACCAAAGCATTTTTAAAAAGCAAGACGGAGAGAGGGAGGTAAATTGAGTTGCGGTTTCATGCAATTTTCTTAAATTATCAAACTAATGACAAAAATAACCAAAATTGGTGCTAATTTTATGGTATAAAGTTGAGAAGGAACTATTTGCTTCCATATAGAATCACTTATTTTCAGAACTACCAACGAGAGGTTTTTGCATAACTACGGACAAAATAGAACTAGTAACGAGAAATAGAAGCAGCAACGAGATGTTTTCTGTTCAAATAGAACTAGCAACGAGCAGTTTTGCATGACAACGGCAAACTACATGCCAAAATGGCCTCGGAAGGATATTTAAATTTCAGCTGATAAAGTAGATAAAAATCAATAAATATAAACGTGACTATATAAAATAATTGTTGGTAACCATGGTATAAGCGCAATAATGACCTCGGAGCCGGGCATTTAACAGTTGAAATGCCCTTCGCGGAGGGAAATTGCCCTCGGCTGCGCCTCGGGCAATTTACTACCTCCGCGTCGGGCATTTAAACTGTGAAATGCCCGGCTCCTCGGTCATTATTGCTTACTAAACTTGCCAACAAAGTATAACCATATCCTTTCTGGAGTGTAATTATTCATCAACTGCTAAAAACATTAATCAAAATCATATGTTGTTCCATGAGGCAAAATCTCTTCATATGCTAAGATGAAGAAACACAGGGCCAAGTTGCATTAAATAATTTAGGAAAGTTTGGATAGCATTGCTTTGGAATAGAGCTAGTTTATTTAGTGTGAGCTACGATAGGCAATATTGTTAGTTGTAACTTGGCCACATTTTGATATCAATACTTTTAAAGGCAGGCCTAGTTTTTGCAAGTTGGAATTAAGGACTTAAAGACAGCGCTCTGTAGGCTATGCGTGAGTAACTAGGCTTTTTTTTATTTACGTCGGAGACGTTTTTGTTCAGATGTGAATATACTGCATTTATAGAATCAGCTGCTTTTTTTGTCCAGGCTCCCTTTGAAGTGTAAGTGGCAGTCTCAAGCTTTTTATCCCCCATATAATGGCTCCATAAATTGATTAAAAAATACAAGCAGAATGGCTTTGCAGAAAAAAATAAATGGCAGAATTAGCTTATGCTTTCAGTGATTCCCTAATTTGAACCATTACATTACATGTGCTTAGCAGAACCAATCATTGTTGGTGGACAAAAATAACGAAATGAACAAATATAGCTGCAAGCAGCGATTCCCGGGGACCGAGCGGCATGAGCAGTATATGTCAAACACAGAGACTGCAAAATGGTAGACAGTTCTAGACGAGGTTGACCCAAAAAGCAAATGTTTGTTTCTAATCAGGGCTATTGCCATTGTTGATGGTATCTAAACCCGATCCCGTAAGGGCTTGCGTATTATCGTAGACTCTTCATTTTCCTAGTAGCCTACTTAATTTTTATGGTGACATTGTGTTATGTGTGAAAACCGTAACCCGAATAGAGCTGAAGTGCACATCCTCTTTCTTGCAAATGAATCAAGAAATCTTGCCCGCTAAACTGCAACAGGACAACATAGGCCTACACATAGACAGATGTTTTTATCGGCTTCTGTGTGAGATTGAGACTAGTGACGATGTTTGAAAAGAAATGTTAGTTCAAAACACGTAGCCAATGGCACAGTTATGAATAGATTTTTTACATTACTGCAACAACGTGCTCTGTACCAGATCATATTTTGCGTGAAAACTTTATTTTCTGTGTCTGACAAATGGATACTTGTTCCCATAGCCAACTGCGTAAACGTGACCTGCGGTAAATCTTTTATTGGTCGGTAGTATCATAAGCTACTTGACCATGTCGCCGGCCATTAACGTCTTTTAAGTACAAGTGAAACAGTGAACAGTTAATACTGTTCAATTTCTTAACCGTTGCAATAAAAAGGCGTTCGTTACTGTGAAAAGAACATTAAAAGATGCGTAGTATTTGTACAATTTGTACATTAACTTAGCCATTGGTACCAAGCAGGAATCAAACTACTAGCCTAACGCATGGAAAGCCAAGATTGTAACCACTAGGCCAAAGCAGGTTAACCGAAATGTGGAGGGCCAAATAAGACTTTTGGGTTGCGGTATCAGATTGTGTTGGCTTACTGACTTCATAATTCAAACAGTTAACAGATATTGTTAAATTTCTTAACCTTTGCAATAAAAAGGTGTTTCCTAATGTGAAAACAACATTAAAAGAAGCATAGCATTTGCAGAATAGTTTTACCAAACATTAATTTAGCCATTTGTGCCAAGCGGGAATCTAGCTACTGACCTCACTCCTGGAAAGCCAAGATTGTAACCTCTAGGTCAAAGAAGGTTAACGGAAATCTGGAGGCCAAATAAGACTTTTGTGTTGCGGTATCAGATTGTGTTGGCTTACTGACTTCATAATGCAAACAGTTAACAGTTAATATTGTGAAATTTCTTAGCCTTTGCAATAAAAATAACTTGTTTTATGCTAAAAGAACATGCATGACATTAACATTGTGTGCCTCAAAAAAAAATGTTAGGAACAGGTGGGGATCGAACCACCAACCTACTACACAGTAGTACAATGCCTTAACCACTAAGCTACAGGAACTGTCACAGTTGGCAAGGTAGGTAGACAGCCTGTTAAGCATAGATAGTGTACTTGGCGGATGGCATATCTGCCATCCCGACATTTGTATTTCTATAGCACCACCACGTGGATTGATTAGGTTAAAACTGCAGGGCTCAAGTTTTGAGCTAACCCTCAATCAACCCACCAAGTTTCAGAACTTTATGTCAAACGGTTTTAGAATTACTAGCATTTTTGTGATAAGCCACGCCCAATGCAAAATTTATTGGCTTCTCATTTGACCATTCTTTGACATAGGCCTTAGAAAAGTAATGCATGTATGAAGGGATGCGGGCTGAGTCCCTCAAACAGGATTTGTGCACATTGGTCAAATTCTGTAGGAGGAGTAGCATTTTAAGTGTTTTACAAAATATGCTAATTAGCGGAAAATCAAAGATAGTAGACTTCATGGTTCTTTGAGGCAAATTTGTTGGGCATGAGCAGCGGGACTTGTACACCATATTTTGTGACTAGATCAAACGGGGCGTCGGCAGTGGCTGTGTCAATGATTTTTAGTGAATTTTAAAATATTTTCTTATATTTGCATTTATATAGCACCACCACATGGCTCGATTGGGTTGGAACTGCAAAGGTCAAGTCCTGATGTTACTGTTAAGAGACCTACCAAGTTTCATAACTTTCTGTCAAATGGTTTTGGAATTATTCTCATTTTTGTGATAAGCCACGCCCATTGAAAATTAATTGGCTCATCATTTGGCCATTTCTTGACCTAACCTTAGAAAAGTAATGCATTAAGGAAGGCCCATGAACTGAGTGTACACTCAGTTACATGCAAATTAGTCAAATTTTGTAGGAGGAGTAGCTTTTAAAGTGTTTTACAAAAAGTGCTAATTAGCGGAAAATCCAATATGGCTGACTATATGGTTCCTTGAGGCAAATTTATTCAACATGAGGAGAGGGACCTGTATACCACATTTTGTGACTCTAGGTCAAATGGGGCGTCGGCAGTGGGCGTGTCAATGTCAAGGTTTTGTCACATACACTACAACGCCACCAAGTGTTCAATCTGCATCATAATATAGAGGATCCAAGAGTTTGGCAATCCCAACAAGCCTGCCAAGTTTGGTGATTCCAGGCCAAACCAGCTCACGGGAATCTTAGGTGAAAGGGGAGACAAAAATATCAGAACAAAAACAATAGGGTACCAACTGCTATGTTGCTCAGTCCCCTAATAAAATAAATTTTAAAAAGAATCAGAACAAAAACAATAGGGTACCAGCTGCTCGGTCCCCTAAATATAGCCACAAGTGGAAATTACGGGTGCAACCCTATAATGGACATGCAGGAAGACGAGAGTAAAAGTGTATTGTCTTCCAAGCTTAACCCCTTTGCACAGAGGCTTAATTTTACCCATTTTTCTCTGTTTTGTACGGTTCTTTTTAAAGCTTTATAACTCCAGATATCAATGTAACACAAACACCAATAATTGCTTATATTAAAGAAGACCCTGGTACCATTTTTTATCATGCCTTAAATTAAATTATTTTGTTATTTTTTATTAATTACATAACTAAGATGTAATTTATAGACAGTGAATACACAACCCCCGGTGAAAAACAAAGTTCCACCACTCTAGTTTACTGTAAATACCTGAGAGTCAAAGATGTGAATAAGGTTAAACTTTACATTTTCTGGTTTGCAAACCTCCCGTCTGCATGTCTACAAAATATGAAAGTGATATGTATTACTGCTCAAATCCTATGAGGCAATTTGAAACAGTGTACCTTGGTGTCCAAACATCTACACAAAATGGATAATTGTACATCACAGTAATTCAGGAGATAATCATAATTTTTCAACAGAGAAACTCTTTTGACTTGTTGGAAATATATAGTATCTGCATCTATATCATTAGATAATTTCCAACTTTTTGCAAAAGATTAGGGGAATGGTAGGTGTCCAAAAACATACCCAAACCTTTCCAAACCGATAAAAACCCATAGAAACATATGCAAAGTATCCAAGCTATCCACGGCTTCCACGCTATCCAAACATGAACAAAGCTTTAGTGTCAATTTGAAGCACATTATGTCCTATGAGGAGGCAATTAATGAGGGGAATGACCCTTAGATAATCAATTTCTTTGTCTCAGTTTAGTTTTCAGTGCCAAAAATGTCAAAGCCCGTTCTTGTAATAAAAGGTAAATTATTACCAACCAGTCAAACTAACAATGTATGAGAACATGCACACAATTTACAGCGTCATATGAATTACTACAACTATTACAACTACTATAATGATCTCCTATATAAACATATGCCAGCCCATGGATTACTGTACAGGATAACTAGCTGCCGTGTCATCCACTTATGTCCCTATATTAGCTATGCTGTTTCACCCAACGTAATGAATGGCTAGGCCTCACATAAATGCTTCTACTATAGTGTAGTATAAATTCTTATAATTATTTCCTGGCTGCGAGAAAGACCGTAGCCTAGTGCTTGGCAGATGCAGGCAATGTGCTTGTCCGATGCAGAACAGCTTGAACTTTAACAGTTTGTGTGACGGGAGATCCTGCATTGATGGCGTATGCTATCCACGGACTGCTCACCCTTCAGCCTTCCAGGAAAAGGTTCCGCAGCATCAGGGCCCGCTCCACAAGACTCTGCAACAGTTTCTTCCCCCAGGCAGTCAGGCTACTCAACTCCCTGCCACGGTCAAGAAAGGCCTAACCCCCCCCCCCCCCCCCCCACACACACACACTCATCCTTGCTGCGCCCCCTTTGTAGTATTATGTGTATCAAGATTTTAGGAACCCAAGCCACAGAAAAGCAGTTTTTAACATACAGAGAATTTCATTGACATTCTTACGCTTCCTGAACCATATAATTGTGAAATATACTACAACTTACCTCAAACCAAGTGATTTAAAGTTATCCTATACTGGTTTTTAACTTTACACTCTATTAATAGTATTTAATGTCTACCGCACAATCTTGTCTGTTCTCTGTACTGTCTGGCCAAATTGCACTAAGTTTGTTTGTTGTTGTCTTAATCACTGTATCATTGTTGTATACACTGAACCTGGAGAAACACCTTTTCGTTCATCTGTATTTATATGGCTGAATGACAAATAAAACTAGTTGATCTAGAAAAAACTAGTTCCCTATGATCTAGAACATGTTTCAAGGCCAAAGACCAAGTCTGGAATTAATAAGGCCAAGAATTAATGCTGTCACTTAGCATTGTATCTTAATTTACATATACCAAAATATGATTGACTATCATTTTGCCATCTTTGAACAAAGCACCTTTTCCTTCGCAGTGTAGTTAGGCAGTTGAACAAAGTGTTCTTGTTCCAAATGGCATCTTGCTCAGACTTATACTTCATTATAAGAAAATGTTTTTAAGTATTTAATGTATTTCAAGCTATCAACACCATTCAAGTTTTGTCTTGTTCAGAACTGTGTGGCCTTCGATTTGTGTTTCAAGGCTGAAGACCATGTCTGGAATTAATTAGGGTGATTTTAATGAACATGCCCAAATGGGTCAATTTGATTGACTGGCCATTTAGCCACTTTTTGACGTATCAAGTAATGCTTCGCAATTTAGCTAGGGACTAGTACAATGATAGTTCACACCGAATCTGACATCAACTGGACATACGGTTCATGATAAGATTTTTTGTGTTTTTCAGAATATTCAACCTAGCACATCTTTTCAAATTTTACTTGAATTTGTTTGCCTTGAGGAGACAGATCTGCCAATCTCGGTTTTGTGCCTCTTCAACAAATGGTTCAAAGGTTACACCCTCTCAAAGTTTTGACTTTGACTACTGGTTATAGCGCCCCCTTCAGGGGGGCTATTCAGGAGGGAATAATAACTTTGTGGGCTCGCATCCTAATTATTGCCTGCTTTTGCAGTTTTAGCCTCACTTATTTGTCAGACCTGACAAATAGTAGAAGGCACAGGTTTGAGTCCCTCTGCTAAACTGTGCTTGGTCACTAAACAAGCAGAAAGGGTGAGCAAAAGAGGCATGCACATCAGTGGCCATTGAAGCTTTGGGGATAAGAGGGTGGCATTTGTATCCTTTTGAAAGCCATGCTTTCATGCCGACCTGATAAAATTGGCAGACTGCATGGCAGGAGCAGTGAAGCGGCTTTCCCTCACGCTAATAGGATAATTAATGTATACGCCAGCACTGCTCAAAATGCACTGACCCATTTGAGGTCTGTAAATACCAGTGTTTGAACCCTGAGACTGATAAATACGATAATGGCCTGTACCAGGAGCAAAGCTGGTTTAGGCCCTTCACTCTACACCTCAGCAAACTAAGTCCTATTAACCAGATGACAGCAATTGGGTCCATTTACAGAGATGTTTATCTGCCTGCTGCAGGCAGGCAGACTGTCTGATGGAGGCAGACCGTCTGTCTGCGCAGACCAGCTGAGAAAAATAGCTCTTCTTTTTGTGTAGACCATCTGTTGGAGTACAGTTCCAGATGGAGTATCATTCGGTAAAGTGCATCAGATTCAATGTATAAATATTAATTTAACGACCAGAGCTTTGCTGTATTTTCAATTCCTAGGGCCTGTATCACAAAGCAGGATTACTGAGTTAGCTGGATAACTGCACTGAGTAAAACCTGGAACCCGCCTAAATCTGGAACATGGACTAAAAATAATTGTTCTGGGTATTACTCAGTCTAGTTATCCAGCTAACTCAGTAATCCTGCTTTGTGAAACAGGCCCGTTTATATATTCATAATATTACCCAAATTGCAAGCTTTGGATTCAGAATTGACTGGAAACAAAGTGGTGCTAACTTTAAATATATAGTGCATAATCGTTTAGGTAAATGTCAGGAATAGATTGCAGGCTTACCAAAGCAATACATTTGGATCTTGAATTGTGGATTTTCTATAGTCTTGCAAAGGCTTATGAACACTGATCATGTGGTCTGAAGATAATGGTGTGGCTGACCTGAGTGTACAGTAGGTGCTTGTACAACTCATATTTGGAAAATGCTCAAATGTAACTCACTTTCACCCAGCTTGGTAGGATGTATTATTTAACTGAATTAAGGATGAGTTTGTTTAAGACATGTCTAAACAAAATACCTTGTCAGGCAGGAACCTGTGGTTTCACTGATTGCAGATAAGATATTTCATAATGTGTGAGAGATATTATGAAGAGAGGGGAGTAGGAATGGTTTAAAATTAGTTGCTCTGCAAGTATTTCCTGATACAGACTCAGTTATAGCTTGTTGAAAGATAACAGAAGGTTTAACCCTAGAAACACTACAAAGTAGCAAACAAACATATACCACAATGTATGGAGTATAATTTTGCTCATCATGTAGAACAGAAATACCCCCCCCTCTGCAAAATGACATCATCATAGATTTCAGTAAGAATGTTTCAAGGGTTATGAGAAGATAAAATATGCAAAAATACACACACATTGCTGAAACTGGAGCAGTTATACAGATGCTAGAAAAAAAATGTACTTGAATGTAATACATGCTTTCATGTAGCGCTGTAGCCGTGGCGTGTGGCACAGCACACAAAACAGACAATACACAGTCCATAATCTCATATATGTATATTTTCAGGTCAAAGTTGAGGCATGAACAGTGGTTGTGGTGCTATAAAGCTCTGCACCTGTCAGTGTAATCCTATTAATGTATTTTACAAAAGCTTGGGGACAGGTAATCCCGCTGTGCTGTACATTGCCCCTGTTGCTAGGTTGAATGAATGGAAGGTGAATGAATCTCCAAGGGACAAACTCAGTAAAGGAGACAGGGGCAATAAAACCATGGGATACGCCCTCTCCTTTTCTATGAACTGCGTATTATGGCTATGATTTATTCATGCACTCCGTACGGTAGATTCTGAAAACGTGGATGGTTCTGAACCACTCGATCAAGTTGAGCTTCTGAGATGCATTTGATCAGTAGTGCAATCACCATTCCACTTAGCGAAAACAAAGTTAACAATAACAATTTTGTATTTCTTTTATTGCATTTTGTTGTTAGATAATCATTTCAGTTCAATTCCATTTGATAATGTAATATGATAAGCTTTAAATGCTATTTTTACATTTTGCTTTTATAACATTTTGTGATCACAGTTAATGGCAGAAATGGTTTCAGTTCTGCAAAAAGTCTAATATTTACTGCATAAAACCAGCTACAAATGCACACAGCAATAGCTTAGCACAAGCCCAACAGAATGATGTAATCTCACTTAAACAGAATCACAAGTTTGCTTCCAGATATAGTTATGAAGCAGTGAGTCGATGCATAATTTAGAGGCCGGAAGGGTAACAAAAGTTTTTTTTTCAAATTGTTCTTGTTTCAGCTATATTCGATATTTTGTCATAACATCGATATTTTATCATATGTCAACTTTGCATAAAAGATATGTCAATAAAAGCCCATTTCATTGGGCAGTTACATGCTCAGATCTGCAAAAACCGGCACTCTAGAAGGAGAAAAAAAGCTCCTCCTAGAGGAATTCACTTTAAACTCAGTGGATATGAAGTGTTGTTGGAATTTCATTGTATTTAGTTGAATATAAAAGGTGAAAATATCGCTAAACTTTTTGGTGACATGCGTTATTGTAACGCATAATATGCATAATTAGTTGATCTTTCTACTGGAAAAGTATCAGTT
The DNA here is from genome assembly GCA_029718625.1 of Synaphobranchus kaupii. Classification (NCBI taxonomy): domain Eukaryota; kingdom Metazoa; phylum Chordata; class Actinopteri; order Anguilliformes; family Synaphobranchidae; genus Synaphobranchus; species Synaphobranchus kaupii. Next base: position 97,150,392 of record CM056376.1, read on the forward strand.
CTGTGTTCCAATTAATTTATAATATTTAAATTCATGTTCCAAAAGGGACTGTTGTTTTAAATGTCTGAAAATCTCAGTGCATTCCATTGCATTGCACATATTATTAAAGAAGGTTTAAGTTGCTTTCCATTTTTGAGGGGTGATTGTGCTGCTGATCAATGTTTTGCATCAAGTGTCTTAATCTTGACCCTTAGGTTTAAGAACAGGAAGGTTACTGGCTTTGCCTTCTATGCTTTAATTTCTTAATTGATTCATTAGACCTTTGACTTGATATGGAAATCCACTTCCTATTGGTGAATCTGTAGATGTTAGAGCCTGGTCAAATGGGGCTACAAAACAGGGAATTTAAGGCTCCACTATGTTTTAATTAGCCTAGTTTAATATTTATTTAATATTCATATTTTTTGTCCATAAATATTTTCACTCCCATGTGAGTCCAATTAAGCTATATCCTTTGAAAAAGAGACCTAGGGTGCGTCCCAATAATGGAAAAATGCGACCTTTCCTCCTCCACTACCACTCCTCTACTCCATGCCCCGGAAACGATCTTTCGTTCCTCCCTCCCTCCACTGTCCCAATAGTGTAGAAGACCAGCGAAGCGGCTTCAAACTCGGCTTTCCCTCCCCTCTGGCAAAGCATACATCGATGTATGCTACTGCGGAACTTTTTTCACATTTTTGGGTGACATCATCGCGCTCACGCCCACAGAGGCAACAGTGATGATGCGTAGCTCTGCCTTATATGAATTTGCCCAAGATAATGATGCCCCAATGCAAGATATTTAGCCTAAATTGTGTGCTTCAGTAGGACATAGCATCCTACAACGGATAACAAAATGGCAGTCCGTTTTTGTGGTTCATATCCTACATAAAAATTTGGCAATTTAAGTCGGGGAAACAGCTTTATTTATTTGCTTGCACATTAACGTTGCTCAACGTTGCTTATTAACGAACATGACTGTAGGCCTACATAAATATAGCCTAAGCATGACAGCTACTATTTCAGTAGCTATGTGAATATGCATTAATTAATTTATTCAACCATTCCAAAGGACGTTTTTAAATTTGATTTCAGAAATTACAGTAGCCTATGCCTATAGGTGAATTAGTGCTCGGTATTTTCAGACTTCGGGGACATCCGGATTCTAGAATTACAGTAAATTGTTATGTTTGCGTAGCCTATACTACAACATGTTTACTTTGATCTAATGTTGCTGATTAGCTACATGTTAATTAGTGTCTCGACGTGAACCGCAATACAGGCTTGTTTACACTGATGCAACTATAGGTTACTTGCATTTGTAACTTAAAATACATTTTGCAGCTTTAAATGGGCTGACCATGTGGAAGATCTGTGATTGGCTTTGGGAATATTTGTGGGCTCGGCGTCAGTCAAAGTTATGATAGGGCAACTTCATCAATAGTCGACGGCGATTTTGATGACGGTGAAGCAGATTCGCTGTCCCAATTTTGTTCATGGCTCCTCTCCTCCCCTCCCTTCCTCCACACACTTCCGGGTAGTAGTGGAGTGGTAGTGGGGGAGTGGAGGTGGGGAGTGAAGAATATTGGGACGCACCCCTAGGCTGTGTCCGAATCAGAGCCCTATCTACTGTGCCCTGTCTCCTGCATACAGTGCACTGGCAGAAGTGTGCTGTTTAATGTGCACTGTTTAATATCCGCCATACTATTTTCCAACCGCACTGTGATGTAAGCATGTCATAAGATGTCCCACCAGTGTTGCCATATCCGCGATTTTACAGCTAAATTGGGATACTTTCAGTGCAGTTAGGGTAAAAATCAAAAGTCGCAAAGCACGCACTTATTTTAAAAAGTAAAAATATGATGATTTCTATTTAAAATATGCTGGTTTCGGTAAAAAAATATATCTTTGGCTAGTTTTGAGTCGCCATTTGGCTGGAAAGTCTTGTAAGATCTGGCAACCCTGCACCCCACCCTTGCGCTGCCATGTCACATGTTGTTTTTGTTGTATTTGAAGGAAAACGTCAGCGAAGCTGCATTTTTTTTTAAACGAAGCTCATCATATTTATGCGACCAAAATGTTTGTGTACTTCTTGAAACGTGTGGTCCCGAATGTTCTCAGCGAAACCCTGGAAGTAAGTGTGTCATCCGGGTGTTTCAAGTATACTGCAATTTGAAACCCTTTCGCCTACTCAAAGACTTTGTCATCCTATCTACTCACCAAGGCTACTCAATAGTGTGGAAGAGTGCTGATTCGAACACAGCCAATCAGAGCCCTACACCCTTTTGAGTACGCATATTTGAGTCCACTTCGTCAAAAAGCTTTTGAGTGGGCGACTTTTTCTCACAAATGGGGGCACTTAAAATACCAGGATGAACCCGTTATTTCCGGGTTTTGTTGAGGGAATTCAGGAGCACACTCATCTGCAGAACTGTGCACTCACCCGACAATTTCAGTAAGTAACTCGGAAGTAAAAACGTAAAAGACGTAGAGCGTATATGCATATCTATGTTACAAGAGTGGGTCATATTACGAAATACTCTTTTTTATTTTTGTTAATTCTATCTTCATTCATAGTCTACACTTTGTAACAATTGCCATATGTTAACTGATTGATATTCTCAATAAAAATAAAAAAAATAAAAAAAGATATTACGAACTACTTCCTCACTAGTTTGGAAAGAGTTTTGTGGGATTTCTTTCGCACACTGCTTGCAATGTGAGGGGACATGGCACATAGTAGACAGGGGTCAGAGGGGACAGTGGACAGGGAACAGGGCTCTGATTCGGACATAGCCCTGGTCAGGTTAGCAGCAGTTGATACTGAATAAAGTATTGTGACATACAAAAAGTGTAGACATGTAATACAACAATTATATCAAGGATTTAAAAAAACAAGAAATCTTCATATCTTAGCAAATTATGTATTAAAGGGTAATTCCAGCCAAAAATTATGTTTGGTTTGTTGAAAAGTAGCTCTCCTCCTGATTAAAATGAGCTCTCAGCCAACTTTCTACCTGTAGTGAGAGCAGAGATATAGCCGCAAACTACTGCGCATTATTGCAGGTAGGCTTACTTGCCTTAGTATGAACTACAACAGCCAAAAAGCTTACAGTTCAGACAACAGGTTGCCACACCCACTGAATGAGATTACAGAAATGGAGGAGCTGGGCATTTTATTACTAGTGTAGTGCCTGTCTGTACTGCAGCGTTTCTTAGAGACGAGACTGTGACATTCTCACTCCCGTCCTATTGTTTCCCGTGTTTTCCCTTTCCCCCTGTCTCGTGTTCGTCTCTCCATAGTCCGTTTTCCCCCTTGCTGCAGGTTTGGCGTGGTTTCCTATTTGTGTCACTCTGTTTCACTTCACTTATCTCAGCCTATCCCATTTCCCTGTTTCGCATGCATTCCACACTCTCCGCTCTGTTAATCACTCTCGCATACATTCGCACGCGGCACCTAATTGATACCAATTAATGTTTGCATTTAGTCACCCGGTGTTCTCTGTCCTGTGCCAGTTCGTTAATGCTCTTTGTCTGAAACCTCTGGTCCTGTCTTGAGTCCTAGTATCCAGTCTAGTTTGTCTTGTTCTGTGCCGGCGTTAACTCGCCTTGCTATTTTGCCTAGTCGAAGTCTGCTCCTGTCTGTAACAGCATTTCCCGCTGTTCATTGTTCCCGTCTCGCTATACTAACTTTGTCTGCTTCAGTCTGCCAGCCTGCAGTCGTCTGTTGTCCCTGCCTGTGTTGCGATTTCCCTGCCTTCCACCTGACGTGTGTGCATGCAGCTTGGGCTCCTGTTCCTCCACTCTGCAGCTGTGCCCGCTTACTGCCAGTGTTGCGGTGCTGCTGATGTGCTGTCGCTCCTGCCTCTGCCGTCGCTGCTGCCGCCCTGCTGCTGCTGTGCCGCTATTGCCGCTGCCCTGCTGCCACGCCTGCGTCCTGCCCGGACCCCGCTCCACTGTCCTGCGCTACTGCTCCCGCTCATCCCCTGCTCCACCAAATTGGTTGTCCGTCTCCATAACCTTCCCTGGCCTCTCCTACTCCCACTGCTCCCCTGCAGCATCATACCTGGACTGTCTGTCATCTATGTTCTCCCTATGCTTCAGGAGTTTGGTCGAAGCATAATTTATTAGAGCTACGCGCTCTGTTGTCTGTCTTGCTCATCCAGTTCCGACTTGGAACATTAACCACCTTTTGCCTTTCTCCCCATGCTCAGGACTACCCTGATCATACAATAAAATATTGAGTTTTGGCATTCCTGTGTTCGAGTCGTGCATTTGGGTCCAGTCCATTTCCGGGGTCGTAACAGAACGAACTGGCCAAGAATGGACCCAGCCGACTTGGATCAGATCCGTCACACCTTCGCCTGCCAGACCGCTGTCAGCGATCAACTGAGCCACCGCATGGATGACGTCCTGGAGACTCTGAAGAACCTCTCGGATCAAATGAGTCAGATGTCGCCCCACCAACCTCTTCCGAGGATCCAAGCTGGTCCGGCTCCATCCACTCCTGAGCTGCAGCCTGAGGCGTCAGCGCCCTCCTCTGGCAGGGAACCCCGCATTCAACACCCTGAGATCTACCGAGGGGATCTGGGGAAGTGTCGGGAGTTCCTCCTTCAATGCGACATCGTGTTCCGCATTCAGCCCACCTCCTTCGCCACGGACACCAGCAAGATCGCGTTCGTCATGAGCAGTTTGGGAGGGAGTGCCCGGGAGTGGGCCACGACGCTGTGGAAGAGCCAGTCGGGCTGGATGGGGACAGGCAAGGCAGGCATGAAAACAGGAGCAGGGCTGGACAGGGACCGGCAGGGCAGGCAGGAGAACAGTAGCAGGGCTGGAGCGGGGCTTAGACAGAGATGGGCTGGAGGACCGGGGCAGGACTGGACGAAGACAGGCAAGGCAGTCAGGGGAAGAGGAGCAGGAAGGGACGACACAGGACTGGAAACAGGAACTTGGAACAGGCAAGGGGCAGGCAGGCAAACTGTGAAATCAGGCAGGCAAATCAGGCAGGCAGGCAAACTGTGAAATCACATTGCGTGACTGTCATGGTGTGTGACCCTTTTTCCCTTGCGGTCGGTTTCCTTGGTAGCCACGCAAGGGCGCTGCCCTTTTAGTGGATGTTTGCTCCGCCCCGTCTTGATTGCGGAGTTTGTCTCAGCATCACACCTGTGCGTGGTTACCCTGGAGCTATTTAAGCCCATGTTTTCCTCCATTCTGGGCTTTGATATGAATTTGTATTGTCTGGCATTATTTGCCCTATTTTGTGTGTGGTATTATTTTGCCCTTTGATTGCTTAGCCAGTACGATTAGGTCTAGGTTTTTTAGGAGACCATTTTTGCTCCAGAGTGTTTTATTGGAGTAATGCGGGACTTGCCTTTGTGGATATATTAGGACTTTTCCCCCTGGCTCTTTTCTGTCTCCGCTTCCTTTCTTCCGTTGCCTAGACCCTTTTGCCTTTTCTGTCTCTTCCTCCTCTCTCTGTCTGCTTTCTTCCGTGAAAGCTAGAGGAGTCTTTGTTTGTTTGTGGGTGTATTTGTATAGTCATTTCTTACAAAGAGACCGGGTGTTTTTATCGTACTGACAGGTAGGGCTTTATTTATTCTGAGAGGCAGGGCGTGTATTTTCTATTGAGCTCGCATTAGTCTTTTAGCCGGTAAATGTCCGGTGCACCTGTCCTGTTCGTCCTTCGGTGCCTGTCTCCGTGCTTGGAGCTTTGGCGATTTTGTTCGGAACTGTAGTTCTGTTTCGTCATTCAGTGCATGTCTTCCTATAGGAAAGACTGGGCAATGTTGTGGACATGTTTGTGTGTGACTGCGAGTCTCTGAAAGTAGCCTTGGAACGTTAGCTCTCTGTTCCTTTCGCCTCGTTACATTCCCCTTTACTGAGAGGCTAGGGCGTGTATTTTCTACTAAGCTTGTGTTAGTCTTTTAGCCGGTAAATGTCCGGTGCAGCCTGTCCTGTTCGTTCCTTTCGGTACCTGTCTCCATACATGGAGCTTTTGGCGATTTTGTTCGGAACTGTAGTTCTGTTTCGTCCTTCGGTACATGTCTTCCTATAGGGAAGACTGGGCGATGTTGTGGACATGTTAGTGTGTGACTGCGAGTCTGAGAGTAGCCTTGGAACGTTAGATCTCTGTTCCTTTCGCCTCCTCGTATACTATCTCATATTATTTTGCAGGGTTTGTTGGCAGTGTGTTTTATTTGTACCATTTATGCTACTCGCCTATTCTAACGCCTCATTACTGAGGCAGGGCGTTTATTATTGCTGGCTCTTTAGTTACTTAGCTCGTAGAGGTATGGGACCGCAGATCTCTGCTCTATTCGCCTGTAAAATGTTTCTCTCTCCTGGGAGATCGGGCGTTCACGCTTTTACTGAGTTACTTAGCTCGTAGAAGTATAGGGTAGCAGTTCTTTGTTCCATTCACCTTGTTTGGTTTTCTTACTGTGAAACCAGGCGTTTGTGCTTCTACTCATTTGCGTGTTACAGTGAGCCGGTTTGTAGCTTCGGTATGTTTTGTGTGTGTTACTTGTGCCATTATGCTCCTCGCCTGTTCTTATGCGTCTCATTACCGAGGCAGGGCGTTTATTATTTCTGGCTCTTTCTTTAGTCACTTTGCTCGTAGAAGTATGGGAGCCCAGTGCTTTGTTCCATTAGCCTTGTTTGGTTTTTTTACTGAGAAACCTGGCGTTTGCGCTTCTACTCATTGGTGTGTGACAGTGAGCCGGTTAGTAGCTTTAGTATGTGTGTTCCCTGTCTTGTCTCCTTCCATTAATTATGGGGTTTCCCGTCCTAGTGGCCTAGTGCTTAATGAATCCCCTTGCGTTTGGCCCCTCCTACCTCACATGTCACGCCACCATTACAGTGACAAAGTATGACATTATCTGCAACATAACAAAATTCTAGAGGAGCGCGACATTGAGAAAAAGTATCATGCAACACCTTTTTCATTTGAAAATATGTCATTTTTGTTGAGCTACACTTCTCGAAAGTGTCATGCGACAAAGTATAAATTAGGCTTTAGTCAATCTGGAATCAGTCTGAAGAGTGTTTGGTAAATACTGAAATGTAGGATTATTATAATTTTTTTACCACAAATGCTGGGTCTCAGGTAGTCGTATGTACTGTAGAGCAGGCACACTGGTACAGACTTGTGCTGTAGAAGTTGTCCATCTTATTACACAAGACAATCAAATGGCCTATGTTTGTGACATGTTGAAACATGGACTTTATTATATATAAAGGTGCTTTCTAAAATATAGAGCACACATCTGTGAGATCATTTTCAATTAATTTTGCTGCCACCTTAAATTTGCTTGAGTTGACATATTAATGAATCAAGAATGATATTCCTACATTTTGGTTTCTTGTTTGTTTTTCGGAAGCACCTCAATCTAGTATCAGTTCAAACCAACTTGCTTTGATTTTTGAAGTTTATGGTCTTAGACATTGCCTCTGGCCTTCACCCAAAACGAAGATGCATACCTCCCACATCCTCTCCACCATGCATAGATTTTACAGGCTTCAGTGGAACGCTTCAGATGCAGTGAAAGTAAGACACAGAAAATATGTCAGTAACGAAAAGGTGTGACCTGGGCACAAAATTGTAATTACTACTCACCTATTCGTGTGACTACAGGAGTGCAAACAATGGGAAATATGTGTGAGTTCTGAGGATGAGTCAGGAAACGGGCCTATGAGTGAGATTTGGTTAAAGGCGACAACTATGAGCTTTGGCATGCAGTCTGATTCATAACTGGCTGGAGGTATTCTACAAGAAAATTGGAGCAGTCCCCTTGTCCAGGAAGGAGTGCCGAGAAGTTTTGCTCTCATTTCCTAAGGGGAAAACATATTTTTTGCCCATGATTATTTAAAGGAGAACATTCAACCCATACTAAATGGCAGGTTTCTGAGAAATTTCCATCTACAGATTTTATTCTCGATCTGCAAGTTTCAAGAGACCCCTTTGACAGTTCCCACAGAACACCAGCTTGTGCTATAAAGCACTTTGACAGAGCACTTAATTCAATTCAATTAAATTTTATTTGTATAGCACTTTTTACAGAGAACTGTCACAAAGACGCTGCACAGGGAAACAGAAGGAAAATTGAGCAAAAAACCAGGCCTTAGCCTCAGCCCTTAATAAGGGGTACAGGACATTTACAGAGTGAGCACAACCTCTGACTCTTATCTGAATAGATATTTAATTATGAGACTCTACAACAGGGACAGGCAACCCTGGTCCTTGAGTGCCAGTGACATTTTTGGTTTTCTATCTATTTGTTCAAATCAATCCACTTATGTAGATATGGGTTTGGATGGAGCAAAAACCAGGACCATCTCTGGCAGTCCAGGATCAAGTGTGCCTACCCCTTTTCTACAATGTATTTGACTGAGTATGGTTCATACTGAAAATATTTATATTTTCTTTTCAAGTACTTTTTAAGGATAAATGTAAGGCTTTTACTGGACTACTGTGAATACAGTATGAATATGAATTGTTTTTGATTACCTCTCTGAGTCTATAGACTCACACAGTCTCCTGTCATACTCCTAAAAGGCTGAGAAAGACTGTTCAGATTTCAGTATTTTCTGCAATATAAAATATGCTATTGCACAATGTGGACCATTAAAGAGACAAAGTGGTATGCCTCCTGCACGATTTTAATGTGGTAATTATTTTATGTGCAATGAATGTTTTTCACTGTTATAGGAGTTTGCTCTAAATCAGGGGTAGGGAACCCTGGTCCTGGAGAGCCGCAGGGTCTGCTGGTTTTTGTTTTTACCTTAAATACAGCAACTACTTAGACCAAAGAAACCAGGAACCACTGTGTAATCAACTGCTTTAATTGATCAATTTAGTGGCGAGTAACAACTAAAACCAGTAGACCCTGCGGCTCTCCAGGACCAGGGTTCCCTACCCCCGCTCTAAATCATACGTTGTAAAGGTAAGATTTTCTCGTCTCTCCAAAAAATGGCATTCCAGGGGCCACATGTATAAACAGTGCTGAGCAGAAAAATGCCCTCAGAAAGCCGCATAAGTGAGTTTCCATGCAGAAATTCAGATGTATAATATAAAACGTGCTGTGACAATCTGCATACCTATGCACGCGATGGACACCATACATACGCAATGTTTGGGGTCCGTGTGATATGGCGACACCGTGACCGAAAGGCAGAGGTAGAAAAAGCAAAACTTTTTTTAAGCAGATTTCCGACTTTCACTCTGAGCGCTCTTTTACGCATTCTTTTACTCAGAGTTTTATACATGTGGCCCCAGATATGTTCATGTTAATTTTGTCTTGGAAAAATCATCTAGGTTTGAATCAAATTGTGCTACTTTTGCAATAATTAAGAAACAGACTGCAGCTGATCATATAATGTAACCAAAGAGCAACCACTTAAAAACACACAAAAAATATGCATAGGACTGTTGAAGGTCATGCTCACTTGAGAACTTGTGCGTAGCGAAGTGGTTCACCTTTTGGCCCAGATTGAACTGTTCCAGAGAGACCTTTTGGGTGGCATATAATTCCCAATTCGATCCCCTAAATTGGGAAAGAGGGTTTCAGTCAGAAAGGCATCCTCCTCTCTTTGATCACCAGTGACTTCTCTGCTTGGTGGGCATCTACAATCTACCTGGTGTGGAACAAAAGTGCTTGACTGACTTTACACATTCTGGAGTGTTCATACTATTGTGTGCAGCGCAAAGTTGATGGAGGATGATGAAAACTGCTATTCGTGCCTGAGCATTATAAATTTGAATGGGGTGTTGATTTAAAGTTGCATTAATAACATGATGGAATTATTTTTCCATATTAGCTTTCTTGGTGGTACTTGCTGGAGGTTGAGAAGCCATGCGTCTGAGGTACCAGCAGGGGGCAGAGGGCGCACTCATCTGTCATGCAGAAGGAAACTTTAAAAGGCTTGACAGGCTTTGCACAAATGGAAATGTAATAAAATTATGCCTTCAGAACACTGCAGATACAAATGATTGGGCTTCTGGAATACAGCAAGAGGAAATATACATATAGGCACATACATTTTTTCCTCTTAAATATGGGATTGTCAACTGGGCCTCTTGAATCACTATTGAGCCATTGACACCTGTGCAGGAAGCAGCACAGCAACTAAAGTAGTGCATTCCTCAAATGCACTCTCTTCAGAGCAAGTGGCTACTATAAAACACACCCTAGCGTTCACATGGTACTACACTGCCTGGCCAAAAAAAAAGTTGCCGTTGCAACCGTCATGCATAGTTCCCACTGTACAAGCCTCTGGAGGCAGTGTTATGATCTGTGGTTGCTTCAATTGGTCAGGTCTAGGCTCAGCAACGTTATGCAGCAATAAAATGAAGTCAGCTCAGTACCTGAATGTACTGAATGACCAGGTTATCCCAGCAATGGGCATATGCCAGGACGACAATGCCAAGATTTATCGGGCTCAAATTGTGAAAGAGTGGTTCAGGTAGTATGAGGAATCATTTTCACACATGAATTGACCACCAGAGTCCTGACCTTAACCCCATTGAAAGTCTTTGGGATGTGCTGGAGAAGACTTTACGGAGTGGTCAACTCTCCCTTCGTCAATACAAGATCTCGGCCCAAAATTAATGCAACTCTGGACAGAAATAAATGTTGCGACGTTGCATAAGGTTGTCAAAATAATGCCATGACGAATGCGCGCCGTAATCGAAGTTAAAGGCGGTCCAAGGAAATATTAGAGTGTGCGACTTTTTTTTGGCCAGGCAGGGTATAATACAGAACTAGCAAACAAACAGAGGAGAGTTGAATCTCTCTCTGCCAAGTGACAGCCTCTGGGTGCCTGGTGCATGGTTCAAAGGGACTAATGAGATGGCAACCCAGGAACTCTGGTTGACGTAAAACCTCAGATCCCTGCTAAGACAAGGTCAGTCAGTTGTGTTGCTGCAAATGCCCCCATCATATTCAACTAATAATATAGCCCAAGCATGTGCTTGTGGCAAGCACCTTTATCGACTAGAACACTCAGGGTGCCAATAATAACTCACTAGATTAATACTAATGATTAAAATAACTGTTTAGAATCATGTAACATAGTTACATGCAACAGGAAGATAGACCTTTTGGCCTTTTCTTTTACCACTACACCACTGGAAATGTGCAACTAGCCCTAAACCAACTTTATAATAAGTCAAGTTGCCTTTGTATTGAAAAAAATAATTTGTTCTTTTTTTGTTTTCCTGACTTTCCATGTTTCTGACATAGTACCTTTTCTTTTGAATTTTTTCTGGGTGCCAACTTGTGATTATTGCCGAATATGCATATTTTTGAAGCTGAACAGAAGCTGAACCAGAGACCAGTGAGGAGATCTTCTTTACAAAATACGAAGTGGCAGGATTTGTCCAAAAAATGCAAATGAAGGTTTCTAGCATACTTTCTTCAATGTTTTTTAACATTATGCTTGTTAATTTTCCCTTTCAAGCTCTCTGTGGTTCAAATTCCCATGGTGTTACTACCTCTGTCATTCATTATTATATAAACAAAATGTTATGAACAGCTATTTTAAAAAAGACAAACAATATGAGGAAACAGTGAAAAACAATTAAGTGCACTGCTACCATTTTACTGAAGTACATCCTAGAAATAAATGTTGCTGTAAGTTGGGGATTGTCATAAGTATCCACACAAGATGGCATCAGTTGTGTGTTCTCTTGTCGAACCTCCTGAATGTCTGAAGGAATGGGACATACTGAGTGCACCTGAACCTGTGGAGGAAGTCGGTGCAAAATGGTAAATCATAGCAGGACTGATCTTTGTTGCAGTCACTGGGATCCTGATGAACTTTGTCCCTCCAGATGTTAATCCCTCTTTCTCTCTCTGTTCCTGTAAGAAATAAAATTTTAATTTACATTTTTTTTGTTGCAAAAAATAATCACAACATGCGAGGTCCATACCATTGTGACTTAAATGAACAGTTCACTTTTTGTTTGAGTTTTTTACTTTCTTTTTTACATTATTTCATTTTAGTGTATGTTTTTGTTTGGCCCAGAGAGTTTTTTTGTGTGATGAAGGATATTAGATACTTGCAGTTTAGATACTTAAGCCTCTCCTGACTTTCCAGCTTCACATTGGCTGGCATAGGTGCATCAATTGGATTGTGGGTTAAAGCAAGAAAATACACTTCAAGTAACGCCAAAGTAGACATTATACCTCCAAAGGTTGCATGTGTGTATGTTACCTGATTATTCATATTTGGTTGAAACTATTTCCTATAATGCATGCCGCCTGAGACGACTGCGCTTAAGGAAAGACAAAACTAACTTCATGTGACTTTCACCCACTGCCTTTAGACAACCCAGATCTATGGAAAATGCGGTTAACTGTTGTCAATCAGAATATCAGCACACCAATTCACCTTCCCACTTCGGTCTCTCAGCCTCTAGTTGTCATCCGTACGTAAATTCAGGCTAGTATAAATAATGTTCAGCAGCCTAGCTGGTAGGAATTCTCTTCTGAAGAGAAGTACTGCCAAAAAAGTGGATTTTTATGTTTACGAATAAACACTATAAATTAATGTGTCCATTTGTATAGCCTCTGGGGATAAAATGTCTCAGCCAATCAAAAACGTACACAAAAACTTAAATTATATTTAAAAAAACATCCAGAAAGCGATCTATCCCTTTAAGAACAAAGTAGTTGAGAGATGATACCTTTGACTCTGAGAGGTAAAATTAATAAAACAATATAAATGATTTTAAACTCTTGCAAGGTCCTCTCATTCCTTCTTTTGGATCCAGTCCATAGGGCAGATAATTAAACCCATATACGTGTCCCCCTTGTGCAGCAAGGGGCTTGATTACCTGATGTGGTACTATTTGTACTGTGAACACAACGCTATCTATATGACATTCTCCGCTTTTCCCGTGTCTGAATAAAGTGAAAAATACATACGGGGAGCAGACTATCTGCTCAATATTTGTAACGCTTTACAATGTTGGTACAAAATAACTTTGGTTTAATTGTTTACTTTTTATGTGTGACAATCCACGCACACCTAGAAGTTCAAGTAACTGCACTTTTATATTTCAGAGGTACCACATTTAACCTCATTACCACCCCTTGTTTTAAATTAAAAATTCTTGTTTGTATTCTTGAGAAAGATATCAGTAGCACTGAAAATACTATTACAAGAACAATGGATATTTCTGCAGCACCCTCTACTAAGGAATGGTTAACTTAAGTTTTTATGAGTGAGAAGGGACATTCATGAGATGTAGTCATATCCCATGACACCCATACAGTTTTTCACTTTAAAATGCCTGCATACGTGTATGCATCAGACGGTTCCGGAGTCAGTTGTTTCTACTTTGAAAGATCGAGCCATGTCTACTGAACTTGAGCCGTCAGGGGCAAGGAACAGATTCACAATGTACCAAGTGGTCTTGTGTAATCTACATCCAGATTAGTCTTCAACATTCCACAAGAAATTCAATCAAGACAAAGATTTAAATACACAACATGTCAGCAAGCAACCTCCATGCCCTTAGCATACCCCCATGGTTTACTCTTTAACCTTATCAGCTGGGATGGAAGGGGGGAGGAGTGGGGTGGGGATATTCTGTGGGGGTATTTTGAGGATTACTGTATAATCAGTTCTAGCCGTCTAATTAACCTGTAGGAGAGGACCAGCCCATTTGATAAAAATCTCTTCTCTTAAATTAGGAGGTGCTCCAGTCATAGTTCTGTACATTGTTGTGTATACCCTTGCATGTATACCCTGATTCAATATTTCCAATGTGTCAGCATTCTTACAAATAACTGAGCACAACAACATTATGCTCGTGTAAATTAGGTTAAGGGGCAGTTGGTGGACAGGACAGGAACACAATAAGAAAGACTTGCCAAATACCACCCACATGGTAGGAATTACCTTTCATATTACCAGAGGCAATCTATACTATACAAAGATGGAATGTCTATTCATGATGATTGAACGTATACCATAATGTAAATCTACTCTTACTCCACTGACATTTAAGACATCATTTTTAACAGTAGTGGCAAACAACAAAATTATATTATTGACTATAAGTGGAATATTATATATTTTTTATATGTTGTATACTAATACGTAATTTGTTACCAGATATCACTCTAAGGTTTTGCTTACCTGGAATAGTGTTATCCAACACAAATCCAAAGAATCCACCTATAAACATGTGAGTTGTAAAGAGGACTATTAAAACTTGGTCCAATTCTTTCAGTCCTGTGTGGAGGGAAAAAAGTTTTTTTTAAATCTATTCAAAACTTACTACCCAAAAAACTGAATTATTGACATGACATGGGTTTAACACATTACGGGCTGGTTTCCCAGACACGGATTAAACCTAGTCCTAGACTAAAAACTTTTTTCGATGGAGATCTTCATTGAATTTTTATTTTAGTCTAGGACTAGGCTTAAACCATGTCTGGGAAACCAGCCCTAGGAGTCCTGTCTGCCCATCCTTTTTGGGACAAATGCAAGAAGAAAAAAAAATTTCAAAGGAGAAAAAAAGAGTCTGTTTAAGACAGTGGTTCCCAAATCTCTCCTCGGGTACCCCCAGCCACATTTGATGTGTTCTACTTCAAGCACACCTAATACAACTAATCAAGCCCTTGATTACTTGCTTCAGGTGTGCTTGAGATGGAACACATAAAATGCCTGGATCCAGCTGGGGTTACACGAGGAGAGGTGTGGCAACGATTAGATTAAGACTATAATGCCTTTGCTTAGATTTCTTAGATGGGTGAATTACTCACAAACGTATGTGTCTTCGCAATGCATTGGAGCTTATTGGATGTGAAAGTAATGGGAAAAGAGGATAAATCGATATGTGAAGCAGGGAACATTTTTTAAGTGTTTATTGGATATAATTTGACCATGACTGAACCTGTACGAAAGAGGATTAGGAGCTAAGTAACTGTCCCCAGGAGACCAGACAGTTCTTTATGCCAAGGATAAGCCTATCAGGCCACAGCTCAGGAACCACATGATCAGGGAGGAACAGCTTGTCTTGAACACATAATCACCTTTGAATTTACTTTGCCTGTGTATTCACATTAAAATATGGCAACTGTACTATGGGGTAACAATCTTCATTTTGCTTAATACCTCTGAAATAATCTTATTTAAATACTTCATAGCCCCAGCCACTTTTGTAAAAATCCACTTGACTATGTACATGAAATTGCGCATCCAAGGCATGCCATGCCCTTTTGCACTTCAGCAACTTAATGAAACAACAGAATAGAGCAGCAATCTACAGTAGTCTGAATACAATACCTAAAACTCGCGTCTTATCTGGCAACTAACCTTCCATTCCCAAATTATACATTGAATCATCTACAATTTATGACTGGAAGCACCTTTCAGTAGCTGGAGCTTCAACTTTCTATCAATGACTCATTGACTTCAACCAAATACAGCCTTCCAATAAAAAGGTCTGTTGATTTCTGTATACATGTCAGTGAAGGCACATGGTAACTCTTCATAGTCACAGGTTACGTGAACCTGTACTCTCATATCAACAGTTCAGTTTGTTATTTTAAAGTGTATATATGCCATAAATGTATGTAGTAAATGTCCTTTCACTGTGTGCTGTATTTAATGTGCGTTCATGAGCTTTGGTGCCCAAGCTATCCACCTGTGTCAATGATGCCTGGATTGGAGTGAAACCACGTTGGTAGAACAAGTCCGCTAAAGGTTGAAAATCCAAGAATGAGTAAGTTCCTGGAGGAATTCAAGTCCACATACTGAAACACAAGTAAACACAAGAGCGAGAGTAAGTAAGAGCAGGTCACTTACAAACACACAAGTTACCTGCTCTACAGTTCTGAACATGCAGGCACCTGAAAACTTTTTTGTGTAGATGATAAATATTGCTGTATTCTTCATGAATCTTAAGATGTGAATATTTTTTTTATTTGGTCTGTTCATATTAGCCCCTTTTCCACTGTGGGCCAAAAGCCTAGGAACTCAAGCCTGGAACCAAAGTGCTAGGTTTGGCCCACAGTGGAAAAGGGGCTATTGATGACTTGCAGATCTCCCAAATCAATGTTTCCACTGCGGCTGACATTGATATCAAAGGTTCACTAGCTGCTTGTGGTTTTAGGGTAGGTCTGTTGCAAAACTTTTAACATAAATCTCATTTAGATGGGCACAGCAGAAGGATTGCAATCCATTTCAACCCAAGAAAAACAATCACCTATTAGGGTGACAGACAAGTTTAAAAGAAACGTGTACTGGCACAAGATCCTACCACTGCATTAAAATTGCATAAATGCAACTGTGTCAGGTGCTTAGTTTGCTCTGGGGCCTGTTGGCGGTTTGATGACTCATTGTGCAGTGTCAAAATAACTGACAGCACAAGCCTCAGCAGCGAATGGAATTAAGACTCTGGGTGCATTCCAAGCCCAGCCCTTGTGCACTTGTGACGAACCATAGCTCCGCAGACACCCCGCCAGCTCTGTCCCCAGGTTCTCTGCCAGGGTGTGGCTAATTCAAACTCTGACCACTGGTTGGACAGGCCCCGCCTCTAGCAGAGAGGCTACCCACATTTCGTCCAGTGCAGCAATGGGAGAGAGATTTATGCTTGCCAAAGAAAATTGATTTGTACATTCCTGTGCTTTTCTGTTGCTATTCATTTTCTCTGATGTCATGGCTGTTAGCTTTACTAGGTACTGGTTCCAGAATGGGACATTTGAAGTGTTTTGAGAAAAATGATTATATCAAACAAAATAATAATTTAAGTATATACTTCATGTATTTTCATCATATTTAGTGTGCATATTATAATTTAAAATATATTTATTTATGTTTGTAAGCTACTCTCTACAAAGGGGTATTCTGACCCATCATAGCAATCACAAATACAGACTGTGCTTACTTCTTTGTACCTGAAGGTTTGAGATTCCTACAGCTGCTATCATTCCAAACATGACCAGGAACATTCCTCCAATGACTGGATCAGGGATGGTAATAAATATTGCACCAAATTTCCCAAATAGTCCCAGGACAATCATCAGAACACCAGCAGTCTGCAGGACCAGTCTACTGCCAACCTGGGAGGGAATAAGAAAGATTGAGGTCGTCCCTCTTCCACAGGCCAAACTCAATGATATTCTTAAGCACACCACAAGATGACACACATTGCAATGCACCAGCACAAAATAACACACCTTAGCATGCCACAATATGCCTCAGCACATCACCTTAGCATGCCACAATATGCCTCAGCCTCAGCATTCCACAGTGCACTTCAGCATGCAACAATTTGCACTAACATGTCACATCATTTAGCCACAACATGCCTTAGCATGCTACCACATGTCTTAGCATGCCATAATAAATGTCTCAATATACATTAGCATGTCACAGTATATATATCCAAATTGTACGGTGCTAGTCGACAAAATAGCAAAGGCAAGGCTAAAAACAACCTGCACACTTATTAAGCTTCCAAAGAAATGTAACACCTAGACAGACAACTTTTTGACACAAAATGGGTCTGCTTAGCACATCACAACACACCTCAGCATGCAATAGTAAGCCTCATCACACCACAACACACCAACATATCACAATATCCAACGGGACATCACAATGCACCTCAGCGAGCCACAATATACACTAGCATCTGATAAAATATATTACGCCACAATATGCCTCAGGACTTTATATACCTCAGCATGCAACAGTATGCACCAGCTCATCACAATGCAGCCACATTATGCACTAGCACATCAAAACGCATAACACATCATTACATACTTTAGCTTGCCACAACACACCTGAGCATGACACAATATTCAATAGCACACTGCAATACACTTCAGTACACCACAGTAGCTCCCACTGTTGTTTGGGCTCATGAAACTTCTCTTTCTCAGAGATACCAACCGTTTTTTTGACAGAAAGAGGTGGCAACAACAGTATATTTCTTGATATTAGACTCAAACCTGCAACAATCTAACAATGAACCCAGTTTCAAATTATTTATTGTTCTGCTGATATTCATGGGAATTCAATCAAATGCACTTTGTTTTGAGGGCATGTGGAAGTCAATCCAGCAAAAAAAGCTTACTGGCTTAATTAGGTTCCATACTATTCCGTGTAATTTAAAGCTTAATCTAGTCCCACCCCTCCAAATGCCATAGAGATCCATTCAAATGCAGAGATGTTATAGTATCGCTTGTACGACTACCTGAAAATAAGATATCAAGAGTCTTTTGATGTTGTTAGGTCACAGACATCAGGAAGTCATGGCATGCAAAGGATATGAAACCAAATATGAAATATGACTTTATTTACATTTATGTTGATTACTTTTGGTTCCCAAAAATGGGAGGATTATGTGTAAAAATGGCTACAATTGCTAAAGTAGAAATAGAATGAAATAGAAATAGTAGGTTGTAAAATTGACTGTATTTTTAATAGGTTTAAAAAAACTTTTTTTTTTTTTAAATAAATGCCCCTTGGTGAATAAAAGTATCTTTTTTTTTTAAAACAGAAAAATGTCTATGTCATGGTTTCAGGTGTTTTGCTGGCTACATAAGCTCAGCGCCTTCTTTATTCCGTGCTTTTGTGTAAGCTTTATTTACACTCAAGCCAGTAACTTCGGTATAGGACTAGAAGACTGTATATATTTTCTTTATTTAAAGATACGCAGGAACTTCTTTAGCTTAGAGTTATAGGTTTAGTCCCTAGGACTTTTTCTTTCCTCGGTTTTCATTCAGTCCTCTTTGAGCCTGTAACCTTTGTTACTCTTTTTCCTCCTTGTTTGAGCTCATTTGTATTTTATTGAGCTGGAGGTTTTTCTTTCTCTTCTGGCTATTTCCGCTCAAGTCTTCGAGTCTGTTTTCGCCCTCTTTTCTTGGTTGTTTTCTGTTGGCTGATACGCCGGGGGTTATTTCCCCTTTGTTTATTTTACCTGTTCTGTCAGGGAATTCATATTCTTTCCCCCAACCTGTGGTTATCCCACATTTGTGGGTAGCTTGTAGATCCCCTTATGGTCACGTCTGGTTCTCCGACCCCTTCCCCTCCCTTGCAGTCTCAGTGATTCCAAACTTTTGAACGGTAGTGTATATATATATATACTACTTATTTCCCCCATTGTATATATATATATATATATATACAGTCAAGCCGGAAAGTCTCCCCACCCTTTCACCTTCTCCACGTTTTATTACGTTACAGACTTATACTACAATAGATTGAGTTCATTTTTTGCCTCAAACATCTACACACAACACCCCATAATGACAATGTGAAAAAGTTTTTTTGAGATTTTTGCAAATTTATTAAAAAATAAAAAAATAAAATTTCTCATTTACATAAGTATTCATACCCTTTGCTTTAACGTATTTTTAAAGTATCATATTTCATATTTGGTCGCATATCCTTTACATGCTGTTACTTCCTGAAGTCTGTGACCATCAACATAAAAAAAACTGTCGATATCTTATTTTCAGGTACTGTTACAAGCGATACTATAACCTCTCTGCATTTGAATGGATCTCTATGGAAATTGGGGGGTGAGACTAGATTCAGCTGTAAATTACACTGGTACAGTATGGAACACATGGCTGGCTAAATGGCTGTAAGTTATCAAGGGTCTGAGCTATCAAACGAGCCCCAAACCATCACTCTGTTGCCAGATATGGAGTAGATGTGGATGGATCACTGCAAGGGTTATTTCTCCGGACTCATTTTCCTATAGAACTCTATGGGGAAAAAAGTCAGGAGAAACAACCCTTAAGACCTGCTGCCTCCAAGTCTTTCTGGAGCTCTTTCCTAGTGGTCCTTGGCTCTTTGGCTACTCTTCTAAGTATCCTTCTGACTCCCTGATCAGAAATCTTGCGAGGAGCTCCAGTGCGTGGCCGGTTGATGGTGGAGTGATGTTGCTTCAACTTACGGATAATGCCCCCAATGGTGCTTAATGGAAGATTCAGAAGTTGTGAAATACGTCTGTAGCCAATTCCATTTTCATGTTTTGCAACAATCTGGTTGCGAAGGTCTTGAGAGAGCTCTTTGCTTTTACCCATCATTAGATGTTTCTTGTGTGGCACCTTGGTAACAAAAAAAACCTTTTATAGCCCATCAATATATTCTAACCCAGCTGACATTAATTAGCACAGATTGGAGGTAGAGTTGCCTCCTAATTAGTTATGATTTTCAGCTGGTTCCTTGCCTTTCCTTGCTGTGGTGTACTGCTTTTTCTTAGTGTGTTCAATACTTTTTTCCTGTTTCATTCCACTTTATTACACATAACTTTATTTACATATGGACTTTAATGTTTAGATTTTTTGTCTGGATTTTTTGAGTTAATACCAAAGTCTGGTGCAAATTTCAATTTAAATACTTATTTCCCCCACTGTATATATATGGGCCATTCTACAAAAGTCATGCAAATTGCTGTCCCTCTCTGATAAAAGTAAGACATTGACCAATAAAATCTTTCAATGCTATATAATTCATTAGATCATGTTATGTTTTAATATAATCCAAGATATAAATTGCAGTAATAATAGTTACATTTATAAAAAATCAACACTTATTCTCTTGGAAGTATAAATTCCTATTTTTGCCAATTATTTGACTTGTCTCATTCAATAAAGCATGTGAATTTTTATCAAATATAAGTTAAAATAATGCAATCTATTTTGTAATAAATTTTATAATTCAAAAAACCTATCGAAAAAATGCTGTCCCCAATTTTTACGTCACAACCGAAACGTACACTGTTTGAGTCTGTGCAGTGAACCTGCTTGTAGCCACACACCCCTCCAAAATGCATATGTACCCTTCAGCGTTAATGGTGCTTTCATAGATGTGCAAGTTACCCAGCCTTCATATGAATCAAGGCCACATGGTGAGTAGCTAGGTTTTAGCGTTTTGATATAATTGTCCTTCAAAGTATGAAAATTAGTCTGTGGTTTTAAGAGACGTCACACCCAAACACCCAAGTTTTCATATTAGAGAAAAAAAGTTGATTTCATAACTGTAGATTTGATTAAAAGGAAGGTGCATCTGCACAGAGAAGTGGTTGCTAACCATGTGCTTGCTAAATCTTTTGTTTTGTGGCCGAAATTAGCCAAAATTGTCACAACCGAAACAGTCACTACCGAAACAAATGGTATTGTTTTGACAGGCCTGTTTCGGTTGGTGACACTTGTCCCTAAATTCTTATTAAAGACAATAAATAGTGAGACAATCAATGCACATGTACAAACCTCAATTCCAAAAAAGTTGGGACAGTGTATAAAATGTAAATAAACAGAAAGCAATGATTTGCAAGTCCTTTTTGTATTCAATTGAAAACAGTACAAAGACAAGATATTTCATGTTTTAACTAATCAACTTTATTCTACACTCTCTGACGACGAAGGCATGCTGTTGTAACACGTGCAGAATGTGGCTTGGCATTGTCTTGCTGAAATAAGCAGGGATGTCCCTGAAAAAGCGATTGTCTAGATCGCAGCAAATATTGCTCCAAAATGCATATGTACCCTTCAGCGTTAATGGTGCTTTCACAGATGTGCAAGCTACCCATGTCATGGGCACTAACACACCCCCATACCATGACAGACGATGGCTTTTGAACCCTGTGTTGGTAACAATCGAGATGGTCCTTTTCCTCTTTGGCCGGGAGAACACGACGTCCATTATTTCCAAAAACAATTTGAAAGGTGGACTCGTCAGACCACAGCACGTTTCCACTTTGCGTCAGTCCATCTCAGATGAGCCCAGAGAAGTCGGCAGCGTTTCTGGATGTTGTTGATATATGGCTTACGCTTTGGGTAGTAACTTGCATTTGTAGATGCAGCGACAAATTGTGTTTACTGGCAATGGTTTTCTGAAGTATTCCCGAGCCCATGTGGTTATATTCATTACAGAAGCATGCCGTTTTTAATGTAGTGCTGTCTGAAGGATCGAAGGTCACGGGCATTCAATATTGGTTTACGGCCTTGCCCGGTTTCTCCAGATTCTCTGAATCTTTTACTAATATTATGGACTGTAGATGGTGAAATCCCTAAATTCCTTGCAATCGTGTGTTGAGAAGCGTTGTTCTTAAACTGTTGGACTCTTCACTCATGCAGTTTTTCACAAAGTGGCAAACCCATCCTTGCTCGTAAATGCCAGAGCCTTCGTGGATGCTCCTTTTATACCCAGTGATGATAGCAGACCTGTCACCTATTCACCTATTTACCTGTGGAATGTTCCAAACAGGTGTTTTTTGAACATTCCACAACCTTCCCAGTCTTTTTTATACCCCTGTCCCAACTTTTTGGGAACGTGTTGCAGGCATCAAATTCGGAATTAGCGTATATTTACAAAAATCAATGAAGTTGCTAAGGTAAAACCTTAAATATCTTTTAAATATCGTTTTCATTTAAATATATAGACAAGAGAATTTACAAATCACTGCTTTCTGCTTTTATTTGCATTTTACGTACTGTCCCAACTTTGGAATTCAGGTTTCAGTAAGAGATGTCACAACCGCAACAATGTGGTCACAACCGAAACGCCTGCTGTTTTTTTGAATAATATGAATAATCAATCAAATATCCAAGATATTGTGCTGGTGAGGGTATATATAATCTCATAAATAAGAATCTATCAAATTCATGTGATCAAATCTGTCCATTTTATAGAGAACATTTGTATGGAGTTTTCACTAAATTGAATTAATCCAATGTTTTATTTGATTTAAAAATTCAGGGTAATTGATTCAAATTCAACAGCAGTCAAGATTTTTTTTCAAAAATGTAATTTTCAAAGGGGTGAATTAAACTTATCAATTGGGAATGTAATTTTATTTCAAAAGCAGGTTTTACACCATGTTTCGGTTGTGACATATTTAGGAGCAGTCAGTAAATTCATCCTTATTCTGAAAAAATTACATGTGATTGCACTGTACATCTAGTATATTTATGTATCTCAGATAAAGTGGAACACATATATTATAAAATAATTTTGCAAAAAGAATACAAATTTACACTTTTCTCCAACCCTCAATTTGCACGACTTCTGTAGAATGGCCCATATATAAATAATAATAAAAATAAATAAATAAAAATGTATAACTCCAGTGTTTCCCCTAGATTTTTTTTCAGGCCGGGCGGTGAAAGTGCGCCATTTTGCGTAGAGGCAGAAACTATAATTACACCCTCATAATAGCGCAGCCATTGAAAATTTTAATTAGGCCTAACGGGAAACCGAAGCTGTTTTGGCAAGGGTTTTTCCCGATGCTATTTTGATCATTCCCGCATTCTGCGGCAAGGGAAATATTGCAGCTACATTAAAAAAAAAAAGAATAATATTTTTAAAAAAATTTTTTCATTAAAATTATTTATTTTCCCTCTTGTTCAAGCCGGGCGGCACGTGAGTTTGGCCGGGCGGGCCGCCCGGCCAAGATAACGGTAGGGGAAACACTGTAACTCTCTCGCATCCAAGACCTCATGCCCTCCTTCACATCAGTGGCACTTGAGCATTACTAATCGTGACTGTTTCTCTGACAGGTCTTTCGAAATTTGCTATGAGAATAAACTCCCTAAGGACAAGACTCTTCGATCTGTCAAATTTGGTGGCACAATGTGCACAATCATTTTAAATGAATGATGCCGGTAGACCTGGGTTTCTGGGCTTTACTGCTTAATCTCTGGAACGACATGTTCTCGTCATGATTTATTCAGCTTCCAAATCTTCGGAACTCTATACCTGGGTTTTCAACAGCGGACCCCTGGGGATCCTTGACGGTACTGTAACCCTGGATGCATTTGAGCCGGGCAGTGGTCCTGACTGAAATTGAGCGTACCGTTAGTTCAGGCAGGTCACGTGAGTGAAGCTCCGGTCGAATCAGCTGACTGCTCAGCTGTAGTGATTCACCTATCACAGTCCATTCACATCACAGGGCAGTCTATTTAACACCCTCTCCTTACATGACACTTGTTCTGCTACACGCCGTGGGTGAAAACCCCTCCTCCACCCCCGCTTCATCCTCAAAAGTGTCCTTCTTTTTTGCGTCTTTCACTCCTGCTCGGCTCACCAACATATTTGTGCTGCCTACTGATTATATATATTTTTTTTCCCTCTTGTCCCACTTCGGGCAACTGCCCGGAGCGGTAGCTATAAATCGACTGAGCACCCTCCTCCAGACGCAGCTTCTTCAGCTCCAGGTCCATGCCTGTCCTTGACATTTGTGTCATATTAGTCTTTTTACATGTATTCTGTAATCAGCTCTCCAGTAACCAGTGCCGTTCAGCGGCGGATGGGCTCCCCCCTCAGAGTCAGGTTCTGCCCAAGGTTTCTTCCTGCTAGCACCAGCGAGTTTTTTCTTGCCACTGTCGCCCTAGGCATGCTCTACGGGGGTTCAGCCCAGTTCTCTAAGCTTAATATAATAGCACTTTAAAAGCGCAACATGCACAAGTGTATGTACTAAACGAAATGGAATGGAATCTATAAGACCATTCACATTGCTGCTGGATCTGTTCTGAGTGTACTCCTATGGGGGGGTTTTGCTGCTGCCCTCCCTGCCTTATCCATGCATGATTGCCTGGATAGCGGGAGGGTTTTTTGAACAGATCCATACCGCCAAACCTAACTGTGTTGCTTTAATAATGTTAATAAAAGCTTTTAACTTTTAACGACAGTGGTCTTGACTGAAATCAAAGCCATTTAGTACGCACACAATGAGTTTAAAATAAATAAAATTGGGCATAAAATTGCCCTATCTGACAACACTATACGCTAAACGCGAGTTTGACAGTTCTGAAAGCTTCTACTTTTCCTGGGTAGCCCGGATGCTTCACCTTTGTCCTAGTATAAAATCTGAATTTCAGAAATTTGAATCCGAGAGATTTATTTATGTGTCTGAATTTTTTTTATCTGAATTTGAATCTGAATTGTTGATATTTGAAAAAACATGATTGTTTAAAAATGTTAATTTATGAAATACACCACAAAAAAATGCAAATTTATTAAATGTCACACATAGTATATAATTAAAATATACTTTTGTCAGTTCTTGAGCTCCATAACCTTATGGAAAAATAAGTCAGGAGAAACAACCCTTCAAGTGATCTATCCATATCTACTGCATATCTGGCAGCAGAGTGATGGTTTGAGGCTCTCAGACCCTTGATGACTTACAGCCATTAAACCAACCATGGGTTCCATACTATTCCCGTGTAATTTACAGCTTAATCTAGTCCCACCCCCCCAATTCCCATAGAGATCCATTCAAATGCAGAGAGGTTATTGTCATGGTTTTGAACCCTGTTTCCCGATGCGGTCGTTTTCCTCGGTGGCCACGCGAGGGCGCTGCCCTTTTGGTAGATGCTTGCTCCGCCCTGCTGAGTTGGCGGAGCTTCTGTTAAGCGTTTTCACCTGTGCGTAGTCACGAGAGATATATAAGCCTACCGTTTCCTTCGTTCGGGGCTTCGACATTAATTGTTCATTAATTGTTTATTGTTTTGTACTGTGGTGTATTGTTGGCTGTGAGTTCTCGTACCATTTTGGCTACTCACCTATTGTTAACGTCTCTTTGTTGAGGCGGGGCTTATTTCTTGCTGGCTAGGTAGTTGATTACCTCGTAGAAGTTTGGGACCGTAAATCTCTGCTCTATTTCGCCTTGTTGTGCTTTTTCTCCGTGTATGGGGATTTGGGCGATTCTGTTCGGGACAGTAGTTTTGTTCGCCCTTCGGCACATGTCTTCCCATAGGGGATTCGGGCGTTTTCGCTTCTACTTAGTTTATTAGCTCGTAGAAGTATAGAGTAGCAGTTTCTCTGGTCCATTTGTTCGCCTTTTGATTGGTTTTCTTACTGAGAGACCTGGCGTTTTAGCTTCTACTCATTTCCAGGTTACGGTAAGCCAGTTAGTAGCTTCGGTACGTTTATTCCCTGTTTTGTTCTCCTTCTCGTGGACTACGTTCCCCTTTGTTGTGAGTCAGGGTTTTTATTTATATTAAGAGGCTGTCGTGCTATTTTTGCGTGAGTCTTTTGGATAGTAAGTTATGGGACGACGGTGCTCCGTCGGCTCACCTGTAAAATGTTTCTCCCTCCTGGGAGATCGGGTGTTTACCCAGGTTTGTTTGCTGCATTAGACTGCGCACTTATTTAACTAGCCATGGAACGTTAAATCTCAGTTCCTGTTCGCCTCGTTACATTTCATCTTACTGAGAGGCTAGGGCATGTGTTTAATTAAGTTTGCGTGAGTCTTTTGGATAGTAAGTTATGGGACGACGGTGCTCCGTCGGCTCACCTGTAAATGTTTCTCCCTCCTGGGAGATCGGGTGTTTACCCAGGTTTGTTTGCTGCTTTAGACTGCGCACTTATTAAACTAGCCATGGAACGTTAAATCTCTGTTCCTGTTCGCCTCGTTACATTTCCCCTTACTGAGAGGCAGGGCTTGTGCATGTGTTAGTCAGTTAGCCGATGGTTTCGGTTCAGCTGTCCTTTCATCTTTTGTGCTTTTTTTCTCCGTGTATGGAGATGTGGGCGATTCGGTTCGGAACTTTAGTTCTGTTCGCCCTTCGGTGCAATTCGTCTCTTAGGGAGACCGGGCGATGATGTTGGACATGTTTGCATGTGACTGCGAGCCTTTAAGCCTTGCAACATTAATTATCTGTTCCTTCGCCTCATTACATTTCTCCTGTCTGAGAGGTTAGGGCGTGGCTCTGTTTTAAGCTTGGTCATTTTGCTGGTAAGGCTATGGGACTGCGGTTCTCCGTCGGCTCGCCTGTAAAATGTTTCTTCCCCCTGGGAGATCGGGCGTTTATCCACTTTAGGTTCTGCATATGACTGTTAGTGCTAGCTTATGGAAGTAGCCACGGAACGTTCTCTTCCTTCACATCCCCCTATACCAATAGGTATTAGTTCTGTGTTTATTTGCTGTGTGTTTTGTTTGTGCCATTGTGCTACTCGCCTGTTATTATGCGTCTCGTTATCGAGACAGGGCGTTTGTTATTTCCGGCTTGCTTGTTGGTTACTTAGCTTGTAGAAGTATGGGGTAGCGGTTCTTTGTTACCTTTCGCCTTGTTGGGTTTTCTGGTTAGGAGACCAGGCGTTTGTGTTTATACTCTTTGGTATTTAACAGTGAGCCGGTCTGTAGCTGTGGTGTGTGTGTTCGTTGTATTCTCCTCCCTTATCTGCGGGGTATCCCGCCTTAGTGGCCTAAGGGCTTAATGAATCCCCTTGCTGCGTTTGGCTCCTCCCACCTCACACGTCACGCCCCATTACAGTTATAGTATCGCTTGTACCTAAAAATAAGATATCAATTGTATTTTGATATCCTTTTATACCCTGTTATGATAGCATCACCTGTTTACCTGTGGATTGTTCCAAACAGTCTTTTTTTTGCCCCGATCCCAACTTTTTTGGAACGTGTTGCAGGCAATTCGAAATGAGCTACTTACAAAAATCAATAAAGTTGAATAGGTAAAACATTAAATATCTTTTCTTTGTATTGTTTTCAATTAAATATATGTAAAAGAGAATTTACAAATCACTGCTTTCTGCTTTTATGTGCATTTTACATACTGTCCCAACTTTTTTGAAATTGGGGTTTGTATACCAACATTCTAGTATGGCGTGCTTTAAATTTCATACTATATAAAAATAAGGCAAGCAACTTGGATTTGGTTAAAATTTATGTTTATTATACAGTGCCAAAATATATGACTTGTGTATGCTTGAGCCAGAACCAACAGCTAATGAGAAAGTCGAAAAAACTGGGAGATTACTACACTGTTGAATTTCTTTATTCTCAAAAATATTGCATAAATCAAGTCTGGTGATATTCCTCAATTCACTAAATTATCTTTGAACTTTGTTCTTTTATTATGATGCATTTTATGAATTGCAATAAAATACTGAGGATTGTACAGCTGGAGACAGTCAAACAAATTCTTTGCAAAGTTCACTTCCTCTTTAAAAAAGCTCCCACCTCCAGCCCAGGCATCACAATTTTCAGGCCACAACTTTTCCTATTTCTTGCTCTTTAATCACCATTATAGTTTGTTTTTAGAGGTAAAAAACACTAAAACACATTTTTGAGATGTTAACTAATATCTAGCCTTTGCCTCAGATGGAAGAGAACAATAGTATGCATTATATCTACAATTTTGGGTAAAATGTTGAATTTTAGTATTTTAGCTGTTACATCGCCTATTCTTCTCCTTCCAGGGTTGAAAATGAAAAATGGGCTACGTCATTTAAATTGACGCAGGAGCGTACTTTTGGTATGCTTCTACGTAATCAGTTTCGCACTTTGTTACCGCCCCCAATATAAATACATTCCTGAGAAGGTGTGGCCAATGGCCATATCCATTTGACAATCAATATCGTTGTGGCATATAGTTAGTCTCTTTCAATGTATTACCTTTTTTCCAATTATGCTAGTTATTAACAATTGTAAGTTTGCATAATATCGATTTAAGCAGAAGGAGATAGTGTAGTTCACAAGTGGGATAAAAGATAATTAGCTAGACTACCAGAGACTTCTCCCAATGGCTCAAACTGCCTCTGGACCAGAAGAAGAAGTCCTCCACCTCGAAAGAGCCATTGATTGATACCGCAAAATTAGTCAGTGATTGATACAGACTCCGTTTCACTCTCCATCTTTTCCCTAGTGGGCGTGTCTTCAGGTGGTGATCGCCTCTCTCCTTGCTCTCGCCCCTTCCCCTCCACTGCTGTTTTCCACGTCCATTTAATTGCATTTTTCGAATTTGTGGTGTGGGCGGAGAGAGAATGTAACCGAGGGTTTCATAACCCTTTAAAATCCAAAAATCTGATTTAATAAAATTCCATAAGCCCGTAAACTGGTCAAGTGTGTTTGACTAAATCCAGGATCTTTGCAACTTCATTAAGACAGCCATTTGAATCCACTGTCTTGTGAAAACCCATGACACATGGGTGTTACATAAACAGATCTGAGCAAATATGCTTTCCAGTGGTGGCTTATTCTGACAGATCATAAAAATCAACAACTAACTTAAAGGGTAAGTTCGCTATTTTGGACCTTGGACCCTATGTGCGGTCTGTCTTCCATGAACCTGACACATTGAGTCAATTTTTTCGCTGATCGGTCCAGTATTGAGTTCGCTACAGATTTCCTGTAGGCTCTCACTCGGCTACAATAGAAGTCTAGGGGGCAATTATAAATGTTATGGAAAAACAACGATAAATGTGCTTTCATGTACAATAAATGAGACGGGAAGCTCAGGGTGTATTGTTACCGGTCTCAGTATGCTCTCCTGTGAAATGTATCTCAATCCGAACATTTTTACGTGCTTGGCATGGCTTGGAAGTAAGCATTTCTCTGTTGCTTGTTTTCCCTGCTCCCGCGGAGTACTATGTGTCGGGGGTAGGGGAGCGGGAAGGTGTGCCGGCCGTTTACGAAACTATCGAGGTGAGCAGTCTGCGTTTGTTTACCTGCAGCAACGTAGGCTACACTTTGCACAAAAAAACTTGGATGATGGATTACTATAATGATTACGAAGACGAAGAATTCGATTTTGACTGAGGTTACTGGCTACAGATTTGAGCCAGAATACACGGACACGGAACTACAAGAGATGGATGATAAGAGAGCAAGAGAAGAGAGAGAGGCTGAAGTTGCGCAGGTAATGTTATCCGAAGTCAGTGCGAGGTAGTGCGGGTCGGAGAAATAGTTCTGTTTCAAATGGAACTGTTGTTTCAACGTTCGGTTTGCGTTTGCGATAGCCTACATTTCACAGGAGAGCATACTGAGACCGTAAGAATACACACTGAGCTATAAAAGCACATTTATCGTTGTTTTTCCATAACATTTATAATTGCCCCGTTTACTTCTATTGTAGCCCAGTGAGAGCCTACAGGAAACCTGTAGCGAACTCAATACTGGACCGATCAGCGAAAAAATGGACTCAATGTGTCAGGTTCATGGAAGACAGACCGCAAATAGGGTCCAAGGTCCAAAATAGCGAACTTACCCTTTAACTCCTGATCTCCACACTCGCTGAGATGGGCATTTCTGGAACTGCCCTCTCTTGGTTTGTATCGTACCTCACTGATAGATCCTACCAAGTCTCCTGGAAGGGTTCCGTCTCTGCTCCCCGTCCCCTGTCTACAGGAGTCCCGCAGGGATCTGTACTGGGTCCTCTGCTGTTCTCTATGTATACTAAGTCTCTTGGCTCAGTAATCCATTCACATGGCTTCTCATACCATAGCTATGCTGACGATACTCAACTCTTCCTCTCTTTCCCTCCCTCTACCCCACAGGTTAAGGAGAGGATATCTGCTTGTCTGACTGACATCTCTGAGTGGATGGCTACCCATCACCTGAAGCTCAACCTTGACAAGACAGAGCTCCTCTTCATGCCGTACAAGACCTCCCCACTACATGACCTCTCCATCACCGTTGATGGGACCGTGGTGGCTGCCTCCCGCTCTGCAAGGAACCTGGGGGTGGTCCTGGACGACCGGCTGGACTTCAAAGAGCACATCAGGGCGACGGCACGGTCCTGCAGGTTCCTCCTGTACAACATCAGGAGGATTCGACCGTACCTGACCACCTACTCCACCCAGCTTCTTGTCCAGACCATGGTCACCTCACGCCTGGACTACTGCAACTCCCTGCTCGCAAGCCTACCGGCCTGCGCCATTCTGCCTCTTCAACTCATCCAGAATGCAGCTGCCCGGCTTGTGTTCAACCTCCCGAAATTTTCCCACGTAACCCCCCTGCTGAGGTCTCTCCACTGGCTGCCAGTTGCAGCCAGGATCAGGTTCAAAGTTCTGACCCTGGCCTACACTGCAGCAAATAGGACAGGCCCCGCCTACCTGCAGGATTTAATCCAGAACTATGTTCCTGCTCGACCACTTCGCTCTTCTACAGCAGGGCGACTGGCACTTCCCCCCCTCCGTGTCAAAGGCTCTCGCTTGTCCCGACTGCGGAGTTTTTCCACATTAACACCTCAGTGGTGGAATGAACTTCCCATTCCCCTACGTTCTACTCCAACCCTGCCTGCATTCCGTCGAGGCCTGAAGACACACCTCTTCAGACTCCACCTTGACTGATATCCTCACCTAGGAATATCAGTTCCCTGTTCCCTGTGTTTTCCTGTCTGTTTATTATAGTTTATAATAGTATTTGGAATGGTTTATAATAGCATAGTTTATAATGGTATTTGGAATGATTTATAATAGTATAGTTTATAATAGTATTTGGAATGGTTTATAATAGCATAGTTTATAATAGTATTTGGAATGGTTTATAATAGTATAGTTTATAATAGTATTTGGAATGAAAGTGTGGTGTTGCTGATTTGCCCACAGCTTACTGTGAACTACAGTCAACGTTCATTGCTAGGGATAGCTGCTACATTATGCAAAGGATGTGCTTTGCCTTGTCTGTTCTGTAATGATGATGATGTCTTTGTACGCACTTACTGTACGTCACTTTGGATAAAGGCGTCTGCTAAATAAATGTAATGTAATGTAAGCTATGTGAAGCACATTTTCTACATTCTCTATCCTTCTTCATTCTGCATTCTAAATCTGTTCTGTAGAGCACACATTCACATGGGGACTGTCATACTGTATATGGATATGAATTAGTGAAACAACTCTGTTTCACCCTGAAATCTTTCTGCTGATATTTTTTATTATTAGACATAAAAGCGTTATTGACTAAACATAATAAGGAACTGCTGAGAAAATAGATTAAACTCTCAGTCACTTAAACTCCTGGATCCACGCATGTGTCAGGTATTCAGTAGCATGTGACACACCCTGATAATTTGTTTTGAGATGTTAGTTTGGGACACATTGCACAATCACAAAATAAACAAATAACACATTTCCAAAACATGTCACAACATCTGTGCTCCCACCCTTAACAAGATTTGCATTTAAATAAATTGCAAATACATTCTGCAGGTGTGGAGCTCATAAACGGCAGTAACCTGAGAATGTAAGTGTTTCTACATTGTAATAATAATAATCGTTTTCCATATTTGCATCTCACCTCAGGATATTTCTAAAACACTCTTTCTAGAAAGACGTGGAAATCGTCTATGCATAATATCCATCTACCTGTACCTAATATCCATAAACAAAAATCCTCTGTCATCTGACATTTTTTTTCAATTCAGTTTGTCCAGTACATACCTCAGCCATTTCCATCATCACAATCAATACATACATAGTGGTATATCTTCGGATTGTTTTCTTGTATCATTGCTGCCGAGATTCACAAATCTGCTTGTCTCTACTAAGCACTGCTAAACTACAGGTTTACATAGTTTGTATAGTGTTTACACCACACTGATCAAAACATAGAAAAAGAAGGCCATTATTACATTACATACTGATAATCAGCATCAATGACAGTTTGGATTGACACTGGATAACTATGGCAGTAGGGTAGCGTCAGTCAGAGTGCAGGGGCCAATGGCTTACCTTGGTGATGCCAAGTGCAGCGATGTTCTGGCTGTAAGAGGTGGTTCCATTCCCACTGCCCCAGATAGCTGCCAGGATGCATCCAATGCCCTCTACTGCAATTCCGCGGTTGATGGCGTGCGTAGGTGGGGGCGGGGCTCCAGATAGGCGGGCACAGGCATAGTAATCACCAATGGACTCCATGGTGGACGCTAGTACTCCAGCCATCATACCCAGCACAGAAGACACACTCACAGTCGGAAGTCCCCACTGGCCTATAGTGGTGAGGAATACAAACGTGCCATAGGAACAACAGTTATAAGCAACTGATAGTAACAGAAGATTTGAAGTTAACTTGACATGCAATAAACGGACGTGATGGACCCGTAATGACTAGAGATTCTTAAAAACTCATCACCTTGAAGAGCCATTGGCTGGGAAATCTGAGAGGAGTCATAATCTGACCCCTCATAAACAAGTCCACATGTCCTATCCAAAAAATGATTGTGACCATGCCTGGGTGCACTTGAGCCGTAAGCAGGAGTTTAAGTGACAGATAGCCTGTGGCACTTGACTAATGCCCCACTCAGGAATGACAAGGAATGAGAAGAATATATCTCCTGACAAGTATAATGTACAGTATACCTGCCCAGCTGCTTATGAATGCGTATTGTCGGGTAAGTGAGGATTAGGTAAAATGTGTATTATCTGAATCCAGCGGTTCCAACAGTCAATGCTCTTGTGAAAACGTTCGGCACTCTGAATACTGAACACAAGCGATATTGCGTGCTAGAACCCCTCACTTAACCTACATTCAAATTAAGTTTTACGTGATTTAATTTAATAATTATTATAAAAAATTACAATCATCAATTAAATCGCCAAATTCGTTCATAGGTAAGTCGAACAGTAACCTGGTGGATCAACCAACAAGCCAAAACAAAGTCTATATCAGGTCTTGAGATTAAATAATTTTATTAAATGAAAAACAGTCAATTAGAATAATGACTGGAAATCATACATTCACTAAGGAATGTAGGCTGACTACTTATAATTTACAACAGGGAAGACATTAAACCAGACATTAATTAGAAGATACCAGTAAAGAGAGAGATAAGCCAAAAATTGCCAATATTATTTACCCTCCAGCTGAACAGGAACAAAAGGAAACGCACGAGGAACCAAAAAGGATGAACTCTTCTCCAAACAAACTCCAAGACTTCTTTTTCTGCAGCTCCATAAAATATCTTTACAGGGAGAGCATCCCTGTCCTGATTGGGTTAAGGTGTGGGGGAGGGGGGTCATTTATGACAAAGAGTGGCTTATCTTTGATGTTTGTGGGAGTAAGTGAGTGAGAGAGAGACAGAGAGCGACAGAGTAGAGAGAAAGGGGGGGTACTTTATATCTAAATATTAGATATCCGACAGTATGTTGCAGGCTAATTATCACTGTAAGCCACCATAAAGGGGACAGGGAAGATGAGTAAGGAGTAAAGAGTAAGGCTTCAGGAAACACCAACATTAGTGCAGTTATAATGTGCTGCCAATAACACACTCATTTCAACCAATCACATTGTTTTTTATTAAAAGGGTAGTATCTTATCATTGGTTAATGTGTCATGGATTGACAGGACATGGTAGATCCACCCATTGTGGAGCGATGAAGTCTGGCTCACTCTCCCATCACTATCCACTTGGGGAAGTTAAGTGGATACCTTTGGTTCTGCGACAGCAGAAGTACAAGGCTCACCAGGGTATGGCACATGGAACCAGGGGGCGCTAGTGACAGCATCAACTTTCAGGTCCGTCCGCGCCGTGTAGCCGTACTCATCTGGCTTGGTAGGCAGCACGTTGAAATATGTCAGCAGGAAGCAGACAAGCCAGGAGCCACACATTCCAAATAAAGCCTGTTTGTTTGGAAGAGCAGAAGAGATACTCAGAGACTATCAAATGAGAAAAATATGAAAAACTCCATATTATAAAGTTTTGTATAATAGCATATTATCTGCAAATGGCCAGTGAATGCATTTAGTTAATGCAAATCAATCAAGTGGTCATTTCAGAAACTTTTTTTTTTTTTCAAAAACAGCCACTTCAAACCCCTGCCCAAGATTCTTCTTATATCACATTTCACACGTTTTGGATTCATGGGATGCATACCCAGGAAAACCAGGCTAGGCAAGAGATACCACAGAGCAGCTCCTAAAACAGCAGTAGAAATTAGTTGGCATAAAGGCCAACAGCACATCTTGCTCCAACCACACCTGACAGCCAGTCGATTTATTTATTTATGTTTCTTGGTGGCCCACAGCTCTGCATTGTATGTTGATTACTGGAATGGACTAATGTTTGTCCTCACTTTACCCTCCCTGGCCAAACCTGTTTGATTTAATTTGCTCAACAATTCTTGGAAGCAGAGGCCATTCTGCTTAGTCTGAGCAATGCTACTGCCTGCACGTAATCTGATATTTCACCAAAAATAAAAATGACTAATTACCACTTCACACTCATTTCTCCTTCCCGGATGTTTGCTTTTCTTTGGCATTGGTGTTGAAATATATGAATATATCAAACTTAATACAGCATAGAATGTATGTCTTATTGTGCACTTGGAAAGGAAGTAGTTACTGAAATTCCCACGATGATTACATGACGATTGTTCTGCTGAGCAACAAATTGCCTTTTTGTGGTAATGAATGGCAAAAAAAGCAGATTTTGTTCAATACACTCTGCTAGGTTGTTTAATCTATCATGCCAATGTACATTTTAGTATGGCTTCAAGCACGTGTTATGTCCAAAAACTCGTCATGCTTACAGGTGTTACTTAGAAAGCAGATGGCGCTATAGAAATTGGATGTCCGTCTCATTACTCCATCACAGCAATTAAGAGTGCATTAAGGGAAAGCAAAAGTGACAAAGATGAGTGGAAAAGTGTAAGAGAGAATATTTTCATCTCCAGAGATAGTAATGATCAGCTTTTACATGAAGGACCGTGGCCCTGGCCTCATTTTGCTCTAAAATATAGTTCCTGGCTCAATGTAGGCATCTTTGTTCCACTGTCTCTAACAAAGCCAGGGCTAGAGCTCTGGTAGAGCTGCACTATCACAAATGGCTGCGTACAAACAATTTGGACAATGAAACATTTTTGCTGGTAATGGCAGGCAAACAGGTTTAACACCTTTGAAACAGTGTTGAAACACTGCACTAGCTACAAATGGGCACATCATAGAGCCTCCGCCTCCGGTAAATTCTCAGACACAGAAGGCTGTGTAATAAGATTCTAATTTAAAGCCCCATGTTAAACAGTTCTAAGTTTAAATTTACATCCTGCTTTCTGGTAGAAGTCAAATGTAGGACCCACTAGCATTCCATAATTTCTAAAACTTAGACAAAACCGAATGAAAAATTTCAGTTGGACCTGAACATTTTCAAGATTTGCAGAAATGTGCTAAACAACACCCACAGAACGAAGCCAGGCAACTTTACGCTGGTTTTTTTAATCATAACCGAAGTTCTTCTTCCACCTAAACCAGGCAAATCATAACTCAGAAAACCATGCTGTCACAAGTCAGGCCCAGATTAAAATGACTTTAAAATTGAGTTACGAAGTGAATTTGAACAAAGTTTAATGTGACTCAGTGAATATATTCAATGCAATGGAAAAGGAAAAGCATGAACCATCCTACTCTCAGATGGAATTGCAAGCTACCCAGACGGAGATGGACCATCTGTTTACTTATACAAAATATGGCACATATACATGGGAAAAACAAATTCAAAAGAATTCCCCAATTTTTCCCTTGCCAGTTATGTATCACCTTACACAGACTGAAAACATTAAGTAGGTACAGTTAAATGCAAATGCAGTTGAATGCAAACATAATGGGACAGTTACACAATTTTTGTTGTTTTGGCTCTGCACATTAGAAATAGCTGGCCAAAGGAACACACAGCTAGAAAGCCAATTGAATTTGTACCATTACTTTTGCTCCTCTGAAATGAGGGGACTATGTAAAAAATGGTGCATGGATATAAAACCCTCAAGTTAAAGCTGACAGTCTGCACTTTAATCTCATGATAATTGTTTTATTTCAACTCTTAATTTGCTGGAGTACAGAGCCAAAACAACAAAAATTGTGTCACTGTCCCAATACAAATTGTGTCACTGTCCCTTTTGCATTTAACTATCTTTCTCTCTAAAAACAGGGTTTCTGTTTTTGATAGACATATCAAAAAGGTAAAAGCTATTATACTTCAAAGGTAACTAGCTGAAGTATTGTCATTAAAATAATTTCTCAATTCTTTGCTTTGGCAATAGTCATTTTTATAGTCATGTCCATCATTTGTTTTAATATCAATGGAGAGGTAAGAAAAAAGCGTTTGTGTGTGTGTGTGTGTGTGTGTGTGTGTGTGTGTGTGTGTGTGTGTGAGAGAGAGAGAGAGAGAGAGAGAGAGAGAGAGAGAGAGAGAGAGAGAGAGAGAGAGAGAGAGAGAGAGAGAGAGAGAGAGAGAGAGAGAGAGAGAGAGAGAGAGAGAAGAAACTAAGGTTGAAAAAAAGCAGAGATACAGATGTTTTTGGAAATAAAGTAGTGTGACTCACACAAAAGGGGCACTCACAGAGAAGAGCTTGAAGAGTGGGTACTGAAAGACTTTCCACTTCTTGTCTTTGTAAGCGATCAGAGGAACATTTACTTTACTCAGGTACTGGGAGAAGAGCAGAATGAGGCAAACCGTCCTGAGAAAATAACAAGAGTAAACAATTCATCACCTCACTTGTTTACCTATAGCTGTCAAGTGACCCATCCTTTCACTCACTTTTATTTTGTATAGTAGCATGTAAGGTTAACTCCAACCTATGAGTGATAGATAATGGAGGCTGCAAAATTAACCTTTAAACTGGCAACTGTCTTAAACCTCTTTATTCAAATTAAACTGTTTTTCATGATTACCCATCAACATTTTTAGTTTGTGTTGCAAAAAACATTTTCACACAATATCATTTTAATTTTAAGACAAATAGTGGCTTGCAGTATATACTTCATATTTTAACAAAAAAAGATTGTTTACTTACTTATTTATTGGAGATTTAAAAAAAAAAAAAGTTAAAATAAATAGTTAAAATAAATATCAGAGGTGGCTTTTAGCTTAAATGGAAATAACTTAATATGATAACTTAATTTGGTAACATTAGATCCAATCAATAAAAGGTTACCTAAACTTAATTAATGTGCCTTTTACTGTACGAAAAAAAGAACATTATTAATTATTATTAAAATGTAAGGGAACACCTATGGTTCATAACAGGGGCGAAGGCTCATAACTTAATTTGATTTAACATTCAATTAATATTCCTGATTGTTGATGTATACTGGCTATTGATATTGACATATCTGATTGTACTTTAAACTTTTCATTTTACAGTTTGCCCAAATGAAAACAGTAAAATACAGATCATTCTTAGGGCCCTGTCATTTCAAGCTTAAATGAGCTCTACTGCATGACCTTAAACATAGGCCTAGTTGGCCCAACATTGGCCGCATGTTACCAGCGGAGGCCTACTTTGGAACAATGTAGGTTGTGCTGTAATCAATCATCTGTCACTATCTATTAGGAGCCATTACTGTTGCAGTAATACTGTATTGGATTTTCCAAAAATTGCTTATTCTCATTAGTCAGTGCAATGGCAGATCATTTCACAGATTTGGCCTTACCACCCACTACCACACAATTTTAAATGAAAGGTGAAGGGAATATTATACCGTAATAATGTAGCCAAGTAATAGGCTATTAATGGGATGAACTGGTAAGGAGCCAATCAGAAAGACACACTCTCAGATGCATTAATCAATGAGGTAATGGAGAGAACATTGTGAATGCTCCCAATACAGGACAAATTGCTTCATATAAACAATGTTTGCTCTATCAATGGTTTGGTACAGCAGGCCAGCAATCAGCTTCCATAGAGCTGATAGTTGCTTTTGTCACATCAAGTAGCAGAAAAAGAAAGCAGTAAGCATCAGAAAGTGGTGTTGCTAATGGGTCCTTCCTTCATAAAAAGGTACATTAATTTTCCTGCAATGAGTTATCACCTGGCTGGAGAGGTGAGACACTACTGAGCTAGACACGCACAGATGTCGAGCGAGGACAGGACCGCATCGACCTGTCCATCTGGTGCTCGTTTAGGGTTTCCAGCAGCCTGCTAGCCTCGTTTTGGGGATTAATGTAAGACTGGCTTCCCTGATCATTAGCTCAATCGGGGACATCCAGCCACCTTAAAGATACAGAGGTATTAAGAGATTATCCTCTCTCTCCCTTTCTTGTTTAACACCCGCCCAGGCACAGTAATGCCATGGCAGCTGAGGACAGTACCAGGAGATTCATTTGAATTTTTGCATTCAACATACCTTTTGCACAGCAGAGAGAACTGTCTGATTTATCAACTGGAATGTTTGCTTCTTTGCGCAGAATGATCTTGTGGGCACAGAACTGTTGGTCAGCCGCTGCTCACTTATTTTGCTAGTCCATCATGAATGAGATGTCTTTCATTAGAATTACTAGCGCTATATAATTTAACCTATCCTTCAGCAGTCATGACATGCTGGGTGGACAAAATGGGCCTATTTGCATTCCTTACAATTTACACAGTGTCTGTTTATACAGGTGGATACTGAGGGAATTCAGGTTAGTTAAAATTGCAACAGCAGAGCTCCACCCAGAATTTAAACCCACAATTTCTGATTTCAAGACCAATTTCATAAATTGAATAATTTTATAGAACACTACTTCATTGTCATGCCATTATGTCAGTTTGTTTAATCTAATCTTTTCTCAACTACAGAAAGGAGCTGCAGCTGTACCTATGGAGCTCATGAAGCCTCACCCTCCAATCACTATAAGAATCGGAGCTCATAATGTGCTGAAACACTGAGCTGGCCATGTACTCACAAGGAGGCAATGCCCCAGTGGGATCCACACTTCTTCCCAGCATCTATGAAAAGGGAGAGTCCAATCAGGTTTATTGTGGGAGCAATGGCCAGGGGTCCAATAAACTTCAGCACCAGTCCAATAAGTCCAGAGAGGCCCAGAACCACCTGGAGTAAGGAGGCCACCAGAATCGCCCCCTGGATCTGTACCAGGTCAAATAAAGCAGGAAATATTTTACATGCATGCCAGCTTTATTCTGTTTGGGACTGCTTGACAGATTCACAAAAGCAACACCATATCTGTCTTTAGAAGTGACAATAGAGGCCTCGCCTTTCTAAGATGTGTATGAATAAAAAATAGGAATAAACTTGTCAGTGACGTTCACTCGTGTTGAATCAACAACACAGATAAAAGACATTATTGACAGCAGGTGAAAGGCAGTTTATGATGCTTGAAGTGCTCTGTAATCCCGGCCCGGTGAACACTGAAGGTTGATGACAGAGAAAACGTCATACCTTTTTTTTCTGTGTTTTACCATGACGAATGTTTTAACTCGCCTAAAGTTTTCTGTATAAAGGATCCTAAATTCCATAATTTCTTCAGTTCCTAAGAGAGACTTTCCCTGAGACCTTATCAACCACAAAGTTTAAAACACACATACAACAAAATGTGTTAACAGCTCATAGTCATCCCACCTCTCGCATGCGGGATTTCCAGACTTCATCAGGGTCGTTGTGAGAAATGTCTGTTGCATTGGATTGTGATGGGTCTGTGGGGTCTGGACACCTCCATTTTGGCAGGGCAAGGATTGCCAGGGTGGGAGTGATGTAGCTGAATGTCCCTCCCTGCAGAATGGGCAACCTATGACACACAGACCAGGTGCTTGAGAGTGATTATTGGAAAATCCAAATGAGTTATGTAGTTGCATTGAGCTACTCCCTGATTTTTAGGTGCACCTGTGTTTTCTAATCCCATTTTTGCAGGTATACGTAGCTGTGCATTCTAATCCTAGTTTTACATGTGTAGCTATGTTTTGTAATCAGCTTCACCACTGATTTACAGCAGTTTCTGTGTTTTCTAATCCCAGTTTTAAAGGTAAACCTGCATTCTAATCCCAGTTTTAGAGGTAAAACAATGCATTCTAAACTCAGTTTTACAGGTAAAGATGTGCATTCTAATCCCAATTTTAAGGGTAAAATTGTGCATTCTAATCCCAGTTTTTTTGGTGAAGCTGTACATTCCAATCCAAGTTTTACAGGTAGAGCTGTGTGTTCTTATGCCAGGTTTACAGGCGCAGCTGTGCATTCTAATTGTAGTATTGAAGGTTTAGCCAGGCAATCCAATCCAGTTTTGCAGGTGTAGCTGTGTCCTGTGATCTTCGGAGCATTGATCTGGGATTTTATGCAATGCACTACCTTGTTCCGATGGTTGTCTGAAGCAGTGTGCACAAACCAGAGACAAAGAATATGGTGGAGATGAGCTGGCTTTTGGCTGCATTGTCATCCCTTATGCATAGAGGATCAGCCAATAGGAGGGGTATGGCAATAATGCCGCCAAAAGCCAAGATGTAATGCTGTAAAATAGAAGAAAATAAGAAGTTATTTGTGATTATATAGACATTCCAGTAGACTTTGGTGATTTATAGAGTATATTCAAATCAATTCATGGGTGATTTGATACATAAACTGCATAAAGCATATTCTAATAAAGAAATAGCAGGAGGTAGGCAGAATCTCAGGTAGTTGTTGTTTAGTAAGGTCCCTTCCACTCACATTTCAGGTACCTGCATCTTGAGCTCAGAATGCCAAGATCTTACACAATTTGAGTCCGACAGCTTCTTTCAAGCTGCACGGACTATAACTACACAAGAGCTGCATTCTTTGGTTTTACACAAGCTTTTTAAGGGTTTTCACAGGTACTGTTCTGACAGACAGCACCATGCAATACTTTGTTGATTCCGAAGGGATTTGGGAAAGCAAACCCAGTGCCTATTCCACATTCTCCTCCTTTTCCGATATTACAGTGTTTCAATTCAGACACAGAGAGGACATCTCTGTGTCATGGTTTTTGACCCTTTTTCCCTTGCGGTCAGTTTCCTTGGTAGCCACGCGAGGGCGCTGCCCTTTTAGTGGATGTTTGTTCTGCCCTGTCTTGATTGTGGAGTTTCTCTCAGCATCACACCTGTGCGTGGTTACCCTGGAGCTATTTAAGCCCATGTTTTCCTCCGTTCTGGGCTTTGATATTAATTTGTATTGTCTGGCATTATTTGCTCTGTTTTGTTTGTGGTATTATTTTGCTCTTTGATTGCTTAGCCAGTATGATTTGGTCTAGGTTTTTTAGGAGAACATTTCTGCTCCAGAGTGTTTTATTGGAGTAATGCGGGACTTGCCTTTGTGGATATACGTATTAGGACTTTTCCCCCCTGGCTCTTTTCTGTCTCCGCTTCCTGGTCTTTCCTTTCTTCCGTTGCCTAGACCCTTTTGCCTTTTCTGTCTCTTCCTCCTCTCTCTGTCTGCTTTCTTCCATGAAAGCGAGAGGAGTTTTTGTTTGTTTGTGGTTGTATTTGTATAGTCATTTCTTACTAAGAGACCGGGTGTTTTTATCATACTAACAGGTAGGGCTTTATTTATTCTGAGAGGCAAGGCGTGTATTTTCTATTGAGCTTGCGTTAGTCTTTTAGCCGGTAAATGTCCGGTGCACCTGTCCTGTTCGTCCTTCAGTGCCTGTCTCTGTGCATGGAGCTTTGGTGATTTTGTTCGGAACTGTAGTTCTGTTTCGTCATTCGGTGCATGGCTTGCAGGGTTTGTTGGCTATGTGTTTTATTTGTACCATTTATGCTACTCGCCTGTTCTTATGTGTCTCGTTACCGAGGCAGGGCGTTTATTATTGCTGGCTCTTTAGTTACTTAGCTCGTAGAGGTATGGGACCGCAGGTCTCTGACCACCCAGCTCAACTTAAACTGCTGTTATTTCACATATCTGGCAGTGTGTTCAAAAATGCATTGAAGTGTGTGTTTTACAGTGCACAAGGAATTACCACTGTTTTCATTATGCAGCTTCCTTTGAAAACCTTCTCCCATAGAGAGATGATTTTAGATGGACCCAACAGCAGTTTTAGAGAAAGAGGTGTATTTCCAGTTTTTATCAATGAAAAGTGTGACTCGCTTCTATTTAATGGTCACTTTTTTTGCACCAGTTATAACAAAAGAAATCTATGTATTGTATAATAAGAAGCTAGAAAAAGTGTAAAGCTGATTCTCTTTTTGGTTGTATCTCTGTGGTTTCTCTGTAAAAGTAGTAATATAAAAATAAAAACAAGAATAATAAAAAATATAGTGCACATTACCTGAAACCCAAGTAGTATGCAGAGATACCATGGTGGTCTGTCATTTATGGAATAAACAAGATCAGAACACGCCCTCTTCTCCAGACTGTCCTCTATGCTTTCTGTGGGACTCTCATCAATGACAATCTCCTCTGACCGGTCGCCACCATCCAAGTCCTGCAACATTAATAGTAATGAGATGCATGTAATGCATAATAATATTCATGCAGTGTGGGTGGGTGGAAGCTTGCAACAGGAATCACAAATTCCATTCTGTGAGAGGACTATTGGACCTACTCCTAATCCTTGTTTGGGGGGGGGGGGGGGGGGCAGGGTGAAAATGTCAAAAGTATGGATAGGCAGTGCAAAATTGTCAAATGCCCATGAACTCAAGGAATGATACTGCCAGTATTACCCTGAATGCCACTACAATGTGAACCCTTCTATTAAAAGGAAAATATAGAACATTCTATCCTATGTTTCCCTCTATCTACCCACCCATTCATAAAACACCAACATTTAGTAATGCTTCTGACATTAATTAATTGCAATGCTTTGTCTCTCTTAATGTCAGCCGCAGCTTGATGAGCGTTCATATATCATGTGCAAGCTTTTAAGATGTGATGACTACTTCTGGAACAGAAATACATTGTTCTATGTTCATAAGCTATTATTTATGTGACTAATATTAATGTGACTTGACTATAAAGTGCCCTTGGTAGTCTTGCTCTAGCTTGTCATAGAGTAGATTTTACTATCTGATTGTTGAGATAGTATAACTGTCCAAAAATATGTATAGACTGCAGTCTGTTATGGGTGACAATTTGTGCAGTTATGGATTAATTGCACTTTTTTTTTTAGAGATATGTGTCTTTATTTAAGTAACTGCTTTTTCTCTCATTAGAAAACAATGCTGACTGTCCCAGTCTGTCATGCTGTGAAAAGCCCATGTGAATCAAAATATGTTCACAGATATGAATTAGACATACTGGCAAGGATCCAACCATGAAAAGATTGTTCTTTGCCGCACAGTTTACCTATGAGAAAAAGCTGGACAAACACTGTACTAACCTGCTAACAGGAGAAAGCCGCACAGAATGCAGGTACCTTCAGACCTAGCACTATAACTATAAAGATATAATGATACATAAGAAATAAATTGATCTCAAGCAAACGGAATGCATATGTTCACACTACATAAATGCAGCAAATACAATAACTAAAACTAAAATTTGGAGCACTGCCAGAGTTTTTTTTCACGCAGGCACAAAGATAAAACACCTTCAGCCACTCAAAAGTGAATTCTAAAGCGAAAAATTATTGCGCTGCAACTTTCACTGACAGTTTCATTCCTTGACAGACATCCCACCGTCACACATACTTTACTCAACTACAGTATGGCATCTACTTTGAATGAGAGACTCCCCCAGCTTTCCTGTGAAATGTGTGGCCACACAACACAGTCATACACACACAACCCTTTTTGGTATCGTTGCACTTAGTCCATTGTGGTCCTCTGAATTCAAAGTTCATTACTGTATGCACATGCATGTTCATGCATGAAAACCCATATTCATACACATACACAGAAGCGCATACACAAATGTAAGGCTGCCAGGTTGAAAAAAAAATTTACGGTAACTTTCAC
Organism: Synaphobranchus kaupii; assembly: GCA_029718625.1. Lineage (NCBI taxonomy): Eukaryota > Metazoa > Chordata > Actinopteri > Anguilliformes > Synaphobranchidae > Synaphobranchus > Synaphobranchus kaupii. The sequence continues at coordinate 97,194,696 of CM056376.1, forward strand.
CCAAACAGATAAATGTGGAGTATGAAGTTAACGCTACTGTACACGAGGGAGGAATGATCACGTTGAGAAATGACTCTGCCTGGGCCATACTGAGGAGCCGCCATGCCGTGATGGAGCCGAGAGGAACGCCCCGAGGGCAGCGGCTGCCTCAGTATGTCACTCACTGTCACAACTCCTAAGCCAAACCTCACCTGCAACAAGTCCTTCATGAAAGCCGCAGTTATGTACCCATTCTAGATACACACAATCAAGCAAATACTGTCACGTCCCGTGCCTCCACGTCTTAAGTCTACGTCTGGTTTTTCCGTTTATATGTATTTTCTATCTGAGAGTCCATTCCGTGTTTTCCCTCTCTCCCTCCATTTTGTGTCTCCACTTCCCCGCACCTGAATTGTGTTTTCTCATTAATTTCATCGCACCTGTTGCTTGTTGTTTCTTCGTTAGTTTGGTATTTAGTCTCCTCTGTTTCTGTGTTCTGTGCCAGATCGTCTTGTGCCTTGCATTTGTGCTTGTCTCATTACTTTCCAGCAGTTTTTATTCCTGCCTGTCCCATGCCTGCTCCTCTTTCCTGTGTCCAGTCCTATGTACCTGTCCAGTTCCTGTTCTCCTGCCTGTCCAGCCTGCTCCTGTCCTACCTGTTCCTTTCCAGCCCTGCTCCAGTCCTCCTGCCTACCTGCCCTGCTTCTGCCCTTCGTCCTCCCCTGCCCTGACGGATTCCCCAGTTCTGACCCCTGCCTGCTGACCCCTGCCTGTTCCTGGATGTAGCTCTTGCCTACCCTCTATTGCAGGGGTTCCCAAACCGGTCCTGGGGGACCCCTGTGTATGCTGGTTTTCGGTGCAACCACAGTTGCAATCCCAGAATTTTAACAAGCTGTTAATTTCTTAATTAGGTACTTGTCATGTTTAGAGGAATTATTTACCCTCTTAAGCCACGTTATATCAGATATAGCTATACATGCCATGGAGAATAAACTCCCCATGTTCATGTTGTGCTATATTGCAACAATTACATAAAAAGAGGTTACAAAATTATGTATTTTAACTGATCAAATTAAAGAGTGAAGTGAATCAATAGGCTCCTAATTAGGTTGTTGAACACATGCGTTTAACTCATAATCTTTTCTTTAAGCATATTAACACAATGTAGGTTTGGCTCGTTATCATTTGCTTTGTGTTTGAATTCTTCATTATCTACCAAATGGTTAGTTTTAGTGGCCATGTGTCCACATTTTCACCAATTAGGAGCCTATTGATTCACTTCACTCTCTAATTTGATCAGTTAAATTAATTTGATCAGTTAAAATACATAATTCAAATCAGCCTTTAAATGGATCTGTTAAATAATTTTCTTATCACTTTTAAATAATATAGCACAATGTGAACATGGGGTGTTTATTCTACATGGCATCAATAGCTATATCTGATATAATGTGGCCTAAGAGGGTAAATAATTCCTCTAAACATGACAAGTACATAATTAAGAAATTAACAGCTTGTTAAAATTCTGGGATTGCAACTGTGGTTGCACCGAAAACCAGCATACACAGGGGTCCCCCAGGACCGGTTTGGGAACCCCTGCTCTATTGCACTGTTTGCTGGACCTTGACCTGTGTTTGTTGACTATGAATAAAGCCTATTCCTATTAGTTCTGGTGTCTGCGATTGTTTCGGGGAATCTGTCAAAGCAGGGGAACAGGAGGGTGAAGGGCGGAAGCAGGGCTAGGACGGGGAAAGGAGGCGGGCAGGAGGGCTGGAGCAGGGCCGGACAGGAACAGGCAGGAGAACAGGAACTGAACGGGTAACACAGAAATGAGGAGCAGGCAGGAGGATTTGACTGCTCCTCATTCAGGAGGATTTGACCGTACCTGACCACCTACTCCACCCAGCTTCTTGTCCAGACTATGGTCACCTCACGCCTGGACTACTGCAACTCCCTGCTTGCAAGCCTACCAGCCTGCGCCATTCTGCCTCTTCAAGTGATCCAGAACGCAGCTGCCCGGCTTGTGTTCAACCTCCCGAAATTTTTGCATGTCACCCCCCTGCTGAGGTCACTCCACTGGCTGCCAGTTGCAGCCAGAATCAGGTTCAAAGTTCTGACTCTGGCTTACACTGCAGCCAATAGGACAAGACTCGCCTACCTGTAGGACTTAATCCAGAACTATGTTCCTGCTCAACCACTTTGCTCTTCTACAGCAGGGCGACTCACACTTCCCCCCCTCCGTGTCAATGGCTCTCGCTCTTCCACCCTAGCTCTTCAGTGGTGAAACAAACTCCCCATTTCCCTACGTTCTACTCCAACCCTGCTTGCGTTCCATCGTGGTCTTCAGACTCCACCTTGACTGATATAATCTAGGACCTCTCATGTTACTTGTTCCCTGTGTTTTCTTGTCTGTTTGTTATAGTTTATAATAGTATTTAGAATAGAATTGCAGCATAGCTGATTTACCCACAGCTTACAGCTTACAAATGTTCATTATTAGGGATAACTGCTACATTATGGGAAGGATGTGCTTTGTCTTATCTGTTCTGTAGTTACTTCGATGACGTTTCTGTATGCACTTATTGTGTGTCGCTTTGGATAAAAACGACTGCTAAATGACTGTAATGTAATGTGCAGGCAGGGAGCAGGCAGGGAGCAGGCAGGGAGCAGGCAGGGAGCAGGCAGGGAGCAGGCAGGGAGCAGGCAGGGAGCAGGCAGGGAGCAGGCAGGGAGCAGGCAGGGAGCAGGCAGGGAGCAGGCAGGGAGCAGGCGCTGGAAAGACTGAGACAAGCACCAATGCAGGGCACAAGACGATCTGGCACAGAAGAAAGAAACAGGGGAGAATATATGCCAGACTAACGAAGAGAAAACGAGGAACAGGTGAGCCAAAACATAATGAGGAAACACAATTCAGGTGCAGGGAGTGGAGACATGAAATGGGGAGAAAGGGAAAACATGGAACAGACTAAGAATACTGAAAATACATATAAACGGAAAAACCAAGAACAGACTAAGACAAGGAGGCACGGGACGTGACAGTGTATTGTGTCACATGCATAACTGTCGCAGCTTGTTTCCTCCACCACTTGCCTCATTAATTCCTCATTGTGATTAACATAAGTCACAATATTACATCCATGTCTCCTGAGAGGTACCTTAGGCAAAATCTAAATATGGTCTCAGGAAAGGTCATGGGAAATCTGATGCATAGTGAGTGTTGCGGAAATGTTGTGATTTCTTGATTTTCAAACCCTTCAGCCTCTTTCTCAAGGGACATGACAAAATAGAAATAAGTAAAGTAAACTAATAACAGAACTCATCCAAAAACCAAACCCACGTACATGACCGTATTTCTTTTTCCACATATCAATTTGCTCTACATGTCTGTCCCCTCTGTTTGTTTAGACTACATACCTGTAGCCACTGCAACCATGACCAAAATCTGCTATATTTTCTATATGCTATTATATCTATTTATTTATTTTTAATAGACATAAAATACAAATTTTTTTCTTCTTCTTTATTATTATAATTCTTTTTTCTTTTGTTTTTTTTTGTGTTGTTGTTATACCCTTCCCTCTCAGAAGCTTTAGCACAACATTTTTATGAAATATAACTGCAAATAAGAAAGAAAAAAAGAAGAAAAAATAGAAAAAAGTAAAGTAACACAGACACTAAAATGCTAGTGTCTCATGAAAGGGCTGTGTAAATCATGAAATGGTTTCATCCTGAAAATGCATACCATGACCACTGCATTCATAAGGCTGCATCCAGCATCACTGTATGCACCATATCTGTGGCACCAGCTCATACGCAAGCATGTTCTAAAAATCTATACAATCAATCCCATGCTACAGCTGTGACCATTGCTTCAACTTCAGCTTTCTGTGTGTCATTGCTGCCATCTGCTGTGCACCCCTTGCAATGTGTCCATGCACTTTTGAACACAAGTGAATGAACCAATAATATTGAGGATATTTTCTTTTAATCTGGTTATCTTAATTAGAAGTCCTTCAAATACTGTACATACTACATGTATCATGTTCTAAAAATATAGTATTTCTTTCCATTGCATAATTCACAAGTATATTGCCATTAAGTTTTGTATTTTATCAGCTTTTTAACCAGAAAGCATAATTACCTGGGATATTTCAAAACTGGCATTAATTATGGTATACACTGCCTTCATGAGTTAATTAATTGACTAATATCTTCCAGTATAACCATATCTGCTTCATATGGCAATGACAGTTACTGTACATTATGTCAGGAAATCACCAGGAACATATCAAACATGAAAACTCACAACAGAATTATTGAAAATATAACAGCACGTTTTTGAGGCTTCTTGCAAACTGCAGCTTTGATGTGATTCATTTACATGTATAGGTGCATCACTAAGAATGCTATTGGGTTCACCTGACATACATGAAGCAAATACTCAAGAGCTGTATAAAGATACATCACTCACCTCCTCCTTATTCATTTCATCATTAGACGTATGATGTCTGGAGAACACTGCCATTGTTTGAGAAACGGAAACAAAGTAAGAGATCTGGGGAAAATGGCCTTGTACAAATGTGACTTTTGGCTGTGAATCCACTTGTTCAAAAGGACAGCGCCCCAGCACCATCACCATTGTGCCGTCCAGTTTGAATCAACATCAATTGGACTTATATTAAAGAAGCCATCAAAAACTTTGAAGTACTCAAAATACCCCTGGGTCTACTCCAGTTTGAGCTTCACCCGTAATTGAATACATGTGCCCCTATAGACCAAAGAGACTATCAGTAGCTATGAATCATTTACCCATGGCGTTTAGTGACTTTTCCCTTCCACAATAATTTACAGGGCTTTGCACATCTGAGACATAGATTTCTGCTTCCTCCGGTTGCATATTTTAGCTGAAAAATGTAGGCCTAGTAGCTTCCAACCCCGACTTGGGGTATAATCATTACAAGTAGAGCTTGAGCATCTTCTTCGCCCAAGCCTGAACCAAACATTAAAATGTTCTAGCTCTGGTGCCTCATGACTTTCACCCACATTCTATCTGACCACTATGTAATTTGGCTGTAACTCATAAAATGAAATCAAGAAAGCGTTACTTTATTATTTTGCTTTCACAATTTTTTTTGACGGCAGCAATGGCCAAACTCAATAAGATCAGGATATATAACAGAAAAAAATATTAAGTAATTTCCTTAATTGTTTTACTTAAAAAGAAAGAATATGACAAAACATATTGAAAGACAAAGAAAGAAAAAGACAAAGAATAAAAAAGCCCTCTCATAAATTACTCTTGCCTCTCTACCAATTTAGAAGTTACAGTTTAGGCATGAAGTTGATGCTAAACCAGCTTAGAGGTGGCCCTTTAAAGCACATTTAATGTAATATATTGATTGAGTAACATTTCACTGTTCACATACAGTGCCAAAAACCTAAAATGAAAAGATTAAATGCAGTTGTTTTGTCCCTCTAATGAGTGGTTTCATACCATGTTATTAAAAGGATCACTATCACTGCATAAAAGAGCGTCATTAACTAATATGAACTCACAACCTAACTTTGAGAGACCCATTTCTGTAGATTCTGTAGGTTTTACTTCTTCTAGAATGGCTAATGTGGAATGTGTAGACCTTGAATGTGGCAGAAAAAACATTAGCCATGTCAGGCATGCTTAACAATGGTTCACGTGTTTCTGCGGAGTTACAAGATAAATTTATATTTTTATATATTTGTATCCTCATGTATACTTGGCCTACTAATACTGAAATACTAATCATATGGGGAGTACATAAACCCTGGGTACACTGAACATTTTTCCAAAACTGTTTTTCTTTCCATAAATATTTATCCGCTCAGATTTTCATGCTTCATGCTTTGAACCTCATCTAAAACAATCCTTTCCATTGTGTTGTTCCATCCACACTGAGATATGGTTCCAAGTAATGAAATTCCTTACTGGCTTAAACTCAACTTGAGTTCCAATAGAGATTGAATTGATCCTTAGCCTGATGAATCAGCGTGTTTCAAAAACATATCTTGTGACTGTAGCAAGATCTATGAAGAGCTATAATGTGTATACTGATTCTTTTTTCCAATGATTATACAAAAGTCTTCCATAATGTAAACATTAATAAAAAAACAAAACAGAAACCAAGTAAACACCACCAGCGGGATTACACAGGTTTTTTTCCCTTTGAGAATATTATTCATTTTTTTGAGACAGGACGGTCCATACATGAATTAATAGATTTGCGGCAGTATCTTAGCACTTACCTTAAAGGATGGGTTAATGTTGCCATTATCCATCAGGACAGACTTCCCTGTCTGTTGCTGTGGCAAATGTATGGTTGTGGAGTGACTCTCGAGAGACTGGCCGAGGGGCGTCTGACTTGTGGCACCTATCTACCACAGTCCAGCCATTACTATAGTGGCCTTTGGAATAAACTAAATCTACGTCATGTTGTCAAGGAAACAGGAGTGCCTGTGACTGGTGGCTATGGAGGAGCAATTGATTTAATTAGCCACTGCTTTTTTCCCCTTCCCTATACACATCATCATGTGTCTGTTGAGCTTTTTTTTATTCAGGGAGTAGAAGTGCTCTGTCCAAACATGACATGACAGGATGAAGTTTGTGTTGTGTGAAACAATTGGTTTTACAACCATATGGCCACCAAAAAGGAAGACTGATGGAGGGGCTCTTCTTCCGATAATATTTTAACAAAACCAGTTTTTGAAAAACACAACATATATTTTTCACTCTATTATAGGTATCTTAGAACTACTTAAACTAAACTATTGACACATTATTGGACCGACAACCATAACGTTCGGTAAGCAGCTACATGAGAAAACCGTGAATAATGAATACCGTGCAACAAACCAAGACAATAATATGGACAGTTCTAACATTATTTTAAAATCACAAAACAGTTAACGCAGCTGTCCGCGAATGATATTCAAACATTGCCTACTTCCGACTTATTATGGTGTATCGTTTGTGCCCAAAAAAATTCCACTGCTTTGCACATTTACCACTTATCTAAAATGACAACACTGTGAGGGTTTTGGCAAAATAGCGATGAGCCAAATGCGACAACAAAATAAGGGATAAAAACTCCCTGGCAATAGCCAAACAAAAAACACCCTAACAAAACAGGGATAACCACAAGCTAACCGGGCAGAGAAAATAAACAGTACACTACAGCTGAAACAGCTGTGGCGAGAACAGAGAATAAATAAGGCATAGCCCGATAAATGGTGAAAATAATGAAATAAATATAAAGCTTGCACTCTCGAAAAGGAGAGAGTGGGAGCGGGAGGGGGAGAGAGAGGAAAAGAGAGATTAAGAGAAATAATCTCAGAGCTTCTTTAAACAGGAGCACAAGAAAGAAAACTTTCTTTGTGAAAATGTAGAGGCAGCAAAACAAAACCCTCAGTTTGTGAAACACGAAGAAATAGTGAAGCACCTGAAAGACGAATTCCAGGGCTTAAATACCTGGCAGCAGGTAAGCCAGGTGAAAACACTAATAGGCCAGGTGAAAACACTAATAGGCGGAGCGAAGCAAAACCCCGCTATGGAGTACAAAAAATCCGATAGATCGGAAAACGAAGTAGAAAGCGAGGAAACAGGCAGCGGCCATGACAAATGCATGATAATATAATCTGAATCTGTTGATAACCTACCCTGTACAATAGTGAGTTAACTGGCCCATGCGCTAACGTTCTAATGCCCTGCTAGCTACATCAAAAATGACGTAAAAAGTCACATTAATTACGATCTGACAGACTGCGGTCGCTTTGACACAATCGGTTATGTATCAGCACATTCAAAAGTGGCCCAAATGAGAATTGGAAATGTCAGTCATTCAATGTGATTTTCGCTGTTCACGCTTCCATAAAAAAACAGATCTGTTCACATTTGAGGAAAAAATCGGATCTGGGCCACTTTTTATCTACAACGTCTTACTTTGGTATCTAACTTGCCTGCATTATGCCAAGTAGTCAGAGATGTATCGTTCCTCGGTGTAACGCCATCGGCTCTGTTTGCTTTCATAAGCTGCCGAGAGACGGAATGTATCGATAAATTAGGTAATGCAAAGCAGTCTATTGTGTGGGAGTTTAGCCTCGTTTGGTCCAGAGAACTGGTAACTTAGCTAGCTAGCTTTTATTTATGAATAATGTTAGCTAATAAATTATAACAATTCTCTCCGGACCAAGTGGAGCTGGGCGCTACAACCAGCCATGTTCTATATACTAATGTTACTGTGTGACTGGGTTTTGCTATGTATTTGAATGTATTTAATAGTAATGTTACTTTAGGCAGACAAACAAGCTAACTTAGCTAGGTAACGTTAGCTCTACCATTCGGTTACATCCCCGGTCCTCTCCTCGATTGCGAAGACATCGCTCAACCAATACAGCCCGGCCGGACGGCAGCTGCTGCTGCCAGTGGCTTGAATGAATACGGCTGTATTTCCCGAGCAACATCTTCAAATCCTTTCAAACTCCTCCACCTCAAAACTCCCTGGAGTACTGCTGTCACTCTTGTCGCTCGCCATTTTGTTGTTTGTTTAGTTGTGAGGAGAGAGCAGGAAGGGGGGCTGAGATCAGTGAACCTGAGTCGGGTTCACCAAGATACACCCTTTCACTCCTTGACCGTATGAATATTCATAATATGACTACGTGGCATCATCGTCATATGACCACACACACTCACGAGTTTCAGTTCAAATTGAAGCGGTAAAAAAAAACCTTAGAAAAGACTCTGCAGTATCTCTTTAACAATTCTGGGCAGACTATGGGAAAAATGTGAAAATATCCAATTCCGCTTCTACCAGAGCACATTATTCTATTCTAAGTCCTTGCTTGAACCAGTTCAAAACAGTGTTGAATGTCTCTTTAGAATGTTAAGAATCACAACACTTAAAGAAAATAACAAGATGTCGCTTGAAACAACACATACCAGATTGTGTGTGGTTTCAACTTGATAGAAAAAATACTCACAAGAAGGGAAAACTTTGAGACGCATAGTCAAAAATGCTTGAATACTCCCACTTGAAAGGAGGAGACTAGGTTTGTATGGGTTGTCACATATTATTTTGGGGTGTACATACAAATGAGGAAAAATAATATATATTGCATATAATTAAATAACAAGATGCACAAAATGCATATAAACATTAATATATGTTTTGATGGATACAATTGACCTATTATTTTCCCACTTAGCTCAAATCTAACCTTTACTTTACATTTTTAAAGTATTGGACAGAAAAAGGTTTGTATATGTCTGAAACTGAGACGATAGAGTCTCTATTCTGGAGACCAAAAGGTGTAAAAAATACAATAGACATAATTTTGATTACAAATTTATCATATCATTTCCACAATGGGGTACTCTCCCCTTGACATGTCCTTGTGCAGTCTGATCCATGACAGGATGAATTCATTATGGTAAGACATGTTAATAAAACTGCTCTGAACAGAGTGAAACTGAAGTAGGATGAATGACAGTCTCAGTATTAAATATGCATTATATGCATGTTATTAACAGTTTTACAGTGGATGTCCAAGGGTAGACACATATTTTAATATTTTATTAAATAATGTAGGCTACTCATTTCTGAGGATTCAGAAATGCAAATTACACCCAAAACTCCACAGTAATTCCATTAAGACAGTAATTCCATAAAAAAAATGTATTTATAAATAATTATTTGAGTCACAGAGAAGGCCACAAAGTCAATAGAAAAACCACAGACTGTAAATGACAGCTGGAAGGACAATCCAACAGGACATGACAGGTTGCAAATGGCACTCTTGTGGACATGGGACAGTCTTGCGATCTTTTTGACTCCTAATGACACCAGGAACCCAGGGAAAAACTGATGGCTGGGACAAGGCCTGTTCACAGGTCTTAAAAGGCCTCCACAGAGGTTCATAAAAATATATTCTAGACTGAAATAACCTGCCTAACCTGTGATAATGAAGCAGAAATTACGTAGGTCTTTTTAAGGAATGGAACCTTTTAAAATTATTATCTGTATTTATTAATTTGTACTTTTATGTTGCACATCCACTTTCATTCCATTTCATTCTTTCTTTTTATTATTAAAGATTAAGGAACTTGTGCTTAAGCTGACTAAAACTAAGAAAATGTCAGATGTCAGTATAGTTATATTTGTAAATGCTGGTAAAAGCACTGCCTTTTCTCCAAGTCAAAGCACCCAGCTGTTTGGCGCATGCGCTCCTTGATCCTGCAAAACTACACGATGTGCGTCATAAAGAAGTTCTATTCTCCTCCTGTATGCATAAATGTGTTAATAATGTTAAAAACCCATCTATCCATGGTTTGAATCAAGCGGCTGCATAAACGTGAACCAGAATCATGTGGGAGTGGACAGCAAGTTCAGCAACCAACAGAAAGACAGAGTAGTGTGTGCTTGGGTTGACTGACAATCAGCAGACCTCAGGCAGGTGACAAAAAATACATTCTGATTAATTGTGAATTGGTGGGAAAGAAAGTTGTGAAATACATTATTTTAGATCAAATAAAATATATTATTACATCTTCATTTGTTGTCTGGCATGCATTAGTGGGGAGTATTGGGGAGTAGCGGAACTAACACAGCTACTAAGTAAACTTTACGTTATACATTTCAGTGTGAGGGGAAGCGTAAGGTTCGGAGAATCAAACGCGACCAATAAGGATTTCTAAAAGCGTATCTAGAGAAAGATACGCCACAAAACGCAGAATAAGCCGCACCAGGCCTGGGATAACACAGGATAGGGAGCAAAACTTCCCTAGCACAAAGAAAAACAAAACAACCTCCAAAAACTGAGGCGATCTCGATAAACAGCGAGAATAACTAACATAAGAACCTCATGCACTAAAATAATTAGGCGTAACAAGAGGTAATGAAACAAAACAAAACTCAAAACAAAAACGAGTGAAGGAAAGGAATAGAAAAGAAAACCTGTTAGCCAAAGTTCTTGTGGAAAAAGAGCTGAACACAACTGGCAACAGGTATAAAGAATAAATGATAAAGAAATATTGGAAAGGAACGACAAAACCAATCTAATCCTAAATCTTTATAACCGGACTTGCTGCGTTTCCTATTAGTAAGAACCAGAAATGCAGCGACCGAAATTCCTATACCTTTACCGACTTCGTATGTCAACATAGCAAAGACAATCTCGAAGTGCGGAAATCCTGAGGTATTTATAGCCCGCAGGAAACGCAAAACAGGTGAAGGGAATAATTGTCGGGCAAGACGCGAAAACCAGAATGGAGGCAGAAAAAATCCGATAGTGTCTTGACGACGCCAAAAAGGAAACCAAAAACGTCGAAAAGCAAAGGCTGCACATAACCATGACAGGACCCCCCTTCTAAGGGACGGCTCCAGGCGATCCCTCAGCCTTGCTTCTACGAAACTCCCTAATTAGAGTAGGATCCAGGATATTCCTGGAGGGAACCCAGCAACGCTCCTCAGGACCATAACCCTCCCAGTCCACCAAAAATTGACAACCTCTGCCCACACGTCTCTCAGCCAAAATACGCCGAACGGTATACACCGTACCTCCATCCACGAAGCGGGGGGGAGGCGGTGGCTTATCAACCGGAGCGAGAGCGCTAACGAGCACCGGTTTCAAGCGAGAGACATGGAAGGTAGGGTGGATGCGCATAGATGATGGCAACCGAAGGCGCACAGTGACCGGGTTAAGTTTCTGGATGATTTTAAAAGGGCCTACAAACTGAGGAGCAAGTTTACGAGACTCTACTCGCAGAGGTAGGTCCCGTGTAGAAAGTCACACCAGTTGCCCCAGCCGCTAAGAAGGGGCAGGCCCACGATGTCTGTCGGCCACGGCCTTTTGTTTCGCCGAAGCACGTAAAAGAGAGGAGCGTACGCGCCTCCAGGCCGCTCGACATCTGCGAACGAAAGAAGCGGCGGAAGGAACCTCCACATCTCTCTCCAACACAGGGAACAATGGGGGTAAATATCCTACCTGAGCCTCAAAAGGAGAGAGGCGAGTGGAAGCATTACGCAATGTATTATGGGCGTATTTGGCCCAGGTGAGGTGGCGACTCCAGGATGTGGGATTGGCCGCGGCCAGACACCGAAGAGTGCTCTCCATACTCTGGTTGGTGCGTTCCGTCTGTCTGTTGGTTTCGGGATGAAACCTGGACGAAAGACTGATGGATACCCCCAACAGAGTACAAAAAGAGTGCCAGAATTTAGCAGAGAATTGTGGACCGCGATCCGAGACCACATCCAGGGGAAGGCCGTGCACCCTGAAAATGTGGTCCACCATTAACTGAGCCGTCTCAGGAGCAGACAGCAATTTAGGCAGGGAGATGAAGTGAGCCGCCTTAGAAAAACCGATCGACCACCACCAAGATAACGGTGTTCCCTTGGGACTGCGGCAGACCGGTCACAAAATCTAAGGCGATGTGACTCCAGGGATGACTGGGAATGGGAAATGGACGCAAAAGACCCGAAGGGGAAAGGCGCGAACCCTTGTTTTACGGGCGCAAGTGGAACACGCGGCGATGAATTCCCGCACATCGCTCTCCAGTTTGGGCCACCAAAACCGGCGAGAAATAAATTCTTGGGTCCGGTGAACGCCCGGATGGGCCACCAATTATGATGCATGACCCCACAGGAGAACCCGCGATCGCAACCGAGACGGCACAAACAGGCAATGGGGCGGGCCCCCACCTGGGCCGGGATCGGAATGCAGCGCCTTCTGCACAGCTGCCTCTATAGCCCACATAACTGGAGCCACAATCTGAGAGCTGGGAACCACAGGCTCGGGGCATGACTCCCTGTCAGACCGGTCAAAAACACGCGACAACGCATCAGGTTTAATATTCTTAGACTCGGGGCGATAGGTCAGAATAAAATTAAACCTTGTGAAAAACAATGACCAACGAGTTTGTCGTGAATTGCTTGTTTTTGCCTGCTGGACGTACTCTAAATTTTTATGGTCGGTCCAGACCGTAAAGGGGTGCTCTGCGCCCTCCAACCAGTGGCGCCACTCTTCCAATGCCAATTTGACCGCCAACAACTCTTGATCTCCAACATCGTAATTTCTCTCGGCAGATGTAAGGACACGAGAGAAATACGCGCAAGGGTGGAGTTTGCAGTCCAGCGGAGAGTGTTGGGAAAGGATAGCCCCCCCATAGCGCTAGTTTAATACTTAAGGTTACTTATTGGCTTACTGTTGTACACGCCAATGATCGATATCGTGTGGTCCCCCCCCCCCCCCAAAAAAAAAATAAAATAAAATAAATCATACTGACTGCGCCTGCTGTTTGAAATCGTATTTACCTTTTAGGGTTGTTTTAATGCACTTGTTCCTAGTTTGAAAATGCACTAATTTACGTCGCTCTGGATAAGAGCGTCTGCCAAATGACTAAAATGTAAAAATGTAAATGTACTTCTGAGGTCTCTCATTAAAATCATGAGCAGTGATGTAGTCATAGAAAAAAGAGCTGTGTGAACACATGAGTGAATGAGTAGTTTGAGGTGAGTGTAGTGTATAATCAACAGTATGAGGTAAGGGTTATGGCTCTATGACCAAAATTAGGCCAATTATAGGTACGAGGTGGGGTGTTACCACTCCTATGGTAAACATCCAACTGTAAAAAGAATACGTAATAGTTACAATTAATTTAACAATTAATCATATTAAATGTACAATTAATAAAATGTGTAATAAATATATTAAGGTCATATAATATGACAATCAATTACTAAACTGCCTCGCTTTATAACTGTAAATGTCAATCTATAAACTAGCTAGCAATGTCACTTAAGCTAACGTCAGCTGTCTGAGCTTGCTAACGGTAGCAAGACAATTGAGGGAAAGGACGAGAGCAGCATCCACGATCTTGTTCATGCATTAGTAATATCAAGTAACAGTGTAAGATTAGTATGGTCATGGATTGGATGGTCATCTAATTTGTAAATGGTTTAGCTTGCCAAGTGTTCTGTAATTATGTAGCTAGCTAAAAAAAAAATCTGTTTTTTCCCCCTGCTTAATGCAGAATCACCTGCATTAAGCCTCATATTATTTTATATATATATTTTTTTTTTTTGTGTGGGTGATTCTGGTGATTTTTCCATAGAGGTTTTAAATTTCACAATCTTTCACTTACCTCAGGTTCTAAAATGAGATTTTCATCACAGATTTTTAATATTTAGGGATAAAAGGGTTGTCACAATTGGGAGACACACAAAAGGTAAAACAGAAAGTGTCAAGATTTTTCTATCACAATACTTTTCTGTTAGTTTTCAATTTGACCCAAAACATAAAAGGCGTTACAAAATATCAACATAATATGAGGGTTAATGTAACCTGTGTAGCAGGATGCATTTGACAATTTTACTGTTTTGTCATAATCACATGTTGTTGAAGTAAACATTAGTTCATCATTAGGTGTGGTTGTGAAACCACCATACTTATTATTATTCTGCCGATTTTTGAGATCTCCTCCTACACCATTCACACCATTGACACCATTCATACCTCATATTATACCTTCATACACCCTCCAGGTTGCTATTACTTTTTACCTTTATACCATATACACCTTTTCAGATTATAATTTTTTTCATTATTGCCAAAGAAATTAACAGGAGTCAATGGGCACATTTTGAAAGCCGATGCAATACAATGTGGATGCTGTAACATATTGCACTCAAGGGGCCAAGACTGGGCTTTCGTTTTGAAGCTCACTTCCTGGTTGTGCTGCGATCGGTCTTTCACCATGTAAGTCAATGGCAGCAATGTGGTCAAAATACTCAGTCAATAAATTTTTCCCACAAAAAATTTTAATTGCAATAGGTGAATTTCCTTCATCTAATGCATCTGCATGTGCTGATTTTTTTAAATATTGTGTCGTTTGGACAAGGTATTCACATTTGTTCAGGACCAATCAGAGGGACAGGTTGAGTCCTCTTCGGCTCCAGGGAGCAGGCGCAGTTTGTACAAACGGGCGGCGAAAAAGACATCTGAGTTTCAATTCAGTTTTTACGAGGCCGTGGAAAGGCAATGGGTGAGGTCACAGTGGCTTTGTCCATATTTTTATACAGTCTATGATTGCACTGCTTCTGACATCACAATACTCTCCTCTACAACACTGTTATGACCCAACAATACTATCCCAGATGATTTGACATTGGTCGCATTAAGTAACTGAAGCTCACGGTGAGAATGCTGACCGGATTTTTGAATCACTCAACGTTCTGCTCTACGTGAGCGCTGAGTAGCTGTCAACAACATTTAGAAAAATGGTGACGAGAAATTCCATAGCTAACGACGTAGCCTACTTCCGTCTCTGATCCAAATCCAAAAGTGCTCAGCAACGCTTTGAGCGGCTTAGAGTGATCGAAACTGAGCAATCCGTTAAGTGCGTTCTTCGCTCTGAGTGAAGCTGAGCCGCTCAGTTCGCCTACTTAACACCTTACCTTTTTGTGCTTTCATCACAATTCATTAGGCTACTTCTTTGTATCACTTCCAGGTTCTTTAGACTAACGTTACTTACCACAAAATACATCACCATATTTTCACACTTTCACCTTCTTTTGATCCCATTATACCGCATTACCACCTTATACACATAGGCTACCATATTACATTACATTACATTACATTCATTTAGCAGACGCTTTTATCCAAAGCGACATACAATAAGTGCATACAGAGACATCATCAAGATCACTACAGAACAGACAAGACAAAGCACATCCTTCCCATAATGTAGCAGCTATCCCTAGTAATGAACGTTGGCTGTAGTTCACAGTAAGCTGTGGGTAAATCAGCAATACTACACTTCTATTCTAAATACTGTTATAAACTATAATAAACAGACAGGAAAACACAGGGAACTAGTAAACACAGGGAACTGATATTCCTAGGTTAGAATATCAGTCAAGGTGGAGTCTGAAGAGGTGTGTCTTCAGGCCTCGACGGAATGCAAGCAGGGTTGGAGTAGAACGTAGGGGAATGGGAAGTTCATTCCACCACTGAGGAGCTAAGGTGGAAAAACTCCGCAGTCAGGACGAGCGAGAGCCTTTGACACGGAGGGGGGGACGTGCCAGTCGCCCTGCTGTAGAAGAGCGAAGTGGTCGAGCAGGAACATAGTTCTGGATTAAGTCCTGCAGGTAGGTGGGGCCTGTCCTATTTGCTGCAGTGTAGGCCAGGGTCAGAACTTTGAACCTGATCCTGGCTGCAACTGGCAGCCAGTGGAGTGACCTCAGCAGGGGGGTTACATGGGAAGATTTCGGGAGGTTGAACACAAGCCGGGCAGCTGCATTCTGGATCAGTTGAAGAGGCAGAATGGTGCAGGCTGGTAGGCTTGCGAGCAGGGAGTTGCAGTAGTCCAGGCGTGAGGTGACCATGGTCTGGACAAGAAGCTGGGTGGAGTAGGTGGTCAGGTACGGTCGAATCCTCCTGATGTTGTACAGGAGGAACCTGCAGGACCGAGCCGTCGCCCTGATGTGCTCTTTGAAGTCCAGCCGGTCGTCCAGGACCACCCCCAGGTTCCTTGCAGAGCGGGAGGCAGCCACCACGGTCCCGTCAACGGTGATGGAGAGGTATATAGGTATAGAGGTATAGAATATTACCATCTTTCTATACCATTCCCAGCAATTGATACCACTGCGAAGCAAATACACCTACAATTTCTTTAGGAATTGTTAATCTAGCAGCTTGGTGCAGGGCAGGCTGGATACCCGTATCGACAGACCATCAGTTGTCCGTAGCGATCGGGTTCTCCCGGTAACCTTCTTAGCCTAGATTACCGTGCTGAAACTGTCATGGTTTCTCTGCCTGCTCTCCGCTCTGCTACCACTCCGTCTTGGAGCGCTCTTTTAGCGCACACTTTGTTTTTCTTCGTCCGTCCCGTGTTTTCGCTTCGTTCCTGCACTCAGTGTTGGCACCTGGGCCGCATTTCCGCCGGCTATCTAAACCTTGCGTCTTCCTGTCTTAGCGTTTCAATATTGTCTCGTATTTGAATAGGAAAGCCAGCACGGTGTAGGTTTTAGGTACTGACGGAAACCACTAACGCGGGACTTGCCTGAAGTACATTAGAGTTTCTCAGGATTCTTTCTTTCTCTTTTGTACTTTCTGTCCTTCGTTTTGGTTTTCTTTTTCAGTTCCGCTGAGACAGTTTTGTCTTTGCCTTTTGTTTTTTCTCTCCACTATCTGCTTTCTGGAATTGAGAGCAAGATGTCTTTTCTTTGCTTTCTGTTTTAAAAAAAAAATTTGTTTCTGATTTTTCCACATTTTCTCCCAATTTAGTAGCCAATTGAACCCTATTCTAATTCAATTGCCCCGTGTAGCAACCGCTAGAGAATCACCGCAACGCAACCCCGTCAGCCGGCGGTAGGACGGGAGGGCGCCACGTCTTCTTCGGGGCGCGACTCCTCCTAGCTCCTGACCGTGATTCCAGCCCGCCCAGGGCCGCTATGCGTGCAGCGATTCTCTCCGAGCCCCTCCCCCCACCGGAAGCAGCCGCCAATTGCTGCTCCCACAGGGCGCCGGCCATGCTCGGATCTGGCAGGACCGGGGCGCGAACCCTGATCCTCGGAGCACAACTGCACCGACTGAAAGTCGGCGCTCTTACCGACTTTCATTTCCCCCCTCTCTTATTGAGAGTGTGAGGTTTCTCTCTCGTACCTACGAGTTCCTCGCCCGTCGTATTGCGGGTTGTTTTTCATTCTCCCCGATTCCCAGTCTCCCTTTAATTATTCTCTCTGCTTGAGAGAGGGAATCCTTTTTCATTCCTCCTGTCTACGGAGTTATTTCCGTTCTAGTGGTGCTAGTTTCTGAGCACTTTCCGATTTCTTACTGTCGTGTCTGGTCCTCCGAACCATCCCCCTTACAGAAACTATAATATTTATTTGGTCTCTGCCTTATAATGAAAGCCATCCAGGTGCTATGGGGTATTAGCGGCAGGTAAAATTCAGGTGTTGGAATCAGAATAAGCTAAAGCCAATGCTCAAGCTCACTGGTTTTTAAAGGGCTCCAGCTCACTGGTTTTTAAAGGCATGCGCTATAGGCTATGGGGTTGGTGGCAATTCAGTTTTTTGAATCAATAAGCTAAATAATAATAATAATAATAAACTTTATTTATATAGCAACTTTCATACATAAAATTCAGCCCAAAGTGCTTCACAACAATAAAAACTAAATACAGAACAAGAGCAATAAAAGAAAAATAGACATAAAATGAACATAAAAACAGAGATAGAGTGCCATAGTTCATGTAAAATAAGATGGAAGATAAAAATGAAGATAAAAATAGAATACATAAAATGCAATTTTTGCTTTGTCCTTCACGCCACTTTTCAATAACAACACCCGGCAACCCCGGAGAGCCACTTGTTGCCATTATAGTCATGCTATGAAGTAATAAAACACAATACTGGTTGAGCCCACAAGACAAATACCTCAACAGATACTCCAACAACAATCAGCTTGCTACCTGCTATCTGCTGTGCACAGTATATACAATAAAAATACACAATAAAAATACGAGACAAGCATACTATGTGCTCTTTAGCTTCTCTGTGGGTGGTCTTTTTTACACTTTTGCCTGCCAGCAACCACTGCCGGACTTTTGCCTCTCCTGAAAGGTCTTGTGCCTTCTTTTTATTAAGGACTTTTCCTATACTATGTTTTGCCTCTTTTTGCCTTTTCCTTGAGGTCTTTTGCCTCTCTTAATAGAGGACTTTGCCTTGGCTAGGCAAAAAGGACTTCCTGCCACCTGTATAGAGGTATTTTCAAGTGCTCAACAAACAACAAGCAACAACTGAACATCAGATAACAGTACTTATAGGATTTGTCCCCCGTACTTCCCCCAGGGGGAATTTTTGCTGGCACTTGTTCTTATTAGATGCACCAGGCCTAACATAAGATGGAAAAAATAGAATACATAGAATGCATGAAATCAAGTAACCACTTGATACAAATACAACAAAAATGAAGATAAAAATAGAATACATAAAATCCTTCACGCCACTTTTCAATCACAGTGCCCAGCGAGCCCGGAGAGCCACTTGTTGCCATTATAGTATGGTTACTCCAGTCATGCTATGAAGTAATAAAACACAATTTTGGATGGTTGAGCCCACAAGACAAATACTTCAACAAATACTCCAACAACAAATACTGAAGAAGCCGATGCCCCGGCTCACCAGCTTTAATATTAATTTTTGTTATTCTTTTGAGGTGAGAAATGTTGCACTAGCACTCAGAAATTTTTGATTGTCAAATGCATTTTTACTATCAATAGTTTAACTAGCATCCTAGCATTGCTGGTCATTTGCCTGTTTGGTAACTACGAGTGAATCTTACGGTTTTAAAATCATATGTAATTATTTGGAGTCCTACAATATTATAGTTGTGACTGGTCTCCTATCTCTAAATTCAGTAATGTTTAGATGTTTAATAGGGTTTAAGAACATTATGAAAACCATGTGGAAATCTGACGGTCTAATTTATGTCACAAGAATTTATGTGGTTTGGACTTCACAAAATGGGGAGATCTGTAGCCTAATCGAAATCAGAGTTCATTGAATAAAGTGGAGAAATCAGTAGATGAGCATTTGGTTAAAACCTAGGCAAAAATTGTATTAAGCCATATTTTTCTAGAGTCTATTAATCAAACACAACTACGACTGTCAGAATCAGCACACTTACCTACTATTTGAGTAGGCTATGCCAGTTGAGTATACTTTTTTAAAAAGCTGTTAAATTAGGCTAGCCTTACCTACGCGGCCAAATTGCATGTTCTCAATATCCCCAGAAAGAGTGTATAGAATATCTAGCCAAAGAGAGTAAAGGAAACTAATAGCCTACTTATGTCCAGGTTTATATGGAGGACATTTCGCCCACTGCATGTCACTGCAGTATAGCCTACAGTAAGCTAGTACACAGGACATTCACAATGCCTTTCTCTCCAACACTGACCCAACAATACTCTCCCAGGGTTAGGGGAACCGTTCGTGGACACCAAGGTGTAATATGAATCAGGCTTTATTCAGGGTCGACAGAACAGGGTCAAGGGCCAGCAAACAGAGCAATGCAGAATAGACAGAAATGAAGTCAGGTCCAGGCAGGGGTCAGAGTCCAGGCAATCAGAGCAATACGGAGAAGTCAGGGCGAAGTCCAGAACAGGCAGGGGTCAGAACCGGGAGAGCAGTCAGAGGCTGTAGAACAGGAGGGTGAAGGACTGGAGCAGGGCTAGGACAGAGATGTGTAGGCGGGCTGGAGCAGGGCTAGGACAGAGATGTGTAGGCGGGCTGGAGCAGGGCTGAACGGGGACAGGCAAGGCTGGCAGGAGAACAGGAGCAGGGTTTGACGGAGACAGGCAAGGCAGGCAAGAGACCAGGAGCAGGGCTGGACAGGGACAGGCAAGGGAGGCAGGAGAACAGGAGCAGGGCTGGATGGAGACAGGCAAGGCAGGCAGGAAACCAAGAGCAGGACGGGTCGACAAAGGACTGGGAACAGGAACTTGGAACAGGAACTTGGAACAGGAACTTGGAACAGGAACTTGGAACAGGCAGTGAATAGGCAGGAAATAATGCTGGAAAGACTGAGACCAGCACAAATGCAGGGCACAAGACAATCTGGCACAGAACAAAGAAACAGGGGAGACTATATGCCAGACTAACGAGGAGACAATGAGAAACAGGTGAGACACATGAGGAAACACAATCCAGGTGCAGGGAGCAGAGGCACGAAATGGGGAGACAGGGAAAACGCGTGTCGGAATACACATACAGAAAACGCAAAGAAACGGAAAACCAGGAACAGACTAAGACATAGAGGCACGGGACGTGACACCCAGATGATTTGACATTACCTTTTTGTGCTTTCATCACAATGCATTACTTCTTTGTATCACTTCCAGGTTCTTTAGACTACTTACCACAAAATAGGCTACATCACCTTCACTAGATCTCTTTATACCGCATTACCAGTTCATACCATTTCCACCTTTTATTTTCCACCTCACACTCTATTATACTATAGCAGGCACTGGATATATCCGCTCATCCTTGTTTTATATGAATGAATCAATCTAGCCATTTATATATGCTGTCTGCCCATCTAGATGGCTGGAAAAGCTGTGCTATACTATACAAGGCCCATTAAGTAGTGATGCCTTAAAGTTCTTACAGGATTTCACAGTATAACAAGAACAAACCAAAGCAATCCCTATGACACATTCCTTTCTCCACAGCATGTAATATACAGTACATATGCATATGTAAACATATTATATGTATGCTGCATATATACATACTTCAAACATTTAGCAAATTATTTTTGATTGATATCAGCTGAGGGTTACCAGTGAGCAAGACTTAACACCCCTGATCTAATGGGCTCATAAGAAATATGAGTACTCTCCCCAGGGAGAAAAAAGCTTATCCGGGCACTCTGCTTCAAAAGAAAATGCATACAGCAACATAGGAGAATAATAAAAGAACATTCATTTCAACATGCTGTTTTTTTATCAACTTCTTCCTGACACATTTTTAATAGCTTCTATCTTTAGTTTCTTTAACATACTCAACATAAGTTATGCTAAATCAGGAAATTGTGTCATTGGACTTTATTTAGTTTGGATCATACTGTATGATATACCTTAAATGAGAACACAGCACATGAATTTACAGAATACAGGAAGAGCTGGGTATAAAGATACAATCAACCCTCTATACCCAAAAGATCTATATGCCCTAATTCATCTGAGGGGTAACCTTGTCTAATAAACCTTTAGTATTTTCATAGAGAAATATAAATATATGAATACATTTGTAATACAAATAAAAAATGTGTGAATAATGACCTTAGAAAAGAGTTCTCAATGTCTTGAAAAAATCTTTTAAATAGATTCAGTTGGGCTCCTTTTCACTGTTTAGCTGCACACTTTCTCAACCAATCTATCCACTAGATGGAAACCTTGTTATACTAGAAACCTTTTAAATGATCATCCCACCTCAAATACAGTTCAAAGAAAATTAATTCTAATTGGTTCTGAATGTAGCAAATTGATGGTGCAGAATAGATTTTTCTTCAGAACAGTGGGCTCCAGAATTATTGGCACCCCTGACTGGAAATTCACTAAAAATACTTTTTTTTTAAATAAACAATATAATAATTGAGATAAGCTCAAAATGCCAAGATGTGAAAAATATTGTAGTTCAGTAATGTTTCAATGGAACCAACCAAAATCATACATTTATTTAATAAAAAATAATCAAGGTTTGATAATTATTGGCATCCATGGTCTAGTACTTGGTGTAACCACCTCTGGAAAGGATAACAGCATGAAGTCTTTTCCTGTAATGTTTGACAAGGTTAAGGAACACATTTGGAGGGATTTTGAACCATTCCTCTATGCAGATCCTTTCAAGGGTTTTCGCTCATCAACTGCCTTCTTCAGTTCAGCCCATAGATTTTTGATTGGATTGAGGTCCTGCGACTGAGATGGGCATTGCAGAACATTGATTTAGTTGTCATAGAACCATTTCTGTGTGGATTTTGAGGTTTTGAGGGTCATTGTCTTTGAGGGTCATTGTCAAAGTAAACCTACGGCCAAGTCTCTGCCTTCTGGTAGAGGCAACCTGATTGTCAGCCAAAATTGGCTGTAATGTAGTAATGTATACTTACTATTTTTTTAAGTTAATTAAATTACCTGTTTTAGCAATGGTCCTAAATATCAGAATGAGTTAATTGATATGATATGTAAATATGGTGGCAAGACTGCCAGATGGATAGAGTGAAATGATGTGGCCTTTTGACAAGGCCTCTTACCTGTCAAAGCTGATATCTGTTCTTTAGTTTTAGACTTTTCAACCATCCACTGTCTGGGGAGGGGCATGGCAGGCGAAAAAACAATGGCTGACCATTTAAAGAGAAATCCCAGCAGGCATTTTTTGAAGGATTGGTCAGCAGCTGAGAAAGTTCGGACACACAGATGGTCACCCTGACTCTACCTACGTGCCTGCCTTTCTAACATGTAGGTTTTATGTCTCACAAGTTGCAACAAAATATTTTACAGATATGCACTTATGAGCCATACAAGTTATTGGAGATCACAAAAATATTTTTTTTTAGCTTTCAACAATTGGCTAGATCACAAGCAAATATGCAGCTAAGGTCCACAAACAGCTGTGAGCAGTTCTTGAGCCCTACATCAAGCAAAATGACTTAATTTTTATGGGACTTCAGGAGGTGGTTGGAGGGCGGCAAAGTCACTGCTACAATAAGCTAGCTGGTTCAAAAGTTTTCAATGGGAGATAGGGGTGTAATTGCCTCCCCTAACTGTCATGGTATTCTCTGGGGTTGTGGATATGAAGTTTGGTTTTGGTTGAAACTTACATGTTAAAACCCAAATTTCGGCCGTGAATATCTCAGCCGTTTTTAGCACTAATTACCAAGCCACTTGGCACATCAACTGATCTCAGAAATATCTTGTCACAACGAATATGGGAAAGATTTGTTCAGCCGTTTTCATATAGTGAAGTACATAAAAAAAAATTCATTAACATTTGCATTTTTCCCCAACAACCTAGCTGAAATTCTACAACTCTAATCGTTAAAGTAGTCATGGCGTTCGGTGTTTGTGAGGTTGTGCTTCTTTTTATTTTGTAGATTGTGTAGTCAAGGTAGGGTCTGCACAGGGCGCGCACTGATGAGGAGGCAGCAGCGGTGGCATGCAATTAATGCGAGCATTGCATTTCTGGGTGCAACAGCTGTTTCGGTGGAGAGGAGGGTCCGCGAACGTAATCACTGGTGAAACCATATTGTGCATGATTTCACAGATTCCGACTGGGTTCTCAATTTCCTTATGCGAAAGCACACCTTCAACTACATTTGTAGTTGTACATGGGTGTGATTATTGACATTTTTCCGGTGAATGCATTTTGAGAGGTCCGATTACTAAAAGCAATTCCGATCTCAAAGTGTGCTAGGCCACCTCGCCAAGTGGTTTGGCAGATACGATCCCAACGTAAAAAAAAACAGATTTGCCCACGTCCAGACCTGTCACTTAATGCAGCCTAGCGATATCGGATGTTAGAAGTTGCATTGAAGTGACTAGTGTAACCGTAGCCAAAGTGTGCTGTGCACAAGGTTTCTAGCTCGCTCACTTCCATTAAACCTCCACCACGCACCAGAAACCGGCCATACGACTAAGGCGTGTGCTATCATTTCACTCTACCTCACCAAGTGGTTTGGCAGATCTGATCCCAATGCTGACAATGCTACCCATTTTCTATGGAGGATTATTCAGCCCAATTAAAAACTTAATGAACACTAGGGAGAGCATAGCATAGGGATGGGTAACAGTCTATGCTTGATACTATGCTCTCAGGGCAGTCGTAAGTTTTAATGGATGAAATGATGAAGAATCTGAGCAGTGTTATAAAGTATTCTTGTTTTATGAAAGAAACGGAGCTAGCTAGCCAGCGCTACGCAAGGCTGTGTAGGCTATAAGTCAAACCTGCTTGGTGGAAAATCCAGGTTCAGAAAGTGAAAGTCCTCCCCAATCATTTGTTCCAATCACCTGGATTTGCTAATTATCACAATTCTTCAGCCAAGAGGTAGGAGCTAACTAGGCTAATTAGTGAAATCGTGAGTTCATGGGTGGAAGAAACACGGCAGGACTTTTACCTTCTGACCCCTGGAATTTCCACCTCTGCAAACCTGGTAGTAGTCTACGATAGGCTACATTGTGCCAGGTTAAACGTTGGATTGGATCAGTTGTGTTGGACTGCTGGAAATAAATGAAATCCTCTCTTAAAATAAATGAAAAGACCGCAAATGAGTCACTGGATCTTTTAAACTTTTAACCTGGCTCCGGTATTTTAAGCGAACATTAAGGCATTGCTTCAAAAAGTCTATCGACAGCCAGATTCTATTCTATATGTTATGCAAAATGAGAAATGTTAATGTAGGCTATTTGAAAGTGAGTCGGCTTCGTCATACAAAAAATCCAGGGTTAAATCTTAAATTGAGCTTGCTAGCTGTTTATTATTATCCTTAAATAGCTCTCATAAGTGTTTCTGTTACCCATCTTTCGTTAATTGTGTTTACTGTATTACACACTTCATGTGTGTGCCATGAGTCACTGGACCGTTTATTTTAACCTGGCTCCGATAGATCTAGCTAGCCTACTTCAAACAAACATTAAGGCATAGCTTCTAAAAGCTAGCTAGATTCATGACGGTCGTCAAAAAATATGGTCGCAAATATGAATAGGCTAGGGCATGAAAGATGCGTTTTTGCATTGTTATGAAAGAAAAAATATTGCTGAAGACAGCTGAAAATGGAACGCACAAAATGGTGCCATGACGTTTTATTCTATCCGGTTGTTTTTATACACATCGGAGCTAATCCTGAAAAATAAACGAGAATGTCTAAACTTGGAACCTGCCAAGTGTGTCGTTGCTTTTTCCCTGAGGGAATTTCACGAAGCAGAGGTGTAGCCTAGCTACTAAGCGAGATTAAGGGGTTAGACAGCTAATTTAAATTTCCACCCTGGATTTTCTGTATCACAAAGCCGACTCACTTTCAAATACATCAATGTCTCGATAGACTTTTAGAAGCTATGCCTTAATGTTCGTTTGAAGTAGGCTAGCTTGATCTATTGGAGCCAGGTTAAAAGTGTAGCCTAAACAGTCCACATGCACACACATGAAGTGTGTAATACAGTAAACAGAATTAACGATAGATGGGACAGTAACACTTATGAGAGAAACACTTATGAGAGCTATTTTAGGATAATAATAAACCGCTAGCAAGCTCAATTTAAGATTTAACCCTGGATTTTTTGTATGACGAAGCCGACTCACTTTTAAATAGCCTACATTAACATTTCTCAATTTGTATAACATTGTAAGAGGGGAGTCAATGTGGGAAAGGCTGCCATGTGTGAAGACACTTCAAAGGACCAGAGAGCCGTGTGATAAAACAATACAACTCTGACTTCCTTTGGGTTTTTCAGCCCATCTGTTCTCAAGGATGTTCTCACCTGGAAGGGACTGTGATAAGAGGAAGTTGGACTGTTTGGTCATGGGTGTGATTGTGTGTTCTAGGGGCACTTAAGCCCCTGGCCAAAACAATACATATGTGATTTTTCCCGTCTCTCATGTTTGGCACCTCTGTGAGCACCCCCTCCTTCTCTCCTGGGTTAAGATTCAGTTTAAATGGTCAACAGACCCTGTAAAACTTACAAACATTACACATGTGATTCTTATATTGTTACATTATGTCTTATGTAGTAGTAACAGGAATTGCATGTAAAATGGTTCATCAGAAGGGAATTTTCATGACAACTGCAACGTAATAAGACTTAATCTGTTAATAATAATCATAATGGTAAGCTGTTTGGTATGGATGTAATCCGGTAAAATCAAGGAATCAAATGAGATACATTTCATACCAAATGGAGTTTAGTAAAACATAGTTCCAATAACTCAAAAGAAAGGGAGACAAACCTATCTGGGAGAATCGTAACCGATCTCCCACACCGTGCAGACTCCGTGCATACTCTATGTTTTTGTGTAAGGGAGAATCATAACTGATCTCCCACACCATGCAGATTATGTATGTATGTATGTGTGTGTGTGTTTGGAATATCGCAATCGATTTCCCACACACTGTGCAGATTTCTGTGTGTGTGTGTAGCTGAAGCAGGCCGGTAAGATATTTACTCTGTGTTTCTTTTCTTATTTTCTATGTTTTGTAATTGACCTAATTTTAAGATAATGACCTACCTGCCTGTGAATAAATTCTTATTATTTTAGCTTGCGTGGTCTCTATGACTCTAATCCATTTTCTACCTTTTTTAGCCTAAGTTACGACTGAATACTCAGGGGAACAATTCTGACCAATGACCAACTGATCAGTGGCGTGGTACGGTATGTGGAGTTCTTAAGTTGGGTAGGCGGCTGGGTTCGGCCCGTATCCGGATTGGTTGAGGCACGGCTCTGGGAATTTGACGTGAAGAGAGCCCCTGGACGTTCTACGTCGGTTCTTGTCAAATTAGCCTTAAGGAGCCCTCTGAGTGCACGCTGACCTGGGCTCGCAACTATCTATGTAAAATATAATACATGTATTGTGTCAGACCCAGACCCCCAACCTCTATGTTATCCACCGAACTGAGATTCGGCAATAGTGCTAATCCCGGGAGCATATATTGAGTAATGGTGGCATACAAGGAAGAGTCGAGTGTAACCACTCTGAGCTTCACGCATGATTAAAGTAAATTCTAAATTATATTTTAATATGGAGTCGAGTAAACTAATAGTAACTGTTACGCTTACTGTTTGTGATCATAGATATATTCGATGTGTTGTTCAGCTCCTGTGTGTGTGTTCTAATGCTCCCATTGGAATATTGACATTTGGACGACAGGTCGGATATATCCGTGATGACAACATGGCCCCATTTACGAACGGAGAATAATAAGAATCGTACTGATCCGTTTTAGGCCTGTCTTAAGCGGGATATGGAGCAGCGCATTCATATCTGACTCATGGCGACGGACTCAGTATATTCTTAAATGTACTTGTAATATATACATGACCGGAGGATAAATCACTGAACTCTTTTTATTTACATCACAACAGCAAAGGAAAAACATATTTGCTCCTTCCCCTCCAGCTATTCCCTCATTGGTCTAGCTGTGCGGGTTCTACAACATATAGTAGGCTATAGAATCTGGCTGTCGATAGACTTTTTGAAGCGATGCCTTAATGTTCGCTTAAAGTACCGGAGCCAGGTTAAAAGTTTAAACGATCCAGTGACTCATTTGCGGTCTTTTCATTTATTTTAAGACAGGATTTCATTTATTTCCAGCAGTCCAATACAACCATCCAATCCAACGTTTAACCTGGCACCTATCGTAGGCTACTACCAGGTTTGCAGAGGTGGAAATTCCAGGGGTCAGAAAGTAAAAGTCCTGCCGTGTTTCTTCCACCCATGAACTCACAATTTCACTAATTAGCCTAGTTAGCTCCTACCTCTTGGCTGAAGAATTGTGATAATTAGCAAATCCAGGTGATTGGAACAAATGTTTGGGGAGGACTTTCACTTTCTGAACCTGGATTTTCCACCTCGCAGGTTTGACCTATAGCCTACACAGCGTAGCGCTGGCTAGTTTCTTTCATAAAACAAGAATACTTTATAACACTGCTCAGATTCTTCATCATTTCATCCATTAAAACTTACGAGTGCCCTGAGAGCATAGTATCAAGCATAGACTGTTACCGATCCCTATGCTATGCTCCCCCTAGTGCTACTGCACTAAACCTGTATGAGGCCCACCCTGCTTGCTTTGATTGATAGGAGGACCATACCCCCTCATTTACATAGATACAGTTCGAAAATGAAAACGAAAATGAAAATGATGATGATAATTTTAATTTTAATTTTGGGCTGAATAATCCTCCATTTTCATTTTCCATTTCCATTTCCATTTCCATTTTCATTTTCATGGAAAATGTCAACTAATCACGCAGTACCATGTCAACTAACGTTACATTATGATCCATGACCATTAAGTTGACTAACATTAGCTAGCTGACCATAACTGAACGGTTTCGCTTTCAGCATTCGATTACAGAAGCAATGTACTTTTTCTGGGCTAGTGCGTTAGCTGTTGTTAGCAATGGGTTTCTTGGCATACAATTGGTTTTTAAATATGCCATGCAGTAGGCTATAGTAGCTAACCTTGCATTCGTTAATGGAAGGAGGTTGGATATCGGTGTGATAAACGCGTTATTTCCATGGTTTTACCGACAACAGTGCGTTCCAGTTGCACTGGGAAAGTTTTGGCTTTGCTAGCAAACGTAGTTAAAATGGCTAAGAAGTAGCCTACAACAATGACGTTTTAACTTTTAATTATATATGGTTAATATTTCATACTGAAAAACGGGAGGTCGGGGTTGATTTTCCGACATGGAAGTGGGGTGCGTAGCCTAGCTTAGTATTAAAGACTTCTGGCTAGGCTGGCTAATGTTTTCACGATACCAAAGGTAGATAAATAAAGGGCCGTATTTCCCCCGTTTTTGAACTGTAAGTGCCTTAGCCATTGTTTATCATAAACCATGTACTGTGACGGGGATGGGTCAGAGGACCAGACGCGACCGTGAGGGAATCAAAAAGTTACCCACAAGACGTGGAATAACCACTAGATTTAAGGGGGAAGAGGAATCCGCGAACGGAACAGAGAAAATAAATAAATGGGGAAAAACTACCGCCGTAAAGGCAACAAAAAACAACCCAGAAAAGGGGGTGAAACTGGCTTGAGAAAGGAAAGACCTCTAGCTCGATAAAAAAACAAATGAGCTGCGCGAAGAGGGTAAACAGATGTTACTGCCTCAAAGAGGACAGATAAACAACAGAGGAAAGAACCAAGAAAAGAGCAAAATAAAAGGAAAGAAGGACCCTACGGATCTAATCCTAAACTCTTTAAACTAAGAAGGTTCCTACCTTTCTTTCAGACATAAAATAAATGCAGTCCTCCAGCTATACCATTTACCTGGCTTAACGTGGCAAAGAATGACACAAAAGCAAGGAGCAGAGAAAACATTAGTAGGGTTAACATTACCTAGCCAAACGGTTTGGGAGCTAAAGTTGCTAAAGTAACTTAGCATAGGCCTACCTGTCTAGCTAATAGGCCACTAGAAAATAAGCGTTGGCTTGTGATGCTAGGTCACGGTAGGT
Source organism: Synaphobranchus kaupii (assembly GCA_029718625.1). Lineage (NCBI taxonomy): Eukaryota > Metazoa > Chordata > Actinopteri > Anguilliformes > Synaphobranchidae > Synaphobranchus > Synaphobranchus kaupii. The sequence continues at coordinate 97,224,435 of CM056376.1, forward strand.
AGGCTATATTTGCAGGCCGTCAAAAAAGTAAAGAAAATAGTAAAGTAGTAAAAATGTATTCCCAAAAAACTGTTTGCAGAACACGCCATAACGAATTCAGCATGAATGACAATATGAAATTAAATGTGCATTATCCGAATGCACACATTAAAAGGAGAAGGACGGGTGGCACTGGGAATGTCAAGGTCAATCCTAACCATGTGAGGTAGTGCCCACATCCCGCCATAGACCCCCCCCCCCGATTGACGGAAACTGTTTCTGAATGGTCCCCAAAAATATTACGCTGTCCAAACAACAATCATGTGTCGTCAAATCAACACATTGGGCCTCATTCATGAAATGTGAGCAGAATGAAATTGCACGTAATTCATTCGCATTAGCAATTTTGTTCATATTCTGGCATTCGTCAAGGTTTTCGTATCTCAGATTTGTTTGTAAGTAGGTTGTGACTACAAACCATTTAAACGTTAAACATTAACAAAAATGCTAAAGGTTTAAGAAAATCTATAGACGTTTAATCGCAATTTAAAAGTACTCATTACGAGTCTAATTAAAGACGTTCATAGCCTACAATTGATTAATAGGCATCATCTAAAGTGTTTGCGTTTTGCAATCGTAATTTATTAGCTACATTTGCATTGTGCATTTCAGAGGCTACATTTTATCATGTGAATTTAACAGATAGTTAAAATAAATTAAGGTTCAAATTGATAGAGAAAACGTTGATGAATGTCAAAACATGGACACAATTGCTAATACGAACGATTTATGTGCAAATTCGTCCAAAGTGCATGACAACCCAAGCAAATAGATATTTGACACGAGCTGGTAAAATGGTCCGCAAGTTGCATGTCTGCAATTCTCAGGAGCCTACAGGGCAAAATAGTGGCCGTACACTACCCCTAGCCTCTACTAACGCTGAAATTACTCCCTTATTTGCTGGATGAGACTCCAACATGGTCTCCTCCAATGGCCTCTGCTCAGGGTACTGCCTAGAGAGAGCATCTGCATTCCCATTCAGACGTCCAGGCTTATACACAACCTCCAAATCGAGCCAGCTGAGACATCCACCTCTATTCTACAGCCCCCAACTTAGCAGTCTTCACGTGGCTCAGGGGATTATTGTGTGTGCATATGATGACTTCATTCCCAAGCAGGTATTCACAGAACTTTAGGACAAGGAACGCCAACTTCATGGCACTGTAATTGTCCATGTTTCGCTCAGACGCCCGCAGGCCTCGGCTAGCATAGGCCACTGGCTTCCCGTGCCCATCACGATCCTGCGATAGAAAGGCCCCCAGCCCTTGATGACTAGCATCAATGTCCAGGTACAATGGTTTGCATAGGCCAACACCAGCGCTAAAATAAGCCATTGTTTCTGAGCCTGAAAGGACTCTTCATAAGCGGAATCCCACAGAAAGGGAGGCTTGAGGTATATATTCTACCCTTCTTGGGCATGCTTCGTGCAGTTAAGGCATACAGAGGGGCAGCAAGCTGTGTAAAGTTCCTCACAAGTCTTTGCTAATAACTTGCGTAGCCTGTAAAATAAATTCTTATGTGCCCACGTCAATGAAAAATTATCTAATTTAATAAAAGCAACCATTGTTATCTAACGTTAATCTCTTGTGTCTTGTTATTATCAAGGTATTGTGTGCACTTTAGAGATGCGGGAACGGTGAAAGTAATTTATTTCCCCAACAAAACAAATCTCTTTGTCAAATAATAATATGCTGAAATTATTTCACAACTAATTATGGATTCTGGTGGTTATTTCACATTTCAGAAGTCACAGAAAAGTAGGAAATGTACTTCCATAATGTTAGGATTTTCTGGGGGCAGACCCCAGATCACCTGTCAAGTGATTTTCATAGTATTCTGAGACTATTTAAGCAGCATACTGTGTGAGTATCAGTAGCCTACATTTAGAAGGCTAACGTCTCATAGTATTTTTCTGTTTCACTACGACATAAATTCAGACGTGATAGAGTGGATAAATGCATGGAAAGCATAGCCTAGTTATCTAAAATGGTGTTGATGCTGTAATACATAAAATAATCGCAGATTGACAGCTACAAGCTCAGGGATCACGAGTAGGCTATGTGTTATTTTCAATGTAGACATAATGGGCCTCATTCATGAAATGTCAGCAGAACGCATTTGTACGTAAATCGCTCGTATTCGCAATTTTGCCTGTATTTTGGCATTCATCATCGTTTTCGTATCTGAGATTTGTTCGTATGTATGAACAAAATTTACATCTGCTCAGGAACAAGCGTATACTGCATCCGTAAATTAAAAATGCTGCTAAATGTATCTTCTGAATGTCAATTAGAATAGGCTTGTGAATTTGTTTTTATTTTCAGTTAAATTCACAAGACTTAATTTAGCCTTTGAAGTGCACAATACAAACGTATAATTACAAAAAAAGCAAGCACTTTAGATTAAGCCTATTAATGAATTGTAGGCTATGAATTTATTTAAAGAGTAACTACTCCCACTGTCTCAGCCTGTATCCGCCTACTACACAATTTTGAAAAATATTTTGTGGGGTGAGCGAGGGAGAGGGGTGGGGCGGAGGAGCTGTGTCCATCATCAATTGCATAAATGAACATACATTGTACAGATGATTTCGTATAACTCAGATCTGTCAAACTAGACATTGCACATCAAATATGAATCAAGATTCAGCAACTGCATGGCTATTTCTCACCTCAAATATTTTCAAAAACATATTTTAGTGAACTATTTATTTGGAATAAGAGAATTGAACAGGACGCCACGTTGTTCCGGTTTAAAAACGTGGAGGCAAAACGAAAGTAACGTAACGGGTCTAACCAGGTGCCGGCTGTTTCCGTTGTGGGCGACAACAATTATCCATATGACGTAGAGGTACCTCCAAAGAGGTACTCTGACATCACGATTGGGGCGGGGGGGCAGTGTGGGGAGCAGAAAGGAAATTTCAACCATTAGGGGCAGGACAAAGACGCTTTCTACCAGTTTCTTATGATATACAATATTATTTCAGAATTGTTGAAATAACAAAATGCATGAATAAGTTACATTATAAGGTAGGCATACAAACACATTTACAGCGGGAAACAAAGTGATCTAGAGTGTAGTTACCCTTTAAGTAGACCCATAACTTAATTGATTATCCCCGTAGGCTACTATTTTTCTGAATTGATTAAATTTAAATGTTATATGACATTACATATGCTAATTAAAACACACATTTAACCATTGAACGAAATTTGCTATAAAATGACTTACAGTTCTATATAGCCATAATTGCAATGGCTGACCTTGTGCTGTTGGAGGAGTTGGCTGCTTAGGAAAGAACAGAATCCATCTTTAGGATCGTGCAAAAACTATTTGTTGGCTGAGAGTGATGTATGGCTGGTTAGTTGTTTTTGTTTTTTTATGAAATTGCCAACCTGCCCGATGTTATTGGTACCGTTAGTGTACTGCACAAACATAGCCTCTGGGCTCGATCCAAAGATACATTTGCTAAATATGAATAGAGAGGGCTGTCACATCTGTTCAGCTCAGATTTCAAACCACCTCTCGCATGCACAGAACACCAACAAAATGACGAAATTAATAAATTATCTTATTTTTTTCCCAGGCTGCGAGAAAGACCACAGCCTAGTGCTTAGCAGATAGAGGCAAATGCGCTCGTCCAATGCAGATAAGCTTGCAGTTTAACAGCTGGTGTGACGGGAGATTTCCTGCATGTTATATCTTTTTACTTTACCATGTAGGATACTTTACTATTTACTTTCTGACACCGGAAAGGACAATACTAAACTATTAATTTTCCTTGATTGAACATCTGCTAATAAAACTTTGAATTCAGTGTTGGAATAATTGTTTCTTTTGCTTTTCCTGGGCCATTTTGACTTCGTATGGACCTTTAAATCGAAGTGACATCCACCATATAAGGCAATTCATGGGCGTGGATTTATGCTAATCACAAAATAACGTGAACGCACTTGTCATTTATGTGTATGAACATACGTTTGTGAATATGAAAAAATCTACCTTTCCCACATGGTTTGATGAATCCGGCGTAAATATTTCGTACCAATTTGTTTCGTACATAAATGTACAAGCATATTTAGGAATGCTTCATGAATGAGGCCCAATGTCCACAACAGCATTATGCATACTTTGTTTATGTAGCATAATTTACTTACTTTAAGCACCAAGATCGGTGTCTTCTTAGATAGTGTTTCATTTGGATATATTGAATTTATTTTTAACTGAGGTAGTATAACATAAGGGATTTGTCCCCACCCATAAATCATTTTTGAAATATGACTATGTTCATATATTTGTAGAAACTGAGCTCATATAGCCACATGACTTATTTGGGAGGTGCTGTCTACATCAGCTAAAAGATCACTCCCTCTTATCCTTACAATGTTTAACATCTACCAAAATTACTGTGGTTACACATCTGGGACTCTTGTATACCTTTAGGGGGTCAGTTGAGCAGTTAACTTATGTTTATTCATTGTTCAAGTGGATGTGTAGCAATAGTACATTTTACAATAAAAAATATACCAAATCCACATTGGCCCCCTAGTGGTAGATGTATCCATCCCAATTACAGTATTCATGTTTTTCTGAAATGATAAACTACAGCTTTAAGAAAACCCGTAAATTTTGATGCAGGATTGTTTAAAAGGGTAGCCGCTTGCGAGACCCTCAGCCTATCCAGTTGCACTGCAGGACAATAAAATAGGAGGGTGCTATTAATAGCCCAAAGCATTTAAGACCCTTTTAGAAAGCATTTAGAAAATCATGTTCAGATATAGAAATAAGCATTCAGCGTTTTCCCTTGCTTACTGTACTATATAAAGTACCCGATGCACTTTCGGTTTAGAAGACACCAAATTTTTTTCTCCAGAATCTCTCGTATAAATATGCTTATGAAACCAAATATCTTACCTGTATATGAAGCTACAACAGTTTTCTGATTAACCCTGAACAGTTTATCTTGTTACATTTCGCCAAAGTCCCGTACAGTCGACATTTCCACAGTGACCACCTATCGCACCGTTTGGAAGCGTGTCCGTGCATCCCTTTTGCGCGCTTCGGCTAGACGAAATGTTTTGGCCGACAGGCGTTGTCGCCCCCCCCCACTGAGTTGGGCAACGGTGCGTTTACAGCTTCCGCGTAGAGATTTGTTTTTTTTGCAGTGTGGAAAAGAAACTAAATATCACCTGCTGCTTGAGTGCATAAATACAGTGTTTCTCACTGTCTTATACCATCATAGATTCTTCTCTTAATTTGCAGATTAGAATAATCCATAGAAGGAGTAGCATATACTGGACATGTGACGTAGGCCTATACCACCACACCTGAAAATCACTCATTTGTACCTAAATAGTATGATAGTATATATATTAAACCATACACTGTTGGCATACAGAGGAGCCTATACGATTTAATTCATAGCATAATATGTAGACCTAGTTTTCCTGATATGTCATACATAGTGGAGTTCAAAGGGTAGAAATAAAAATAATAGGTAAAGTAGCTTAATGTAATCACAGCATACAATTATAAGTCTAGCCGTATAACTTTAGTATACTTTTAAAAAGGATTTGAAATGTAAACAGACAGAAAGATTTAGATCCACCTTTCAAAAATCTATCAATATTATCAAAAGTTAGCTATCAATATTGGTATGAGGTATAAGAAGAATGGAAAAATATCCTAAACTGCAGTAGGATAATGCAAAGTCTTTTCGTACAGGTCACTATCATGGGTGGGTGCAAATACTCATGAATTAGGCTCTTTGAGAGAAGGTTTGAACCAATCTGTTTGAAATCCAGCAGACCAACATAGCTACAGAACTGTATAGCAGTCAGATATAAGAAACAGTGCTGGAAATCTCTGATAATGTATTGAGCTGAGGTGTGGTAGTGGTCATTTGAATTTCCTATCTTTTGCGGCTTTTGACCAAGCCAAACATCTCACTTAAAACATAGTTTTTTGTTATTAATTGCTTATAGCAGCAGCATGTCATGATACACATTCATACCTGTATTCAGTCTTAGTGATCACTTTTCAATATGTCAAACCAGCAGGGGGCAATGTGGGCTCTAAGTCTCTATGTACCTGATTTTGGTCATCCATATCTTTCACCTGTTAAAAAAAAAGGCTGTTAACAGGCTATTTTTCATCTAACATGTATGAACGGCTGAAGCTGAAATCTTCAGTTTGGATTGGATTGGATTGTGTTGGCTTTTCTCAACAGTGTTTGCACTCAGGGGAAATCGACTCCAGGACTGGATGATGGATAATTAGTCCTTCTCAGAGTACAGGTGCAGATTTTTTATTAGAATGTTACTGAGGATCATCGACACAAGCTGGACATGGTGTCAGGTTAAAAGCATGATTCATTCTGAGGTGTGCTGGGTACATTTCTCATGTGTTTCCAATAAGGCCTAACAGAGCAAACCGTGGCTGATTATTATTGAAAAGTGGAAAACCCACACAACAGAGAAGTACAGTATTAACATGGCCGGAACTCAGAGGTGTTTAAAACATAAATATAATTTCTGTTTTAATAAATATTACAAAATACCTTTAATGGTCTTAGATCTGAGCATTGTATATGAGAGAACATTCACATCTCACTCAGGCAGATTTCAGGATTAAATTCAGTTTATTGTTCATCAAATGTCTTCTATGCTTGAAAAAATGAGAATGTTTCATTGTGATACCATTAATCAAAGGAAAAGCAAATCTTTAATGCAAAATAATTTTTATTTTCAAGATGTGTGTTCACATTCCCTTTGCCAAGATAACAGTACTGCGTCTTCTCCTGTAATATTTTATGAGGTTAGAGAACACATAGCAAGGGACTTGGAACCATTCCTCCATACAGAATCTGTCCAAATCCTTCAGATCCTTAGTCCTCGCTTGTGGACTCTCCTCTTCAGCTCACCCCATGGGTTTTCAATGGGGTTCAGATCAGGAAACTAGGATGGCCATTGCAAAACCTTGATTCTGTTGTTAGTGAACCATTCTTGTGTAGATTTTGAGGTATGCTTTTTGTCCTGCTGGAAGATCCAACCACACACGAGTCACGACCCACTGTTAGGCAGGTCGGTGTTATAGTTATTGAAATGTCTTCTGAGAGCAGCATTGCAAACCTTAACCGTAACCCTAACCATACGTCCTATCTGACTGTAGCACCCAGTTCCAATCTAAATTCGAGTAACATTTAGCAGGTCCAAGTGCTTACCTTAGTGGCATGACGACAGCAGAGGCTTTCTTCTGGCAAGCCTTATAAATAGTGTAGGGTCAACAGGAACTACAATTCCATACAGTCCACCAGTTGTATAAGGATGGTAGTGGCGTATTCCAGTACATGTAGAGATTTAAATGAATATTCCCTACAATAGCTTGTTTGCATAGAGCTGTCATATAATTTTTTGAAACTGGATAACCCCAGGATGCAACCAACTTCTGCAATTCACAAAAAACTGTGATCCTGGGAGAAAGTTTTGCTTCTCAAACTATCCTCTTCCCTGTGCGTGGCGGAAAACTACATGTGTGGTCTCTTGCAGGCAGGTTCATCACAGGTCCGGTTGCTTTATTCTTCTTAATTATTGCCCTAATGAAATTGGTAGTTTCTGACCTGAAGCTATTTTTCTATAGCCATTGCCTGATTTATGAATGTCAACACCCTTGTCTCATTTAATTTGTGTGTTGTCTGATCTTCCCAATGTTGATGGAAGACTAAAGGGTTTTGGCCTTTGTGTCACCTCATATTTATACCCCAGTGAAACAGCAAGTTGAGAATGATCACATACTTGTTTCTAAAGACTCAGGTGTGCTTAAAAAAGTGAAACAAGAATGGGCATAAACTTCAATTCAAAGTTTTCTTTGTAACCATTCCTAGCATTGGTAATAATTGTTTTGTTTTTTGTTTGTTTTTTTGAGAAATACATTTTTTATGAAGAATTTTTACCTACATTATAATGTGGTAAGACACTGGCAGAGCCACAACAGCTGTGTTATACATATACCATATCTTGATTGGTTGCCAAAACTGAGAGAAGCAGCCTCACCATCATACATTTTCAGTTGCTGTCATTGCCATGAGATAAGCATGCCAGACACATACATTCTCCTGCTTCCTGTTACTCACACTTAAGGATTACAGCCCATAATCTTCTTGGCAACAGTCACTGCTCTGCAGAGGGATAGCAACTGTGTGAGAGAGAGAGACTGGAAGGGGGTGGATGAGTGAACAGCTGTTGATTCATTCATATTTTCTCTCTCCATTCAGAAGCACAGCTCCCCTACAATGTTTATTGCAATGAAAAAATGTGAATTATGATTGTATTTGGCTTGTAATTAATTTTAAAAAGATACAGGATAACAACTACTAATAGCACTGAATATCCATCATCCATGTCCACTATGGCTTAAATATGTTCAAAAGTGTATATTCTCAATTTTAAGAGCTCAGTACGTTTCAGGGTCTGCAGGGGAAATTAAATTCCGTGGATTAGCACAGAAGATTGTCACAAGAAGCAACAATGATCCTTGTTTGGGCAGCCAGCAATCAAAAATTCTGCTTTCAAAACTACTATCAGTGTCCTCAGTTCCCAAAAGATTGCTGAGTGTTGTTAAAAGGAAAGGTGAGGTAACACATGCCCCTGTTCCACATTTTGGGACATGTTGTAGGCATCAAATTTACAAAAAACAATGAAGTTGATTAGTTAAAACATCAAATATCTTGGGCCCTATCTTGGCGCTTGGTCTAAGCGCATGGCGCTAAGTCCATTTAGGGCGTGTCCAAGTCCACTTTTGCTATTTTAACGGCGTGTTTTTTGGGCGCTAAGCACAGCGCAAGGTGCAACTGGGCTGAACCTAGTCTCTTCATTAATTATAGGTGTGTCTTGGGCGTGACATGCAATAAACCAATCAAAATGTTATATCCCATTCCTTTTAAAAGCCTGCTTTTCCACCTTGGCGGATTGCTTATGATGGCGAAACAGACATGCTCGTGCGTGTTTAGTGCGATCAAGGAATAGGCTATATGGATCATAGTAGCCTATGATCAATATTATTCGGGCTAACCATTATGAGTTCCCGGTAATTCCTGACAGTGCTGTTTACAAAATATATGCGGTTAAATTTCGTTAAAAGCACCTGCAACAGCTGAGAATAAGCGACCAATTGCTTCCGTCTCACCTTAGAAAACGCCAAATTAGCCTGCTTGTTTAACAACTTTAGTTTGATTATGCAATGAACTCATATTCAAGCTTCATCCGAAGTTCATTAGGCTACCTGCATTCTAATTTTGATTACTAACATAAATAACGTTATTTTGCCTTAATGATGACACTAAATATAATAAATCTGTCAGGTTGGCAACCCATAGGTTCAGCATATTTTCCCTTATTTTATAATGTCCTGCTTATGGAAATGCGACCAACCTATTTTACTGGTAGTGTAATGCTTTAAAACGATCCACTTTCCCAGGAAGACCATAAAAAGGGTGATTTACAGCAGAGGAAACAGACCTGCCCCTGTAAAGCGCACATGCAGATAATGGCATTAAAATTAATTGTAAATTAATTTTGTAACGTGCTGCAAATTTCGTTTCTAATTAGCCGCTTAGTTCTCTTTAAAATCTTTTGTTCAGTTATGGAATAACAGGTGAAATCAGCTGGGTTTTAATAAGCTGAGGGTATGGAAACCTTGTCACTGTAATTAAAAAAATATGAAGGACGAAGAATAGCTAAGGTTACAATTCAGTTAACGTGATGACATTTATCTCCGTTTTTTAACCATAGGCTATCGAAAAAACCATATGTATGCACAGCGAATCCGCTGTAGCCTAGGCTATTTGAAAAACAATAAAAGCAATATTCACTGGACAAGGTTTTGAACTTTTTTCAGTCACAAACCATTCTATTTACTTACAGGCTGTATTCCTAGATAAACAGAGCTGTATTGTAATGACGTCTGAAGCGCATTTTCAGAACTCAAAAGTCCGTCTATTGCAGTGCGCGGGTTTTCCATTGAATGACAATTCACGCATTAGGTGTAAATGACAATTTGCGCATTAGGCTTGATATAGGTGTTATCAGCTCCTTTTTAATGGATAGCCATTGTCCCGTACCATCGCACATCGCCTGGATGTTGATGGAGTGGGCTGAGAGCAATGTAATGTGGCATCGTTTCCCTTCGCCGAGGGAAAGGTATGTGGACCTGCATTTTTGATATAGCCTACACAATAATAATATTTCACATTGTGATCTAGATATTTTAGTCATGCTTGTGCCCGCCCCTGTGTGTAACAGACAGGAGGGTACGCGCGTTGTGCACACGCCTATGTAGACGCACTTATATGCGCCGTTAAAATAACATGTAAACAACTGCGACATGACTTTAGACCAGGTTTGTGGTGGTTCTAGCGCAAGCGCTTTCTGCTGGCTCAAGATAGCAATACGCCAAAAAGAATCCTGGCCACTCCTCATCTTAAGACCAACACGCCCAGTTCACTTGTAATGGGCGCAAGAATACATGCTAGTTAAAGGACATAAGCGTTAGGCGTTATAATGAACTTAGCACCGGGTGTAAGATAGCAAAGACACTTGCGTTTGGGTTAGCGCCGCTTTGCGCCGGGTGTAAGATAGGGCCCCTTGTCTTTGTACTTGTACTGTTTTCAATTGAATACAGGTCAAAAAGGATTTGCAAATCATTGCTTTCTGTTTTTATACACATTTTATACACTGTCCCAACTTTTTTGGAATTGGGGTTTGTATGATTGTACATCATTATGGCTGGTATGTGTGTATGCTTATGTACAGTGTGTGCGCGTGTGTGTTTCTCTGTGTGCATGTGTGTGTGTGTGTGTGTGTGTGTGTGTGTGTGTGTGTGTGTGTGTGTGTGTGTGTGTGTGTGTGTGTGTGTGTGTGTGTGTGTGTGGTGTGTGTGTGTGTGTGTGTGTAAACTGTGTCACAATGTTCCCAGTTCTTGTGTTGCATCACATCCATGTGATTATCATACTCCATTTAATGTCAGAAGACACTTTAGCTCCAGAGGTTTCTAATCTTCAGGGCCATTTTATCCACATTATTGGATTAGTGGATGTTTGGCTTACATAGCATACATTGTTTTCATGCTACTATAATAAGATTCAGGGTAGGTACTGTTCTTAAGGGTACAACTGCAAATATGACATTGGGATTCAAATCTGTAACATTTTGGTCACAAATCTGGTTTTCTGCCCATTAGTATGGCGGCATTTCCAAACCTGGGTCCAGAGGGTGCACTGAACTTGTTATGCTGTGTTTTGTTCCTGCATAACCATTTTTTTTAGTAATTGAACAGTGTTCTGGAAGTTGCTTGCTCACTGCTACCAGATTTGTGCATATTCCCTAATTTAGGAAAGTTTGGATAGCATTGCTTTGGAATAGAGCTAGTTTATTTAGTGTGAGCTACGATAGGCAATATTGTTAGTTGTAACTTGGCCACATTTTGATATCAATACTTTTAAAGGCCGGCTTAGTTTTTGCAAGTTGGAATTAAGGACTTACAGACAGTGCTTTGTAGGCTATGTGTGAGCAACTTGGCATTTTTTATGTTGAAAAGGTGTTTTTGTTGAGATCTACTGTATGTATACATGGAAATATGCTAAATTAAAAATATACAAAATGAAGTATACATAAAATGTACATCCCTCTGCTTAAATGAAGAGATGTTAAATAATGACTGGCTTTCAGTTAGCAGCATAAAAATTTTACAAACTGAGAGCTGACCCAGGCCGGGAAACACAGCCTGTCAAAAGAACAGTATTAACCGTTAACTTCTGAGGAAATAACAAACCTGTTCAACCAGTTGGACTTTATAGAAAAATGCAACCAAGGCCTTGTATAAGTCAAGAGCATAAATCAACATCATGCATTTGACTCAGTAACAGTTTACCCTTTTGGTTGAAAAAAGGTCAGTGGTTTCTCCCCATGCCCCATGTTCCCCCTCTACCACCACACCTCCTTCCTGCCTCAATGTAGCAAATTTGAGAAAGATTTAAGATGAAAAGCATGAATCATGCCAGGATGACTAAGTTGTTACATAAAAGCTGAGAATCCCTCCTAGTGCTCATCAATCAGTGTTTCATAACCCTCCCACATCCCCACTCAGAGATCAAACCCATGAATATTGCTCATTAAAACCTAAAGCTAAATACTAAACATTAAATCAGATGCAAATCCTGTCAGTTCCCCTCTAATCTGGGAGGTAATCTGCACCCCCCCTCCCCCTTTAGAAATTTTGATCTGCACCTATTATTTCCCCATGACAAACGAGGAATCTGTCCTTTACTTTAAACCTACTGTGCTAATACCTCATACACTGGTCCAGACTACTGTAATTCCATCCATTCTTCACTCCCTGCTAGCATCATTTGACTTTTCCAACTCCCACATCTTCTGTGAACGATTTACCCTGGCAAACAATGATCTGGGCCTGTATGATAAAGCTTTTCAGTATAGTGCTGATCTTGGATCAGTTTATACTCCTACTCTGAGACACTATAAATATAGGCCCTGAACTACACTATCCCCATTTACCTAACATCCCCTACAGGTCAGTTATGCATTGCTCTCTCTTTTCACAGGACACCTGTCCCTCCACTCTTGACTCTCCCCAGTGAATGGCTGAACATTCTCAACTTTAAAAGATTTATTTAGTCATTTTGTTTCCTTTTCTCTCTTTATCCTTTTATATTCCTCTACCTGTTACCTTTTGTTCAGCTCGTTCACACCTAGAGCTGTAGGTAACAGGTTCTTTTTCTATTACGTTTCTTTCGCCCTTGTTACACAGGCTTTCTTTTATTTTTCTCTGACCTCTAGTTATACGCCTCTTGTGTGAGTGCGTGAGGTTCCTTTGTTGTTTACTACTCGCGATCGCCGAGTTTGCCCTCTTTTGGGGTTGTTTTGTGTTGGCTTACGCCGGGAGGTTTTCATTCCCATTATTTTGTTTCATTTCCCCTGTTACTGCAGAGCTGTCCGCTTAGTTGCGTATTTTTAATGAAATACGCTTTCAGATTCCTTGGTTGTGGCGTTTGGTTCTCCGAACCTTACACTCCCCCTTACAGTATAGGAATTTTGGTCGCTGCATTTCTGGTTCGTACGAATAGGAAAAGCAGCAAGTCCGGTTATAAGATTTAGGATTTGATTGGTTTTCTCTTTCCTTATCCTTTCTTTATCCTTTATTCTTTTCACCTGTTGCCAGTTGTGTTCAGTTCTTTTGCCACAAGAGCTTTGGCTAACAGGTGTTTTCTATTCTTTTCTACTCGTTTTATCGAGTTTTGTTTTGTTTCATCACCTCTTGTCACGCCTAATTATTTAGTGCATGAGGTTCCTTTGTTAGTTATTCTCGCTGTTTATTGAGATCGCCTGAGTTTTTGGAGGTTGCTTTGTTTTGCCTTGTGCTAGGGAAGTTTTGCTCCCAATCCTGTGTTATCTCAGTCCTGGTGTCACTGTCCTAACACTTTTGGAGTGCACTGTAGCTGCAAGCAGCAACTATGGACGCCAACCAGAACAGCAGAGACAATACACCCGTGAGAGCTGTGTTCTTCTCAGATGTTCTGCAAGCCTCATGCCTTGAGTGAAGGCAGGAAAGGTTTTGTGGCGGTAGAGGTAGAGGAAAAAGTGTGAGCGGTACACATGTTTATAAATATGGCCACACAGTGGTGCAAATGCAAGGGTCCGATAGAGCATGCTGAGACATATCTGAAGTTTTATTGTGATCAGATAAATCATTCAGAACATCTGCTTATTTCCTGTTTGGACAGGAAGTTTAAAAAAAGGGATGCCCTTTAGCAGTGTTCTGTACCATCCAGTAACACTCTGGTCAAATTTGAAGAAATTGCTGCAATTCAAGTAGAAATGGGTGAGGTTCCACCAGATCTGAGAAGAACACTGTGAGGTATGCACACAAGTTATGTTGCTGTTACATTCCAGCACACTAGATGGCGTGTCACTGGTATATACGTATATAATTTCATCTTCCCAGTAAAGCTCTCTCTTCGGATGAGTGTCCAGTCGTGTCTTTGACTAGCTCTATAGTAGTTACGTACTAAAACCTGTTTACCTACCTATTATAATTCCATATATAATAAACACAGCTCTCATGGATGTATTGCTTTTAGAAGGCCATAGGAAATTTCTTCGAACCCAAACTATTTTAGAATTATGTTGGGAAAAGGAAGAGAAACAGACAATGGGCCTCATTCATGAAACGTTCCTAAATATGTGCACATTTACATATGAATGGGTTTTGTACAAAGAATTTACTCCTGATTCATCAAACCGTGTGGAAAGGCAGATTTGTTCGTATTTACGTATGTATGTTCATACATTCTGATTCATCGTAAATGACAGGTGCGCATTTTTATATATTTGATATGGAAATTCAATCTACAAGTGCATATGCATCTGAAATGGCCCAGAAAAATCGAATGAAAAAATTATTCCGACAATGAAATCTAAGTTTTATTAGCAGATGTTCAGTAGGCCTAAAGGAAAAAAATAATTTGTATTGTCAGTACCGGCAAAGGCGCCGGGTTTCTATGGAAGCATATCCGCGCCAAAATTCAAATGAAAATGCAAATCGGCGATTGCATTTCGTTTACATTCGATGTGCGCAAAAACCATGACATAATTCAAATGAAAATGCAAAAGGTGCACATGTAATTTTTCTCGCCCTCTACGACACAACCCTGCCATAATTTTTATGAAAATGAAAAACCACATTTGCATTAGCAGTTTCTTTTTGCAATCGCATGATCCATGACAAAAAGGAAATGATAATTCAATTCGGCATTTAACATATCGTTTTCATGCTTTTGCGGCACAAGAGTGACATAATTCAAATGCAATGGCATTGCATCCGTTTGCATTATCATTTCCGTGTGGTCACGCAAAAACCCTGCCAAAAATCCGAACTGAACATGCATTTGCAAACTGTCAAACTGCCCATCAAGGCGGGGCCTCGAAGAAAGCGGCGTTACAGGGGACTGTTCAAACCACTGGACATAGCTAATGGTTGTCTGTGATTTCGGTCGTCAGGCAGTTACCAGGCTAGATACCGACATTTCCTAGTCCTCTGTGTTTGGAGATTATAGGCGAAATGATAGGAATTAAAAAGGAAACGAGGTAGCCTAAAAGTTACGACTAGCCATAGCCAGCCCAATGTTAACTAAATTAATTTCACAATTTAGCCTGCTTTCGTTAATCTGGTGTGGAAACTAGCCGATAGGTTAATGCTACGGGTTTCCGTGGCCAAAACCAGCTATGCCTGAAAAATGTGCTACCCTTTTCACCGTGGGCATTTCCATCACGATTTCTATTAATTATTGTTTTCTTTTAGATAGCCTTACCCTTAGGCTATGTGCAGAGCAACGGTAACGTAGTCCACAGAAAGCCTGAGACAGCGATCCGTACGAGACACAGCTTGAGCCTACAGCCTAGCTACCAAAAACGGTGGATTTTGTAGGCCTATGTGTAACGTATAGAATCTAGGGTAATTAAATAAAAATATAAAATTGTGTAATTAGGCCTATTCCGCATAGGCTATGTTGTTTAGTATGGACTGTCATTCATGTCTTTACCCAGCAGATGGGAATAAAAGACTTGTAAAAACTGAATGACAGCTTCTTTTTTTATTTGGTGAAAACCACGTTCGTATATAGTTCTGTGGTGAAAACACTGGGGAAACGACCCCGGCGGGCACAACCAAAGATTTTAGATATATGACGCAACCGATTTTGATCTCCCTACTCACAAGGCCCATCAACCTTGGGAATTTTACCTGTAGCCTCAGCTATTGTAATAATCTATATTTAGCCTAGGCTGTGTCCGAATCAGAGCTCTATCTACTGCGCCCTGTCTCCTGCGAAGAGTGCACTGGCAGAAGTGTGCTGTTTAATGTGCACTGTTTAGCAGGACGCGAAAAATATCCGCTATACTATTTCCAAAGACGTCCCACCACTGTTGCCATGTCCGCGGTTTTACAGCTAAATTGGGATACTTTAAAAGTGCAGTCACGGGTAAAAATGAAAAGTCGCAAAGCACGCACTTATTTAAAAAATTAAAAACATGATGATTTCTATTTAAAATACGTCGAGTTCTGTTAAAAAATAGCCTATAATTTGGGCTAGTTTTGAGTCACCATTTGGCAGGGAAGTCTTACAAAATCTGGCAACCCCGCGCCCCACTCTTGCGCTGCCATGTCACGCGTTGTTTTTGTTGTATTTGAAGGAAAACGTCAGCGAAACTGTGGCTCATTTTTTTAAAACGAAGCTTCACGTCATATTCACGTGACCA
The DNA here is from genome assembly GCA_029718625.1 of Synaphobranchus kaupii. Classification (NCBI taxonomy): domain Eukaryota; kingdom Metazoa; phylum Chordata; class Actinopteri; order Anguilliformes; family Synaphobranchidae; genus Synaphobranchus; species Synaphobranchus kaupii. Next base: position 97,240,802 of record CM056376.1, read on the forward strand.
AAATGTTTGTGTACTTCCTGAAAAGTGTGCTCCCGAATGTACTCAGCGAAACCCCGGAAGTAAGTGTGTCATCTGGGTGTTTGAAGTATACTGCAATTAAAAATTTTTTCGCGCATTCTACGACTTTCTCGCCCTATCTACTTACCAAGGCTACTCAACAGTGTGGAAGAGTGCTGATTCGGACACAGCCCCAGTCATGAAGCAACATAGTCTACAGATGATTAATTTTTTTTTTTTAATTATATTTTTATTTAATTATAACGTTACACCATATAGGCTATCCTACAACACAACTGGTAGGCAACAACAACAAGTCTTTGGTAGGCTACTAGGTAGGCTATTCTCTGGAGCTTTCCAGATCTCAATGCTGTAAGATGAGGCGGTTAGCCTCTATGACACTGATTTTCCTGTTGTAGCCTAGCTTACACAAAACATTTAAATTTGTTCAATTTAAATAGGCTCTTGATTATTAAGAGAACGTAAAAAAATTTTAGAGGGTGTGCGAATACAGTAAGTTCCGACAGTAGCCTAGCCTATCCACATAGCTGTAAAAATTAAAATAATCCGTCAGTATTGGCACAATGCCATTATGCTCAGTCTTTTAAGAACATAGGCTACAGAATCATTTTCATTTAGCTAAATAGGTCTACCACTCAGACACGATTAGAGACATAAGCACTTATTTTATTGATAGCCTGCTTATTTTATTTTAGTGACATGGAATATAGGCTAAGCAATAGCCCAATGTTGGTTTATCACACAGCCCTGTCTAAGGCAACCCGGTGAACGGAAATCTATTGCCCCTTAGGCTAAGCAAGTCCTCCCTGCTGTAAGGTTAGGTTAGTACAACGGGCTGGCTAGGATCATCGTAACGTTTAGGCTACCTCGTTGACTTTATAGTTTTTAGCATTTAGCCTATAATCCCCAAACACAGAGGACTAGGAAATGTCGCTATCTAGCCTGGTAACTGCCTGACGACCGAAATCACAGACAACCATTATGTTCAGTGGTTTGAACAATCCCCTGTAACGCCCCTTTCTTCGAGGCCCCGCCTTGATGGGCAGCTTTGACAGTTTGCATGTTCAGTTCGGATTTTTGGCAGGGTTTTTGCGTGACCATGATAATGATAATGCAAACGGATGCAATGCCATTGCATTTGAATTATGTCACTCTTGTGCCGCAAAAGCATGAAAACGATATGTTAAATGGTGAATTGAATGATCATTTCCTTTTTGTCATGGATCATGCGATTGCAACAAGAAACTGGTAATGCAAAATGTGTTTTTTCATTTTCATTAAAATTATGGCAGGGTTGTGTCGTAAGAGGGCGAGAAAAATTAAATGTGAAATGGATTTGCATTAACATTTTCAAATTGTCAGATAAAGTGCGTACATTAACTTGCAAATGAAAACGCAAAGTGCACCTTTTGCATTTTCATTTGAATTATGTCATGGTTTTTGCGCACATCAAATGTAAACTAAATGCAATCGCCGATTTGCATTTTAATTTGAATTTTGGCGCGGATATGCTTCCATAGGTTTCAACCTCCTCAACCTTAATTCTGAACTCGGTGCCTCTACTGTAAAGCTCTGCAACATAAACAATACAACAAAACCTAACTAGCCTTTCTGTGGCTAGCTAGCTATAGCCTACTGCTATCAATACAACACCATAAAACACACGCACACACACACACATTTTTTACACTGGATCTGAATCCAGAGGATAACTATTTTTTTATTGCTTCGCCATTGTACAAACAAAAACATTTTTCACTGGTGGTTGTGATGTGTCTAACACGCTTTTGTGCGCAAAATCACAGACGCACGCAAAATCACAGACGCATGATGAATTGATTGGCATGTAGCGGCCATATTATTTTGACAGTTCAGCATTTTTTGATAATGATTGACTTACAGACCCCCTGGATTCTTTCAAGCCTAATTTGGTGACACTTGGCCTAGGACTAGTTCGCAAAAGTAGGTTTTGCAAAAAATTCAAAATGGTGGAAAATCAATGGGTCCATAAGGCAAATTTGTTCTCCAGGCCCAGCTGCATCTTTTTATAGCAGTTTTCACGCACACTCCAACATGGTTGCATGCTTGCTATGCACACTCAGAGCATGGAAGTATGCGGTTTGGGACACAACAAATGTAACAGTTATGACACTGCATACCTGTTCACCTTGTGATGTAAAATATCACAGCACACCTTTAACGAGAGATTGAGCAGACATTATGAAGCTTATTGTCAGTACTGGGAAGTTAGCTAATTAGCAGAATGGCAGTGTTTAAAGTAACTTTTGATCTGTTGCAGGAACACCAGAAAACAGGTGGTAGTGAATTATCTCGAAACTATGTTTGTAAAGTGGCAGGCATGACCATGTATGCAGTGACCTTAATCACCCTGGGCAGAAATGGTCAGATTCACGTCTAAAGAAGATGTAACATTACAGTGATTATCATTGTGGGTTGTTGTCAATGTGTTGTTGTTGTTGTTGTTTTATAACACACTCATACATGCACACATACACATTATTATGTATATAGACAAAGTCATACTCTCTATACAACTACTATACTATGTCCCTGCTGCCAGTGAGCTCAGATGGGTTGAGAACAGCTCTGGTCTGCCTTCTCCAGCTGTGCCAGCAGGGTAGAAGGGGTGGTAGGTTTGAGAAAAGGATGATGAAATATATATGAGAAGCTGCCTGCCCCAACAATAAATATTAATATGCAACGTTTGTGGTACTTCATGGAGAAAGACCACAATCATTTATTATTCATGAATTGAGTTTTTCCTTTTGCCATTTTTCTCATTCTGAAGGCTGATGTCAACTTGGATGAAGTAATTAATTAATTTAATATCTTGGATTGGATTTCTTTAGTTAAGTTTAAGTTATCATCAAGCTCACATATAGTTTATGTTTTTATCATGTCTGTGCACTCATAAATTTTGAGAAGAAGCTGGAAAAAAGATAATATTTCAAGAGGAAAACTCCCAGTTATCATTATACTTCTTGGTATTTACAAAAGGCAAAATTGTTTAAAGTGAATTTTTTTTAATCCAAGCATATTCAGCAGGGGGTATGACTGGTTTGGGTGCAACCTTGTTCTCCTTCCTCAAGTGAGCTATTTTGTGATGAAATTTGTGACGTGCAGCAAGCAAACTTAGCAGATGCTCTGCAAGGGAGGATAGACAAGAAACATACCAAAATGGAACTGAATGGCCCTCGCAACCGATATAGGAAGTACGAGCCCATAGAGCTGAAACTTGACCTCCCACTTTTTCCATGTGGAACATTGCATTGTGGGGTTCCCTTGTTGCTCAAAGCTTGCATTTCATCCCCTTGGTGGATGAGAGGATAAACAATGGATTGAGGGAATATAATTACTCCCTCCCCTTTCATAAATTGGAACCGAATCCTACTATGTGTGGCTGCCATATTTCATGCTGGCATTTTTGGGATTCCCCCCTTGCAGCAAGGAAAGATCCACACAGCTAGAGGATGGAAATATGTTCAATTGCAACAGCACGATACTCGTCAGAGGTGACGGGAGAATTACCCTGTTTGTGACACAAAAAGGCTTTTGGAACCAGAATGTCCATCCAGAGCCCAGAATGACATCACTCATGTCTCTGTCATATTCAGGGCATCACGACAGGCACATAAGGACGTTTATAACATAGCACTGTCACAAACTGTAAATACATAAGTAGAACTGTTATAATATATACTCAGTGGCCACTTTATTAGGTACACCTATGTAGTACTGGCTAGGACCTTCCTTTGCCTCTAGAACAGCCTGAATTCTTTGCAGTGTGGATTCAATCAGGTGCTGGAAACATTCCTTAGTGATTTTAGTCCATGTTGACTCGATAGCATCACACAGATCCTGCAGATTTTTCAGCCCGACATTCATGCTGCGAACCTCCCATCCCACCTCATCTAAAAGGTTCTCTATTTCATAGAGATCTGTGGACCGTGCGGGCCATTCAAGTGAACTGAAGTCACTGTCATGTTCATGGAACTAGCTTGAGATGATGCATGCTTTGTGACATGGTGCATTTTCCTGCTTGAACTATCCATTTCATAAAGGGTGGCCATAAAGGGATGCACATTGTCAGAAACATTGCTTCGGTACATTGTGGAATTCAAACGATGCTCAGTTCATATTAAGGGCCTGAATGAGTGCCAAGAGAACATTCCTCACATCATTACACCACCAGTAGCAACCTGCACTGTTGACGCTGGATGGATCTTGCTGTTTACACCAAATTCTGACCCTGCCATCTGCATGTCGCAGCAGAAATCGTGATTCATCAGAATCGAAAACATTTTTCAATTGTCCAGTTTTGGTGGTCACATGCCTTTGTTTCCTGTTCTTACCTGACAGGAATGGAACCCAGTGTGGGCTTCTGCTGCTGTAGCCCATCTGCTTCAAGGTCTGACGCATTGTGCATTCAGAGATGCCCTTCTGCACACACCACTGTTGTAAACAGTTATTTGAGCATTTGTGTCCTTTCTGTTAGCTTGAACAAGTATGCCCATTCTCCTCTGACCCCTCTCATTAACAAGGTATTTTTGCCCACAGACCTGCTGTTCACAGGATGTTTATCGTGCCATTCTCTGTAAACTCTAGAAACGTTAGTGTGTGAAATCCCAAGAGGGCAACTGTTTCTGAGATGCTGGCACCACTATATCTGGCACCAATAATCATACCATGATCAAAGTCACTTAGATCAAGCCCATTCTTGCCCATTCTTTTGGTCGAACAACTAAACCTGTTCATGTCTGTACGCTTTATATATTGAGTTGCATCCACATGATTTGCTGTTTGGAGGAGTATGTAATCTTTTACTCCTGGGATGACATTTCTCCTGTAGTTGTTTTTTTTTTTTTTTTTAATGTTGCCATTCATAATCACTCCAAGGAAGATTTGACATACATCTAGCACATATCAATGCACAGTAAATAGGAATGAGTATTTTCCATGGAAAACAACAATTTTGCGTTTTCGGTAGTTGTTTGCGTAAAACTAAACGAATAAAACTAAAAAAATGCAGTTATGCCCGGCTGTAATTTATTGTTCAAAATATCCAATAAGACATTGTAAACACCGTTGAGAAGGTTATAATGTCTTCTATTTGGAAAAGTGTTGTCAATCAAACCAGAATGAACTGGAATATATATAGGAGCTACAGGAACAGCTGGTGGAGTTTTACGCATGGGGTTTTCAGAAGGTGTGCTAGCATTATGAAGGGGTGTATATTTCTCAAACCGATTGTCCAATGACCACTTAATCTGGATAGGGACATATCTACGTGTAAAACAAATGGTAGGATTGTATATTTATTTCATATTTAGTAGCAGATATTCATAGTAGAATGGCGTAGTATAATTACACAAGCATTTCACTTGTTTCCTTTGCTATTGAGTGAGCAGGGCTTTTCACGGCTGAATTGCCATACGTTCGGGCGATTGTTGGCTTTATATTGTTTCTATGACTGAATACAAATTTCTGGGAGAGCAATCTCATCGCGCCGGCGGCATGGCCACTAGGGGGTCTGCTCGAGGGGGTTAAATATATCTAATAAAGTGGCGACTGAGTGTGTATTTAAGTGCTATAGATCATCAGGAATCCCACAGATGAGAATAATGAACAGCCTTGTGCATATAATCAGTTAAATTAATCAAGTGACTATTTAATCTCAACAGAACAGTCACAGAGGCCAGAGAGTCCAGAAAATAACATTGACCCAGCTAGCAAGACAGCTGAAGAATCATGAAAGATTTTACATCAGAATGGCTGTTTCTTTGGTTCGCTGTGTGGTTTTACATATCTTAAAAGAGCTTTTAGTGGCTGCTGGGTAGCTCAATCGTTATGCGCTTGTGGCGCATAAGTCTTTTGGATGAGATGTTAAACCGAGGTCCTGACTCACTGTGGTCATTAAAGATCCCATGACACTTATCGCAAAGAGTAGGGGTTTCCCCGGTGTCCTGGCTAAATTCCCAACCTGGCTCTTTCAATCTGCCACCTAATCATCCCCCAGTTTAATTGGCTAATAATCATTCTCTCCTTCTCCACCTCAGCTGATGTGTGGTGAGCATTCTGGCGCAAAATGGCTGCCACTGCATCACCCAGGTGGGTGCTACACATTGGTGGTGATAGAGGTGAGTTTCCCCCTCATCACTGTAAGCGCTTTGAGTATCGAGAAAGGCGCTATATAAATGCAAGTTATTATAGTAATAATAATAAGTGAGCACTATGGTCTCAGATAGAATCTGGTCCGTGCCAGTGCAAACTGTGGCCAGTAGCCCTGCAGGGGTGGCACACAATTGGCTTTGCGTCGCATATGGGAGGGATTCAGTCGGTCAGGATAGCAGTGCTCATTACTTGGGCACCTGTGGCTTGCTCTCTGTGTACATGTATGGCAGGCATGTGTACGTGTATCTCCTCCTCCCCCATGCTGCGTGAGCCAGGCTTATGGCTGCTGTGTGAAAAGAAGCACCTTGGCTGGCACTGCATGTTTTGGAGGAGAAACACAAGTTGTCTTCACTCTCCTGAGCTGGCAGCAGGGCCGTATATGAGCATGCTTGTACATAGTTCGCAAATTGGACAAATTCAGGTGATGCCAAATTTTAAAAAAAAAAAGAGATCTATTTACGTATAGGAATGCAAACATTTTTTTTATGCTGTAGACCACAATAATTACATTTTGATCACCATGTTATGGAAAAAATATCAGAGCCTTGGAAAAGGTAGAGAGAAGGGCAACAAGACTGGTCCCAGGGCTTAAACAGGTGGCTTACATTGAGAAACTTACAGAGAAGGAATTAGGCTTTTGTTCAGGCATTAAGATTTCCAAAATAATTAACTAGGTACACCAGAAAACCTACTCCAAAATAGATTATATCAATAAAATCTGAGGACATAAAGGAACATTAACATAAGAATTATGAGTACATTTCACTGTGAAATCGGAAGACATGTCTGTACAAAAATAAGCAGTGAGATGCATTAGGATCATTCAAGATCTTTGGCAGTGGCTGATTGGAACAATACACATATCCACTTCTTAAAGATTGTCTTAACATGTCATAAGGACGGTCATTATGTTTGAATCTTTAATAACCTTCTCCTGATCTGTGACTTTCTACAGCCTTTATTCTTCATGGCATGCATAGCTATTTCTGACATGATGTGGCTTAAGAGGGTAAATAATCCCTCTAAACATGAAAAGCACCTAATTAAGACCTAATTAAAAATCATTATTGTTGCATATTTCCATGGTCGCCCATAGGAAAAGAATGGCAGACGCTCCCTGCGTGGGAAAATTGGATAATTAAGGGCCATAATTTAATAATCGGTTGATTGATTGAATAAGGAGAACTAATTAGGTATGTGATTGGGGAATTGAATAATGATTATTGGCCGCATGAGGAATGCGTTGGGGCTGGACTCCCGAGGGTTATAAATGAACGCACCTGGGGCAAATCAGGAGTTGTTTGGACGTGAGGCGAGCCCTGATGGTGGCTTCTTCTAGGCTCGTGTGTGTGGACTTATGTGTGATTATTTGTTTAATTTCAGTTTGTTTTGGTTATTGTGTGCGATGCCCAGTGTTTTGTGTGTGGCGGAACAAGTTCCTGATTAACAGAGCAGGTGACTGCGAGTGGAGTGGATTTTGTTTTTCTTTAATTTGGTGGCTGCCCCTACCGTCAGAGCGGCGTGGTAGGGACGCCACCACGCCTTATATTTTTGTTTAGCGTTGTGTGTGGGCATTCTATTTTGGTGTGTCAGTCTGTGGCGATACTCCCTCGAGTGTGTAGCTGGGTCGGGTGGTGAGCTATTGTGGTGCGGGTGGTCACGAGTATGTGTGTGCCCGGTAGTAATTCTTGCTTTACGGCTCCTACTTTTGTGTGCACTAAAACAGTGGTTCCCAAACTCGGTCCTCGGGGACCACTGTGTGCTGGTTTTCGTTCCAACCACAATTGCAATCCTAACAAGCTGTTCATTTTTCTTAATTGGGTGCTTTTTCATGTTTAGAGGGGTTATTTACCCTCTTAAGCCACATGTCAGAAATAGCTATGCATGCCATGAAGAATAAAAATTCCCATGTTCCTACTGTGCTTATAGGGCTGTTTTGCAAATAGGTAAACCGATCAAATTAAAGACTGGGGTGAATCAATTGGCTCCTAATTAGGTAGTTGAAAATGTGAGTAAGTTCCCTCAAGTTTTTCTTATGTATTAACACTGCAAGTTTGGCTCGTTATCATTTTCTTTGTCTTTTTTTCATTATCAAATGGTTAGTTTTAGTGGCCATATATCCACAATTTCACCAATTAGGAGCCTATTGATTCACCTCAGTCTTTAATTTTATTTAATAAAATAAATTTGGTCAATTAAATTTATTTTTGTAATTATATGCAATATAGCACAATGAGAATATTGTACTTTTATTATTCATGACATGCATAGCTATTGCTAACATAATGTGGCTTAAGAGGGTAAATAATCCCTCTAAATATGACAAACACCTAATTAAGAACAATTGACATCTTGTTAAAATTCCGGGATTGCAATTGTGGTTGGAACGAAAACCAGCATACACAGTGGTCCCCGAGGACCGAGTTTGGGAACCACTGCACTAAAATACAAGTGTCGTGTGCGGATTGAGTGTGTGCTGTGTGGGAATGGGCATGCTATCTGGGGGTGGGGGGTAAACCTCTTAATACCAAGGGCAAAATATACCAATTCTCGTCTGTTTTTACTAGTGACAAAGCTGTTTATCTCAAAAACTGTAAAGGCTACAAATATGGTTCATAGCTTTTATTAAAACAGAACTGCACTATTGTGACTAAGTAGTCACAATTCATATACATACACTTCTTGCTACTTAACTACAACAATTTATGTACAGAAATTGTGAAACTATAAAACGGGTACCTAAATTTAAGATTTACCTGATGAGCTACAAGAGCTATGGAGGAAATAACTCCTCTTTGTGATTCCTCAATATGCTGCCTATCTCTGCTAAAGATACTGTGTCAATATCTCCAATCAATCAAATTCTACTGAGCTTTTTTTCAGGTGAACCATTTCGGTTACCAAAGTTGGCACAAATTGTGCAAAATGGCCCAGGTTCCAGAAAAGTCTCAATATAATTTATTTTTTAAGTTTTACAATACAATCTGATAATTGGCAATACAAGTTCATTTTTAGATGTGTTTTTGGTGTGTTTCATATTACACAACTAACTAGCCTACCCGTGGTCCCCAAAAAGCTCTCCAAACCCATGTAGCAGCACAGTGAATCTTGTATTCTACCAGAGCCTCATTAGCCAGAAATTAGTCCAGGTATATAAAATCAAATGTCCACTGCAGAGTGGCAAGATCCGATCCATGTGTTCCTGCTTTTATGAATTGTGAAAATTAATAAAACTTGAATTGGCCTTTTACTTTGTGTCGTTGTACTGGGAGTGGTGGGTTGTTCAAAAACCTGATTAGGGGTAGGGAGCAGGAGTGCAGAACGGCTGCCAGTGCATTTCCCCGTTACTATATTGTAAGAGCACCTTAGCTCATATGGCTGAATCTTTACTTGAAATTTACTACCTGACTGAGGGACCTTTAATTTAATTTATTCTGAAATCATGTGAACCACCCAGGCAGAGATTGTGTGACTGTGATAATTCTATTTTGCACCAGAATAAATATAGGTTTGGCACTGCAAACAGGATGAATTCTTGTCCAATCAAGACATGCATGTTTTTTTTAATTTTTATGTTTATATATAATTAGTAAATGTAATTTGTTTGCACAGTATGGTGTCAATTAAAAACTAGTTATTTCTATTGAAAAGTGTCATGCTCTGAGGCAATAAAATGTGAACACTGTTCAAGAGGATGAATGCTCTCTGTGGGAACTGCATAATAAGAACCAGATACAGGGCAAATTAAGTCCTCACTATCTATTCCAGGGCTTCCGATCTTTCATCGGATGTGAGTGTTTTGCCTTCTGAGACAATGAAACAGCCAAACTTCCATCACCCAAAGCAACTGACCTCATCTCCAAGTCTTACAAGTGATTTCTGAAACAACAATAGCGACAGTGCCTGGGCACATCAGATCCTGGAAATTGAGTGGTCCGCACTCCCAGCAGCGTCCGCACAGAAGAAACATTTCATTGCACTTTTCAGAAACCCAAATCATGCTCTGCAATCCCATCAGCCTGCCTGCAAACACGGCACATCCTCTTTCTGCCATGGCAGCCCATTAAAAATACATACTTTTAAATGTGGCTTTTACAAAATAAAAGGCTAGCCTCTCCCTTCCCTGGACACAGCCTGATCAATAATTTAAGAGTGTTAAAAGTCTAAGATTAGGTAATCCACAATCTGTTTTGCAGAGGGGCTTGGGGTTGTGCCCTGTGACCAGGCACAGTATTTTCCTAATGTACCATGAGTTTGTTTAAACTTCCTCCCCTTGGGAGCTGTTAATGAATGTAATTTTTCATTGGCTTTCTTGGGGGAGAATTACATTTTTGTGTCCAATGAAAAGACACAAGGGGCAGAAATGTGCCTCCACTTTTCTGATCCCTATACGCCATGCCATGATCGTCTGTGGTACTTAAATCAGAGCCAGTTGCCTTTGCAGGGTCTTGACGTATGTCTAAGACTGAGAATTAAGAATGAGTTCAGAGCAGTAAAGTATTTTTAAAAATGTATTCTGTGTATATTTCTGCATATTTGTTTTCCCTCATTGTAAAATGTGCTTGCCAAGTTCAGTCAAGATCTCACATTTTAAATAGGGAAATGAGTGCTGAAAGACTTGTGAAACTCTGCATATTCAAAAACCTTGCCTTAGCTTGCCAGGTTATGTCTTGGGTTCCAACTGGCACATATATTATTAGATAATGTGGCACTTAGATTCCACTGTACTACAGATATCACATCTGTAGAGCAGAAACAGTGACTGGAAGGCAGGTACATTGTTGACAGGGACTTATGATTATTACATATGACAAAAGCCTGTTAACTTGATTTTGGGAGAACAGAGAATGTGAGGGGTTGCTCAAGTTATGTACTAGTCATACAGAAACAAGCCTGCTTATCTTTATGAATATTACAAACACACACATTTATTTTTCATTAATATTGAATGTGAAGTCCCCCTTCTGTATTACATAAGATGTTTGCCTCAGCTGCTCACATTCTGAAAAGATTATTTTTCTCCCTTACAGCTTCAATACAATCTTAGCTCAGCCTCTTGGGGAAAGAGCAGGGCAGAGCTGCAATAGAGTATATCCACATGCCATTAACCTGCAGGATTGAACTACCTGGGCTTTTTTGTTCACGCGGTTTGAGGGAGCAGGAGGTCAATGTTTTTCATTTCAGGTGATACAGTGAAATGATGTTAGAATTCAGAGGCAATGTCACTCTAATTATGGAGCCAGTATTTCACATACCATTAAACAATAACAGTACACCACTGTTCCAAGAATCAGAAGCGATACTACTCAGTAAGCACCTGAACCTGGCATGAATCTACAGTGATTTTGGATGTATCGCTAGATAACTGGCGAAGTAACATCAGTCAGCCAGCTAACCTAAGCAAGCTAACTTTTGCTAGCTAGCTAGGTAGATTAGTTTGTCTAATATTAACTGGCTGTAATTAGCTAGTATTAAATTACAGTTATTAATCTCTATAGATCCCTCTGTCTGTGTGTTTATGATACATTTAAAGGTGTAGCCTCCTACCCTGGCTGTGACATATCAAACCCCACAGTGATCTTCTGAACTGCAACTAAGTTTCCATGGTACTGTGGAATTTTTCCTTTTACCTTTCAAATGGTAACGTTCACTGCCAAATCATTCCATCTGTCTTGAGGCCCCAAGAATATACACCCAATAAAATTTACTCATAATAAAATTGTATTTATCTTCGCCTTTGGTGGACTCGACGATGGTGTTGGGATGGGAGCTGGTTGTTTGCTGTTTGACTGGTCCATTTCTCAGCAGCTAGCTAGTGTTAGACAAGTTCGCTAGCCCTCAAGTTTACTGTGGTGCTGTGGGGGGCGGGCCTGAGAGAGGGAAGGCAGTCGGAAGCGCGCTTAGACGTCACATCCTTCATTCACGTAATCATTTTCCCAGCAATTGTGACCCACAGCCTTTACATAAAAATCAACCCAAAGGCTCTTATACGCAATGGAAAAAGTCGGGGAAGGTGTTTTTAAGTTACATTACAATCTGTTCATACATTGGCAATTGAAAGTGATTCATGCATGTGAGCCTCTTTAATTTTTTCAAACATGAATGTGCCGTTGCTGAAGGCACTCACCAAGAATTTAGGCCAAGCACTATCGCCTAGGCTTATTAGTTCATGTCTGGGCTATGGCCTATTATGACCAGAAAACCACTGCAGTCAGAAACAACTAGTTCGGTCAGAGGCAGCTTAAGTTCTGTAAGCACCACAGACACTGGAACAAACTATGATATAGGTCACATTCAACATCTGATTATTCACATTAGAGTGAGTCCAGACAGACAGTGTCAAGGGCAAACATGAGGCCAATTTCATCTGGAGAGAGAACAGATGTGATTTAGGCCAGCTAACTAAGTCTTAAATCCTAAAACAGCACTGTGAATTGCGCTGGCATAATGGTAAATTCAAGATTTATGGCGGTCACACACAATGTGGGTGTCATCTCCCCTTGCTTTTCATGAAACCAGTCCATTTCCAGGTCTGAACAATACCTTATTGGCTGCAAGAAGGCTGGCACAACCTGGAGCCATATTTCCCTGGCCAAATACAGCACAATTAATTATATTTACAATTATGCAACAATAGGATTAAAGATACTGGGCTCTATCTTATCCACTATATATCTATCTTATCCACTAAGCGTTGGTAACCCACACGCAAGTCTTTGCTAGTTTCAGACTAGAGTGCGGTTCAGGTTGGATATTTCTGTCCGAAACCGAACCAAGCCTGAGAGAACCCGACCCGAGCCCGACATGTATTCTGTATTTTGGTGTCCGATCCGACCCAAGAACTCAATAAAAAAAATTACACAACTCACTTCTTAAAATCCTACATAAGTATACAATTCGAACTAGCTACGTTATAAACAAAGGAGAGAGGACAACGTAATGTTAGAGAACATTGTGAGGGGGAAAGATATCTGTCACTTTCCAACGTGCTGTTGCTGGCTGTAAACAGCAGACTCACTGATTTGTTTGCTAAGTAACCACTGTAGCAAACCATGCTTCGCCAGACAAGCTAAAAACATTAGCAAAACACTGTTGGTAACAGCTGGCTTTTAATGGAAATGGGAGATGACACTCTGCTTGGTTTATTGTATGTTACACCAAAGACACAACTATAGTTAATGAAGAGACTAAGTTCAGCCCATTTGAACGTTGTGCCTTACTTTGCGCTCAAATTATCTGCCATCTAACTTGCAAAAGTGGAGTTGGACATGCCCTAAATGCACTTGCGCCATGTGTTTTAGACCATGCTCTAAGATCATCAAGATAGAGGCCACTGTGTTATTGCTTCACTTAAAAAATGTTTGTCCATAAACATGAATTTCATAAAATATCATTAGAACAAACTGGTGGGAAGTGGAAAATTTCCCCCTGAGTGCCATTAGTTGGTCAGTGTTGGCAGGTAACAGCATTACAGATCACAAAGGTGGTTGAATTGGGAAAATGTAAGATACTGCGGCTTTAAACAAACAAACTGCAGTGAAGATGTCCCTAGCACTTATCAAAAAGCAAAAAGAAGATGCTTTTTCTCCCTTCCTATTTTCTTCTTTTTATTTTTGAGGAAAGAGGGGGATCGATAACATGAGACTGGCAGATCACAAGTTTTGTCTGCCTGTGGGTTGTAGTGGATGTTGGTATGAATGTAGAGGGAGCTCCCCGTCCCGTCACTGCATTGCAATTTCACCTGCATAGGCGTGTTAGCATGCTGCAGAGACCAGAAATCCTGCTTTTCAAGTCTATGAACATCACACAAAGATCTGAGATATTGCTGCCCACTTCCTGAGCCAAATGCTAAAGGCACCTTGCTTAAGATCAAAAATAAGATAAAGGGGATTACATTTTTTTTCTTTTAAAACAAACTACACCACAATTTCTATATACAGCATGTAAAAATGACCCTGAAAAACCATAGCCAAAAGTTTCTGTTTAATACTGAAAAATCTTTTGTAAAGCTGTATGACAATGCTCTTGTTAAATGCCTCTCCACTTGGTAAAATGTAATGTAAATAATAAAACTGAATGGAAATTGAATATGTACAGAAATAAAAATGGCATAGCATAGTTATATCATTTGCAGACAATAATGGGAGTCTGAGTATTTCACATCAATGGGCTGACTTGAGGTGGCCTGCATGTCCCTGTCATTGTGCTGTTGACAGTGAGAGCTGTGGGTTACTGACCTTTCATATCCCTGTACTTGCTTAGGCAGGCAGTTCTACAGGAAGCACCCTGTGACATGAACAGACTCTTGTTTAATAATAGATCTCTGGAGGCTTCACTGTCAATGTCAGCACTCACCACAGCACCCGTCACTTTCCAATAAGGCCTCTCCAGTAGTCTACTGCTTTCCTATATTTACAGAGCTAATATCTCAAGAATGCAATTAAGAAATATCATTACAGATCTGATACGTAGATATGCTTAATCTTAAACAACGACCCTTACCACACATTTTCATAAACCCTGAATTTTGTTTAGCCTGATATCCCTGTTTAGCCTATGATTTCTCTTCCCCTGTATTGCATTTTTGCATATTCCAAGGAAGAACTACTGCATCTCATGTGATCTCCAGATTTCTTTGTGGGTAATTCTGGTGGCACTTTCCCATACAGGTTTTAAACCACACAAAGGTTCACTTACCTCAGGCTCTAAAATGAGATGTTTCATCACAGATTTAGAAGATTTAGGGATAAAGGCTAATCAATTGGGAGACACACAAAAGGTGACACAGAAAGTGTCAAAATGTTTCTATAACAATAGTTATTTGTCAATTTAAACTTTTGGGGTCAATTTGACCCCAAACATAAAAGGCGTCATAAAATGTGAACATAATATGAGGGTTAAAACATAGTGCCGCTGAAAACCAAAACAGGGCTCAACGACGCACTCTCATAGTGCATGCCATCTGTCTTTCCCCAACACATTCTGGTCATCAATTCTTTAGATAAGCTGTTCGCACCTGTGTTGACAGAGGGATAATTGCAGCAGCGGCACTCCTGTGAAACTGACACCACTCAGACTTTGAAGACACTTTGATTAAATACTTCCTTCCTTTAACTTTGAAGGTTCGCTACCGTGACTGAGTGACTGTGACCAATTTAATGTTATTTGGCCACCCACATATCATGTACGTAGGTAGAAGCATTGTAATTCATACTAGTCACAGAACAATGCCCCAGAAATTTGGGACATGCTCACGGACAAAGAGAAACCTGTATTCCAGGCAAAGAGTAAAGATACAATGAAAGGTGCTGAAAGCTGGGCAGCAGGATATTAACTCTTCATGGCAGTACTGCTCTTGACATACTCTATGCTTTCACACAGACTGATCAGTGTGGCTCACAAGTACATAAATCAATGGTTTCTGGCGGCAGTGTAGTATAATGGTTAAGGAACTGGCCTTGTAACTGAAAGGTTGCAGGTTCGATTCCCAGGTAGGACACTGCCGTTGTACCCTTGAGCAAGGTACTTAACCTGAATCGCTTCAGTATATATCCAGCTGTATAATTGGATAATATATGTAAAAGAAATGCTAAAAAAATTGGTCTGGATAAGAGCATCTGCTAAATGCCTGTAATGTAATGTAATGTAATGCTTGCATTAGTATTAGTCCAAGTAATAATAGCAAAATTAATAGTAGTAGTTTTTTACAATCACTAGAGAAGAACAAAAATAAATATAATTGAACATACAAGACATTCATAAGTTTACAATCACACAAATGTCCTCATTCAGATGAAAAGATGTGTGTAAATTATTATAATGATGTTAAACTATATTTTTTAATCCTGAAGAAATTACCAGTGGTGTGGACTTCATATTAGTGGAATGTAGTTTGGTACTCCACTCCTGTTCATGGTTTTCATGGACAGGATATCAGGGTGTAGCCGAGGTCTAGAGTGTGTCCAGTTCAGGGAATAAAAGGGTGGCATCTCTGCTGTTTGCGGATGATGTCGTCCTTTTGGCCTCATCGCACTGTGACCTCCAATGCACATTAGAATGGTTTTCTGCCAAGTGTGACGCAGTTGGGATGAGGATCAGCACCTCCTCTGTGGCTATGGTTCTCTCTCGGGAAATGGTGGCTTGTCCTCTTCAGGTGAGGGGGGAACAACTTCCCCAGGTGGAGGAGGTCAAGTATCTTGGGGTCTTATTCACACGTGAGGGTAAAAGGGAGCAGGAGATTGAACAGCGTTTAGGTGCAGTGGTTGCAGTAATGCGGGCGTTGTACCAGATGGTGGTGGTGAAGAAGGAGCTGAGCTAAAAGGCAAAAGACCTCAGAGTAGAGCTGCTGCTCCTCCACATTGAGAGGAACAAGTTGAGGTTGTTCGGACATCTGGATGTCCCCTGGGCGTCTCCCTATGGAGGTATACCAGGCACGTCCAGCTGGGAGGAGACCCCGGGGCAGACCCAGGATTGGCTGGAGGGATTATATCTCCCAGCTGGCCTGGGATCGCCTAGGGATCCCTCAAGAGGAATTGAGAAGTCGCTGGGGAGAGGGATGTCTGGGCTACTCTGCTTGCCCTGTTGCCACTGTGGCTCTGACTCAGATTAAAAGGTTAGAAAATGGATGGATGGATGTAAAGGGAATTAGCCACAGCCATGGGTGCCTGTATCCTCACTCAGATCCACCCTCCATCTGTTACAATAGACAGAGTTATTGTACAACATTTCAACTAAAGCACAAAGGTGAATGTGAAAGGATTCCTAGTCAGAATGAGGGTAACCTCAAAAAAGTGAGACAGATTAATATTTTTATCAAGCAGGGAGAATATCTATAACTCACCTTTGGTTTTTGATCTCTGCTCTCTGCTGTCACACAACTGCCCTTTGTTAAGGTGTCATCTGTTTCTTCCATATTCTGTTGCCCCAAAAACTTTGTTAAAAGCCTTTATGTTACTTACCCACATTTATTTGCATCGTTAACTTTGTTGATAGACCAACTGTGAATAAAAACATAGCTGAGTGGCTGTAAACTGTGCTGCTCCCATGTCTGCACTGCCACTCCACCACAATTTCCAAATAAAAAATATGGAGCCTCTTTAAAGTGCAGCCACAGCATGATATTTGCCGCCCTCATTGTGCCCCGTGATCTCATAGACATTGCACAGCAACCAGCTACATGCGGCGCCCACTTTTAGTTAATTAACACAAAGTTGCCAAAGAGAAAAGGCTAGCAGTGTGCACTTCCTGGCCACTTCCTCCCTACCCAGCACTCGATTAGCTGTTGGTTGTTGATTTTATTGATCTCACAGTGGGTGTAGGAGCCTGACTTGCTGTTTCTGGTCATTAAAACAACAGAGGTAAAACAGATATGAGCACTGAGCCCAAACAGGATGCCCACTGTTCACCTCCCTCTCCCTGCACTCCCGTTCAGCTTTTATTATTCTTATATGGGGGCAAACAGAACACACTCCAGTTACGATCACAACTTCCTTTCCCAACCGTCCAAACAGAACCTGTTTTTCTTTTTAAATCTTATTTTCCAGTCTCACTCAAAAGAGTGAATTAGTACAAGCATTAGCTAGAAAATGTGGATGAAGAATCATATTCTCCCTTTTCTGTACATACCAACAACCAGCAAAATCAATCCATACCAGTACCCTGTTTTCCCACACTGAGTGAGACTGACCCAAGAGACAATTTCTGAAAAACTGTATTTTTCCCATGGTTTTCTTGAACGTGGAAATAATGATCAATGGCAACATTGTTTGTAATAATAATTGCATATAAACCTTAAAGCGTAAAACAGAGAGAATTATGGCAGGCCTCGCATCACGTTATTGTGCGTGTAATTGTGTTTGCAGCTCGGTGACAGCTGGTGTTTGATTTACAATGTCCAACTGAAGGGTTTTCTTTGAAAGCTGAATGTGGAGTCATAAACATTCAACAGATGGCCCCCTGACCCCTCCAGTGAATACTCAACATGAATAAATACCCCCCAGACCCCGTCCCTCAGCACACACTCACATTGAAGCACATGCACACGTATGCAAATACACATACATGTACACAGACAGAATATACACACAAACCAATCGATCAAAATAAAAAGCATTCTGCCTTTGGCAACTTCAGACACTGTCCAGCAACATTTGGCAGAGTCAGAAGGCTGTGGTGAGGACTCTAGGCAGACTATGGGGGAAACAGCTTGGATGTTGTGGTAGAGGCAGTCTAGAGGCCAGAGTGCAGTAAGGAAGGAAAAGTCAATGACTATATAAAGTGATTTCATTCCTCAACAGAAAACTAAAAATCTAAGATCGTCAAAAGACAACACACCCACCTTGCATGCCAATAGACTTCTCTGAAAAGGAACTTGAGGTATCATTTGACGCAACCATGAAGATAAGATGTTTTTTCATAAACACACAATCATGTGAGCCCACTTCCTATTGCTTTTGGTGAAAACACAGATCTGTCATGTTATCATGCACGCAACTCTTACACAATAAGCTAAGCACCCTCATTCAGCTGTTTGCGTGCATGCGTGTGTTTCCTTCTACCACCAAATTCCTCGGCAAAAGCTCTGACTGTTTCCTATACCTCTATGCAGTATGTTCATCAATACGTACCTCAAACCTACTGACCACAGTCCCCTCCCTAGCCACACACCAGCACACTGCCTCATACCATACTCCCCACACCTTCTTTTGCCCCAGCTGTGTGTTGTTTCACCCCAATCTGTTTACATTATGAGGGGGGAACGTATTCCCTCACCATAGGTCTATTAAGGAAACTTAATCTGAACCCTGTCAAAGATTAAAATTCAGTTTGACAAATACATTTCTGTCAGTAATTAAATAGATGTAACAAAAAGAATATAAACAAAGAAATAGAATAAAGAAAGAATAAAAACAAACCAGAAACATGTTTTTCTGTAAATTATTTGTATGGATTATCTTGTTTTTATTAACAGACATTTCCAGCATTAGGTTCATTATGAAACCCTCCTCAAGCAACCCTCGTTTTTCACTATTCACAGCGTGCTTTTAATTAATGTGAAGTAAGTGCTGATCATGTTTGAGCAGAGGGCCTGCTAATTGACATACTATATGGTCCTGTGCAGTTATGTGGCCTTGAGGAGAATGCAGAGCTATAGCCCCATGTGACATGGTTGGAATGCTTATGCAATGACCCAGGATGAGGCCCACTGCTGTTTCACTCCTGCCCACCCTGCTGGCCACTGGCCTCTTTCACCACTGCATTGCCAGACACTTCTGAAAAGCCTCGTCGTTAAGGAAAAGAACTATGGTGCGACACTCAGCACAACCCCCACAACCTCTCCCCCCTACTCTAACAGGATTTCCAGGTGCTTTTTGTTTCTCATTTTCTCCTACTGGCAATGTCTGTGGGCCAGAAAAAGATAGTCCTACCTCTGCACCAATTAGAAAATGAAACTTCCAGTATGGCTCTTTTAATCTGCCCCATCAAATTATACCTTTATATTTAAGTGGCTAAAATAATAAAAATAACCCCTACATCTGAAATGCAGTTCATGTGTCTTGATTTTCTTGGCTGTCATGCACCCACCAGGTGGGAGCCACCCTTTTCTATCCCAACTTCAAAGTAATGCAATTTATCATCATCATCCTGCATAATTAATAGTGAACTCTTAACCTGGTCCAACTTCTGCTGAACCTTTGACCCAGGCCTGACCCTGGCTATGCTCCATAGGGCAAGGAGGTGATAGGGTCTTAAATATTCCTCAGGAGACCAAGCGTCTGTCATCCCACCTCATTTTACTACCCCCACCCCATGAAAAGCAGGAGGAAGGAGGGCAAAAGGGAGGGGGAATTATTGTCCTGTTTTTCTCTCTTAACCAAGCACCTTTCCACTGTCCTTTAACATCTTTCAAAAGGCAGGCCCCTCCTGGCCAGCTCTCACATACATTGTTCATTCTTTTCACAGCGTATGAAAAGCGTGCCTCCCACTGACCTGGTGTTCACATTGGAAAGAAATACACTCATCTGTCCCACCCAATTTGTGCAGACTGGTGGCCTATAGTGACAGCCTGGAAGCAGCACCCCCCATATATATATATATATATATATATATATACACACACACACACACACACACACTGCTGACTAACAAGGAAAACCAGTACACCCTATGGAACTCCAAGACAGAGGCTGGACGAGTCTGGTTTATTGTATGCTAGAAGAATTTGCATGGGAGTTAGAAGTTGTTTGATGATAAGACAACAATGATGATTGTATCTGTATATTCAGGAATGAATTGCTGTCTCTGCTCAGGAGAAGGTGGGCGTGAGGGGGGGGGGGGGGGGGGGGGGGGCTTTGAGACAGGCTGATTGTGGACAGACGGAATTGCCAGGCACTGAAGCAGGTAGGTAGAGAGTATGTGTGAGAGTAGGTAGGCAGTGTGACTAAATACTTCCTCAGACACCAGGTCTGCACAGTGCTGTGTGGGCAGAGCACACTTTCTCATCTTAACACCCCCCCCCCCCCCCCCCCCCCTATATTTAACAGCTTTTAAATGATAATAACTATTTTAATCCTTTTCACAGTACAGCGTGGGCAGAGTGCAGTGTGATTCACAAGGTTTTTGAGACCTCAATTCAAAGGATTTGGAGCTCCTTTTATGAGTGACTAAGGCCCTCTCTTATTCCTCCCAACAAAGGGCTCGAATAAGGTACTGCTATATTTAGAGGCGTAACCCAGGGTACATGTGGATGAAAACAGCACATTGTTTTAAATTTGTGAGTGCAGTTTTATGCCTGCTACCTGTAGTTATGTGTGTACAGGTATAGGGAGGTCGAGTCCCACAAGGATCAGTGTTGGGAACGTTGCTTTTCATTATGTACATATACATCTTGATCGGGACATTGGAAGCACATTAGTTCAATTTGTGGCTGATAAAAAAATGGGGAGTTAACTACCAGTTTGGAATCTGCTAAAGTAATCAAAAAAGATTTAAACAGAATCCAGGAGTGGGCAGAAACCTATAAAGAAAAGAAAATATAAAGTTATGAGGAAAGACTTAAGATATCTAATCTTTTCAAGCTTAGTAAAAGGAGACTAAGTGGGGATTTGATTGAGGGTTTAAAATTCACAAAAGGCATTAACAAAGTGGAACACATTAGATTTTTCAGGTTGAGTTTTGTCATTAGAACAAGGATAGCATAGATGGAAATAAGAAAAACGTAAATCCTGTACAAATTCCAGGAAGTATTTATTTACAGAGTTGTCTATGTGTGAAACAACTTGCCAGGTCCAGAGGCAGAGACTCTAGGGGTGTTCACATCTAGGCTTGAATGTGTGCTAGATACTAGTTTGTAGGTAAATGGTGAGGATTAGATACTCTCAAGTTTGTAGGTAAATTGTGTTAAGCACTAGATTCTCTGTAGTGTGAAGGTATATGGCAATCTCTATATACTCTCTTTTTTCCTTTGTAATGGCAAGCGTAGATAGGATGAATGGCTGTTTCCATTTTTTACTTTACCTCTGATTATGATGTTATTGAAAGTAAGGAAGCTTTGAGCTGGAAGGCATTTGTGGAATGTTATGGGTTCAAAACAAAGTGTGCATCTGTAAACTCCTGTTTATAGGGTTTCCTACACCAATCAGAGAGATACTGTGTGCATGGCAGGTGAGAAGGCAGTTTGGCTCAGGGCACAATTGAAGCATCATTTTCAGCCATGTAGGCCATATTTCATGCAGATAAATTACATACCAATATAATAGATCTTGAGCAGAGAGCTCTCCTCTCCTGTCTTACATTTAAATTTTAGGCATTTTAGCTGACATTCAGAGCAACTTATACTTAGTACACAAAGAAAAGGCCTATAATAAGTAGAATCAATAGAACTAACATGTGGATGGGACGGTATAGAGGTTTTTTTGTGGTAGGGAAATATAGGAATGGTAGGAGATGATGTGGAAGAGGGGAATGGGAATCAGGGTGGAGAGGGTGGGGGAGTGGGGGGATGTAATCCAGCCCCGCTTCCATGAAACTTGAGGGATTAGGTGGAGATTCAATGAGCTTCCACCTATTTCTTCACTTTATAAGCTGGGTAAGAACAGAAAAACTCCATGATCCGGCTCTGTGAGGACGGATACAGCATTTCACCCCACGGCATACGCCGTGCCGTGCAAAAAGAACCTGAACAGAGGGACCAGTGTGCTCATTACACAACTGAAACTGTACAGCCGAAGAGCATGAAGGACTAACAGAGCCGAGCAATGGGAAAAACAAAGCTCTTTTCTTGAAATATAACCACATGAATTCTTTGTGTGCCACATTCCAGTTAGGGAGACGGTGGGTCAGAGGGCGTGGGGTCAGTCCACTCTAATGAAGGCCTGAGCAGTAATTAGACTTGCTAATGAACCCCCCACACAAGGCTGATGGTGAGAGGCGTAGCCCCCCCCCCCCCTCCCAATGTGTGTTGATTACTGTGCAACAGGGCACCATTGTGTTGCCCGTTGCAGCGCCTTGTGGGGACCAGTCTTGTTAATAAAACAACCTCTGAACCCAGCAGGTAAAGGAAAGCAATAGGAGATTGAGGCATCATAAATAAAATAATGGGCAGAGCTATCATGTGCTGTCAATCACTGATTAGTTTGAACAAATCTTTCTGTGCTCACAGGTTCATGATGACTTGTACTGGAGATTCACTCCCTCAGATAATGCTTACAAAGTTTGGGTCACATGGAGGAGATTTCTATAGCAGACATGCCCCTCCCCTTCTGCTATACTAGGAAGAAAAAATAAACCTTGTAGCAATGTCGTTAGCAGCCTGTCTGGAGCCAATTTACTTTAAACAGTGATGCAATGACACCTCTGTCTATAGGAACAGTGTGAGCAGTCAGTAGTGAAGGGAGTGACTGCCAGGGCGGGTCCTTCATTATTGGGGGTGGGCGGGTGAGGAGGAACTGGCCCAAACGGAGACCAGGATGGAGTCGGTAGGCAGGGGTGTTGACCTGGGCTGGTAGGTCTACATAACCTGTAAAGAGACGTATGCAGGGGGGTGGTTGAGCTAAACAGGAAATTTCTTGGGGGGTGTGAATCTCCCGGATTAATGGTGCGTAATGTAACTGCAGACTGCCAGGATTATTGTGCTCTGTACTCCCATGCTTGGTGATGTTGGGAACATGGGGGGCCAGGCTGTCTACACCCATCTGAATTGGGGCAAAAGCTCTGGAGTTCACAGTCCCGGGCCTGATTTAGTTCCTCAATTATTTCACCCACTTCCTTCTAAAAGGAAAGTATTTTCCCCACACCTTTCTCTATTTTTTCCCTGTTAGGCTAGCACCAAGTTTTTGAATTTGATGTGAGCCAATATCAGTAGCCAGTGGAGGGAGATGAGAAGTGGAGTGATATACAGTATCTGTTTCTGGGGAGGTTGAAGATCAGGTAAGCAGCACCATTTTGGATGAGCTGTAGTGGTCTGATGGTGGAGGCAGGTAAACCTCAGAAACTCCCACGTCACAGATTGTATAAGGAACTACATGCAGTTACAGAGGGAGGGGTGTTTTATGTTTTTTTTTAATCAAAGTGTGACTTGTTTCTACTCAATGCCTACTTCTTGCATCAGTGATAACAAAGAGAATATATGTAAGGTTTTCTGTATAATAAGGAACTAAAAATTGCCTAAGTTCATACCCTGTTTGGTTGACTTGTCACACCATAACTTTGAGATTTGTGTCTCTGAGGTTATACTGTACTGTTCTTTTTTTCTGAGATTTTCGAGGGCAGTTGAAACAAAAGGTCATGTGAGATTATGTGACTCCTGTGAGTCCTGCGGATGCCAATTCCTCGCTGAATGATGCTGGGTGATCAACCGCCAGGACGCCCATGAAGTGCCTGAATTTGCATACAAAGTAAAGGTCCACATGGGTTGTTAATCAGTTAGTAATGGCTGTTAATGTTGCCACATGACACTTAATGGTCAAGGTGACCACTCCACCTATTTCTGTTTTTGACGCAAACAGGTCAGAGCTTCCACTGGAGTATGTCTTTAATAGAAGTTTTTTTTTTCAGGTAAGTAGCACACATAACCATATTTTTAGAGTTCCTGCTACTGGCGTTGCCTTATTTTAACCTTCATAATTAATATAGATGGTTGGTTATGAACAATGGTGTGTAGTAGTTTTAGAAATAGATGTTGATCAGGAAAATGATCTATTCAATGTAAATGAACATGGCCTGATATTATGCAGGTTTAATTGATCATTTATGGTTTTATTTATATTAATTAGGCCTATTTACTCAATCCCACTGGCAGTATGTCCACCAATGAATAGACAGCATATGTAATGGTCTGAGGAAACTAAAACACAAGACATTTTTCACCTTCATGCCTGCACAGTGCAAGGACAAAACTCACTAAATACTTCAGTACAGCAGGGGGCAGTGAAATATTTTTTCTTGTAGATACCCCCTTTCCATTGCTGTTTGATGAGAAGAAAAAAATAGTCCATTAAATCACTATCCAAAAATGTAAAAACAACTATGAAAAATGATTTACTAGCTAGATAGGATTGGCTATGTTGAAAGGTCACACTGATGTGTTTGCAGTTACAAGCAGTTTGATTGTTTACAGGCATCTGTATTTATCTGTCAAATGTAGTGGTCAATGTGGCATTTAACCCATCCAGATACTGATAATATCCCTGCATTTGTGAATTGTAATGGTTATGAATAAATGTATTGTCTAGCAAATGGATCAGCAGGGGAAGCATGAGTTGTAAATGTTTTCATTTTAGCTGTAAAAATAGGCAATTCAAATTGTGATGAAGCTGGCTACCATGCTAGCATTTATCAGTACAACAATATTTAGCTATGAACAGTGTTGAATGTAATTAAATAGGCCTAGGTTATATAGGTATATCTAGCTTGCTAACGTTAGCAAACTAGTCAGATAATGATCAAAGTAAAAGTACAATTCCATTGCATTTGCATCCTTTGGTGAATTAGAATTATTTTGGTAGCTTCCTTGGACATTTACATTTTGACATTTTGCAAACACCTTTATTCAAAGCAACATACAGGAGTGCATACATAAAGGTTTAGGCAATAAGCAGAGTTGGTGCCAATGATCAGAGTCATAATTGATATTACTAAATACATAAACCTACAAAAATGAATTGCCTTTGTGGGGGCAAGAGGGAGATGGGGGATTTGGTGTTCTAAATAGCAATTGGGTTTGAGGGTGTAGTTAGATGTAACATAGGTAGGCCTTGTAAAGCCATGAGTAATTCAGTGTTAGTTGAGCCAAGATGCAGCGTAAGCAGGGGTGTTTACGGCAAAAGATAGACAGTGACTCAGCTGTCCTCTGCCCTGAACTGTAATGGACAGATCATTCCACTCTTTACCAAGTAGGCTAATAATAAGCTATTTCTGTAAAGTATAAATGGATTCTAGTCCAGGTCAAAACATGCTGCCTTAATCGTTCATTCTGTAATGTTCTGTCCTTTTTGTCTTTGTGACCCTAAAGCATAAAGGCATACCTAAGATGGTTGTGAATAAATGCCGACAAGTGAGGAAAGCTGTGCTACCCAGCCTAAATGTCCTTGGATGTCCATGTCCAATGTCTACAGATGTAGAGATTGGACTTCAGGTGTGTGGGCGACTTAAGACAAAGAATCATCACTGGATTTGCAGAGTACTTACTATTAGTAATTCCAAATAAGATGATTGCAAAATAAAATGGGACATATGTGATATATCCCTTTTCATTTTAAAGAATGAGTAGAACATTAAAATGCACATAACCTGGAGCAATTAGAAAATAAAACAGTGGAAAGTGATTAGTTGGACATACATAGTTGGACATTTATAAATGTGTTCCTGCCACATTACATTCATGTCTGATATTTCCAACTAAACACTTCAAGTGGATTAATTCTCAATTATTTGACTTCTCAAACATGTCCCATCTAATTTCAGGCTAAAATGCATTTAAAAAAAGTTATTTGTTAGGTAAATTGTTACTAAGAAAACTAGAGGTACCCTTTTTTAAGTGTAACATGAAAAATGTAATTTTCAGTTCTGATTTTCACAGGTACTGGCAAACCCACACATGGTGTCCTCTTACAGTCGAGTAGAGATTTGTTTTGAGACTTTGTGCTCCTTTTGTTCACAGGTACACAAAACTAAGTATTTATCAGCAGGAAGTGCTCCTGAGAGGGTGTGAAACACCTGGAGGAACCAGTTCTTTCGCGTGTGAGACAGGGCTGTTTTTGCACATTTTATTCTGTCAAGAGTTTGGACTTGACAGGAAGGAATTTATAAATGATCAGCTCTCAGAGAACATTTTGATCCAGACAACATGGTCGGTGATGATTGTTGCAGCTTATGAGGTAATGAGGGAGGGGAAACGCAACATGAGGAGCTCCACACCCCATCTGCCCAAGCTAAAGTAAACATGTCTACGTGCAGCTAACCAGCAGTGAGTTGCTTGGTTCAAAAGAAGAATAAGTGTTTCAGATTTGCACCATTTAAGCAATGGGTCAGAGCTTAATGTTCTGACAGATCAGGTGTCTAAGGAGGGCCGTATCAGTTTCTTGCTTTCATGCCAACTTCTGCTCTTAAATATTTATGAACCCAATCCTTTAGTAATTGGAATTTTACCCACATTTCTTGATTAATTCATGAATGACAGCTGAAGATGTCCCGTAACCCAACATAAAACATCATATTGTGGTCTAGTCTGGGGTTAAACCAGCATAAATTATTCAGACAATTAGCTAACTTGGCTAATTTGTAATTGGTGAGAATGAAAACCTGCACACAACAGGCCTGCAGGAATGCAATTGGCCAACTCTGTGTCAGACATGCACACTGACATATGAGGAAATGAGTGAGGAGTTCCAATTCTTGAAATGAATATGGAGAGTCCTAATAACTAAGGAAAATAATAATAAAAAGGATTCAATGGCAACAATTTTCTGTTGTAAGGCTGCACATCCCATAATGTCTGTTCGAAATAAAAACAAGGATAATATTGGAATAGACAAAATAGCAATTTATTAATAACTTAATTTTTTCTTTACATTCTTTAGAGGAATCCCATGCCTTAAACTCCACTTCATTAGACAGTTAAGATTACAGCTGGCAATCCCAACCCTCTGTCAGCCTTCTCATGTTTACCAAACTTCACCCCACCCTAGTCCCTGTTCTTCACTCCGACAACAAAAATTGCATTTCCTTGAAAAATTGAATATCCTGGAAAGGATTCAGAGGTAATGCTTTCTCAGTCTGACAGCATTTCCAAAGAAAACGCAATTCCCAATTCCTTTAACGAACATTAATTATCCCTTCCAGGTCCCCCGTGAAAATAAACTGACCAAGGAATCATCCTGGGTCCCGTAAAACCCAAACGGCCCTGCTGTATTCAGCATAGCACCCTCCCACATCATTACAGTCACATGCACAATCTGAACCTGAACTCAAGCCACCACACTTTCCAAAGCACTAAGGTACAGTAGGACATGATCAACCAACCACCTTTACTGCCTTTTGTGGATTTGTCTGTCTGTTAGCAGAGGTGGTAGATTAATTAGGGGGGCTTTCTTGCAGATAAATGTGGGATATTTTTTGGGCGGTATGTACAGAGCTAAGATATCAAGAATTAGGACATTCTAACTTTTTTGAGGGGGGGCAGAAGCAAAAAAAGGGCTATAGATTGAATTCATACATTAAGCAAAAAGTCAAAATATATTAAATATATTACACCTATACACATGTAAAATCTGAAAAAAACTATATGTTTTGGCTTATTATATGATGATAAAGATCAATATTCAGTATGCAAGTTTACATAGAGTACAACTTAAAAACCATCAGTACCCACTTGCTTGCACTCTTACTAGAGCAAGGCTTTACCCTTGAGTCTTTAATATTTAACATATACGTATGTATAAACATTTTTAAAAACTCCACACAAATAAAATGGAGTGGCAAATACTGTGCCCTCATAACCTGGGGTGTTGTGACCCAAGAAATAGGAATATCTTCACAGAAGACAAGAAACGCACACCCAAGGCTGATCAATATACTTGTAGTTACATGTGCTAAGTACACAAAAATATGTCCAGTTAAACCAACCAGGTCTCTTTGGCATCCCAATCCATGGGTTCAAATGCTACTGTCTACCGTTTTTGATTGTATCATCTGACATTCAGACAATCAGACAATCACTGAGCATGAGAGACAGCGAGAGTATGATAGCATCTCCTAGGTCAACCGCTGTGCCTTGGACTGTTCCAGGTCACACGCACTTCAAAAACTATACCACACAGTTGTCAACATTATCCAACTGTGCCGATCCCATCAAGACCTCAACTGTGACAGTCCCATAAAGACCTCTTGACAGGAGACAAAAAAATTATTTCAAGAGCGGTCACACTCCGTGTTGGAGCAGATGTCGCAGGAGCCTCACGTGGACTGCAAAGGGTCCAGCTGAAAGACGTTGTGGTTGGTGGGAGTGGTAAAGTAGAGGGGTTGGTTGGAGGTGGGGGGGATGCGGTTGTCACACGGACTGTTCAGGCCCAGAGTCCGCTCAAAGTCCAGGAGCTGGCCCATGAAATTAAAGTTGGGGGAGATGTTCGACTTCTTCATCTTGACAATGTCATAAGCATCATTCATGGAGAGATTGAGCTTCTGCATGAGGTAGGCCACGGTGACTGTAACAGAACGGCTTATGCCAGCCAGACAGTGGACCAGGACTCCACACTTCTGACCACGGGCCTCATCTGGAGAAACAGAATGACCAAATTAATGATTAATACAGCCTGCACAAGATACTCCACAGGCAGTAGTTTGGAGCAAATTATCGCAGCAAAATTGCCATTTAAAAAGGCTCCAGCTTAAAATACCCGAGACGCAAGAAAGGTTGGGTCACATGAAGTCATACAAGAAAAGTCTCATTCTCAAAGTCTGTGCTTTTATCACCTTTACAACAAGAAAAATTTGACCAAAAATCTAATTTTTTGGGGGAAGTTTCAAATAATTGTTGTAGTATGCCAAATATGGAAATACACAAAAAGGTTAAAATCCACACATTTTGTTGCGTGTGAACATGAATAAAGAAAATTCTTAAACATGACCTTGAATATCTGAGATGGGAATTGACTATTGAGGTCTATTAAATGATTCTTCCAACTGTTTTGTGGCTGACAATGGTGCCATTCAGGCATTTATAAGAAAGAGGAAGTCATGTGGGCAGCCCATTAAGGCTAACAGGATGTCAACATTCCCTGAAAATGGCCCTCTTTGTTTGAGGAAACATCACAGTGCCCTAGATTACTTTCTATGCTGCTTGCAGACTAAATTCCTTCCTGTTGGATTCAAATTACTGTCACACTCCCATCCTCCCCTCCCCACTTTGTGCAAATTCATTATGAGCTCAGCTGTTGTAGCACCCCTACACATTAACCTGGGATAAACACCATTACAAAAGGTGAGATGCCACCAGCACAGTCCAAGCCATTCTCCTAGGCACATGAATTATGACCCCACCCCTCAACAAGTCATTTAAATGGCTGCAGTGCAGTAGTACTAGGGGACACCTTCATTAATCAGAATTGCAGGACAAGCACTTCACCACGAGGCCTTATCTTATTAATGAGATTTAGCGACCATATAGGAATTATTACAATGAGATAAAATGCGTGTAGGTATCCTGTTCCTTTTTCAATTTCACAAAAATTAAACGATGTCTTTCTTTGATTGAAGTTCATTTGTTAATTCAAAATGTTTTTCATTTTCTGTGTTTTACAGGCCTCTCGTGATGCGACAAGTCAGGTCTATACAGTATAGGCTTATTTTAAAAGTGTCGGAGCGTGTGCTTACCAATAAAGCCGATGGCTTCGGGGAAGAATTGAGAAAGATTTTGGCTCCAGTGGTCGGAGATTGGGATCTGTTTGTACTTAAACTCCCCAGCATTCTCAAATAGATTTGGCAGGTTTGGTGTGACGTTCAGAATGTACTTGATGCCGTACTCTTCCAAAACGTCCAGATTTGTGGAGTCTTTTGCGCAGCCCAGGTATAAATGCGGTAAGATCTCCACTGGGAAGCAAGGCTGAGGATTTGATAGTGGGCTTCCTTCCGAGTCGGTTGCGCTGTTAGGGTCGCGATCGATGTCAGATTCAATGTCTGAAGAGTCGGAACTTATCCGCAGTCCCCCTAACCCCAAAACTTGCGCCGTGGGGGAACTGTTGCTGGAAGCGCTGTCCAAATTCGTCTCGCACAGGGCAGGAAACTCGATTTGAAATTTGCTGAAGCCCCCTGCAGGAAAAACATCATTCGTCACCCTAGTAAACCAAATCTTCAATTCCCAACATTAGGCTACTAAATGCACATATTTGGAACAGCATTTAAGTAATAGGCTAAATACAAGATATATCCACCAAAGCCTAATTTCGTAAGTTCACGAAAGGTTAATTACAATGCTCAAGCTATTCATTAACGTTCGATAGGTTATAGTCTAGGCTTCAGTAGAAAATGTGTCTAATGCACAGAAACATCGTTAACTCCCACAAATTAAAATGGATTTGTTTGGGTGTATTTGGAGGAGTATAGACTAATTACTAGCCTACATACCTTCCAGATAAAAAGCCTTGTAACCTTCGTCTTTCATCCGCCTGAGCAGCAATCCCAGCACCGAGCCCCCATCAACATTTTCGTTCCACTCCCGACTGTACTCGTCGTAAAGCACGATGTTATCCGTCTTGCACCTTCTGGCAAATTTCTCCCTGTCCTCCCCGTTGGCTAGAAGAGACTTGATGGGCAGGTTGCCCTTCTTCAGTCGTCGGAGCATGAGGCTTGGGATGGCCACGTTTATCGCAGTCTCAACGTGCGAGGATTCGTACAGCTCGTGAGCTCGGCAGTCCATCACTAGCAGGCTGTTGCTGCGCGCCAGAAGCTGTCCTTTCAGCCAGTCCACTGTCTTGCTGATCGCCATTATGGAATCGAAGTGAACGGGTTTAAACTTATCTAGCATTAGGGAGAACACCCCGACACAAGGCTTAAAAATGAACTGTCCAATGTATTTAGCAAGTGCGGAATAGCATGGAGTAGGCTACACCTTATAGCGACGACAAAAGCATTGAAGTAGATAGGCTAATCACCGCGTAACCATTCACAAAAATATATTATGCAAAAATGAATTAGTCTTATTTTCAACGCTGAAGTTGCATTAACGGCACTCTTTGGTTTTCCTGCTAACTGAATTGAAATCGATAAAACACGAAATCCAACCTGTATAGGCTATTCGTTGGCAAATAATCTAAGGCTACACAGCACTCATTCAAACGACTGTAAGGAATGCCTGCGCGTTTATCAATGACTCACTGAAGCTAACGCCGAATTGACGCTGTGTTCCTGTTATATAATAGCAGCCCGTACAACTAGAAAATATCCCGGGCTCCGTCTTTATGTTTCTGTTCTGTTCTAAATGCAAATCAAATATATCTTCATAAATTACGAAACATTCCAATGCTCTGTGAAGGCTAGAATAAGTCCTCCTGTCTAGAATAGATAGGCGAATGCTTCGCTCTCTTCCATGAACTCTCGGCCGCGGCAAGCTCTTGAATGGATACTAACATGGAGCGTTTCAATGGATACATCACGTCGGTTAGCCAATGAGAGCGCTCCAACAGCTCGTTGCTGTGGAAACGGGACCGGATGGAACGGCCTGTGTTGATGAATTGTTAATAAGTTTGTCATTCACAAAAAACAGACAAGAATTTCCGCCCCGGATCAAATTGAGTGCAAAGAAACAGTGACAGTGGTTCCACTGCAGCGGGAGGAAGCAATATGGCATTTTTACTGGGATATCCTGCCCTGTTCTCATGTTTCCACAGGGTTAGCTAAAAACGAAGTGGCATTACAGGTTTGGGCACGCAGTTGTGTGCTGCTAGGCTGAAATTCACATATACCTAGCCTACAGATATTAGGCTATTAAATGTCGAACCAAACCAATAATCTTAAAATGAAATACTGCATTTCGCTAAACTATACTACTCCTATATTCCACAGCTTGTATATTCTGTATGATTTTTGTTACCTGGCAAATAGGTACTATCCAAATGTCTTCTCCTATACACTTGATATAAACAGGTCTATATGAGCCTATTGGTTTTTATCAGGTTTGGCCGTGGGAATAATAGCCTACATTTCATAAGCCTACAGTAGGTCTACTGTTCGTTTTTGCATTCTGAACATTTAGCCTACAAATTGATAGTGTTTGATATCCAGTTTGATGTCAATATACAGAGATATTCTATAGTTTAGGTCAGGCCTAGTTTGGTTATGCAAAATGTGGAGATACCATAGGCTACGCATGTGTGGAGGGAAACTGTATGAATATTCTACGATATTATGGAAGACATAATTAATTCTACACGAATTTGAGAAAATGTTCAATGTTTAGGCTACATAGAATTGCAATGAAACGTATTCGAACACAACAGCCTACACACATATTTATTAGACTTTTATGAACGACTATATTTAAACGACATTGATTTGTGCTCAAATTGGAACATAATTTCAGACTTGCTAGTGTTTTGAGAGTTGATACTTTTAACAAAGAGGGAAATTGAAGTTGTTTTCTTCTCCCGAGTAGCGGCGCGTGGGCTGTCGGCAATAGCAACCAGCATGATGGTTAGGCTATTTCTATCCTCTCCAGGCACGACTCGCTTGCGGGCTAACTGGAGGGCTACAGTCTGCGGAGGTGGCGTTTTATTACTAAGGTGTGTGAAACAAGAAAAAATGTCTGTTAATCCTAGTTTACTGTGACATAAACTGTACAGACTATTCAAGCATAGGCTAATACAATACACAAGGCAAAGGCCAGATAATATGTAATAATCAATTAATGTATGACGAAGATTAGGCTATCTGTTAGAATAAAAGTAGCAGTAGTGTCTATTTCAAATGAAAGTTTTACTTGAAGAAAATTAATATTCAGCATGAAAAATAGGGACATCTTTTTCAGCAATACATGGCCTCCAAGATTGGGGATGTTCTTGTCCAGAAGTGGCAAAATCCTTATGCCCACATGAAAGTCGGGGTAGAGTGGCAGTTGGCAAAATCATCAAAATGATCCAATGGCCTAACAGAGTCACTGGTACCCATGTACAGTTCCCTCCAAAATTATTCACACACGATGAAATGAAACAAACAATACAGGTAATGTACTATTTTGTAAAAGGAAAAGGTAAAAAAAAATTGTCCTTTAATACTAATACTGCTAAGAGCAAATATTTTGTTTAACATGTAATATTGTTTTTATTTAATGATTTTTTACAAAAAGATATGTCACAGTTATTTTGTATTAATAAGACATTTCCTTAAATTAATCTAAATATTAGGGAACTACAGTTGAAGTCGGAAGTTTACATACACTTAGGTTGAAGTCATTAAAACTCATTTTTAACCACTCCACATATTTCATGTTAGCAAACTATAGTGTTGGCAAGTCAGTTAGGACATCTACTTTGTGCATGACACAAGTAATGTTTCCAATAATTGTTTACAGAGAGATTATTTCACTTTTAATGAACTATATCACATTTCCAGTGGGTCAGAAGTTTACATACACAAGGTTGACTGTGCCTTTAAATTTTTTATATTTGGTCGCATATCCTTTGCATGCTATGACTTCCTGATGTCTGTGACCCAACAACATCAAAAGACTCTTGATATCTTATTTTCAAGTGATACTATAACGTCTCTGCATTTGAATGGATCTCTATGGGAATTGGGGGGTGGGACTAGATTTAGCTGTAAATTACACTGGAACAGTATGGAAACACATGGTTGGCTAAATGGCTCTTGGTCATCAAGGGTCTAACGTATCAAACAAGCCTTAAATCATCACTCTGCTGCCAGACATGGATGGATAACTTGAAGGGTTTCTTCTCCTGACTTATTTTTCCATAGAGTTCAATAGGAAAACTTGTCAGGAGAAACAACCCTTAAAGTGTTCCATCCATATCTACTGCACATCTGACAGCAGAGTGATGGTTTGAGGCTTGTTTGATACCTCAGACCCTTGATGACGTACAGCCATTTTACCAATCATGTATTCCATACTGTTCCAGTGTAATTTACAGCTAAATCTAGTCCCACCCCTCAATTCCCATAGAGATCCATTCAAATGCAGAGACGTTATAGCAGTGGCGGCTCCTGAGCTGAAAATTGGGGTAGCGGAAGACTTCCCTTTAAACTGATTATTGGTCTTAATAATCTTTCAATCCGTTTCCTTGATTAACAATAGGCTACATCAGCGTTTAATTCACCAATTACTCAATGCCATCAAATGTAGCCGGTTCTCCTCAATTAGGCTATTAGGCAAGTAATAAAATTATTTTAACTTGCGTCACAAAATTGTGCACATTTTAATCAACATTATAATTGTGGATACGTGCTCTTCGTTCTCCGCACTCTTAATTCCGAAAATATTAATGGGAATTAAACGATCTTAAAGCTCAGCTTTTGTTAGATTATTTTTTTTATTTAGCACAACCTGCAATAAAAAATAATCTAACTAAAGCTGAGCTTTAAGATCGTACATAAGGGTGTAGATGTGAAAAGCACTGTTTACTGTTTACACAATTTAAACAGTTGCAGTGCAAGGACCTGCATGGTGGTAGCCTTATTCCTCATTTTCCTTTATCAGAAGCAACTGAAGACAGGTTATGCCATATGAGGTAGACTACTGTTCTGTTCTGTAACCCAGAGTTGGGAGTTTGAGTGGGACTTCCCTGTCAGGGTTTTGTAAGGATAGTGTTCACAGGCTAGTGTCTGCAGTAAGACAGGTGTTCATTTGGTCTGATAAACACTTTGACGGACTCACCAGGAGAGGGTTATACACCATTGTGGATCTTAAATTCCAAATTTGACACACACAAGCATGTACGCTGTAGTGAATATTTCAGCAATGTCCTCTCATGGCTATGTACTGTGGCTATGGAATGATGTTATTATGATTGTTGTTAATCCTGTAGTTCCATTCTGATGTTCACCTCCACCTCATACGCTAATGCTGATAAATAAATGAAATCCTGTAGTTCAAATCAAGGCTGTGACATTAAATAAGCACATGACATGTAAATTATTGTTTTAAATCAAGGCACATTTTAATTAAAATAATACAGAACCCAAAACTCTATGTCAGAGGACTCTCCTGTGTATATATTTGTCTGTGGACATGGTATAAATTTGGCCTCGCTGTGGTCATTCCCTGTCCCTCACTGACTCTGAGAGTAAATATATTGAGGTAATCAAGCACCTTCAACTGTATTCCCCAAGCACAGGATCAAATAAGATCAGGAGACCCACTTAAACCCCAGTCTCTTATAATCAATTTTACGTATGAATGTTGTTATTTGTTCAAAGCCTCAGTATGGGGCTCATTGTGAATATGAGATCTAGGCAATGTAGTCGATGTAGTAGCAATGTAGTCGAAAAATGCGACTGTGTATGTGTTTCAGCAATGGAACTCTGGTAGTTCAGCGTGAACTACCGTTTTGCTTTTGTTGTTTATTGTTCATGTTTTTAAATACTTTTTTACTTGAAAAAAGGGGGAAAAGTAATCACCAGAAACCTAACCATAAAATAACCATTATTTTCCTTCAGACTGAACTGACTTGAGTGAGAGTGCTCCAGCTATACTCTGTAAATCCAGGTGTATTTTGTATTCTTCATTTTATTTAATAATTTGTGTGCACATAAGCAGGAAAAGTAGAAGGTATCATTGCCAATCAGACCATCCTGCTAGACAGAGAGACTCTTTTGCCTGTTTATAGTAGCCATGCACTAAAATGCTGTCAGCAAGTTCTTTCGTCTGCATTTACATGCATAGCCTTTGGGCTTTGCAGGTGAACAGGTGAAGGTGTGTGCAGTTTCAGCATACTTAACATGAGAAATGTCACCTGTATGACTGGAGCACTTTAGCTCCGCAGGTCATTACCTGCCCCCCTATTGGAAATGCATTATTGCCTGGCATGGCTAACGGCGGCGTACCTGTGTGGCCCGCCCTTTGCACGGGCCCACACTCTTTCTTTTCAGGTTCAAATTCTTTCTCTCTCACCCTTTTCAAAGCTGCTAATCAAATTAGCTCCCTCTTTGCTTTCAGGCATTTACAGCCTGTATCTAAACTGAGACTTTTGTCTCTAGCACAAAAGCCCCCCACTGAGAAAGGTGACCCTGCTGTTTGCATGCCTGCTGAGGAAGAGGGGTAAAGCTGTCTCCCACATGTCTCACCTATGTGTCGCTTTCCTGTACCAACAACATGAAAGAATGATGGTTAAACTCTCACTGTAATATACTTTGTACATATTTCCAAGCAAATTAATAATCAAATTTTTTAAAATTTTGTATAATTATCATATCATTTAGATAAATTGCGTCAATTTATCAAACAGAGTCTGGTGAGAGAGCCATGTCTCAATAAGTGTTGTTGATCTGTTAACTATGTTAAGACCTTAGCAAGAGAACCCTGGTGGGGGCGGGGATGTTCACGGGTTGGGGGGAGGTTGTTTGGGGTGGGGGGAATTGCAGATTAGTACTGTATTTGTTGATTGCCCATCAGTATTTGGCTGGGGTATATTTAGAACAGTCCCATTAAAACCCCTTACTGCAGGAGTCCAGTATGAGTCCCAAGACCCATGAGATAAGACTTTTTTCTTCTTATGGGGAGGATGATTACATTTCAGGAAGAACACAGCACCCATAGACTCCTATTAGAGTGCTTTTAACTGCATGATAAAAAATTGCTTAGCAACTCTTTTTTTTTGGTTTGCGTTTTATTTTTTGGTTTGTTTTACTGGTTTTTGACAAACTGAATGGAAAAAAACAAATAATCCATGTCAACACATTTAAGATAAGACACAAAGAACCCACACCCCATCAGCACCCACGGCAAGATGTTGACCAATAATAATAAAAAATCCTTCTGTATGTCATTAGTATCTCAAGGAATCATTTTCAGCAAAACATGAAACAAGAACAATATTTGCGTAACGTATTTACATTAATCCAAATGTACAAGTTAACACCTTACCACAAGCGTTTCCATACACAAGGGAAGGAGTGCTTTCCTCATTAGACTGATAGAGTTTCAGTTATCTATCCAAATCTATTCAAATTAAACTGTGGGAAATTGTTCACCTTTATGGCTACAAGCAGTCCCAGTGGCTCATGGGACAGGGCACACTTCCTGTTTCAGGAACCTTTTATTTCCATTCTCTGACAGCACGCCTTCCTGTGCTGTTGGGTGGAGTCGCTCTTGCAGGCGCTTGGCTAGCTGAGCAGTCCCGAGTCTGTTGGCCAACAAGACAATCGCTGCTCCGGTTTTATCAATTGCCCAAATCAGCTTGTCTCTGCAGGCCATCCGCCGCCTTTGTCGGGGTGGGCCTTTGTCTGAAGCTGTGTTCCTTTGGGGGTCAGAGGTCAGCAGTGTTGTGTCTTTCTTCCTGCCACTTCAGTCACAGGGAACTTCCTGCTTCTGCTTCTCTCGGTCTTGTCTAGATGGGACTCAGGAGATTTCAGGAAGTGGTGTCCTATGACTACATTTGTTAGCCAAACTAAGGATAAATTGTCTGGACAGAACGGTAAGCCCAAATAAAAGATGAGAAACCGGTAACCCTAGGTAACCAGCTTGCCAGCTAGCTGTCTAACATTAGGCGTTTAAGTTAGTACAGCTTGTTGAAGTTGAGCATATAACTTTAAGTCAAAAGGGATTGTTACCTAGGGATACTAGTTTCCTATCTTTTGTTTGGGCTTACCTTTCTGCCAAAATTATTTATCCGTAGTTTGGCTAACAAATGTGGTCATAGGACACACACACACACACACACACAAGTGGTGGTTGCTATTTAAGTTTCATTATGAGTCATAGGCACCAATATGCTGTTTACACTTTCAATTCCAGTTTTTCATTTGTCAGGGGAAACATTTAATTTCTTCCCTCTGTTTGTCACTGTTGCATTTCATACCGTTGCACTTGCGAGATTATGTTGTTCCAGGTCATCCTGTCCATGTAATTATGGCCATACAAATAATCACTGGCTTTGTGAAGCTGCAAATGAGTCACAGATAACTGTCTTTGTGCAGAAATGCAGTATACACAGAGTCATTAAAATATGGTGCTTTCTCAGCCAAAAACCTTTCTATGAAAGTAGCCCTACTTTCGTAAAAAGGTCTCTCAAAACCTTGCTCGGGAGAACATATTCAGTCTAATGATTGTGTAATCAGTTTCATAATCTGTTAAGAAATCGAATGAAATCATTGAACCATGGGCTCATGAAGGCGGTTGTGAATTACAGTGTCAATGTATTAACACTTGTGGTATTTTGTTTACATGTTTGTTTAGAAAAGAAAAGTTTTCACTGCCCCATTGTCATTTTGTTTGTGCACTGAATGGAAAATTCTTGTCACTCAGACGTCTGGGGCTTTTATTGGCTCTGAGGCACTGAAGCATGGCTTTGATTTGCCCTGTGGCCCCTACAGAGACGCATTCCAGTACTTAATAACAGGAAGAGGACGGTGGTGTGCCTCCGCCAAGTAGCTTCAGTAAACAAATAAGCATATTGTCCCCCTGACCGGCTGAAGATGCACGTATAGTGTGGAATAACAAAGCTAACAGAAAGGCTTGTGTTGGAAGAGTAGTGATAGGTAAGGGTCCAACATGCATCATGTCCAAAACTTTAAGGTCAAAAGGAGAAGTGCGGTCCTGCACAGAGCTCTGTAAGTGGTGAAAGCAGTAAATCCTAATTAAAGGAAGGACCTTGCACAGAATGAACAGGACCTTAACCTTTACTCCTATATGGGTAAACATAAAGAATAACAAGATAATAATAATAATAAGAAGAAGAAGAACAATAACAACAATACTTATTTTCTACCCTAATAAATACATACGTAACATACATTGAAATTGAAACATATATAAAATCAATTCCATTTTGTGATGAAACCTACTTATAAAAATAATTGCAGTCAAAAATGCTCCCTACTAAGGAACATTTTGCTAATACCACACTCCCAGCTAAGCTAATGTGTTCCCATCTCTGCTCATATTTGGAAGTGAATCCATGAGAGATCCTTGGCACATGCAGGACAGCATGGCCTTTCCAGAACCCCATACTGTGCATACTCTGTTTTCCCTACAGAGCTCTGAATGATCCTGAAATATGGGAAGAATTTGTAAACACCACCCCCAGCCCCAGCGCATGCTGGGTACCGGTCCCAGCCCGTAATCACTGGGAGTCTAGATGACGGTTATTATGAGTTTGTTGTGCGACTGCGGCAGGAGCACTGTAATTACAAGGCTGCTGGGGTTTTTCTGGTGTCCGGCAGAACGACTCTGTGGGGCGCCACATCCTCCCGCCCCGCTGAGTAATTGCACAAGGCAGCCAGAAGGTTCTCACCCGTCCCTGGTGGCAGTGTGGCTGAGGCCCCTATAACCTCTCCAGCAAAACGTGAGTTGTTGGCATGGTGCCACCCACTGCGATGCACGCCAGTCAATCTATGTCATCATCACCAAGATCAGACCACATTAACATCTCTGGGCAAGTTTCAGTTTCCTACAGAAAGATTAAGGCGTCCATACTTGTCAACAGCTGTTGTGGAACACATGATTTAGGAAATGAAAAGCATAAGGCACACACCCAGCTGGACACCCTGGATTTCTCAGTCTGCACAGAGCTGGGTCCTGGCAACAGATATACAATATCCAAAATTAGGATAAGCAGAAAAACATCTGCCTGTTGGGCAGATCAGTCAGGTATGGTGGGTGTAATAGTAATCGTTTGTTTCATTTTTAATGTTTTACCTATGAGTTTCTGGAATTGTGGAAGTGGAATTTTAGGTAATTTTCAGTGCCTTTG
The DNA here is from genome assembly GCA_029718625.1 of Synaphobranchus kaupii. Classification (NCBI taxonomy): domain Eukaryota; kingdom Metazoa; phylum Chordata; class Actinopteri; order Anguilliformes; family Synaphobranchidae; genus Synaphobranchus; species Synaphobranchus kaupii. Next base: position 97,280,926 of record CM056376.1, read on the forward strand.
CCAAAATGAATTTCACTGTATGTTATGCTAAGGGCTACCCAGGTACTGAAATAATAAGTCAACGTTAAAACATTACTGGGGCATAATCTGGGATTTGTGGGAAGTTATAGATGATTGAGCCCAGAAATGAGTCCTCATTTGAGCAGGCAGAGTGCACATCAGGTTGTGCTCTACCTTATTTTTCCTCTTCTGTTTTCTTGGCTTCGCATGAAAGCTACAAACATGTATTTCTGACTGTAATTTCAGTGGTGACTTTGACATTAATTCAAGGACGTTCTTTGAGCTACTTTTAAACGTGTTTCTGAACAACCAGCTCAGGGACAGAAAGCCTCTGCATTCACTGGATCTTGTGACTTTCTGGAGGATTAAATGCTCACAGCACCCTGTCTTGCGAGGGGGTGTTATAAAAGTATGAACACACAGCTGTGTGCAGAAGACGCCTGTGTGGGTGTGTTATTAGTGATCTGATGACACCAACAAGGAAATCCTTTATAGCCTAGAACAGGGTAATAAGAGTCAGTTTTCTCTAAATGATATGCTATCTACAAACCTTCCTCTGATCAACAGGATACGGTAGACTGAGGAGAAACTCTCGTAACACAGGGAGAAACTCTCGTAACACAGCTTTATCGTTGCTCCTTTTGCCCGGATGCCTCTGGTTCATTTTCACCGCACAGCCACACATTACACATGACACTTGTTCTGGACAAATTCTCATTGGCAAAATAATTTTTACTGATTAGCCCTTTGACTGTCCAAAGCCTTGGGTATCTTGCTAAACCTCTGCAGAAGTATTAGGCTGTAACCATACCCAATTAATTAAAACGATATGGTGTGAGAGCAGATGTTTTATAAGCTTCTGTTACAGGTAGCCCTAATGAACATGCAGTGAAGAAAAAGGTATTCTAAATTGAGGCAATCCCCGATCTAGTCTCTCTCCTAGACAGGTATCCAGAAGGAGTGCACAAGAAGGGGTGGGTGGGTTGAGGGAAGAGCCAATGGAGCCATCTGATTGGCTGTCAGGTTTAGCTATAGTGATGAAGTGGTGTGGACGAGGTGGTGAGAAGTCTGTGAGGGCCCTGCACGTAATGAGAGGAGCTTGGAGTCATGATATCTAATCAGACCCCCCCCCCCCCCTCTCTCTCTAAGTCTGGAGTTTATCCCACACACTCAAGTATACTGGACAGATATCACCAGCACTCTGTGCATGTGTGTTTTCGAACTGAGATGATTAGGCATACTGATGTAAGTAAATGCCGGGCGTATTAATTATTTAATTATTACAAGCATTTGGAATTTTAAGTCTCATGTAATCACATTTATGCACTGAGCAGCATGTATACGCCCTCTCTTTCTGTTTTTTTGTAAGCGGGACAAAAAAGCAACACGTCACAGAAGTCCCTGTGGTAAGAGCTTTTTGCTGTTGTCTCTGTGACGTTTCTAGGACGCTTTGACCCCGAGCAGCTGTGATTCGGGGATCCTGGATGTCTCCCCATCGTCACGCGCATGTCACACAGCTGACGCACTCGTCCAGATCCTGGTAAGCAGCATTAGCCAAATCTCTTCAGAAGCCTTAGACAGGAGGGCGAGCAACAAAACACTGAGACCATGGTCATGTGCAACCATTTTAATCCCATTATGTAGCCTATGAGCAATACATTTCTGAGCCAAATGACTGATAACTTTCCTGAGCCAGTTTTTTTTAAAAATGATTAACAAGCTTGCCAGATAAATTGGCACCAGTAAAAATGATTAGCTTTTGTTCATTTCTACTGAGACTTCTCAAGCACACATTTATTAGCTTTGACAAAATGTTAAAATTAATTTGAACCATGTCCTTGTTAAAGTGAAAATCCATATTTTTTTCAGTTTTGGTGGATTTGGCGACATTGTGGTGAGTGGTGGTCACCATGTAATTTTCATACTCCAAATCCTAAAGTTCCATTCAAAACGATGCTACACCGCCAAACAAAGCAGCATGGCTTGCTTGTCATTGTAGCACTAGGAACACATGTAGTGTTTCATTTTCTTAGAAGATAATCCAGTGGTAGTGTATTTTTGAGAAAGAAGACTACCTACAGATGATCAACAATGTCGTCCGACAAGGTAGGATTAAGCAACATATCAAACCAAATTTTAGGTGCTTGCTCTTTCACATTCGACATGCAAATTTCTGTTATCATCGAATTATATTCCATTATATTTGAATACAGGAATGTTGCACCCGATGGCAACAATGGAAAATAGAATGTTGAGGAGCAATTACAGAACGCAAATATATTGAATGGATATTGCTAAAACAAATCCCAGCGTGAAAAGCTAAGGCATCAAATATGACATTTTTAATAGGGATTACATCTTTAATTAATATATCTACTATTTTCCTTGGTTGCATTGTTCAGATCTGCCTCTGAAGGATAAAATTGGACAATCCAACATTAGTTAACACAAGAAGAGAGAAACAAGACAAAAATGATTGATTACAAAGGTTTTATGACAATGGTTAATAATAGGATAAAATAAATTGAGTCATTCAGTCAGTCATAAAAAAGTTCTTTATTTTGACCTGATATTCTTATTATAAAAACAATGTAATAAGAAGTACACAAAAGCAATGCATTCACAGTAAACACAATACAGCAAGGTGGCGCAGAGATGTCTGAAATGCTGTTACAGCAAGGCATGTTATAGTCTTGCTGGAATTTTAAATGTTGAAGATGGTAGTGTCTTGTAGTGCTTGTGAGTCTAAGCTATAGTGGAAGCTTCTAAATTGTGTTCTTAAAGAATAGAACACAATCTGGATGTCTTGAGTACATCTCTAGCTGTATAAGTGTATTCAAAAGAAAAAAGGAAAGTTGTCCTGAATAAGTCATCTGCAAAGCTAATCAATAATTTAATGCTGATGGCTGATAATTTTTCAAGTTGGCCAGCTTGTTAACAGAAAAAAACCCAAATGTTCCACATAAAAAGCTCTTTGCCACATCCCCATGCCAGTTTGACCATATGTCCGTATGACAGTCAACTCTTTCATCCAATCAAAACAGTCCATCTGTCCAGAGGTCTCGTGCGCAAATGCATCTTAAAAATCTGTGTGCTCTAATACCACTTAAGACAAAGCACTTTACAGAAAACAATTTCTGATCCAACTGACTCTCAGATCACACAGCCAAACAGCAACTGGTGCCTATTTCAAAAAGGACACTTTGCCTTACTAACATAGTCCAAGTTCAGATATAATTTTAGTTTATTTCAAAGAAAAATGTAAATATTGATCTTACATAAACCCTCAACCACCCAACAGGAACAAAATTTATTTTCCAGAATGGATGTAGTCATCTCCATCAGTATAAGCAAATCTGAATGATAGGATCTCTAGCTCCATATTTTCCTTGGATAGAATGTTTCTGCCAAACATGCACTGATGGCTTTTTCTATACAAAGATAGGGAGTGAATGTTTCCTTGATTCAGGATATGGGGTTACAAGAAAGACATTTTCTGGAAGGAATTGGTTGTATACAAACACTGTCCACTTTGTGGCGCCTGATTATGGCATTACAAAGTCACAGCAAAAAATTATGTTTTTGAGCTGACCCCAAGGACAGGAAGGCAACAGGAAGTCCAAGGAGTTTGTGTGGCTATAGGAACCTCTTCTGGAAAGTGAATAGTCATGCTAATAACAGTAAAGGTTAAGTTTGCAAAATATAATATTAATAAAATTCATGAGTTTACTGGAATACAGACATATTACGAAGCAATAGTGGTTTTTTGGCCATACATGAGAGGCATAAGGGTTCTCAAAAGTTGTAATGAGACGCATTTATGGCTTGATTTACTAAGACCTTTAGCGTGTGCAAAACCTTTGTTTTGCACCAATCATTGGTTTTGTTATTCATTTTGCGTGTGCTAAAAGGTTTTGTTTTTTTTTCGAATTAAAGTTTTCAACAACTTTAATTAATCGAAAGGTTGGTTCAAACAAAAAACAGCATATACCAGGTGGGTAGGGGGCATTATGAAGTTTGATAACCACCAAGTTGTGAATTTATTAAACTATTTAGAAATGTTCAGATCAAATAATGCACAAATACCGCAAGACCCCTACACAATGGTTATCTCTCTCTCTCTCTCTCTCTCTGGTAAAGGATGGCTGACAGATGGGCACAGCAAATCTGGGTGTAAGAGGGAGGCTTAGAGAAGAGAGAGAGTGATAGAGAGCATGAGTGAGGGAGAGAGAGATAGACAGAGAAAGGGAGATGGGGGGGGGGGGGGGGGGTCTCTGATTAGATGTCACTGATCCAAGAGAGAGAGGCCGAAAACATAACAGGGTGCCAGGTACCAAATTCTCCTTGCAGGGTTTCTCTTAGTAGTGGGGCTGTCTGGTTAAGTGAAAAATGGATTTGGGCTTGGCTGGGAGCACCTGGGGAGGATTAGCCATACGGTCTTGGGGTATTGGGGGGGTGGGGGGCAGGGATGGGCATGGCCTCTGCTCTGTTTTTAGTTAGTTGGGATCATTTTGGGTCATGTCAGCATAGGGGCCTTCCTGTCCCATAGGGAATATGTTGAACAAAAGAACGAGCAACCACCTGTTTCACACAAGTGTGTCACAAAAAGAGAAGACTACTGGATTTATGGTTTTATGCTTTTCTTCTGACATCACCTCTGTATTTCTGGTACATGTCTTTTAACCATTGTGTATAATTACATATTCTCATGTGGTAAATGCAATTGTATGAGAATAGTTCTGCAAAGTTATATCTATATATATATATATATATATATATATATATATAGTTGAAGAAGGAAGTTTACATTTTTAACCACTCCACAGATTTAATGTTAGCAAACTATAGTGTTGGCAGTCAGTTAGGACATCTACTTTGTGCATGACACAAGTAATTTTTCCAACAATTGTTTACAGACAGATTTTTTCACTTTTAATTCACGATATCACAATTCCAGTGGGTCAGAAGTTTACATACACTAAGTTGACTGTGCCTTTAAACAGCTTGGAAAATTCCAGAAAATTATGTCACGGCTTTAGAAATTTTTGATAGGCTAATTGGCATTATTTGAGTCAATTGGAGGTGTACCTGTGGATGTATTTTAAGGCCTACCTTCAAACTCAGTGCCTCTTTGCTTGACATCATTGGAAAATCAAAATAAATCAGCCAAGACCCCAGAAAGAAAATTGTGGACCTCCACAAGTCTGGTTCATCCTTGGGAGCAATTTCCAAATGCCTGAAGGTACCACGTTCGTCTGTACAAACTATAGTATGCAAGTATAAACACCATGGGACCAAGCAGCCGCCATAGCGCTCAGGAAGGAGGCGCATTCTGTCTCCTACAGTTGAATGTGCTTTGGTGCGAAAAGTGCAAATCAATCCCAGAACAACAGCAAAGGACCTTGTGAAGATTCTGGAGGAAACAGGTACAAAAGTATCTATATCCACAGTAAAATGAGTCCTATATCGACATAACCTGAAAGCCTGCTCAGCAAGGAAGAAGCCACTACTCCAAAACTGCCATAAAAAGCCAGACTACAGTTTGCAACTGCACATGGGGACAAAGATCTTACTTTTTGGAGAAATCTCCTCTGGTCTGATGAAACAAAAATTTAACTGTTTGGCCATAATGACCATCGTTATATTTGGAGGAAAATGGGTGAGGCTTGCAAGCCAAAGAACACCATCCCAACTGTGAAGCACGGGGGTGGCAGCATCATGTTGTGGAGGTGCTTTGCTGCAGGAGGGACTGGTGCACTTCATAAAATAGATGGCATCATGAAGAAGGAAAATTATGTGGATATATTGAAGCAACATCTCAAGACATCAGCCAGGAAGTTAAAGCTTGGTCGCAAATGGCTCTTCCAAATGGACAATGACCCAAGGCATACTTCCAAAGTTGTGGCAAAATGGCTTAAGGACAACAAAGTCAAGGTATTGGAGTGGCCATCACACTGACCTCAATCCAATTGAAAATTTGTGGGCAGTACTGAAAAAGCGCGTGCGAGCAAGGAGGTCTACAAACCTGACTCAGTTACACCAGTTCTGTCAGGAGGAATGGGCCAAAATTCCAGCAACTTATTGTGAGAAGCTTGTGGAAGGCTACCCAAAACATTTGACCCAAGTTAAACTTGGTTTTTAAGGTATTTAAAGGCAATGCTACCAAATACTAACAGAGTGTATGTAAACTTCTGACCCACTGGGAATGTGATGAAAGAAATAAAAGCTGAAATAAATCATTCTCTCTACTATTATTCTGACATTTCAAATTCTTAAAATAAAGTCATGGTCCTAACTGACCCAAAACAGGGAATGTTTACTTAACTAGGATTAAATGTCAGGAATTGTGAAAAACTGAGTTTAAATGGATTTGGCTAAGGTGTATGTAAACTTTCGACTTCAACTGCACATACTGTATATATATATATATATATATATATATACAGATCCTTTCCAAAAAATTAGAATATCATGGAAAAGTTGTTTTTTTCCCATAATTCCATTCAAAAAGTGAAACTTTCATAGATTATAGATTCATTACACACAAAGTGAAATATTTCTAGCCTTTGTTTCATTTTTCATAATTTTGGCTTACAGCTCCAGAAAACCCCCAAAACAGTATTTCAAGAAATTAGAATAGTGTGTCGAAAATCAGCATTTACTTCAGTTATTTCAGAGAATGAGTGGAGTGGCTTGACTCGAGGAATCCGACAGTTGTAGCCCATGTCCTGGATACGTCTGTACGTGGTGGTTTTGAAGCACTGACTCCAGCCTCAGTCCACTCCCTCTGCATCTCCGCCAAATTTTGGAATCATCTTTGCTTGACAATCCGCTGAAGCCTACGGTCATCTCTTTTGCTTGTGCACCTTCTCCTGCCACATTTTCCCTTCCACTAAACTTTCTATTGATATGCTTGGACACTGCACTCTGTGAACAGCCAGCCTCCTTAGCGATGACCTTTTGTGGCTTACCCATCTTCTGGAGGGTGTCAATGATGATCTTCTGGCCAATTGTCAAGTCTGCAGTCTTCCCCATACTGAACCAAACTGAGATAAACTTTGCAGGTGTTTTGAGTAAATTAGATGATAGTGTGACACTCAGTCTAAAACATTCATTCTCTGAAATAACTGAATGCATTCAGTAATGCTGATTTTCAACACACTATTCTAACTTCTTGAAATACTGTTTTGGGGGTTTTCTGGAGCTGTAAGCCAAAAGTATGAAAAATGAAACAAATAAAGGCTAGAAATATTTCACTTTGTGTGTAATGAATCTATAATCTATGAAAGTTTCACTTTTTGAATGGAATTATGGAAAAAAAAAAACTTTTCCATGATATTCAAATTTTTTGGAAAGGATCTGTATATACACGTGTGTGTAAATATCTCTATGTAATATATGTTTTACAACTGTTTTAAAGGGAACGCTTTAAAACAGTTGTTGGAGAGTTGATGCGGAGTTCTTACAGGATGTAGCCTTCCATTCTGAGAGAATATTGCATCCCTACCCCAACCCGCTTCGTAAGCCTTAATAAGGTAAACAACATTGAACTTTCTTAGATCTGAGGCAGCCTCTGCTTGGTTCACCCATGAGTAGCTAATAAGTGCAGTGCCTGGCAGACAGCCATGGAGGAAAGACAATTGCCAAAGCCATTAAAGCTCTGCGGTTATCCTCAGGGCAAGTGGGTCAGTGATTTATTAATTAGGAGGGGTAAATGACAGGAAATGGCCAAAAGTCTGGGTGTGTTAAAAGTCTGCAGATTAATCACACATAAAATGAAAAGTATCCTTTACATTCCCAGGTAGAAACATCTGGTAAATTAGTCTCATTTCAGCCTGTATGTGTGTGTATTAGTCTCACTGTATGTGGAGGCCCGTAACAAAGCACACTGTTTAGTTGAAAGGACTGGGGGCTACAGCTATTTCACTCTTTCACTCAAATATTCTCTGCAATGCAGTCTCTAATGCCATCCAGGCAAAACATATGGCAAAATTCAGTGCTGTAGGGTGGCAGTATAATGTACCATCTAGAACAGCAGTGTAGCATTTCAGAATCCAGTACACAGGAGATTGGAGGATTCAGTCCTGGGTGGGGCTTTGTGATATACGACCTTAGGCAAGGTACTACACTTGAACTGCTTCAGATGAATAAATACAGCTGTAGAATATACAATATAATGACTTATTCATGTCACTAAAGGCCATTTTATTTTGGAATGGCTTGGAGAGTACAAACACATTCACAATTTACAACTTGAATTTCAACATCTGCTCTGGGATATCTTTTGGTTTCTGTACATGTATAACATATGCTATTTAATTACATCAGAGATTTATTTTCAAGAAACTAAATACAATCAATCTGACTGTTGTGAAGAATAGAACCCCATTTAAAGGCGATTCTCCTACGGCAGCACCTTCATTCTAATACACCAACACACACCTACACTAATACACATACCCACTCATCAGTGCACACACAGCACATTAATAAAAAAGACTCTACTTGCAATTTCCCAAACCATGTTAGAATGGCAGTTAACCACAGCTTTTGAGGACGTGCGAGTCACGGTTCTGCAGTCCAGACCCAGACAAAACATTCCAAAAGAGGTGGGAAGTTCCGTTGGTGCTTATCTGTGCCAGAAACGGACTTCACCCACATTTCCTCCATGAAGCAGAAACAGGAAAATGCTTCTAAAGTTTATTTCATTCAGAAAATGGACAGAAAAAACAAACGTTATGAGGGTATCTTTTACTGGGGAAGACTGAGAATGCTTTGGCTTTGGAATCCGTGTAAAAACGAATGAGGGGAGAAATTTTATGACAATGGACAAGGTGAGCCACGTTAACAAAACAGAACATGGAAAAATTGGATTGACCCTCAAATTTATTCAGAATGCCAGTCAGACTGAACTAAAACAGTCCTCACGTTACGCCAGTCAGAGCCACATTACACAGACTACTGTTTGTGTTTAGATTTTATTGGTTACTTTTACGACCCCCTGAAACATTTCTGAGCTATTCTTTCCTTATCTGCTTCAATGGGTCCTCAGATCTTCAGAACTGGGTTACTTTGACCCCACAGCCAACTTTAAAGTAAAGGGTGATCAAGGTTTTTCCGTGCATTCTAAAAGTTGTTTTCCACTAAACTTGCTGGTGTTTATATTTGCTATTTTTTATTAGCCTATCTTTATGTTATGTGCATTTTGTCACCTTTTATCTGGAAAGTACTTTGAACACATAAATAAGGAGCATTGCATAAAGTTTATGATTTCTCCATCCATACTTCCTACTTTTTTTCTGACAAAGATGGAGCCATTTTTTTATTACGTTTTCCATTTTTGAAACTACATTACACTGAATTTCCTGCTCTGTTCCTGTAATTTTATACTGTGATTTTTCTGATAACGTGATACATTTTTAGCGCATGAAACTTAAGCAAATCTGTGTCACTGTGCTCTTATTTCTTCTTGAAGAAATATGACATCAGAGAATAAATGCAAAGAAATGTGAAGTTAAATTGAGAGGTTTATCCCCAAAGGAAACAAAGCAGCTGTAGCTATTGTCAACAAGTACTTGTTCGATTTCACACAATATTCTCTTCAGATATTGCATTTCATCTGATAACTAATCAGGGAATCTTACTCCAGGAAATTGCACAAAACATTTCTCAGCAGGGCAGATCATCTGCAAACATGAATATGTTTGGGCCCTATTTCACGCACGTGGCTAACTCGGTTAACCCGATTAGTTTGTTTATATTTTGGGATAGGCCTAAACCCAGGATTTTTGGTTTCACAAAGTGAGTTCACAATTTAATCCGGGGCAACAGTGGGAAGTTCACCAAAAAAAGTTCTTTCATACTTTCATACATAAAATGCAACGCAAACTGCTTCACATCTGAGTGCAATAATAAAAATGGAATGAAAGCAAGTGAAACAGGATACAAGATTACCCAATAGGCCTAAATAGCTACAGTAGTAAAAACGAGCAGAAATATTAAGAAGAAGAAAAAAAAAAGAGAAACATCATGAAAGCCACATAAATGAAAATATCAGCAAAGCAAATAGGAAAGTATAGGCTACTTTGCATTCAAAAAGCATATCAGTGTATTCTCTAGGCCAGGGGTTCCCAAACCGGTCCTGGGGGACCCCTGTGTATGCTGGTTTTCGTTGCAACCACAGTTGCAATCCCAGAATTTTAACAAGCTGTTAATTCTTAATTAGGTGCTTGTCATGTTTGGAGGAATTATTCACCCTCTTAAGACACATTATATCAGAAATAGCTATGCATGCCATGTAGAATAAACACCCCATGTCCACATTGTGCTTATTGTGCTATATTATTTAAAAAAGATAAGAAAATTATTTAACAGATCCATTTAAAGACTGATTTGAATCAATAGGCTCCTGATTGGTGAAAGTGTGGACACATGGCCACTAAAACTAACCATTTGGTAGATAATGAAGAATTCAAACACAAAGCAAATGATAACGAGCCAAACCTGCATTGTGTTAATAAGCTTAAAGAAAAAATTGAGTTAAACACATGTGTTCAACAACCTAATTAGGAGCCTATTGATTCACTTCACTCTTTAATTTGAGTGAAAATACATAATTTTAACCTCTTTTTATGTAATTGTTGCAATATAGCACAATAAGCACAACGTGAACATGGGGAGTTTGTTCTACATGGCATGCATAGCTATTTCTGACATAATGTGTCTTAAGAGGGCGAATAATTCCTCCAAACATGAAAAGCACCTAATTAAGAAAAATTAACAGCTTGTTAAAATTCTGGGATTGCAACTGTGGTTGCAACGAAAACCAGCATACACAGGGGTCCCCCAGGACCGGTTTGGGAACCCCTGCTCTAGGCTATTAAGGAATAGTTAACACTATTAAGGAAGTCTATACAGTCGCAGGTAAATTTGATCTTTGGTAATTACAATGGTAATATTTACATAATCAATAAGTGATCTACAACCCCAAAACAAAATAAAAAAGCAACATAGGTTAACAAGATAATTTGATACAATACGCATCAAATTATCCTGGATCGTTTAAGTGACGAAAGGCCTACGTGAAACAGGGCCCAGGTCAGAATGGAATCTTTTTATTTGGCAATGCGATAATGTAAAGCGGGATAGTCCAGCATAGTTACGGTCAAAAAAGCAACAGGTTTTTCCCCCCCATCTTCATGTGTTGCGTATTTAAGTGGATGAAGATTGTTTTCAGGATGCAACACATGCTTCCCAATACATATAAATACAATGCAGATTACATGCAACCAGTGATAAAATAAGTACTAGTTGGTCATATAAAACTAACAAATGAGGGAACATTCTGCTTTCTGCATTCATGCTTTACATGCATGTGAAGTGAACACGGGGACATATACAATGTCCCTCCAGAGGGGGAATACACTAAACTACAGGTAACCAAAATAAGACCATGTAGATTGAGTGCTTTTTCATTGCTCGCCAAGTGGCCCTTGTGTCAGTGCATTTTAATACACAGGGACCACATTGTAGAGCGAAAGAGGAGGTCAGATGAATGGCTGGCAGTGCTGGAACACAAACAGCGCAAAGGCTCTTTTGTTCGGACAGTGGTTCTCTCCAAACTGCACAGGAAGCACGCTACTTCAACCGCCACAGACACCAGGAAGATAAACCAGGCCTGCTGCCTCCCAAAGCCTCGCCCTCTATTGGAGACAGGCCCAGACGTTTTGTGGGATGTTTCTATGACATGTAATGAACCGACGGGAGTGGTAGTAATGGGATTTGGTCCCCCTACACTTAACTCCACAAAGAGTTGCTTTGAACCTTTAAAGAAGAGGCCTCCTTGTCCTCCACCCCCTACCCCGGTTGGAAGCTCTCAACAAACAAAAGCCTTCCCAAAAACAAGCCCCGAGTGGGGGGCGCGTTCCGTCTGCGCAGGTGCCCTCAGTCACAGGATATCCGCAGGACTAAGGACCCCGGCAGCTGAGCCAGGAAGTGGCGCCGCCCAGCGGGGCAGAGGTGGCCAACTCTATTCCCCCACCCACTCAATCCTTCCTCTTCTCTCTGATACTCTGCTCTCCCTATTGGCGTGCAGGAGGAGGCAGGGTGGAGGGATTGTGGTAAGAGGGGATTTCCTTACAGATCGGGCGTCCCTTTATAGTTTCAGGACCAGGAAGAAAGGGCCCCCTCAGCTGTCAGGGGGGATCCAGATATGTTTACCTTTCCAGGACCATCAGTCACACCCCAGCCCCCGCCCCCCAGCCCCTAGGCTAACCAGGGTAAGACTACATAATTTGGTTACAGCAGGAAAACTGTGATTCAGAACAGAAACAAGAAAAGTACAGCCTATCTGCATTTAGTTTATGTATGGGAATCATTCAGGTAAAACATGGGAAGAATTTTATATGGGAAGAGTTCGGTTGTGGATAACTGGGTAACTCTAAAGAGGACAGTGAATTGTTCTGAATGAAGTATGCCCGTACAGTAGTTCTGTTCAGCAACTGAACAAACCTATTCCTCCTCAATCCGAGCCCCCACAGGCAACAGACCTTTAGGCTGACTCTCGAACAAAGCAGACTGAGATGCTCCACAATGTAAAGTGTTATATAATTTATAATTACACTTTTTTATTTAAGTGCTATAATTTAGTCCCCGCAGTTGTTTGAGAATGTGCTTTTCATGTCAAAACAAAATCCAATGGTTCTCTTATCAAAACTAAATTGAAATCCGTTTTCACCTTGTAGAAATACTCAATGGACTATAGCTCCCATTCGAGTTGTGAGGCAGCTATAAAGTATATGTGAGTTCAGTTGGCACAAATCCTGACCCGAGGTCTGCGTGTCTGCTTTCCTGTGTCATGGTGTGAAAAACAGGCTGTCTGCTCTGCTCTTCGGCTGTGCTCAGTCCGGAGGCTTTGTTTTCAGGCTGACTGCTCTGGGAGGAAGAGAAAACACGACAGGGCATTGGTGTGAGGAAGGATGTGGTACAGAGAACACACACATCTTCCACAGGCTTTGTGTCGCAGTTTTACTGCTTCCGTTCAGCAGCGCACACAATAGGAAACCCGCATTTCTGTGGTTGTAAACAGAACGGCACGCCGAGGACTTTCGACTCCCAGCCCGGAAAGCAAACACGCAAAACGCATTCATTTTAATAAATTCAAGCTCCACTTTATTAATTTATATACAATTCAAATAAAAACAGAAAGACGAGGACAGACGTGAGCTCATGCATCCAGATGACAGGAGCACGTGGGCCGGTCAGGCTGAACCTAGAGCAGATGCAGAGGAGGGAGGTGGTGTAGTGTAACCTGCCACTGTGTACGGCAGCCCTGAGGAATGTACCCCCACTCCACCCCCCGCTGTCCAAACAAGGCGCAGCATTTTCATAGCTGCAGCTGTCTTCCAGGAGGAGATAATGAATTTTGGGGTCTCTGCCGTCAGGCAGAGGTGGTCCAGGAGGTCCTGTTTTGGCTGAGCAGCTGGATGCCTTTAAAGGAGCAGATAGATTACGTGCATAATGGGCGATCCCCAAACTGAGCCTGTGACCTAGTCAGGACCACCGAGCAGGCGGTCAGAAGGGCTGGCGGCGTGCCGATGGAGGCCCTACGCAGAGGAGTCCTGAGATGCATTCTCCGCCGCTTGCTGTTCCATCCTCCGCGCCTGCACTATGATGCGTGCCTGGTTGTCCAGACACTCCTTCAACTTGTCCTCTGTGAGGGACAGACGCTCTTCTAGCACTGCCACAGTCTAAAAGGGAATCAGACCCATTAGCCTGTACAATGTTACCCAGTACAGCACGGCACACAAGAACAAATTTAACATTCAAAGGCCTCTGATTGAGAACGGTTGATAAAAAAACATGTCAAATGAAGTTGTATAGACAGCTGGCTCAGGATGGGGCCTTGGGGAACCCCGTATAGATCTGAGTGGGGTTTTCTCTTGACACTGTCTTCTGGAAGCTGGGGGAGGACTGGCCTAATAAGGACCTTCTGCAAAATCACAGGACAAGTTATCGCACCTCTTATGCTGTCAGTACGCCGCTGTAAATTAATTCAGCTATTCGGAGGCTAGCTAAAGTTGCCAAGACGTGACAGGGTCAGGGACGCCTGCCACTCATTCCTTTTTTAAGAGACATAAACCAGAGCTGAAGAGGGGAGACTGAAATTACAGGCTATTACAGAAAACCCGGTCAACGCTGGACATCACAGGCCTCTGAAAGCAATTTCTTTTCCCTTTCAGATGTGCCAGATGTACCCCTTTGCTGAGTTCAAAGGGCGGAGGGGCTTCCGGAGCCAGCATCAATGATGGCAGCATCAGTCACCCTCTGTCTCCATGCAGCTACGCCACAAACACCACTGCACTCAAGTACAGTGCAGGCATACAAAGGCTGAACCAGTGCTACGGCCACACACACAAAAGAATACATAAATATATGGCACATGTCCATGATCTGATATATCCTGAGCCTTTGAGGAAAACAAAACAATACTAAACAATCCAGAAGGAAAGCAGAAGTAGAATTCCGGCTGGCTTAAGATGTTATCAGCAAGGCCTGTCTGCCTAAAGAAGAACAATATCACTTTCCTTTTAAGAGTGATAAAATCATGTCCCCATCTACCTCTTCCTGTCCTGTGTGGGGGATGGAGTAAGAAATGGTGGGTTGGGGGGGGGGTGTGGCTAGCAAACCTGCGTCAGGACATCCAGCTGTTGTACAATGTGTTCCAGAGTGGTGGAGAAGCCGTGAGGAAGGCCCGATCGCTCCTCCAGTGCATAGGTCCTGCTGTATGTATGGCCCTCTTCCTCCGGCAGTGCCCCGGACCCCACTGAAGCCTGGCCACTCCCACCACTAGCCCCGCCCCTTGGCACCCCGTTTCCATGGCTGCGACGGTCCTGCTGCTAGGGAGAGACACAGGACAAGGCTGAGTAGGGGGAGCCCAGTAGGGGCACATTCCATCCCATTCTCAGAGTCTCACTGAGGTGACATTTCCTCTCAAACAGATCTTTGTTCTCAACTCTCAGTCTGTGACAGAACTAAAGTTTATGCAGTCAACACCCTGCTTTTTACCATCACCATGACTAAAACAGGGTTATGTGTCCAATTCAAAATAAGTGTAATGTGCTCTATCGTTAACTCATTCAATGCCAGTGTTCCAGAACACTAATCCCTGCAGTGCCAAGCCAATATGGCTGCCAACATTCTATATTTTTAGATAGATCCTGTCAATGTTCAAACCCCTCATTATTTTTGTATTGAACAGAATTACTTTAATCATTGGTGATGTGTAATAGTGAAAATGGTTTTCCATCAAAATCAGCTCTTGCTTGAGAGATTTTAAGTTGACAGTATCTGTTTTGACACACCACAAGTGCTTTGTATTATTTGAATAGATGGATAAACAATAAACTGAACAAATAGCCTACATATGTGACCTGCTCCATCTCTTGAGCCGCTTTGACCCGGAAACACATTTTTCATAGTTCAAAAAAAAAGTCTCAGCTTTCTGGCGATATTATTACATTTCTACTCCAAATATGAAACGAGATATGGCCATTATTCAAATAAATCAGAGCTGTAGCGATCCGTCAAGTTTGTTACAGAAAGTTCATTCAGACATAACTCAACATTAAGCCAGCCCACACGACACGTTATCCTGGACTATGTGCAGAAATTTGGCATGTTGTTGTGTTTGTACCTTGTGTTTTAAACTTGTCAACGTACCATTTGACGAACACGAGTAAACACTTAATTGGATGGCTCATTATTTATTTATTCGTCACTCTCGCGCATCAGCTGGCACCGGAGTCAAAATAAACTCCTCAAAAAAAGTTTGGAAACGTTATTTCGGTCGATTATTCCTCCCCTTTAATTATACCAATTGGTATTGTATTTTATATCGCTGGAAAGCCTGATTAGTCACCTTTACAACGAGGTACAACTTGTAAGGATCATGCATTCGTGGAATGAGCAACACAGCTAACCGTGTGGGTAGCGGCCCAAAAAAATGTGCCAAATCCCCTGCAATATTCTTCTGTTGGTATTCATTCTCGTTTTGAGTTGCTTGGTGGATTGGATGATTGCACTCTCCCACAGTAATAAGGAAAAAACAACACATATTGGCCATTTTTACACTTTATTCATTTTACACTGTCAGGGACCTCAGTAGCCTGTGGAAGATCCATACGCAGTCACAACAGCTTGGCACCTCCTCCTCATGCTGGTCACCAGCCTGGTCACACACTGCTGTGGGATGGCATCCCATTCCTCAACCAGGATTTGCCGCAAGTCAGCCAACATGGTTGCGTTGGTCACTCTGGCACGTACAGCACGCCCAAGCTGATCCCACAGGTGTTCAATTGGGTTGAGGTCTGGACTCATGGCAGGCCATTCCATCCTCTCCACTCCCAAATTCTGGAGGTACTCTGTGATGATCCTGGCTCTGTGGGGGCGAGCGTTGTCATCCTGGAGGATGGAGTTAGGTCCCAGATTCTGGAGATATGGGATCGCCACTGGCTCCAGAATCTCATTCCGATATCTCACTGCATTGAGATTGCCTTCAATGATGACAAGTTCTGTTTTGCCTGTGAGAGAGATACCGCCCCACACCATGACACTGCCCCCATTGAAAGGTGTCACGCAATCTGTGCAGCAATCTGCATAGTGTTCTCCATGCCGTCTCCATACTTTGATCATGCCATCCAGCTTCCGCAGACAGAACCTTGATTCATCACTGAACATGACGTTGCCCCACATTCTTAGGTTCCACTGTCGGTGCTGTCGACACCAGCGCAAATGGGCCTGACGGTGAAGGGCAGTCATTGCAGGCTTCCTGGCAGCCTTATAAGCACGAAGACCGGCCATGTGCAGTCTGTTCCTCACCGTCTGATCAGAGATCTGTCTGTGGTACCATTGTGCAAATCTTGCCTGTAAATCTCTGGAAGAAAGCCTACGGTTCCTCAGTGAAGCAAGGGTGAGTAACCGGTCTTCTTGGGGTGTTGTCTTCCTGGGACGGCCACTTCGTGGTCTGTCTTTGACTTCACCAGTCTCACGGAACTTGGTCCTAAGTTTGGAGATGGTACCAGGGCTGACACCAAATAATGCTGCCACTCTGCGTACCGGAACACCAGCTTCCACTTGCCCTATTGCACGGGCCTTATCCTGAAGGGACAAACGTGGCATGTTTATGCTTGGAGCACACACAAACTCAACAAAGTTGCAGGACCCATGCACACAAGTGCTGTCAATTAGGTGCCAATCAGGGGCCAGTCACACACCTGTGACTGGCATACACCTGCCAGCACTTGAAGCTCAAAACGAGAGTGAATACCAACAGAAGAATATTGCAGGGGATTTTGGCACATTTTTTTGGGCCGCTACCCACACGGTTAGCTGTGTTGCTCATTCCACAAATGCATGATCCTTACAAGTTGTACCTCGTTGTAAAGGTGACTAATCAGGCTTTCCAACGATATAAAATACAATACCAATTGGTATTATTAAAGGGGAGGAATAATCGACCGAAATAACGTTTCCGAACTTTTTTTGAGGAGGTTATATTCTGCTATGAATTTGGCCCACTCATACAGCCACACAGATAACGGGAATCATGTCAAAACAGCATTCTGATTGGATTTAAAATTAAGGCAGACCACTTCAGTTCATCGAATATGTCCTTACAAACAGTACTGAGAGCTGTTGGTGTGTAACTTTCACAGAATACACACTAGACAAAATGAGATGTGGTTCAGTGGTTAGAGTACAGAGGACTGTACAGAATAGTAGTGGGATGCTGCTATTGTGCTCTAAGACATAGAATCTTGCCTTAATTGCTGTATTTGTTGCGCATTGTCAAATGTGATTTCCACAAGCCTCCCTGTACATGCTGCATTGAACCATAATCAATAATTGAACAATGAATTAGGAATGACACAACAGCCTCCCACTGTATCAGGGCCTGAGGGCAACTCCACAGGTACATAGACATTTGTACATTTGAGAGATTTAGTATTTTACTGTGGTTGCATTTACTGTCATTTGCAATTCACCAGTGACTAGCGTGACATGAGAGGGTTTTGTGAGGGCACACGCAGGCCACCCTCACACCTAGTCCAATGGCCGTAAATTCTGCCATTGGCAGGATGGAATGCACCCGTGGCCAGCAGATCACCTCATTCAGACACTGTGGCACCGAAAAAGGAAGCAGTTTGGGGCTTCAAACAATGGCCCCAAGGCACTGGTTTACACCAGGGGGCCGATGGTGGTTCATCAGTGTCTGATTGGTCAATTGTGCTGGAGTTGGCAATCAAATACACGGGTGCCACCATACCTTCCATCCATCAACCCTGATCAGAATGGCGCACGTGGGGTTCCATCACGTTAAAAAAAAATTTTTTTTTTTAAAAAGTCACCAAAGCTTTCCAACTTCTTTTCTAATGTTTTGCTTCTGAATAGAGTTAAATAATATTATCTTATTATTATTTACTATTGTTCTTCATATTAAAATTCAATAAAAATTATGTCATTTTTCAATTCATTATGATATCCATGTTTCGTTTATGTGCTTTTCAGCCCTGTTTCGCCATGCATGAATGGAGAGAGAAAGAAAACATAATTCTCCGTTGGCCAGTTTCTGACCACTGGAGCAAGTCATGAAGATGAGCGTGAATATTACGACTCATATCAGGGCCAGGTAGCTATACAATATTATGTTCTAACAAAGTTCAGTATGCCTTTAAGTTGGGTCCCACAGACTTCAAGAATTCTAACTGTGTGTGAATTAATCTGTTGTCTTTCACTTCAATAAAACAGCCATGCCTCATTATGCTGGTTACATGCAAAGGCACTGTGAAGCATTACTTCATTCCCTCATCTCCATATTCACTATGAAAACCGGTTCTGGATCTTTTTCCTTTACTTCTGACCTCTGGCCTACAGGGAACAGGCAGGGATCGACATGGTAAAGTGCAAGGGTTCTGAGGTCAGCAGGAATCTGTGGGAGGGTCCGATATGAAGGAGGGGAGATGTTATACATTCCAGGTTAAAGTGCACAATAAAAGTGTGCTCCTCATCCCCCATAGCTTCCTGTGCCGCGTCAGAAATGCAAAGCATCCCTGATCGCAATCTGGTTTTGGGGGAGTGGGGCAGGGGCCCCAGTTGGAGGTGAACAAAGATGTCACTGTGTGAATGGGAACAGACACATCTGGAAAACATCTGCTCATCCCATTTGCAGTCAATGGACCCGGACCAAGGTCATTTTTCCTCTTAAAGGAAGTTCAAACGCAAGCAGACCACAGCGACTGTGTCCCTGCTTTGCCCTTGTGCAAATCAAGGCTTCCTCAGAGGGACAGCTCAGTCAAGGTACAGCTTAAAAGCCACTTAATCAAGGGACGTTTTAAATGAGCCTAATTACAGGATGCTGTAAAATTACTTTAATTACTGGATGGTTTAAAATAAGTAAAATTGCAAGACAGTTTAAAGATGAATTTAACTGCAGGACAGTTTAAAAATAGTTGAACTTCAGAAAGGTTTAAAATGGCTAATTATGAGATAGTTAAAAATAGGCCTCCTCTTGATACCTTACAAAACAAGACCAATTCTACTCCTGGCTGATGTGAGTTTAACTCCCTCCACTTAGCCACAGAGTCACTATTCAAAAGAATATTAATAACTAGAAAGCCTTGCAATAAGAATTATGGTTACATAATTGTTACATATGATTTTAAAGGGTATGCGTTCTTGACTGTGCCGAGGTCAAATGGACTGGAATTTCACATTCTGCCTGTGTGTCAAGCAGAATTTTATTTCTCAAGTTTGAAAAACATCTGCAGCTACTTTTATGTAAGGTTATGAAAAAATAAGGCTTGTCCTATTGTCCGGGACAAGTACATTTTTTGGTCAGACAAGTAAAATTTTCCTTCCACTTGTCCGAAGGGAAAAGTTCAATTAAAAATTACCTGAATAGAAGTAGAAATTGCATGATGTTCATTTCACCTGCCATCCTAGTTGTACATTGTTAATTAGATAATTAACAAATGTAATCTATTTCGAACACAATTGGGGGATTTCGGACAAGTTGACGAGTCTTTCGGACAAGTGAAAAATTAAGTGCTCAAAAAAGCTTCATGTGAAGCGCTGCAGGGAAAGGCAATTTAACTGAAGCTGCGTTAGCTAGCACTAACTAATATAGCTTGAATAATGTTGCTAACTACGGGTATCATGGAGCACAAATGCGCATAACCAAGCTACTGCAGGTACTGTCTTGCTCTAACCCTTCAACTGTCTCGTAGCTAGTTTGCTATATTGGCCATTAGGCGTTGGTTGTTTGCATGGTTGTTGTTGTGCCACTCAGGTCCCATTCTATTGTTTTCATTAAATTTTTTATATTAAAAAAAAAAGAATAAATCTGGAATATATCTGTACCACTAAAAGAAGAGCAAGGCTGTGACATGGTTGTACTAAAGACAAGAGATGTCTTGAAACGTACTGAAGTGCATGAAGCCTAGCAAGAGCAGAGGATTTATTTAATATTCAAACTGAAAAGTTCAGAGATGGGCTCACTGCTGCTCCATCTCCAGGCCTCGCACGGACATGGACTCATTCGTGGAAAAGACACGTTGAATCAGTCTGCCGACCCCTGCACCAACTGTGGTCAACGTGCTCTGAAGTACATGCAGGTGGGTCATTCGCTCTGTGAAGAATTTAGCATGCTCAAGTCGCTCATTAGTGCACTGCCCCGTAATTTATTCCAACGGGTCCAGCAAACTCTAATCGGACACGCCGTCTCGTTCGAGCTGTTAAGCATATTTATGAGATGCTTAAGTTGTAAGAGAGTGGAAGAGAACCATTATCTTTGAATGTTCTGTTCCCTGTTTATGCATAAATGGATATAATAAGGCATTAATGAAGGCCCACATTCATCAGCTTTTCATTGTGTCTTTTTAAGGACTGTCTGCTCCAATTCCTTGTCAACGCTGAGTTACGGGCCCTGAAAAGGTGCTATAGAGACGAGAGATTCACAGAGCCGCAGAGCACCTGAGGCACTTCAACACACGGTAATCCGGTCCCCATCTCATCCTACGATGGAGATAAGGAACAAATTGCTCATCGCAGAATGCCATGTAAGTCCATTAAGTAAGTTCCCCCAGCACAAGAAGACCCTTAATGAAATGAAAGGAGGCATGAGCAACCAGCTCTGAAAGATTCCATTCATCCGGTTTTCTGTTTTTATCCATCTTCTGCGGATCCAAATCCGGTTCCCCTTCCTTAGAGTACCTGTTAAAGCCGCACTAATGGAGTTCTTAATGGTCTCCCGGCTGACCAGAGTCTGAGATTACACTCAACCAAACTCTCTGGCTTTAAAAAAAAAAAAAAAAGAAAGGATGTGGTTCCCAGGAAAACAGTCAGAGACTTTCAGGGCTCCATTCTCATCTTTGCTTCACTGATTCCATTTCAACACCAGTCAGCAATAATGGAAGTGCCCAAACAAACCAAAAAGAAAGAGTTAACAAATCAGGCTACATTCAAGGATCAACTTAATACATTCACTGAGGCAGATAAAAGGCAACCGGTAAAGAAAAATGGCAAATGAGATTTAACAAATGATAATTAAAGTGTTTCAGGTCCACCACCACCACCACCCCCCCCCCCCCCCCCCCCTACCCCCCGGGCCCGGTAATGATCAGCTTCTTCCGAGGTCTGCGTTTCCAGATCTAATGGACGGTTGCATTAATAACTAGGAGCTTGTTCTGCACAGATAACACTCCGTTTGAGAAAGTGGCAGGAAGCAGCGGTAAAGATCCTGTGATGGAAGCAAGAGTGAGGCCACTTCCTCTGTGGTTAGAGGCGCTCCTCACCTCATACTCACCCACCCACACGCTCTGGAGTTACCATAGACAAAAATACTGTAGCCCAGATGCCATAAAACCTCTCATAAGCTGCCGTCTGACTAAGCAGTTATGTCACATCCCATTGTGATCGGGGCAAACACCTTTAGTGAGTACAGTGAATAGAGAGTGCTAATGAGTGGCCAGTCCAACTTGAAGTCTTCCCTAATTCAGGGAATGAACTTGCAGAGGCAAGGATATCTAGACTTTCTGTACCCACGGCCAACTTAACAAGCAAACACAATTTCTGTGAACCTGTCGCTTACTAAAATATAGCGTAATATATGCTCGAATATGGAAATAACATGTTTTGCACATGTACGCGACAACACTAAGTGCACATAACAAGTCCAGTGTAGAATATGTTAATGTAATAATTAAACCTATTGAACAAGCAGTCAGATTTTTCCTCTATGTGTATATGGTAACCTCAACACCTCCCTGGAGCCAGCTTTGGAAGCACTGATCTAAGGCCCAAGCAGTGAAGCCTCACAGCTCTAGACTAGAGAGGGCATGTGCATACTGATATGGAAAAGGCAGCATGTGGTGTTCGAATGGAGTATGAACTGGTTTCCTGTTTCTGGGGGAAAATTATTGCTGGCAGGGCGGATGGATGAAAATGGCGGTTCCACTTTATGGTTTGAAGAGTACAGGCCAAGGCAAAGAGGTAACATTGACAGCTGTGAGTAGAGGGTGACATCCTTCTGATGGGGCTCTGAAAAAGGGAATCCCAGATAAGGCGGCAGACGCTAGGCTATGGTGTTTTGACCCAATTGCAGGGCTGATAGTACCGTCACGCAATGCAGCACCGCTGCCCTTACAGACCGCAATACCCAGCGTGCCACAAATGCCCTGAAAGCTAGTCAGCCAATAACACACCACCTACTGAGAGTGAAATCCAGCATGCATTACTGAGTGGAAAATAACACATCCTCGTTATTACAGCATAAATTTGTACATTTAAATATTTATATATGCCATAAAAGAACAAAGTGCAATTTATGGATGTAATAAATTAAGTCCATGTAGCCTTTAAAAAGTCTGCATTGTCTTTTA
Source organism: Synaphobranchus kaupii (assembly GCA_029718625.1). NCBI lineage: Eukaryota > Metazoa > Chordata > Actinopteri > Anguilliformes > Synaphobranchidae > Synaphobranchus > Synaphobranchus kaupii. The sequence continues at coordinate 97,303,863 of CM056376.1, forward strand.
CATTAGCATTAGTGAGGCAATGCTGTTAAAAACATTAGCACAAAGTAAGATAGTATGGCGTATATCACATTGGCCACAGCTTATGCAACACTCATCACCTTCAGTGTTCAGTGGCGGACAGGTAATTTTCTGTTCTTCAGCGGCATGACTCATCGTGATTCAGTCATTCATTAAATGCAATTTTGCTCAAAATGTTCATTTATTAGATTGTTTGTGCATTTAGAAGTCTCTGTTCTGTCTCGTTTGCATGTTTGTTTGTTTTGGTGTGGTCCCACTCCAGTAGGACACAGGGTCAAAGAAGCGAGCAGGTGTCATCTCTGGCATAGTTCCAGAAGAAATTTCGCCACTTGTATAAGACCTCATGCAACGGTGAGTAATAAACCATTAACCCTTATGACACTGCAGGTTGGAAACAGGTTTGTGACTGGCGTTGTCTGATGCCCGCCCATAGACTGAAAGTGCCTGCCCCTTTGTAGTCTATAGTAAAGCAGGTAGCTGGAGCTTGCGCAGGGGCTATATCTCTCTAGAGGTAGAGAGTTGGCTGGGAGCTCATTTTAAATCAGGAGGACAGCTACTCTTCTACAAAGAAATGTTTTGGGTATGTTTTCCCCTTTAACTACTTCCAGTGTTGATTGATTGGTAGCCCAGTTAACTGCATTTTCAGTGCAGCTTCCCTAACAAAGCTATCAACAAAAAGGCCTCACCAGCACCCAAGAGTTGAGATGTGATTTGGAACCAGAGGATACTGCCAGAAATTGTTAAACGTGGCGGTGTTAAACATTAGGGTGGGATTTGGCCATACCGGGAGGTCCCTGAAGGAGGAATCGCCTAATCTCCCTGAGAGAGGATTCTCCTAATCTCCTCCGCCACCTCAGGATGGGGGAGGGGTCTGCCAGGTTACAGGCTCTGTGCTGTGGAGAAGGGGAGCTGATCTCAGGTCAGCCCACGTCAGCACTCTGCGGCATATACAAACTGACAAGCGGCAGAGGGGGCCTAATGCATCAGCGCAGGAAACTATTAACGTGGCATTACGCGGCGGTTGTGTGGCAGGAAATTACATTTTGCAAGCCTCTGAGAACCTTATGTCACAGTCCTCCCTTTGGGTAATTGATTATTACTGCCCTCTTTCTGCAGCGGTGGGGCAAGCACAGCGGCCAGACAGCGCAGGCAGTTTTGTGGGTGAGTGAGTGGCACTGTAGTCAGTGCAGGAGGCAGAAGATCAAAGGTATTTGAGCATAACACACGTGACACATTGGAAAGAGAATATGACAGTGGCGTAACTTCGGCTGTAAAATAGGCCTTCGGTAACCTTACCTTTATACGAATATTACTCTCAACCGGTTTCCACTTATAGTTCTTAATTATCAATCAAGCAATTCATTAACTGAATAACAATGAATACATCAAGTTTTTCTGTGCTAGTATTTTTCTCCACGTCATAAAATGGGTAGCACTTATATATAGCGACAGCCGGAGTGTTGGAAAAAGTGGGGTGTACAGGATTACTTCTTTCCGTTTATTTAGCTTGAGTAGCCTACAATGAAATAATCAAGACCAATGCTGAATAATCAAGACCAATTTGCAACCTATAATGATTTAGAAATGATAACAACAAAGAGACAACTTGAGATTGTTTAACAAGGATCAGGCAATAAATCTGAATGTGTTAAAGAATGTAATTAATTTTAAGACGACACTCAAATTAGTCAAAGCGAACATTAGAAAGCATCAATTTAAAGAGGACAGCCTCTTAAGTGTCTCGAAACGCAACACATTTTTCACAGCGATGCTGAGCCCCAATTAGCAGCATGCAGTTGGTTCCTCTGTAGCACATTGACTCGTATGGTTAGGGTGTGGAATTTTCTAGGCGTTTCGTGAAACTCAGCTACAGGGAGGACCGTTAGACAGGTCGCCGGCCCCCACTCTCATCAGAGGTACGGATCAATATGAGCTTGTGTAAGGCAATAGAAGCTCATGAACTTCCTAAATCGCTGTGCCAACATGCACGCAGAGAAGGCAGGGCGCTTGCAAAGTTCCCCAACCAGGCTTCAGTGCACACTTACAGTGCACATTCAGCCAGCTTACAACAAACCCAAATAGGAAACACACCCTGAGCCAAGCTGCTTGACGTTAACCATTTATCGAGTGAGGCTTCATCAAGTAACAAAGTCATATACAATAGGCATTTTCATAGTGTAGTCATGTTGTAAAAAAAAATAAAAATAAAAACTGCTTGCTGCAAGACATGTGAACCAGCAAATTGCAGGTATGAGCCCATTTGGGGAGAGTTCACCCAGTAATATAACTTAATCTTCACACCTCACACGAAGGTCTACAAAGGCAATATCATTACCGTAAGCTCTGGTTAATATTCAAACTACAGTCCTTGCACACAAATCATTAACACCGAAATCAATAAAAGTGCTTTGACAGAATCGGTTTCCGAAGAGAGGGGAACAGAGTCAGTGGAGGGAGGGAGAATCTTTTCCGATTGTTCCATCTAAGCTTCCTACAACACACTCTCCCACACGCTAATCTTGTGTCAACATAATGTGCGGGTCGAGTTTTACAGTGATCAGCGGACCGTTTATCTGCACAGAAACAGATAAGAAAGGCATTACCTGGCGAACTGATGTCCTGGCAAAGCCGCGCCATGTTCTTTTCACTCATTCAGCTCACACCACCAGCCTGACAAAGAGGTTTGAAATGCCAAATATGGAGCACTGGCACCTGAGAGCGGTTTTAAAACAGAGAAAAAGGCCTGAAATTATGCAACTTAATGAGGGACAGCATGTACCCAAAGAAATATCTTAGTGACATACAGTGGGGACGGAAAGTATTCGGGCAGTGACACAATTTGTCGTTTTGGCTCTGAACTCCAGCACATTGGATTTCAAATGGAACAATGACTGTGAGGTTAAATTGACTTTCAGCTTTAATTTGAGGGCTTTTACATCCATATCAGGTGAACTATGTAGCAATTGTAGCCATTTTTACACATAGTCCCCTCCATTTTAGGGCACCAAAAGTAAGTGGACAAATTAACAAAAATAAAACTTCAATAAAGCCATCATATTTAATATTTGGTCACATATCCTTTGCATGCCATGACTTCCCGATGTCTGTGACCCAACAACATCAAAAAGACTCTTGATATCTTAATTTCTGGTACGCTTACAAGCAGTACCACAGTCACTGTTCCATTTGAAATCCAATGTGCTGGAGTTCAGAGCCAAAACGACAAATTGCGTCACTGGCCAAATACTTTCCGTCCCCACTGTATGTCACTAAGATATTTCTTTGGGTACATGCTGTCCCTCATTAAGTTGCATAATTTCAGGCCTTTTTCTCTGTTTTAAAACTGCTCTCAGGGGCCAGTGCTCCATATTTGGCATTTCAAACCTCTTTGTCAGGCTGGGGGTGTGTGCTGAATGATTGACCCAACAACATCAAAAAGACTCTGGATATCTTAATTTCTGGTACGCTTACAAGCGATACTATTGCATTTGAATGGATCTCTATGGGAATTGGGGGGGCTAGATTAAGCTGTAAATTACACTGGAACAGTATGGATCACATGGTTGGCTAAGTGGCTGTAAGTCATCAAGGGTCTGAGGTATCAAACAAGCCTCAAACCATAACTCTGTTGTCAGATATGTAGGCTAGCAGATATGGATGGATCACTTTAAGGGTCGTTTCTCCTGACTCATTTTCCTATTGAACTCTATGGAAAAATGACCTCATAGTCACTATTCCATTTCAAATCCAATGTTCTGGAGCAGGGGCGTGTCTAGAACATTTTGAATGGGGGGGCCAGGCTGGGGCACAGACCCAGAGGAGGGGGGCCAGCCATCATTTTTTTTTTTTGCCGCGTACAGCAGACACACGTGTATTTATACGACCAAACCTTAGCCCTAGCCTTAACCCTAGCCTAACCTTTTTTTTATACCTGCCCTTGATTCTAGGTAATCATATACAGTGCCTTCAGAAAATATGAACACCCTTTCAAATTTTGCTGTTTGACAGCTCAAATAAGATATGTTTAAATGGGCTTTTTGTTACTCATCTACACAAAGTGCTCTATAATGTCAAAGTGGAGTAAAATGTTTAGATATTTCACTATTGGATACACCAGAGCTTATTTTTAAGCCTTTACAGCAAAGGGTGCATTTTTTTCTCTACTTTGACATTATAGAGCACTTCATGTGAATGAGTAACAAAAAAAGTCAATTGAAATGTTAATTTGAGCTTTCAACATAGCACAATTTGAAAAAAAATCCAATGGGTTTGGATACTTTCCAAAGGCACTGTACATGTATTAAATGTTGCATTATACATTTCCAAACTGTATGGTTGAATATCCCCTCAAGATTGTAGCACTTGTTCAGATTTCCATTTTATTCTTCTGCTTCAATATTATTCTACTGTTCTATCATAACCAATATACTGAAAGATAATGCCTTTTATTTACCCTTTATTGTATAGTGTTCCCTTACTGTGTACAGTTTTGCAGGTAGTTAAATAGTCATGCAAATCTTCAATACCCATGTAGTATAGAGAAAAGTAAGATTATAAATAAATGTGTTTGTACCCAAACAATAAAGTCAAAATAAATCTGTACACTATTATAGCTAACTGCCTGTAGCTACACTACATAAATGGCCATTAGGTGGCGACAACCAGTAATATTAAGAGCACCCCTAAAACAAAATAAAATAGCATGAGAATAAATGGATACATTCCAGGTCAGAATTAACGTTTTAACAGTTAAATTGTTTATTCAGAATATTAAAGATACAAACATAAATAAATAACTATTTTACATATTAACAGTATGAAAATGGATAAAAGGCCATAAAAGCAAAGTAAATAGAAAAGTGCTATGTACAATATTCCAATATTCACAGTAGTTTGTACAGTACACAGTACAATTTTTTGAACCTAAAAACAACAAGTTTTGAACCTAAAAATATATAAAATAAAATGAATACAAAAAACAAAACATAACCATTTAGCTCTTGACTGGTCACTTCTGTGACTGGTGGGCAAAAAAGGTATTTGTGTGGGGGGGATTGGCTCCATATATATGAAGATATTTTTTGCATTTTTATAAACTTGAACCATAAGTTCCATGCAAATATGTAGATACTGTAATCAGACAATGCCAGGTAAGCAACATTACCTACACTTGAATAAACAGCGGAGCTGACATTTGTGACAAGGCCTTCTTATTCATTCTCAAACACAAACATAATTTTATCCAGAATGGCAGCAGCATGATTAATCCTTAAAAGGACCATACCACTCTTTTAGACATGTGGGTCCTGTACGATCCTTTAAATGGATTAAAACAGTTTTATTCTTCTGTTTTGGTGGTGGCTGGCAAAATGTTTGACAAAATCATCCAGGTTGAGTAACTTTGCTCTCCTGGCCTCAATGCTAAGTACTCCAATGTTACTAAGCCTTTCATCATTCATAGTAACGTTAATGTAATAGATTCTAGTTAGCTAACGTTAGCTATCTTAAGCTAACGTTATGTCTTAGCCGAGCCCGTTGGCATTTGCTTAGCGCTAGCCGAGCCTGTGTTAGCGTTCACTTAGCTAGCTAACGCTATCTAGAAGTTACGTTATGCATTTACCTTTTAACTTCTATTATCTAGTCCATTATAGTCCGCATAAAAAGAACACATTTGAACTTCAGTTTAGCTACCTAACGTTACCTATATTAGGGAGGTCAAACCCGTTTTCGTGATTTTTCAGAAAACATATTTTGCCAGCTTATTTTTCATGTATATTGTCCTAAATGCTCCAATATAATCAAATAACAATATATAAATCGCTAGCTTGTCAGAAAAAGGACGTTTGTTCGCTTTAAAATTATTTTTTAAATTAGCCCGTTTCACTTCCGTGTAATCACTCTCGTTGGACGGAAACACATCATCTGTGCTGCTTTTAGGATACCGTTATCCTTATTTTTTCAACAACAAGAACCGATATTTTGTGGTATTCGTACAGGAAAACTAATATACTCTACACATTTACTCACATATATTGTTATGGCGTGTTGTATTTAATTAAATATGTACTCCCAAAACGCCATACTTGCCAAACGTCTCAGTTTCAAACTTGGCGGTCCCGCGGCTTCAGAATTCCACTGTATTCGCAACAGTAACATTGATTAGCCTACTTAATGCGTCTGGGTCTGACCCATGTTCCCTTTTCATGTTAATTAAAAAAAACACCCATTCGCAATATTAAAATGCTTTATACCATACTGTAGACGAGATTTTGATGAAGATCTACATGTAAAAATGTCGTTGTTCATATGGAGTTTACCGGCGATATCAACCTGATCTCATGTGAATTCGGCAATATGTACCGATTGTTAGTGTCTGAAAAAACGGTACCTGTTTCCGAATTTTGCACAAGCGCCCCCATGAGCCTGTACTGGGAACTACTGACTAATGCTCAGTTGTAGAGTGTAAGGAGATTTTGTGAAAGATACATAATGCGAGAGAAGCTTGTTATAGAAAAATATAGTTGTGCAAATATAGATTCTTTAAATCTTAACAGTTCGGGCATGAGCCCGAGTTACGTGAACTCCTGTGAGGTTATGTTTAGGGGTTGTGCGGGACCCTGGGACATCTTTTTATTTTTATTTTATTTTTTATCATTTTTTTATTTTTTATTATTTCTTTTATTTCAAAATTGTTGGTAACAATATGGTAGCAAAAAGGGACACTATCTTAACAGTTCGGGCATGAGCCCGAGTTACGTGAACTCCTGTGAGGTTATGTTTAGGGGTTGTGGGTGGGGTACGGGAATCACAAACTCACGCAGGGCGCGTCTTGCCAAGAAAAGCAGTGGGACGCGTGACGTCATATACTACTACCCTCACACGTGATGTTTTCGGCCTATCACAGCCTTTAGTCAGTAGTTCCCAGTACAGGCTCATGGGGGCGCTTGTGCAAAATTCGGAAACAGGTACCGTTTTTTGAGACACTAACAATCGGTACATATTGCCGAATTCCATGAGAACAGGCTCGGCGATATAAAGGTCCAGAGAAAAACATAGCAGCTAGCGACTTTAGCTGGCACTGGTTATCAGAATTCTCAGTTTTTGGATTCGGAATCTATAAGGTGCATGTTCCCTTTTCATGTTAATTAAAAAAAACACCCATTCGCAATATTAAAATGCTTTATACCATACTGTAGACGAGATTTTGATGAGAAGTGGCTGTAGAAGTCCCGTAGGACGCGCGGCACATGTAACGTTTTCAGGACACCTAAATAGACGAAAGTATCGATACATACCGATCGATTAACACCTAAAACATTTCACAGTGAGTTTTTCTTGTAATAAAATGTGTATTAACGACTTCAATGTGGTTGGATGTTTTATAATGACCCCATTGATTTCGGTACAGCGTATAGGCACAAATGCTCAAATTAGCATAATAATGTCTGGCTTCTAAAGTAAAAAAATAACATTGTTGAAGTGTAAGTACACTTCTGAAACAAATGAATAGCTCCATATACTCTCGTTTAGTAGATTTCCTTGTTAAATGACATGTTGAAATGAGCCCAGACGTCAATTTTGTTTTGTGTGTGGAATTCCCATTGTGATTACATTGCGGGCAGAACGTTCGACCTCCCTACCTATATTCCACTTTTGTTCTTCAGCGACGACAGCGTCAAATGATCTTGCATCTTCTCAGCGGCAGACGTTAAAATGTTGATTGCTGAATGCTGAAGTGAGGCGACTAGCTCTGTCATTGGAAAATGCAACTTTGGTTCCGCCTCATTTTATGTCCATTCCCATTGGGCTACAGAGGCTTCTTTCATCGATACTGACAAGACAATGGCCTATCATATTCCGGTTCTGGTAGGGGGGCACCAGGGGTGGCCAATCAGATTCCAGTGGGGGCCAGTGCCACCACTGGCCCCCCACTGGCCCCGCCTCTGTTCTGGAGTACAGAACCAATTGTGAATTGTGTCACTGCCCGGCTACTTTTCGTCCCCACTGTATAGTAAGGGTGAAAAATAGTTTTATTCTATTTATTTATTGCCCTCAGAAGGATACCAAGCGACTAAAAACTCAGATCAATGGCTAGTTTGACTTCCATAGTGGGAGGTGGGGGGCAGGCAAACACGTTGCCCATTCGACAGGAGCCAAATGGCTCCCAACACTGGTCTTTGAGGGCAACAGGGTGCGCTTGTTTTTGCTGTTACTCAGCACTTAATTAATCAAGTAAAGTAGCTGATTGCACAATCGACTCCCCTCACCTGGTTTCTTTCTCAGCTGGTTGTTGATTGTAAAGTTGTTGTAGTTCACCCTGTGGCCCACCAGGCCTAGGGCTGGGGAGCCTTTGTCTAATGCTAAAATAACAGCCATATTTGAGCATAACACACATGTGACACATTGGAAAGAGAATGAGGGTGCCATTGTTCAGCATTAGTGTGGAAATACACCATTTCTTTACTAAAATGCACCACACTATACGGCCCAGCTATAACGCTAATGTATTCTGTATGATACAGACAGCCTGAGCACACAGCAATTTGAACCTGCGCCCCTCGGGACAAACAAGCTCAGTTCTACAGTTGTCACCTTGGGGTGACATTGAGGAACAGTGATCAATCAACTGGCCTTGGATCTAGAGAGCTGCTGCTGCAGTTTCAAACCCTGTATGACGACACTGCCGTTACGCCCTCAAAGATCTTGTATTTACAGCCCCGTGAGTGGACATACTGCAAAAACGCGAGTTACATAAGGACGTCTCAAATGTGAATAAATGCAGCGACATAACCTGGCGGGCCTTGGCTCCGGAGCATGCGAAGTAACATAGATCAGTGACGCATCCATGCCAGCACAGGTCCTCTTTTAATGCGCCGACCATCCCTGCTGCCTGCCGCAGGGAGTCAGATGACAATCGAACAGCAGCAGCGCCACGGGGAGCTAAAGCAGAGGAAAGGTTCAGGCCATTGATTGGCAGGGTACCCGGGGCGGGAGGGCAGTCAGTGAATGTCGCCCGCTCTGCTGGCACGCAGAGGCGCCGCACGGCGCTGTCAAAAAGGACCGACGCGACGGCGGGTGGCCTCTGTTCTCGCCCCTCAAAATAAATATAGCAACAAACGTGTTTGTTATTTATGAGGAGCTTCGGTTAGCTTCCCCCTTTCTCAGAATCGTGGTTCTGGCTTTCGCAAGAGGCGGCCTGGCATTTCCTGAGTGTATGGTGTTGGTTTTCAGAGCGATAACAGCTTCCATTTGCCAACTCCCAGTAGATTAGGTCACCTGTATATCCCTCTTATTGCCTTACTTATATCTGAAGCTAAGAGCATAAAGGACCACCTCTACAAGATGTGCATTCCCGGTTTTATTTTTAGTTCTGTATAGTTAAGCCATTGCAAGCGGATGACAAGGTGCTATATAAATACAGTGCATTCTTATTATTATAGAATGGAACCGGCTATGGCCCTGAAGTCTCTCTGAACAAGCTTTAACAAGATAAAAGAAAAGAGCAACAGGGCTATTCTCTCTTGTGTGCCATGCTTTCAGTATAGAAACCTCGTTGCAAGAGGCAAACAGCCAAACAGAGCCGTCACATCCGCCAATGCTCATCAAAAATTCCAGACATCAGAAGCAGCCGGACACTGTCTCCAGGATACCGCTGAGTGGAGCAGGTGAGACAGCACTGCCGACATGCATTTAGAGTGCAAGCCCATGTATCGCAGCCGACTGACCCTCCCTCTATTTTTGTGGACAACGGTGTGGTACTAGACAGGTCCCTGAAGTTTGGCGACAGCAGTTCCTGCGTTTACAGACTTCACATCCACATTCTACGTGGATATCAAATAGCCAGTCAAATATCGGTTTTCCACCATGTTCCTGGAACAAGGCCAAACCTGGCTCAAACAAAATGTACCAGTACACTACAGTCATGCTTCAGTAACACTATTACAAAGCAGGTCTGTTACTGATTTCTAGTCATGTCCAATGGAATGATTGTGTCATTTATATTTTTGTGAAAACACCGCAAAATATTTTTTAAAAATTTTTACCACAAGATTTAGCGGAACTTATGTTCAGCAAGAAAATGCAATCTCTCCTGAATGTACTTCCTTGTTATTGCTTCTAGTTCCAAAGCGCACTCGACTTGTGTTGTCATGATGAGATCATATCAACAACAATACTGGCCATTATAATGGCCAGTACCACAGTGGTTCTGAAGCCAAATCCTTCCAGAAGTTTCTGTTTCCCAGAAACACAACTGAGCCAGGCAAAAAGTGACCCACTGAGGAAGATGTGCATGTTCTGAAAGCAGTTTCAGCTCTGAATTAGCAAAAGCATGCGTGTCAGCGGTAAGCTGATGTGCAATTTGGTTTAGGAGACGTAGGTCGAAACAAAGAAATCTTCAGTTTCCCACAGAAAGGCTTCATTTTTTCTGGTGCAAGCAGATTAATGCAAACACAAACCTTTAATTGGCCTCTTTACTTAGTGAGGGCTTAAAGACAGGCCCCCTTTCCCACCTTTGTGTTTTCAGAATGTCCGCAAACTGCAGACATGGGGAGCGCAGACTGCAATTAAGAGAACCTGCCATTGTTCTGGAGAATTCCCAAGAAGTAACATTAACGTTCTGAATAATATACAGACAAACACAGTTTGAAAGCATAAACTTCATTTACTGTATAATGAATTATCTGATGAAAGGCACTGTTCTTTTTTTATAAATATCCCCAGGCATATTAAACACAGTGCATTTGAGTATTGTGTTAAACACTACCAATCTGCCAATTTATTTTGCCTATACTGAACACAGAATATTTGAATTTACAAAACATAGCATATTTCAATATCTGACTGCATTACCCAAACCCCTGTATAGAGTACCTCACTGTATAATAAATATTTCCTTTTAATTTACGATAAGTGAATTCATTTATTTTTATTTACCATTACTAAATACCGGACACAGAATTATCAGTGTTATATTACCTTTATAGCGAGTTCAATAGGGACCATGTGTACTCCATACAAGTACTCCATCAGTAGATAAATCTACTCTAACACTGCACATTTTACTGTGCATAATACCACAGCCTTAGTACTATATCGCAATTAAGAATTAATTGCCCATTTATATTTTGTGTAAGAGTGCTTGCTGTTCCTTCATCCACAAGCTCCCAATGTATGTAGGTATGACAGCACTGTTGAGAAAAAAATTAAGTTCTGCTACTGAAAAGTCCATTATACAGTGAGCAACCAAAGAGCAATCTGAGCAGATTCCACGGCCTATCCCCCCGCAAAACACCGCCTACCCCCCCACCGCCGCCTCCAGAGAGCTGCCTGACACATTGGAAATGTGTCAGAGTGCCTTTGCCCATCTAATACATCCGCTTCTCAAAAGGTGAGAAATGCAACCCCCCCCAGTGACACCTAATAATAGACCCCTGGGGAGCAAAAGAAGGCAGGGGGCACTTCCTAAATAAGCAGATAGCACACAATCGGCAGGAAGAAGAGGCCCACCGTGAGAGTGTGGCATCTCAGCCATGTGATAAAGCATCAGCATGAATTTTGACACCGGGCTTCTGCACATTCCGCCCCCTCGTTTTGACTGGCAGATGGAGGGGGGAGGGGGGTGGAGAGATGAACCACTATCGCTTTCTACCTCCTCCTACTCAGGAAAATGGCAGCACATTCCTGAGGACTTCAGAATGGAGATGAACTGATAAGGGATCAGCAGAGGTCACTTGGGGCCAGTAGAAAGGAATGGAAGGCAATGGCATCACAGAAGGTGGGAGAGGCAGATGTTCAAAAGCCTACTGAACAGAGAACAGAAAAATAGGAAGGAAAACCCTTCACTGCAGTAGACACCCCACTCTCCTGCTCCACTAAAACATTCACTTGATTACATCATTACATTCCCTACTCTCCTGCCTCTCTAAAACCTTCATTCCAATACATTCCCCACTCTCCTGCTCATCAAGGTAACTGGGAGCTCTATTGGAAGATACCAGAATAAATAATAAAACACCTTTCTTCTGCCTTTGAGAGTACAGACACATACTTTTGTGAGTGTGGTAACTGAAGGAAGTTACGTAGGATAATCTCATTTTGTGACTTTGTGTTTATATTTTTACTTTGCTGTCAAACCCGTCATTACCTAAAGTGGCTCCCTTCAGACTTCTGACAGAAAGAAGGGCTTATTTTGGTGAGTGAAGGACTCCTCTCTGAGCTGAAGCTCACAGATTGGATAAATAAAAATGTTTGCTCTGTGGTTCTGCAGATGTTCAGGCATGGCTAGAGTTTCAGAACAATGATGTTCCAGAATACTGCCCTCTTTTCCAAAAATGCACAAATCTAGCAATCAGTGAAGATCACAATAAATTTCCTACAAACTGATTCAAGCCACTGAATACTGAAACTGGCAGCACATTACCGGTGAAGGCCAAATCAAAGCCCTGAAATCAACCTAATCGCCATAGCGCTTTGTCTTTCATCATCAGTACTTATTTATTCATTTTATTTTTTAAATAATCAATTCAGCTGTCACCAGAGGTAGTTGCCAAAGAATGCTTCAAAGGATGAAAATAACAGACTAATAAAATGTATTACCCAACATTAAGGACAACACATTCTGTGCTAAGGGTTCAGGGTGGAATATTTGATGAATCACTGGAGGAGTAGCGGAATTTAGTTCCGAGTACAATACACGGTACACTTCTGCTCGCAATGAAACGCATCCAGATGCTGTGATCATGGTACGGTACGGCGGTGGAAAGGGCTATTAACATACTAGCAAAACAAGTTCCAGAATTTTTGCCAAGATTTCTTTGCATTGTGGCACTTTATTTTGGCCTAAATTATGAAAATAAACTAATATAAGTTAGCATTGTAAATGGTACCATCTTACTTCATTGAAACCATTTTGAAGTTTCTCACACCTTAGTTATAAAAGCCTTAAAAGGAACAGTAACAAAATAGGTGAGAATTGACCAAGTTTGGCATCTACGCAAAGGGGTTAAACATTTGATGCCATATCTATATATAACCTATAGAGGATTCCAGATGGGAACATACAGCACTCCAAGTGTGAAAAGGCTGGGTAGTTGGACACTCGCGTATGGCCTTTATCTTCCTGTGGGAATAATGTTATCTGATAACAGCTTACAGCGTGCATCCGAGATCGGGGGAGGATTTCAATATTATGCAGAAGATTGGCAGGCGGATGACTCCAGCGTGGCCTCAGTTCACCTCACAGTGACCCGTATGTTCAGTTCAGTGCACTGTACAAACACTGCAGAAGCACAATAGAGAAGGGCCACAGCATCCTGTGGGACTAAAGCAATGCCACCACTGCAGGGCCTTCTAATGCAGTCAATTTTATTATTTTATTTTATGTCAAAGGCATGCAGAGAAACATCAAAAACATGTGACCCCCCCCCCCCCCCCCCCCCCCTCCTCCCTCAGGGTAAAACTGGCTTCCCCCAGCTGAATTCCATGAGAAAATGCTCCCAATTTGATTCCAGCTAATTTTATTGATCTGTTGGAAGCTAAGACTTTGCTGATCTGCTTGCTCTGCACACATCCTGAATGGCTCGCTTAACCTATGAAAAACCCTTCCATAACTGAACCTTTAAACGTCGTTCAAATTACAAAGCAACGCTAGGAAAAGGGGTTAGAGGACAGTCAAATGATCAGTCTGGACTCTTTTGAAGTACAATGTACAACCCCCCAGAAATGGCACCCAGAGAATCTATAAATAAGAAACAGCAACGGGATGGAAGTAATTAAAAAGTGTGACTTCCTGTTAGGGGGCACTGAGAGCGAGCTCTCGATCTTGTGCGCCAAGGAGTCACATGCACCGCTGATCGCGCTTGAGAAAAGAACCGTGAGAACAATCGATGGAGCCATGGGGCAGCCGCATGAGAGTAATCTGGCTCATAAAACAGGTTTATCTGCATGCACCCTGCGTGCCAGCACACCAAGCAAGTGGCTAAGCAGTTACTGCATCTGCTTGGGTTTCTGGAGAAATGCAGCCACAAAACCTTTTGTGTTGGTAAAAGGTCATCGGAATTGCACAGATTCTATCCAGTCCAGGCCCACCAAAGGTAAGGATACCCCCTTAATTAGCTGCAAGTGTCCTTGACTGGTCATCAATGCTCAGACTGACCAGCCCTCTCAACCTAATTGAGCTGTAATACCCGAGCCATTTTCACACGGGGAGTATCCAGGAGGACCTGGAGTCTAAAAATGGTGGGATGCGCAGAATATATAATGAAGGAATACCAGGAGTAGTCTACGGTTATGCAAAAGCCCCTGGGAAACATGCAGACGGGGCGGAGGCAAGTGGCTGTGAGCGATTCCACCTGTGGTTGAGTGATACCTACCTCAGAAAAGCTGTTAGTACTCCACAGTTACCCATAAGAACCTGGGGAACAAACCCTGGTGCCAACATTTCATCAAAACAATTTGCTTGAACTAAAAAAGAAAAAGATCTGGCAGGGTAATAGGAATTAGTGTAAAGACACCAGTGAGCTGGTAAGGATGCAACAACGCTGCATCCACGTGCAGGTCAGCCTCAGGCAGATAAGGCTATTTGTGTACATACAGAGACCGGCAGGGCTGTGGGAAATGCTGGCGGATGTACGGAGGCTTGCATTCATGTGCGTGAAGGATAGGAGGTTAATCTCAGGTTAGCCAGAGAAGGCCAGGAGAAGGAATGATTCAAAGCTTTCGTATTACAGAGGGGCAGTTGTTCCGCCAACCCCTTGAGCTTAATGTACAAACAAACCAAGCTGCTAACAACAGACCACACACCTCTCCTGGACACAACGGATCTCTATGTACCCCTAAAATGAGGTGTGTAAATAACAATGGCTCAAGGACTACTTGTAAAAGTAAACAAACAGGGGCTCTTGGGTGGTGTGTCCACAGAAGGCACTGGTTCTCAGTGCATTGATGAGCCCCAAGGCCTTGAATCAAATCCTGACTGTGCCAGTTGCAAGATGAGGAATTATTGGCCCAGAGAGAGTACTGAAATTCACCCGTCTTATTGGCCAACCAGTGACTTCTCTGGTCAATCGGGTGCAAGCAGTCTGCCTATGCAAGCTGTGTGCAGGAGGTACAGTCCTGCAGTACAATAGCTGTGCAGCTCAGCTGCTGGACTGCACAGTGAACTGACTGAAAAGGAACAGGACTACCATTGTGATTAGGGGAAAACAAGTTGTCCCAATGATTGAAATCAGCTTTGATTTGAGAGGTTTATTTCCCACCTACACTGAAGCATTTGCTTAATAATCACGAAGTATATGTATGTCAAACACTTGCGTGTGGGACAATGCACAGGAAAAGTAAGACTAGTTTTACTTTCCAACATGTTTTTAAAAATCCTGCGTGCAGTGACAGTTGCCATAGGGATATTTCACTGTGAATCTGTGCAGACAGTCTTAAAATGGCTCGCCAAGCGAAGATCTTTATCAAGAGAACTTTCTCACAGTCCTGCGCTAATGATGGGCTTCTGACCAAAGGGAAGCAAGGATTGGTTGTACGATCGCCTGGATACCACCCTAAGGTCAGAGCTCCACATCTACAACCTGTCCTCTGTGTTAACCCTATGCAGTCTGGGCAAGGCCCTGGAGACACACGGGAAGCTCTGAATGGATCAGGCTGAAATGGAGGTTAGCTACATTAAGAGCTAGAAATTATTATTTTTTTAATTGAATCAATGACAGCATTCATTTGTTTGACTGAGCAGGAAGTTCTTGCTCTTCAACAAATAAAGCTACAAACATAGATATGAAATCCTGTTGGAAAGAGTCAGCACTATTTAAGACCTTTTCAAAACCAACCCCGCCCCCTCCCATTTTCAAAATTCTACCGTGTAATTCCATTATTATTTTTTCTGTTACATTTCACGTTACAGTCCTATCGTCAGCCACTGCATCTTATCACACCACAGTCTACAAGTCGGACCCACACAGACATGATTCCTCAATGGAAAAGTGAAGCAAGGGAACTAGTCCTGGCCTACACTGAGGTCTACTACCTGATGTCAAAAATCCATGGCCACATTAGAGCTGCACTGGGGCCCCAAGAGAGTGAAAGACATGGCCTTAAAAAAAACAAAAAAAAAACAACACATGACCCCGCACTCCCCATCCGAACATCCCTGCTGGCCTTGGTTGGCGACAGAAAGGAAGTGGTTGGCAGGTGGTGCTGATTGATGGAATAAGGGGTCAGGGGCCAGAGCATTCCCCACATGCCTGCCAATCAGCTGTGAGGACATGCTGACAGCACATGGCCTTTGGTGTCCATGGAGACCAGAGGCCTGAGGAAGCAGCTGGGAGGCGCTGGGAAGAGATGGGAGCAGGGTTGGCATTCCACACTGGACCCAGGCAGATTCCAAAGCCCAGGAAGCTAGACAGACAGACTGAAGGGAAGCAAGAAAGAAGAAAAGAAAAAAAAACTTTGACAGCCAATAAAGTCCTGAGCTATAGCAAAAGGGAACACGGATGCCCTCAGTCCAGAATAGAAATACATGACTTCCGAACAGGTGCGCTGGCTTACTGCTCCACTGATACAGCTTGCCCTTTGACCCCCTGGGTGTTTGGTTACTATGACCCTCAGCTTACGCCAGAAAGGACATGGATTAATTTTCCCTCCATTTCTCAGTAATCCACACTGGAACCCTGATTTAATGCACTTTACTGGACTTAAAGTAGATTTAAAGATTTTGGCATTTCACTTCCTGTTAGTGTAAACCATGGAGTTTCTGTACCACTGATCACTTTGTGTACAATTAGCAGCTAGATAAGGATCCAAGAAAACAATATTACTGAATTCTGAACTTTACCTTCTTTCAGCTCTTAAATTACTTAACTCTCCAAACTACTATACAAAACAACTAAGTGCTATATTCCAAGAGCTTGGGAGCAGCGCCTGGGTTGTTAATGTAACTACACTGTGCTAAAACCAAGAGATTCAAATGACATCCATTAGTTTTAAAAACATGCAACTACAAGGATTCCTTTACGAAAGCCGAATGTGCAACGAGCAATGACTGTATGTTCCATTTGTTGCAATTAAATAGGACATAGCACCTGGGGAACTTAAATATATAGACGGTGCATAATTACAGTGAACGGTACATGAAATAGTTTGACATTTATGCAAGGAATCACTATGTAATCTGTATAAATTATGCAATGCAATACTGATCTTCAGCACTGTTACGGCAACATAAGGAAGCTTATTGATGATTTTGCTCGCCAATAGCTTGGCAGCTGAAACCAATGCAATTCTGTTTCCGCATTAAAAATTCACACTTCCTTGAAAAGATGTAGTTTGGTTATGCAGCTAAACGGTATGTATGGCCGTACAGATAAAGCTGGAGAGAAAGGGGGAGGGAGACGAGAGAAAAAGAACACATCGCACCTCTGCCTTTGAGGTGTCCTCGGTACCTGTAACAGGAATTACTGCTATTTTTAGGCCGCATTTGGAACCGCTGTAGGTATATTTTTAGCTACTCCCGAAGGCAGCACATGCTCTCTAATGTACCACTGGAAAGACTAAATGAGGGAAATAATTACTGGTGCACAAAGAACATGCTGGCTCATAGTACGCAACACTTCAGCCACAACCTCCAATGAACTGAACCTTATCTGAAGACAGAGTTCATATCTATGTTAGAGCAGGAAATGATGGTGCCATCCGGTGTCAGCGGAACTCGGTTTACAAAGCTGGCCACACTGACCGAAAACATTCCTCACTTCTGTACTTCACCTATGCAGCGATACCAGAATGTACTTGGTTAGAGAGTGATACGGTCTCCGTGACACCGTCCTGGACATTTGAGCGGCTTACAAGTGAAGAGAAACTGACAAAGTTTAATTACAGTGCAGGGATTAGAAGGATTCATACACCTCTACATTCTGCAATACAGCCACTGCCCGGGTAGAAAGTCAAATTATACATCTTCCTTTTTACTGCCATTTTAATGACACGATACAATAATATCTTTCCTGTGTGCTATAAAACTCGACTTGTACGTATGCCTGCCCGTCATGACTCCCTGTAAGGAAATGTCACACGTCAAGCTTTAGAATGAAAGCAAACCTCACCTATCTTTAGAGAGCAAAGCAAACCTCACCTATCTTTAGAGAGTTC